>JASDDO010000016.1:20020000-21220000 GCA_030015575.1 Agapanthus africanus | reverse complement strand
TTTGACACTGGGCATTCAAAAAAAATTTTATAACAAAAGAGTAGAAAGTGAAAAATTACATCCAAAAGATAAGAATTGTTTAAGAAAACCAAGAAAATTAGAAGTTTTCTTAAACAAACTAGTAATAAGTAGTTATTGTAAGTCTATGCTAGCGCCCCGGTCGTCTACAGACGCCAAATGCGGAACAAAAACTTTTTAACTGGCGCTATCGTATACTTTAACCCGGATCTGCCATTATTGCTAAACTAACAAACTGTAAAGAGTGTAGAAAGGTTATACCGAACGATCCGAGTCCTTCGTTCTTTAACCATCATCCCACGCTCCGTTGCGGCTGCTCCGATCTCGTCGATCTCCGATCTGCTCGTCCAGGTGGCACCACGTCAATGATTCTTTAAACGGGCTCCCGCCTCTGACTTGAGGCAACTCGGTCGTCAAGTTTGCTAAAAGAGACGACCAAGAATGATGTAGAGAATGAGTAGATGACTTTGTCTCACTTCGTCCAAATCCGTGGACGATCGGTTAATGAAGTTGCCGAGGGAATCGGGTGATGGAATGAATTGAGCTGTAAATTCCATACACCGAAAACTATCATAATCTTTTGCAAATGAAAACTCAAGTGAGTGTAAGTGGAGGAGGAGAGGGGACCGGCCACTTATATGGAGGAGGAGGGTGAGTGTAGGAGCAATCAAGGAGGTGACCATAAACAAAGATCAACAACAAATATCTTAAGCATTACAAGAAACATTAATGCTAAAGGATGAGTCATAATAACACATCATCTAACCATTGATGCAACAATTAATACCAAGATGAGTCACTAAGCCACCTCACCATCTAGAAGCTTCTAGAAGCACGACTCAACCTTATCCAAGAAAAGATAAATCCGTCTTTAACCGAATGTTAAAAGACGGCTGATAGAAAACTGGAAACTGGCAACTTCCAAAAGTGATCCTGAAACGACTTTCAGGATAACCCCGTAACTGTATAAATATACCCGCATTTGTATTACGACCGAATACAAATGCAACTGAGACAAAGATATCATACCTACTCAATATAATACTTGGATCCGGCTTAAACCAAAGCCGACCAGTATCATCTGCCCGAAAAATAACACGTGCGTAAACGCACGTGCATTTTCCGAACCCTGCCATAAATCCATACGGCCTCTACAACGTTTCGCCCGAACTTGGGAAACTGTCTGTGGGGGACTCTAATGACTCGTCAGTACCCTGGCAGTGGGTTTAACCACAAACTGTCAGCGGCACTACCAATGCGTAACGGCTGCCCATGGACTGACCTCAAGGGAGGCCGATGAGCGAACTCATCCGGAAACCCTACTGAGCCTAACAGTGACAATGTACATACAGTCCGGTCCGTTCGTCTATGAGTATCGCATATCTGCCTAGGGGGCTAGTAACGTCAGACCCCCAATAGCAGTATAAGTCGTGTCGGAGTGAAGCCCAATAACACCCTGAGATACTACTGGAGTACCTACCAGTAAATCTCCTGCCACGGCCGTGGGCTTTGTGTAATGGCTCTCCTAGACACAGCACGATCTCGCCCCCAATACCGGGAGAGACGAATCCCCTGCCGATCCGCTCACGTGCCTCCATATGGCTCGGGATTGTACCCAAAAGCTACCTGTTTGCACGACTCCTTTGAGCCGTGGTAGGGTAGAAATCAAAGCACAGTGGGAACTCACACGAGACAAATGACGACCTCAGGTCGATGAACTAACCTGTACACATGTCACCAGGGAACTGCTATCTGACGATAGATATAGTACTAACTAGCAGATTCCCGGCGAGTCCTGTCCGGTGTACTCATAACCCAATGAGCACCTGTATACATCTTAGGTGATCCAACTGACACCAGTGGCTTGTGAGACCGGCCACCGCCCCTTGTCGGGGTCTCGACTGTACACACTAGTCTACTCCGGAGTATCGATGCCCTGTCTCGAAACTCCCACGACTAGGGACCACAATTAAGGATATGCATATAAACTACCCAACTCTCACGTATATGATCGCCATCATACTGTTGGTAGTAAAGCAAGATCCTAAGGGCTCTATCAAAGTGTAACATGTAATCAGTCACCTGAACATGTACACGACTGATAAAGGCAAACCAGATAGCATACTATCATCTTGAGTAAGACTGTCCTACCGGTATAAGTCCTCCGCAATCATTGCAATCACGTACCTGCGATCCAATAATTGACTCTGAGGGCACTATCTCCAACAGTTATGAGCCGTTGTCCCGAGGGTTAGTAAGATGAAGGAAGTCACTAATCTGAGGATAAAAATAAGTCTGAAAAATAGTTTCTATTCTGGAAGCCAAACATTTGAATGTTGATACCCTACTATATGCACTTACACACGTCTTGAAACTCGGGATAGTAGAGGATACCTTGAAATGCTCTTGTCTAAAAGCCAAAGTATGAAGGAAATAAAAAAATGAAGAAAATATAAAAATGGTGAAAAGAAAAATGAACACTGGTTTTGTTATCGCCAAGGCAGCAATAAAAAAATATAGCGAGGGTGCTTCATCACCTAGTGCCTTAGACCAACTGGTTTGGGAGTCACTGCTAAGCCTTAGGTGGTACAAGACGAGGAAAATATTATCACCTAATCAGCAAGCATATGAGTAATCGGTCGGTTAGTACCTCAAGAAGTATTAACGGTCGCATGAAAATATGTGAGCAAATCCATAAATATTCATCAAATTAAAAAGTACTGAGGTAGATGGACAAGAGTATGATAGCTTGAATTGAATTCTCCGAGTGTAGGGATGTTCATTACACACACGTAGGGTTATATGATCGATGTTTGGATGAAAGGTAGGAATGAAAAATAAAGACGATGTTGTATTGATGGATGATGCGATTTCTAACATCTTTTCATGACTATTAAGATAAGGCTCATGACAACTGAAAAGATAGTGTAGTTGGAAACTCTAAATTTTCAAAGTATTTCTTTTATGGTTCTTATCTTTATATGTAAATTTCACCATCTCTCTTTTTTTATTGGATTTTGTGGGTGTAATCCGCTGAAAACCCTCAGGAGACAACACTCCTCCTACTAAGGACACCTAGAGGTTTAACGGCTTGTTGCACGTGCTCAGTGCAATCGTGTCTGCCTACGAAAGTGTGCTTAGTTTTCTCCTTTCTTTTTCTCCATCTCTTGAATAAACTAGTTTGCTCGGGACGATCAAAGATAAGTTTGGGGGTATTTGTTCAGTTGATAAAACTGCACATTTGTTATTACATTTTTCCTACCATTTCCATATTAAAAAAGGTCTTTATTATAATATATCATACATATGAGGGTTTATCTGTAAAAATAATATTTTCCATGTGTTGATATATTATAATTAGCATTTGGTAAGAAAATGTATGCAAATAATATCATTGACCAAATCCTAAGAGAACAAAGTCTACTAAATATTATTTAAGTTGTTGTGCATAATTTTTCCAAGTTGTTGTGCAGAATTTTTCCAAGAAATCAAGTTGTTAAAGAAAACTTGCCTAACTAAGAAAGCAAAACTTGGAGACCAAGTCTGGCAGCAACCATGAGAAGATTTCCATGTTACAAAGGTTCCAAGGATCGCAAAATGTCACAAAGACAGAGCCCCAGAATTTTGATCGAGGGTTGAGATCATACGGCCGCGGATCCGCGGCCATACCCCCTTTGGGCCGTGGATCCGCGGCCATAAAGAAGATTTAGATGCTGAAAATTCTTGGCGAGAATCTCTACAGTTAGTTTCCATATTTGGAAGCAATAGTTCTGGTTTTGGGGCTTTAAATAAAGACCGAGAGCCTCTTGGAAAAATCATCAAGCCGACGAGATCACGAAGTCCAAGACGGCTCACGCATCCAGGCTGATCATAAACTGTTCGTCTACCTCCTTAGAAGAGATCGAGAAGCAACTAGAAATAGTAATCATTTTCGAAAGATTCAAGTGTAATGAATATTGTTGATTAATAAAGGTAGCTTTCTTTTTCTTATTCTATTTCTTCGTAGTTTAATTATGCAATTTCTTTCCATCTCTTTTTTTCCCAACAAGCGCGAGTAATTCTCCGCTTGTTAGGGTTCGTAGGATTAGGGTAGACTAATGGATGATGAACATCCCTAAACCCTTTTTAAGTCCTATAAAGTTTATGAACTTTATCAAAAGAATCATTAACATCCTAATCGGGCGCGCTAACAATTCTTTGTTAGTTCCGACCGCGATTAGAGATTAGATTAATGATTGTTTTGGTAAAGGCTAGATATGAACGGAGTTCCATGTCGAGATAAGGGTTAAGAGTGGGATTCCTTTTCCCTCCAGAAACCCTAATCTACACGCATCACCGTCGTTCTAGTTTTAAATCTATTAAAGGATAAAAAGGGTAACTTTTCATTAATCGTCCATAACTACTAAATCCTATCGAACCCTACAAGCCCCCTTATTATATTAACTACATCCATAAATAATCTAGATCTATATTTTGCATTAGCGCTTAACGTAGATCTAGAAACCATTCCACAAAATTCTTTATCCCTCCTCTCTTTTTCAACACATCTAAAGTAAGAATAAAAGATTCAACGTTTCCCAGAGGACGACCCGTACTCATCTCGGTCTAGCTACACGCGACACCGTTCTGATTGCGGTTACACTACAAACACACTTTTTCGAACCAATCAGATAGTTATTATAACGTGCTTGTTTATAGTTTGGTAAGGAAGGTATTCAAGTATACGAGAGAAGTCCATCTTACCCCGTGGACTATGGTAACATATGTTCACCGCCGAAAACAGAGACGAGACCGCGTAGGTCGTCTTGCCTGAATTTTGGGGCATATGCTATTTGGTTTTATCCATCCATCTCTCCGAAGATGCCAAGTTGATTTATGGCACCGTGTATCATAGGTTTGGACAGATGCGGCCGTTGTAGCAGACTTCGTCAGATTCCCCCTCGCTTGCGAGGGGTTTTTAATTGTGGGGACGCTCTTCCCTGCAGGCGCAAGCCCCTGCAGTTAATTACGCTACCGCATCGCGGTAACCACTTTCTCGTTCTCCAGATGTTCACTTCGTGTCGTGTGTGTTTGTTTTGCTTTTGGTTGCCTATGGATTGTATACGGAGACTAATTTATGTTGTCGCCTGTAGGGCGTGGATGAGTCCAAATCCGTATTTTCTTAGATTTGGGTTCGGTGGATTTAAGGATCGTTAACCTCGTTTGAGATTAAGATCAACTTAAATGTTTGTTAAGGATATGTTAGTCCAATTTTAGACTAAGATCTACTTAGCAAGTCTTGAGGATCATTTAGATCCAATGAAAGAGCATTTGGGCTCTATCGTTTTAGTTTAGGGACGTTACGGTCCATTGGGTTTAAGAACATCATAGTCTGTGGAGTTTAAGGACATCATAGTCCATAGAGTTTAAAGACATCATAGTCTATAGAGTTTAGTTTAGGGACGTTGCGGTCCATTGGGTTTGAGGACATCGTAGTCCATGAGTTTAAGGACCTCATAGTCCATAGAGTTTAAAGACATCATAGTCTATAGAGTTTAGTTTTAGGACGTTGCGGTCCATTGGGTTTAAGGACATCGTAGTCCATGAGTTTAAGGACCTCATAGTCCGTGTTTAAAGACATCATAGTCTATAGAGTTTAGTTTAGGGACGTTGCGGTCCATTGGGTTTAAGGACATCGTACTCCATGAGTTTAAGGACCTCATAATCCGTGTTTAAAGACATCATAGTCTATAGAGTTTAGTTTAGGGACGTTGCGGTCCATTGGGTTTAAGGACATCGTAGTCTATGAGTTTAAGGACCTCATAGTCCGTGTTTAAAGACATCATAGTTTATAGAGTTTAGTTTAGGAACGTTGCGGTCCATTGGGTTTAAGGACATCGTAGTCCATGAGTTTAAAGACCTCATAGTCCGTGATTAAAGACATCATAGTCTATAGAGTTTCTGGTTATCGGGACCCGCCAGCTCTCTGGAGACGTTGAAGAATTACAACGACACATATCAGAGGTGTGAAGAGATGTACTCTTGAACCAATATTGGTTGGGAGATCTGTAGTCAGGTTTGTGACTAAGACCAATTCAAGAGATTGTGAACACATGTGCTTGGTAAATCTGAATTAGGAACTTGTGGCGAACTTTGGCCCAGTCCACTTAGTTTTGAATAAAGTGTTGCACAAGTGTTTGGGCTCAGTCCCTTTTTGTTCAACAATGCTGAGCATTGATTTGGGTTCTTACACCCCTCTTTCTTTTTGTTTTTTTATTAAGTATTGAACACTCTTTATGGCGCTGGGTTTTATTTACAGAGCGCTTTGTATTTCCTCAGCGCCCATGTGAGGAGCACGTGGAGCGATTGGCGCTGAGCGCCAGACTTGGAGCGATTGGCGCTGAGCGCCAGACTTGGAGCGCTAAGGCGCTTCTTATAAAATAGCGCATACGTGAGGAGCACGTGGAGCGCTTGGCGCTGATGCCAGACTTGGAGCACTAAAGCGCTTCTTATAAAATAGCGCCCACGTGAGGAGCACTTGGAGCGCTTGGCGTTGAGCGCCAGACTTGGAGCGCTAAAGCGCTTCTTTTAAAATAGTGCCCACGTGAGGAGCACGCGGAGCGCTTGGCGCTGAGTGCCAGATTTGGAGAGCTAAAGCGCTAAGCGCTCCACGTGCTCCTCACGCGGGCGTTATTTTAAAAGAAGCGCTTTAGCGCACCAAGTCTGGCGCTCGGCGCCAAGCGCTCCACGTGCTCCTCACGTGGGCGCTATTTTATAAGAATTGCTTTAGTGCTCCAAGTCCGGCGTCAGCGCCAAGCGCTCTACATACTCCTCACGTGGGCTCTATTTTTTAAGAAGCGCCTTACCGCTCCATGTCTGGCGCTCAGCGCCAAGTGCTCCACGTGCTCCTCACGTGGGCGCTGAGGAAATACAAAGCGCTCTGTAAATAAAACCCCATCGCCATAAAGAGTGTTCAACACTCAATAAAAAACAAAAAGAAAGAGGGGTGTCAGAACCCAAATCAATGCTCAGCATTGTTGAACAAAAGGGGACTGAGCCCAAACAAGTGTTCAACACTTTATTCAAAACTGAGTGGACTGAACCCAAATTGGCCACAAGTCCCTAATTCAGATCAACCAAGCCATCTGCTCACAATCTCTTTAATTCGTCTTAGTCCCAAACCTGACTACAGATCTCCCAACCAATATTGGTTCAAGTGTACATCTCTTCACACCTCTGATATGTGTCGTTGTAATTCTTCAACGTCTTCAGAGAGGTGGCGGGTCCCGATAACCAGAAACTCTACAGACTATGATGTCTTTAAACACAGACTATGAGGTCCTTAAACTCATAGACTACGATATCCTTAAACCCAATGGACCGCAACGTCCCTAAACTAAACTCTATAGACTATGATGTCTTTAAACACGGACTATGAGGTCCTTAAACTCATGGACTACGATGTTCTTAAACCTAATGGACCGTAATGTCCCTAAACTAAACCCTATAGACTATGATGTCTTTAAACACGGACTATGAGATCCTTAAACTCATAGACTACGATGTCCTTAAACCCAATGGACCGCAACGTCCCTAAACTAAACTATATAGACTATGGTGTCTTTAAACACGGACTATGAGGTCTTTAAACTCATGGAATACGATGTCCTTAAAGCCAATGGACCGCAACGTCCCTAAACTAAACTCTATAGACTACGATGTCTTTAAACTCTATAGACTATGAATTCCTTAAACTCATGGACTACGATGTCCTTAAACCCAATGGGCCGCAATGTCCCTAAACTAAACTCTATAGACTATGATGTCTTTAAACTCTATGGACTATGATGTCCTTAAACTCCACGGACTATGATTTCCTTAAACCCAATGGACCGTAACGTCCCTAAACTAAAACGATAGAGCCCAAATGCTCTTTCGTTGGATCTAAATGATCCTCAAGCCTTGCTAAGTAGATCTTAGTCTAAAATTAGACTAACGTATTCTTAACAAACATTTATGTTGATCTTAATCTCAAACGAGGTTAACGATCCTTAAATCCACCGAACCCAAATCTAAGAAAATACGGATTTGGACTAATCCACGCCTTACGGGCGACAACATAAATTAGTCTCCGTATACAATCCACGGGCAACCAAAAGCAAAACAAACACACACGACACGAAGTGAAAATCTGGAGAAGGAGAAAGTGGTTACCGCGATGCGGTAGCGTAATTAATTGCAGGGGCTTGCTCCCGCAGGGAAGAGCGTCCCCACAATCAAAATCCCCTCGCAAGCGAGAAGGAATCTGACGAAGTCTGCTACAACGGCCGCATCCATCCAAACCTGCAATACACGGTGCCATAAATCAACTTGGCATCTACGGAGAGGTGTATGGATAAAACCAAATAGCATCTGCCCCCAAATTTAGGCAAGACGACCTACGCGGTCTCGTCTCTGTTTTCGGCGGTGAACAGATTCTGGCACGCCCGGTGGGACCTTTTCATCTTTCCACTCCACACTTCGTGTGTCGTGTTTTTCCGCGATCAAATAATCGCAGTATATATGTTTGTGGTTGCTCTTGGGTGATGGGATATTGAAGCCGGTGTATCGTCTCTATGAAGAATGGCGTTTTCTTTCACTCACCGCAACTCAGGATCTGTCGCATTTGGCGGAGTCAAGTATGGGTCACTTGCAGCCTCAAATCTCTGCAGTCCGGCTCTTCAAGAAATCAACTGTCTTCTCTTTGGGTCGATACTCCCACCCCTCAACCTCGGTGCCTCAACGCCAATGGAGGAAGCCTAGAGGAAGTCTGTCTTCCACAGGCTGGCTCCCCAAGCTGCAGCTTTGCCGACGAAATCAGTCCTCAAATAGCTGGCACATGCCAAGGACCAAGGTCGACGCAGGGGGCAAAATATTTAAAATCTCAAAGGAAACAGAGGGCAGGCTCAGCAAAATCCTGAGGCTAATCAAATCCCGGCCGTAAGAAACGGTCGACGTCGATATCGGCGTCATACAAAACGAGCCAGGGGCAGTTCTCCATCAGCATTGACTCCACCTGCTTCAACTCTAATGATGAATGCTGTTATTCCAACCGGGAATAGTTTTGAACTATTGCGAAGGGTCAGACAAAATTCTTCTACCGCAATATTGAAGAAATTTCTGTAGCCTATGGAGATCCTACGAGAGTAGGAACCAGTTCACTCCCTAAAAACAAATTTCCTCATCTATATATAAGGTGTGGAAGCAGTTGGAGGTCTCTGTCGTCAACCGCGGCTCTTCCCCTAGACTTCAGCCAAATTCTGACAAACCCCCTTCAAATATAAGGGGATTCATCCCAAGACGGATCCTGATACAGCGGTTCCTCCTAAAACCAAAGCGTCTTTTCACGAAAAAAAGATGCCTAATAAAGCTCAAGTGCCCGAAGCAAACTCCAAAGGCCAAAACTCCAAACACCCCAAGCCTGGGGGCATGGTAGTTCACATAGCCTATGCGGTGAATTCCAAAGACGAAGTTCGAGCTTCTACTAGTCACCGACCTCAAACTCGGTACCTGACAAAAGTTCAACTGCAATGTGAAAAGCTGCAGGAGATGCTCGCTCAGGCGGCATTAAACGCTAATCCATCGCCTAAGGAAAATCCCGAGGACGCACCCGAAGAAAGAGTAGAGAAGGAGTCGGATATTGATTCCCTAAAGCGCTCTGAAAAAGAGAGATGAAGAAGCGGCAGAAATGTCTTCTAAAATGAACCAGATGGCCCTTCTGATTCAGAATATGGCAGGAATAATGGTTCAATCGGAACCACTGGCAGATGAACCACCAGTAGTCGGTCTTAAAGATAAGGATGACATTTCAAATTCTCTGCAAACCTCATCAACGGCTGAGGAGGAAATGATTCCTAAAAGAAAAGTTGGATGCATATATCGCTCAGCGAATCAAAGCTCAATACGCCAGTGAAGCCGAAAATAGATGAATCAAGGCTAGTCGACAGTATCCGACGTGGTACGATCAAATACATTACCCGCCAGAGTACACACTTCCAACGTCCACATGTACAAAGGAACTGGGAATCCTCGCCAGCATTGCGCGATTTAAATCCATGTGCAGAAATACTGGAGGAAATGACACACTACTCCTCTGACAGTTCGTCAGCGGTCTGGCGGGCATCACCTTCAAATAGTATGCGTAACTCCCAAATGATTTCGTGAAAAGCTTTGACGAAATGGACATGCTCTTCTGTCAGGTATTCGGTAATGAGAACAAACATACTACCATGACGGCGCTGGTCAACGAAAGGGTTAGACCGAATGAGACTTGGGTTCAATATGTTACCCGATGGCGAAATCTCTGGTCAAATGCGAGCAACGCACCGATGAAATTGCAGCCATGAGAATGCTCACAACCACACTTGACCCAAACTCAAAGGCGTTTCTGAACTTCCAAGAACTCATGGATAAAATGGCTCGATTGAATCAAATGGGTCAAGACTCTTTCTCATCCAATGATGACGAGTGAAAAGCGGAGGCAAGAGGGCGTTTGTCTCCTATGCTCAACAAAAATAAGCGGCTATGAAGCAACCTGTCGCCAAAATAGAGACGACGTAGGTACTCGTTCTCCCCGAGATATACACAGGGGGCATATTTTTCACTGGCGGAAGAATCTCTATGTAGAATGGTCCTTTCTTCTCAAAAGACAGGGAGGATATTAAGGGGCCTACAAAAAGGTCCTACAATCTAGTGGGATGCCCCGCTAAAAAAAACGGTACGTCCACAAGCAAAATGGGCATGAATGAAAACCCGAAAGGGCGCCGTGAGTAAAAACAGCAGGACTGCCGGCGAGCTTGTGAAAACCCGGAAGGGCACAATCTCGTTAACAAAAAATAACGTCCACAAGAAAAATGGGCACGGATGAAAACCCGAAAGGGCGCCGTGAGTAAAAACAGCAGGACTGCCGGCGAGCTTGTGAAAACCCGGAAGGGCCCAACCTCATTGAAATAAATACACTTACGAGATCTTCACGACTCGTGAGGAGAATCCCCCATGTGATACCCTCACGGCTCATAGGATTCAAAAGACTTACAGGGATCTGGACCTGTTCTTAAGCCGTCATATTCCCCAATTTGCCCTACAGGCGGTCCATATTGACCCTTGTATACAATCCAGGGGCACGAATAAATATTTCTTTGCCAAGTTCTACAAATGGTAAGAAATATCCCCATATGGTGAATAACACTTATAGGTCCTATCGACTTATAAGGAGAAAACACTCTTGGAAGATCCTTATGACTTATAAGAGAAGACATCACTTAGGAATCCCCATGATTCTTAAGGAGGAAATACGCCTATGAGATCCTCACGGCTCGTAGGGAGAAAACCCTTTATGAGACCCTTACGGCTCATAAAGTTGAAAGTCTTAGTCAACAAGGATCCTAACCCTGTCTACTAAGCCACCTTTGTCCAAATCGACAGGGGAAAATGATGCTTCGCTCCTAGTACTATCCCAGTTGTAGCGATACTGATGCCTAAACAGGTATCAAACTCATAGCCAACCTCTCCGGAAAATATCGTCCCTACAGTCACCTGATGAAGAAGGGAACCCAGTTCGTTTGGGATCGCAAATGCCAAAGTGCACTGGACGAAATCAAGCAATACTTGCAGAATCCGCTGGTATTGACCGCTCTGGTTAAAGGAAAGCCCCTCATCCTGTACACAGCAGCCCTCGAAGGTTCGTTAGGCACGCTATGGGCACAAGAGAACGACTAAGGGAAAGAGAGAGCCCTCTACTATTTGAGTCGAGTTCTCCTGGGGGCAGAAAACAACTACTCCCCTATCGAAAAACACTGCCTGGCGTTAATCTTCGCGATAACGAAGCTTCAGCATTATGCTTTGGTGCATGAGGTCCATCTCATATCAAAAGTGGATACTCTCAAATATTTGATGTCAAGAGCCATGCTAACGGGATGGCTTGCTAAATGGGCCCTACTCTTAATGGAATTCTCGATAACATACCGGCCTCTCAAGGCAGTGAAAGGCCAGGCCATCGCCGACTTCCCCGCTGAGCATCCAATGCCTGCCGATTCACCCCTAAACTGCGAATTGCCAGACGGGCACACGTTTGACACGATCGACAGGGAGGGAAGAGGGAGTGATACCCGATGGGAACTCTACTTCGACGAGGTATCTTCCATGAAGAAGCGAAAGCACAACTCCCCCATAATCAAATCTGGGGTATGCCTCATCTTCGTGACTCCACAATGAGGGATAATGCGCTTTGCCTTTTCCTTAACAGAGCCGAGGACAAACAATGAAGCAGAATATGAGGCTTTGATAGCAGGTCTTGAGATCGCTGTCGATACGGGAATCGAAGACCTCCTCGTATACGAAGACTCCCAGCTGGTCGTTAATTATGTAAACGGCGACTATCAAACGTGCAAACCAGAGTTGGTAAAATACGGCGAGAGAGTGCAGCAACTTCTGACTCAAATCCCCTCCTACATCCTGGAAAGCATACCGCGTGCGGAAAATAGCAAAGTAAGAAGATGAACATCGATCATCTCACAGGGCCAAAGGCCCTATTTATAGGCGCTGGAAGTCGATCCAACTTCCAAGTTGACCTAACGGTGGAAAGGCAGCCACCGCTGCACTCACGTGTAAGCCACGTGAGCGCAACGGTGGGAGGGCATTTGTTTCCCCCAATCAGAGAGCAAAGCTCTGTTCAAAATTTGAAATTTGAACTGAGACAGCGCCTCACTTGCAAAGCACGAGAGCGTCGGCGCCAAGAGAGCCGGCGCTAAAAGTCAAAGACTCTGGAAGCGCCTTACGTGCAAAGCACGAGAGCGCGGGCGCCAAGAGCGCAAGCGCCATGAGTCAAAGACTCTGAGGCAGCGCCTCACGTGCAAAGCACGAGAGCGCGGGCGCCAAGAGCGCAAGCGCCATGAGTCAAAGACTCTGAGGCAGCGCCTCACGTGCAAAGCACGAGAGCGCTAGCGCCAAGAGTTAAACACTCTGAGGTAGCGCCTCACGTGCAAAGAACGAGAGCGACAGCGCTAGAACTAAATGTTCTCCACTCTTGGATCAAAGATCTAACGAAGATGATAAATCATCAAATTAACAGAATAAAATTCTGTTGAGGAAATACTCCTCAAATCTTTCCAAAAAAGAAAGATTGTGCTCTGTAAATCAGAGCACCGTTGGATCAAAGATCCAATGGTGATTAAACATCACCAAGATACAGAATAAGTTCTGTATGGGAAAATATTTTCCCAATCTTGCTAAAAACAAGAAAGATGTCTTCTGTAAAACAGAAGTCCTTGGGTCAATGATCCAACGGTGGATAAAATTCCCAAATCAATCAGAGATCTCTTAATGAGAGATTTCCTTAACTGATTCAACAAATCAGCCTCCCCTATATAAAGGACCCAAGACTTCAAGTCTTAAAGAGAAGAGCCCCCCTAAAAAACTTCAAGTTCTCAAAAAAAAGGAAAGAGAAAAAGGAGAAACCTCCCTATAAGTTTCAAGTTCTCAGAAAAGAAAAAGAGAAGAGCAAGCTATAAGAAGAAAAACCTTCTTCAAGGTAAATAAAAAGAAGAAAGATCATAACATCTCCTCCATATTTGAGAATTTAACTCTCACATCAGAAGAACTTAGTTCTTTTTCTAGATCACAGATCTATAAGACAAAGTCTTTCACAAAAACAGAAGAGATCATAGCATCTCCTCATATAAGAAGAACTTAGTTCTTAGATCCATGAGACAGAGTCTCTTATAAACGAGAACTTAATTCTCAGAGCACAGAATTGATCAGAACTGTAAAAGAAGTGCTTTAGCGCTCCAAGTCTGGCGCTCAACGCCAAGTGCTCCATGTGCTCCTCACGTGGGCGCTATTTTAAAATAAGCGATTTAGCGCTCCAAGTCTGGCGCTCAGCGCCAAGTGCTCCACGTGCTCCTCACGTGGGCGCTATTTTATAAGAAGCGCTTTAGTGCTCCAAGTCTGGCGTCAGCGCCAAGCGCTCCACGTGCTCCTTACATGGGCGCTATGTTATAAGAAGCGCCTTAGCGCTCCAAGTCTGGCGCTGAGCGCCACGTGCTCCTCACGTAGGCGCTGAGGAAATACAAAGCGCTCTGTAAATAAAACCCCAGCGCCATAAAGAGTGTTCAACACTCAATAAAAAACAAAAAGAAAGAGGGGTGTCAGAAACCAAATCAATGCTCAGCATTGTTGAACAAAAAAGGACTGAGCCCAAACAAGTGTTCAACACTTTATTCAAAACTGAGTGGACTGAGCCCAAGTTGGCCACAAGTCCCTAATTCAGATCAACCAAGCCCATGTGCTCAAAATCACTTTAATTCGTCTTAGTCCCAAACCTGACTACAGATCTCCCAACCAATATTGGTTCAAGGGTACATCTCTTCACACCTCTGATATGTGTCGTTGAAATTCTTCAACGTTTTCAGAGAGGTGGCGGGTCCCGATAACCAGAAAATCTACAGACTATGATGTCTTTAAACACGGACTATGAGGCCCTTAAACTCATGGACTACGATGTCCCTAAACCCAATGGACCGCAACGTCCCTAAACTAAACTCTATAGACTATGATGTCTTTAAACACGGACTATGAGGTCCTTAAACTCATGGACTACGATGTCCTTAAACCCATGGACCGCAACATCCATAAACTAAATTCTATAGACTATGATGTCTTTAAACACGGATTATGAGGTCCTTAAACTCATGGACTACGATGTCCTTAAACCCAATGGACCGCAACGTCCCTAAACTAAACTCTATAGACTATGATGTCTTTAAACATGGACTATGAGGTCCTTAAACTCATGGACTACGATGTCCTTAAACCCAATGGACCGCAAAGTCCCTAAACTAAACTCTATAGCCTATGATGTCTTTAAACTCTATGGACTATGAGGTCCTTAAACTCATGGACTACGATGTCCTTAAACCCAATGGACCGCAACGTCCCTAAACTAAACTCTATAGACTATAATGTCTTTAAACTCTATGGAATATGACGTCCTCAAACTCCACGTACTATGATGTCCTTAAACCCAATGGACCGTCACGTCCCTAAACTAAAACGATAGAGCCCAAATGCTCTTTCGTTGGAACTAAATGATCCTCAAGCCTTGCTAAGTAGATCTTAGTCTAAAATTGGACTAACGTATCCTTAACAAACATTTAAGTTGATCTTAATTTCAAACGAGGTTAACGATCCTTAAATCCACTGAACCCAAATCTAAGAAACTATGGATTTGGACTAATCCACGCCCTACGGGCGACAACATAAATTAGTCTCCGTATACAATCCACAGGCAACCAAAAGAAAAACAAACACACACGACAAGAAGTGAACATTTGGAGAAGGAGAAAGTGGTTACCGCGATGCAGTAGCGTAATTAACTGCAGGGGCTTGCGCCTACAGGGAAGAGCGTCCCCATAATCAAAAACCCCTCGCAAGCGAGGGGGGATCTGACGAAGTCTGCTACAACGGCCGTATCCGTCCAAACCTCCGATACATGGTGACATAAATCAACTTGGCATCTTCGGAGAGATGGATGGATAAAACCAAATAGCATCTGCCCCGAAATTAATGCAAGACAACCTACGCGGTCTCGTCTCTGTTTTCGGCGGTGAACAGATTCTGTTCACCGGGCGTGCCAGAATTTGTTCACCGCCAAAACAAAGACGAGACCGCGTAGGTCGTCTTGCCTTAATTTGGGGGCAGATGCTATTTGGTTTTATTCATCCACCTTTCCGAAAATGCCAAGATGATTTATGGCACCGTGTATCGGAGGTTTGGACGGATGCGGCCGCTGTAGCAGACTTCGTCAGATTCCCCTCGCTTGCGAGGGGTTTTTGATTATGGGGACGCTCTTCCCTTCAGGCGCAAGCCCCTGTAGTGAATTACGCTACCGCATTGCGGTAACCACTTTCTCCTTCTCCAGATGTTCACTTCGTGTCGTGTGTGTTTGTTTTGCTTTTGGTTGCCCGTGGATTGTATACGGAGACTAATTTATGTTGTTGCCAGTAGGGCGTGGATTAGTCCAAATCAGTATTTTCTTAGATTTGGGTTCGGTGGATTTAAGGATCGTTAACCTCGTTTAAGATTAAGATCAACTTAAATGTTTGTTAAGGATACGTTAGTCCAATTTTAGACTAAGATCTACTTAGCAAGGCTTGAGGATCATTTAGATCCAACGAAAGAGCATTTGTGCTCTATCGTTTTAGTTTAGGTACGTTACGGTCCATTGGGTTTAAGGACATCATAGTCCGTGGAGTTTAAGGACATCATAGTCCATAGAGTTTAAAGACATCATAGTCTATAGAGTTTAGTTTAGGAACGTTGCGGTCCATTGGGTTAAAGGACATCGTAGTCCATGAATTTAAGGACCTTATAGTCCATAGAGTTTAAAGACATCATAGTCTATAGAGTTTAGTTTAGAAACGTTGCGGTCCATTGGGTTTAAGGACATCGTAGTCCATGAGTTTAAGGACCTCATAGTCCGTGTTTAAAGACATCATAGTCTATAGAATTTAGTTTAGGGACGTTGCGGTCCATTGGGTTTAAGGACATCGTAGTCCATGAGTTTAAGGAAATCATAGTCCGTGTTTAAAGACATCATAGTCTATAGAGTTTGGTTTAGGGACGTTGCGGTCAATTGGGTTTAAGGACATCGTAGTCCATGAGTTTAAGGACCTCATAGTCCGTGTTTAAAGACACCATAGTCTGTAGAGTTTTTGGTTATCGGGACTCGCCACCTCTCTGAAGACGTTGAAGAATTACAACGACACATATCAGAGGTGTGAAGAGATGTATCCTTGAACCAATGTTGGTTGGGAGATCTGTAGTCAGGTTTGGGACTAAGACCAATTAAAGAGATTGTGAGCACATGGGCTTGGTTGATCTGAATTAGGGACTTGTGGACAACTTGGGCTCAGTCCACTCAGTTTTGAATAAAGTGTTGAACACTTGTTTGGGCTCAGTCCCTTTTTTTTAAACAATGCTGAGCATTGATTTGGGTTCTGACACCCCTCTTTCTTTTTGTTTTTATTGAGTGTTGAACACTCTTTATGGCGCTGGGGTTTTATTTACAGAGCGCTTTGTATTTCCTCAGCGCCCACGTAAGGAGCACGTGGAGCGCTTGGCGCTGAGCGCCAGACTTGGAGCGCTAAGGCGCTTCTTATAAAATAGCGCCCACGTGAGAAGCACGCGGAGCGCTTGGTGCTGACTCCAGACTTGGAGCACTAAAGCGCTTCTTATAAAATAGCGCC
The DNA here is from genome assembly GCA_030015575.1 of Agapanthus africanus. Taxonomy (NCBI): domain Eukaryota; kingdom Viridiplantae; phylum Streptophyta; class Magnoliopsida; order Asparagales; family Amaryllidaceae; genus Agapanthus; species Agapanthus africanus. The sequence goes on along the minus strand of JASDDO010000016.1, from coordinate 21,202,721 downwards.
CACGTGAGGAGCACGTGGAGCGCTTGGCGCTGAGCGCCAGACTTGGAGCGCTAAAGCGTTTCTTTTAAAATAGCGCCCACGTGAGGAGCACGTGGAGCGCTTGGCGTTGAGCGCCAGACTTGGAACGCTAAAGCGCTTCTTTTACAGTTCTGATCAATTCTGTGCTCTGAGAATTAAGTTCTCATTTATAAGAGACTTTTTATCGTGGATCTAAGAACCAAGTTCTTCTTTTATGAGGAGATGCTATGATCTCTTCTGTTTTTGTGAAAGACTTTGTCTTATAGATCTGTGATCTAGAAAAAGAACTAAGTTCTTCTGATGTGAGTGTTAAACTCTCAAATATGGAGGAGATGTTATGATCTTTCTTCTTTTTATTTACCTTGAAGAAGGTTTTTCTTCTTAGAGCTTGCTCTTCTCTTTTTCTTTTCTGAGAACTTGAAACTTATAGGGAGGTTTCTCCGTTTTCTCTTTCCTTTTTTTTTGAGAACTTGAAGTTTTGGGCGGGGGGGTCTTCTCTCTAAGACTTGAATTCTTGGGTTCTTTATATAGGGGAGGCTGATTTGTTGAATCAGTTAAGGAAATCTCTCATTGAGAGATCTCTGATTGATTTGGGGATTTTATCCACCGTTGGATCTTTGACTCAAGGACCTCTGTTTTACAGAAGATATCTTTCTTATTTTTAGCAAGATTGGGAAAATATTTTCCCATACAGAACTTATTATGTATCTTGGTGATGTTTAATCACCATTGGATCTTTGATCCAACGGTGCTCTGATTTACAGAGCACAATCTTTCTTGTTTGGAAAGATTTGAGGAGTATTTCCTCAACATAATTTTATTCTGATAATTTGATGATTTGTCATCTTCGTTGGATCTTTGATCCGAGAGTGGAGAACATTTAGTTCTAGCGTTGGCGCTCTCGTGCTTTGCACGTGAGGCGCTACCTCAGAGTGTTTAACTCTTGGCGCTAGCGCTCTCGTGCTTTACACGTGAGACGCTGCCTCAGAGTCTTTGACTCATGGCGCTGGCGCTCTTGGCGCTCTCGTGCTTTGCACGTGAGGCGCTTCCAGAATCTGGCGCTCTTGGCGCGAGCGCTCTCGTGCTTTGCACGTGAGGCGCTGCCTCGGTTCAAATTTCAAATTTTGAATAGAGTTGTGCTCTCTGATTTGGGGAAACAACATGTAGTAAAAGGCCCCATCATAACCCACGTGAAAACACCCCCTTTTATTCACCCAGGTTGAGGGCTAACCTTTACTTCACAACTAGCCTTCACGGCACGAGAATTCATGTAGGTGTCTTTTATGTGACCTCTCGTGCCACGATATACGTTCTGTACAAATCTACCCCTTTATCCCCGCGTAATGTATTGTATAGATTATGTTTACAAGTCTTGGCCGAAACCATGGGTTCAAAATGTTCAAGTATTTATATTCAGGATGTATTCAAGTAGTCATGTTGAGTTCATGTTAAGTTATAACTATGGTTCGGTCAAGTCAAGTCAAGTAGGCAAGTTCGAATTTGATATTGAATTTGGGTGTTCATGTTCATATTCAAGTTCTTGTTTGATGTTGGATTAAGGTTTGAGCTTGGACCAGCTTGAGTCAGACACTTCTATCGGATTTAACTTTTGAATTCTTAGGTTCGGGAATTATCGGCAACTGCTACACATGGATGGAAAGATTTGTGTATTTTTCCAAGAAAATTGCCATTGATAACTGCTATTAAGTTTTCTAATCTGAATAGACAAGCACTCACTTTCTCCAACTCCCTGGGGCTCAAGAGAATTGATCCCGCTTAAACCTATATTTACTAGAGTTCTTAAATATTGTTTTATATATCTCGAGGGGGTTTTATGAAAAATATTTTAATATGGATTAAAAATAAAACCTCGAGGGTGGTTTATATTACTTATGGTTTTCATGAGCATGTGTTTTAAGTATTGAGGTATTTTAATGATAAATACCTAGGTTTTGAAAGTTTATGATATTTTATTAAAAACTAGTCCTTTTTAGTAATTTGATGGTATTTTATTGACATTTTTTAATATTTCATTTTTTATAAAAATATAGTTTCATAATATAATGAAAATACGGATTTATAATTTTATATAATTTTTAATTTTAAAAAAATTAGTTTTATTTAGAAAATTCATTTTTCTTAAAAACCGTATTTTTATCCTTTCGAGATCGAATACTCCGTGAGGAGTGCTGCGTCTCGCTCTACTATCCGCAGGATGTGCGATAATCTGCACCATCCATTAGCGGGTCTCCTAATAAGGGTTGTAGATGTATAATTGCAAAGAAATACGAAATACTGTTTTAAAAGAAACCCGGTTTTAAAGTATGTGGTATTTTATTGTAAAGATTATTCTTCGAAACAAATATACATACAAAATAGGTATCGTGCTATGAAACCAAAGTGTACGTGTGGGGTATGTCGTTACCCCGTGAAGTTTTTCCTGAAGGTATAGTTTTAACGAAAACGAAAAGAAGTGATAATAAAGTTCTAGGTATTTTAATGAAAAAGTTCATTTATGGTTGTTTCAAATGAAATTCTTGATTAAACTTGATTCTAAACATTGATATTTAAGATTACAAGTATTGTTGTAAATTTAGATTGATCAATATATAAAAGAAAAGGTGTTTCTAGGGTTAGAAAAAGAATATCGGTAATAACTCCACTTTACCGATATAGGATTTAAAGATGAAATTCAATGAAGAAAAAGAGAGTTTGGGCGGGACTTACGGTTTGAATATGTCAAGAAGAGGTTATGGAAGAGGAGGGGGGCTTCGTGGTGTCGCGGGAGCTCCGGAATCGGCTTCGATCTTCGACGGAAAAAGCTTACTTGCTAACTCCACTTTACTCCACTTGCACTTAGAAACTTTTGAGAGGGTTTTTACTAGAATTTTCAGAATGTTACTGAGCCAAAGTATGAGATGGTATGTATAGTGGAGAATTAAGGTTTAGGAATTAAAAATATGGATTAAAAAGCATTAAAAATGATGTTAAAAGGTGAATTGAATGTCTCTGTTTGATTGCAGGGAAATCAAACAGTGCAGAGAAGTTGAGGGGAGTTGAAGAGACGAGTATGCAAAGCATGGATCAATTTGGCCCCATCTGAACAGTCCCCGCCGGTCTAATGGCTAAATCCGCTGGTCGATTTTGAGGCAAATGCCTCATGATTCGTGCCACCAGATTAATTCTCTGTTTACTCCATTTTCCACATGTTTGATTTTTCTGAACTTTTCATTTTCCCGTATATTGTACGTGCAACCTTTTGGGCTTCCAAAAAGTTAAAAAGAAAAATCAGAAAAATAAATGTGTTTGATGGGAATCAAACACAAAGGCTACGTCACAGCAGTGTAAAGGCTTTACTAGTGAGCTACAAGTTGTTTCTTACTTTTATTTAACAAAAATGACTTATAACTCAAACTCAAACTGTAATACTCTTTTCTTGTATATTAACAGGAAAATTTTCATGCAGAGATTTCAGAGTCGTTACACCAGTAAACCAGATCTGCACTTGTGGTTGCTCTTTACTTTCTCTGCTTTGTATCCTTGATACCAATCATGGAGCATCGTCTGGAAAATAAAAAGTAGAATGAACAACACGATATTGAATATTATTTAGCTGATGTACAAAACGTATTAAATAACAATGACTTACACAAAATTCAGGATAAAATAAGAACCTATTGGCGAAAGATTCACGTCTGCATAACAAATCGATGTAAGCCGTTATTATTTCTCCTATAACACGCTCCCCAATTGGCAGCGAGAGAAAGTCGGAAAAATATACAAATGCTTATTCTTTTGTGTGAAGGAATTCAACTTCTCTGGAGGTTATTAAAACATGAATATTCAGTATTTAACTTTTAAATATGAAATTATAATTAATTCATTAGAAATAGACAAACCTTATTTTCCCTCTCCGGTCAAAGTGTATGATCCATAGTTTTGCCCGCATATACTTTTTTTCAATTCTGAGATGTGATATTTAATTCCTTGTACGTGTTTTTTTTCTTTCTTTTTCTTCTTCTCTGGATTTGTGTACGGCGAGAGCAAGAAAGAACTTGGTTTCTTTAGTCTCCTCGATTCTTCTATTGCTTCTCTTAAAATTTCTTGCCCCATGAGATCAGTCGGATCTATACATGATTCAATGAGTCCTTTAATTTTCTTCGATATCAATTTGGGCTTCGTCCCAAAAATTGATATATTCCAAAATCATATCGTATACTGGTTTTTTCTTGGTTATCTTCTCCTTCTCAGTTTGTCTAAGTTGAACATTAATGGATATACTCTGAATACCGCCAAACTGTTATATTATCCTTTCGGGATATTGCCACTGGACAATATTGAAACAAATGAGAGGAACTCGTAACGGTCCAGAGTATTTACTGAGAAGGAAAAAGTCTTCGGATGCACCAACATACTCAGTGTCTGGATCCCATGTGAACCGTCATTAACGAAACGGTTGAAAATATTTATCATTATTCATAAATAATTAAACAAATGTCGTTAAATTAAGTGTAACAACTGGTTTCCTTATGTATGTAATTTCCGTAATTTTAATAAAATCCAAAATTTTCCAAATATATTTTATTCTAATTTTCCCAAACATTTTCTTTTCCATAAATTATTTTCCTATAATTGTTCTATTCCTCATCTCCTAATTTATTTTTTTACTCCTATTAAACTCTCAACCTAAAACCTAAACACTAACCTAGGCCCATCTTTTTATCTTTCTTTCTATATTTTTGGCCCGGCCCATAAAACCCACACCAAACCCAAACCGGCCCTTCCTTTACTCTTTCTTTCTTCCACTGTTCTTCTTCTTCTCTTTGTTTTTAAAATTTTCCTCTAATGCTTCTTCCTCAAATCATAACCGAAGATTGATCAATAAATTCCATTTACAACAATCTTAAATCCTTATTATTTCCTTTTAATTCCCTAATCCTTCCATCTCTCTCTCTCTCAAATCTTTTTCTCTAAATCTCTCATTCTCACCAACCCCTCACCGACATCACCTCTATAACATCACCTCACCGGCGCCTCCACCAAACCCAACTCCAGCGGTGCACTCCCATTGTTGCCTTCTCCTTCGTCGATTGCCTCACTGCCGACAACGTCCTCAAGCACTAGTACCATCTCCTTCCTCGGCCATAGTCGAGCATCCCCCTCACCTCAACTCTCTTAACCGCCAATCACCCCCCTGCTTACCCGAGATCCTGTAACAACCCTGAATTTCTGTACGATTTTTTTTCTTTTTAAAGTACAGAAAGGAATACCTTAGCCTGAGTACAACTTAAAAGTAATTCTTGTTTAAAAACAGCAATAAAGCGTTTGTAGCTCATTGGTAAAGCCTTGCACTGCTGTGATATAGCCCCTGTGTTCGAATCCCTTTAACCACACATATTTTTAATGATTTTTCTTTTAAACTTTTTGGAAGCCCAAAAGTTTACACGTAAAATTGAAAAGTCTGAGAAAATCAAACATGTGCTAAATATCATATGAACAGACTAGGACACGTGGCAAAAATCCAGAGCCCAACCCCCATCTAATGGACGGCGAGATTGCCCCTTGGGCCGGCGCCGCCGGGCCCTCCCATTGATAATGAATCCTAGCTCTGCACCCCAGTCCGTTGGTATAATCCCACTACTCCTATGTTGTTTGATTTCTCTGTAAATTAACAGAGAGATTAAAATCATCCATTAATCCAAATTTTAATGTGTTTAAATTCTCTCTTCAACTCTCAAAACCCTAATTTTACCCTATAAATACAATACCCTATAAATACAAACCCATACCCTATCTCTCTTCATTCTGAAATCTCTTGTTAAAAATTATCAAAAATTTCTAAGTCAAAGAAGAGTATAAGTGGAGTTGGCACTAGGACAAGTTTCGGTGAAGATTCGAGACATTTCCGGTGACTCCGCGATGCCTCAACGACCTCAAACTCATTCTCTCTCTTTTCTTAAACCAAACAACTAGTAAGTTTCACTTCTCTTCTCCTCTTCTTAACTTAAAACGATCTCTTTTCAAATCACGTCGGTAAGTGGAGTTATACCGACCTTTAATTCTATTCTCTTTTAAATTTCAATTTTCTCTTAAGAACCACTTAATCATATCATTACATCTTGCTTGTTAAACATTAAATAATATTTAGAAACAAGTTTCATTTTAAAATTTCATGAAAAACAACTTTTATTAAGCTTTTACGCTTAAATACCATAAAGTTACATATGACATCGTTTAATCATTCTTGCTTATATTATCTTTAGGAAATCTTACGAGATAATGACCTACCTCTCACAAACACGCATCTTGACATAGCACGATTCCCTTGAACAACTTTGTGGCAAATACAACTTTTACATCAAAATACCATAAACTATCTAAACCCGTATTCTTTAAATTGTGTTATTTAATTTTTTTGCGATTATGCTTCTACAACCCATTTTGGGGAACCCGATCGGGATTGTGTGGGTTATCGCACATCCTCGGGATTAGTAGAGGGAGATGCAGACCTCCTCATGGAGCATACGATCTCGATGGAATTTTTAATGCAATTTTTAAGAAAAACGTGATTTTCTATCTAATAAATAAATTTTATTTTTAATAATTATATATAAATATTAACAAACCATCTATTTTAAATATATAATAAATTCCATGTTTTTCTACACAAAAGAAAAGAATTACAAGTTTCATGAAAATACCATCAAGAATCCATACAAGTTAAATTTACACAAAAATACCATGAACTATTCAACTAGGTATTTATTCACTAGAATACCTCACTTTTAAAAATTACATCCATGGAAACCCTAAATACGATAAATAAATACTTGAGAATTATTTTGAAAGTATACTGAAAATATTTTTCATAAAACCCCCTCAAGTTATATTAAATTACAATAAGGACCTTAGCAAACATAGGTTTAAGCGGGACCAATTCTCTTGAGCCTCAGAGAGCCGGAGAAAGTGGGTGCTTGCCTATTTAAGGTAGAAAACTAAAATGGGGTTATCAATGGTAATTGGCTTGGAAAAAGTCACAAATCCTGCCGTCCATGTGCAGCAGTTACCGATAACTCCTAAATCTAATTCAGGACCCAAATCTATTTAAGTGTCTGACTTAATCTGAGTATCAGTCTAATCGGAATACAATCTAAATATGAATACAATCCAAACATAACTCCATCTCAACATGAATCCAATATATCAAAACATGAATACTTGAACTTGAACATAAATACCAGAGCTATACAAACATGCAACATATCTTGACTTGACTAAACCATGGATATATCTTGAACTTGACTACATGACTATCCGTTTATATCCTGATCCTTTTACATGAACAATTTATACCATGGTTTTGTCAAGTCTTATATCTACAAACAATACATTATACATTACGGGGTTTTAAAGGGGTAGACTGGTACAGAATGTGTTAAAAGTGGCACGATGACGGTCATTAAAAGACACTTATATGAACATCTGTGTCGTTGTCCCGTGGCTTGACGGGACCTTGTACTATGGGTTACCATAGTCCACGGGAAAAGTTGGACTCCTCTCGTATACACTGACATATTCTGTACCAAGCTTAAACAATTACGTTAGCATAACAAACAGATAATTCACCAGTCAATTCACTTTACCTATTCTATTCTCTTTACTTGTCTATTCTATTCTATCTCTCTTGGGACTTACCGAGCGATTGTTCGCTGACGACATTCCTATCTCTTCTTTCTTTGGAACATTGTCATGAGGACCCGACACTCAGGAGATCGAGCCCAGTTAGGAAGATTTAGAGCAACTCGCAGAGGAGCCAGAGTTCTAGTTCCTATTTGTACTTACTTTTCCTTCAATTCATATGCCATTATTTAGGCATCGCTTTCCATTATTGTATTTTATTTTCCAGTTGTATGTAAAGAATGAATATAAATAAAAGTTGTTGTTTCATTACATCTCTTGTTATTCTTGTGCTTTACTTTTATATTGCTTATTTATGCATAACGTGTTTACTTCTGAGTAAATACGCCGCGGCCTCGTCACGTATACTTCCCCGTACATTGGGAAGCGGGGCACGACGGATCCCTTCCTCCATCGCCGGCGAGACCTCATCTTCCCCGAGCAAGCCCCGCAGCCACACCCCTTCAGCTACCTTCCCTCGACTCCATCGACCCAACCACCATCTCCTCAACCAAGCACCACCTTCATTACCACCATGACACCCAACCACCATATAGAGCTCCCCATTGCACCCCAAAACCTCACCACCGTCGGCTACCGTAGTTTGTATCCGCAACAACTACAAGCTCACCTCTTCCAGCACCTCCTTCTCGCACCCCAACCCTTCCCCAGCTGCCCGAGCTCTACACTCCCTCCCCCTCTCGAACCCAAACACCTTCATTGTCACCGCCACCAAAGAACCAACACCGTGCCTAGCCGAGACCCAAGCTTCACTTCAAGCCTAAGCCAAACCGAGCTCCGACCATTTCATCGAACACCTGTATCCATCGCAATCGCCGCTGTTCCGGTTGTCGTCGTCGCCATAAAATCCTTGGCCTCGGTCTTCGTTGCAATCACCATCATCAACGCGATAGCCGTCGCAACGTAAGCGCACGTCCGTCGCAGCCCCTATCGCGCTCGAGCCTCACTCGCGTTGCGCCGTACCCAGCTCTGTGCCATCCGTAGCCGTCTCGTGTTTCGATGTCACGACCCGGGAATGGCACGTGACAGGCACTTGGATCACATGAAGTCTAGAGGACCCCACCGTAATCCAAGTAAGCCGAAAACACAGAAATCTAAACATTTTTAGTAAAATAGCTGAGGTAGAGTTTTGAAAAGGCGGTATAATTGAAATCAAGTTCTCTTTTTCAAAGTATATGTAAAGTTCGTTTGAAATGCAAGTGAATTATATATTATAATTTGAAAACGTTTTCATCATTTGAAATTTTGGCAACACCTCTTTTTTAAATTTCAATCCAAAACCAGTACATAACAAGTATAATATGGCATCCCCAAGTGGGAGCTAGTTCTTTGCCAATCGGTGGAAACACCTACACAAATACGAATATACGACGTCCAAGGCGAAAATCAACACAGGAAAGAAAGTAAAGAAAACCGAAGTATCATCAAACCCAAAATAAAGGATAATACATACATCTCACTCTAAGTCTAAAAGAATATACAAATCTCTGGTTTCTAAGTCTACTAAATAATATATAGTCTGGTTGATGGAGCTTTTAACTAGATACAAATGAATAATGAATATACAACGGTGGTTACACTCTGTACTGTAACCCACCTACCAATGCAAATCACCCAGAAAGGAGCAATGTGCCAGCAAGCCGCTACTGAATCCGAGCGGTCGATCCTGCAAGAAAAATATGGCACAACGGGGGTGAGTTGCCAACTCGTGAGTAGAAAATATCAGCAGGTAGAAATCGAATGTATAATGATCTCCTGGTTCATACTGTAATATAATAATATCATACCGTGTGGTATCTAGGGTGATCGTGTATACATAAGTGTGATAATAATACTATCGTGCATGTATCAATATATGGTACCGTCATCTGTGTCATATGTATGTATATACGTGTATCATCCAGCGTGGGCCCATCAACGACATATCAAATCATCATAAAACCTGAGTGCCCAGTATCGACACTCGAAATCATCACAAAACCCGTGTCTAACATCGACACGTAAATCCTCATATCTCAGGCACCGTCTCATCAGATCAGTCCTCATATCTATCTGTCTCATATCACTCCGGTCGATATCCTCCGGATATCCGCCGAGTCCAGTACTATCACCAGTAGGTAGTGTTCTCCCGCCGGGTTCAACGCCTTTCTATACGATCTTCTTGCCTCGGAGTACCGTACCGGGTCCACCATGTACCCGCAGACGGTGACTCCTCACTCCTCGAATCGGGTAATCATCATAGCTCAACACCGAGAAAACTCATGGTGGACGTTGAAATACTATATCAAGAGAAACCACGTTTTTAAAACAATCATAAGTTTTTAAAATGCATCTGTGGTTTCTCAAATCCAGAAATCTCATGAAAATAGAATCTCATAAGCATGTAACAATGATGGAACAATATGTACATGCACAGAACAGTACTGTAAAGTATAGCAAGTGTTTTCATATGAGTGTGTCGTGTAACTAGGTAAGAAAGTGCAATATTTGAACTAGTATGTGTGGTACAGGGTACTAAACAATAACTAAAATTCTACAGATTATATACATAGCGATTTCTAATGTGTACGTGGGATGGCAATTACCGATGATGTGTGTGTAAGCCGGCGAGTATGTGTACGTGCAACATGCGCATCATCAGTGATGGTGCGTGTGTCCTAGCAGACGAGGTCGTATAAAGATAAGTACACGAAACGTATATATGTCGTAAATGAAAATAATACGAGCGTCTGCGAAAATAAGAAATCGTAGCGTGAATAGTATAAAATACGTAACCACGTGTGAGCCATAAGGTTAAAATTAAAATAGTACGAATCATTATTTTTGAAAATAAGGGCTGCGATGTTTTAGAAAAAGATTCCATTTGAAAATCCGTAGTATCCCTTGAAGTTATCATTTAAAATTGCATAATTATTCGTTAGTTTTGAAAATATGTATGGCTATAAATATATCTTAATATCTACCTAATGATTTTAATCAATATTTCTCGAATCGATATATATATGTCGGCGATCCATCCTTATCATATCATGTACGGTATAATCCATCGTACGATATTATCAATCAATAGTACGGATCTATAGTCACGTATATCACCCTATCCCATATCATCATATATCATCTCATGTCATATCATGTCATGCCATTTCATATCACATCATATATATATCGCTTTGTAACCTCATATCAAATCATATCGACTCGTGTCATCATATCCGATCATATCCTCATCTCATAATATCATGTCGTAGTTATCCTCATGTTTATATATATATAGATAAGCGTATATACATATAACTCATGGACTAAGAAAAACTAGAACTAGGGATATAACTTCCTATACGTGTATGTTTACACCGGTTTAAATTTCGTTTACAGATATGTGTGAAAGCAGGCTCATTCATATACACATGTGGCGATTTAGTGCATGACACGGGCACATCAGTGGCGTTTGCGCTTAGCAAAAATCCCTAAGGGAAAAGTGCACATGCGCACATGTATGTTGCACGTATATTTCAACAATACGATCAGAGGAAGAAAATGTGTTAGAAATGAAACACTCGGTGGTCAACGATAAAACGAAAGCATTTAAATAAACATTTTATGCAACAGGAAATAGATCACCAAACACGGGATCAAAAGTACAAGGGTTTACAAAACTATGAATAAAGTTTTCTAAAGCCCTCTCGGCCTTCTCCACCATGTCGAAGCGGTGATCTTCACGAGGAGTTTCTCCCCATCGGTTAGTACCAAGCCCATTTGCGAAGGCCGACATGATGGCCCGCCGAGCCTGTATCTGGCTCAGCAGCTGAACAGAACGATCCCTTAGAGGCTTGGTAATCAAAAGTGCCTCATAAAGGCACTCGATCTTGTCCTCAGCTGCGTCGAGTATCGCTGGAGTCATCACCGCTGGATGAGGGGGAATGTCATCGAGCACGAGCAAGAAGATCATCCGGAGACAAATGAAGCCGATGGGGAGAGGAGATCCTCTACGAGTCAAGAGCTCGTGCAGTGCCGTATCACATTGGTCATCTGTGAGAGCGGGATTCACCAAGCGTGCAAAAAAGAGAGGAACAATTTCCTCAATAGGCACCTCCCATGGCTACCGATTAGCATGCGGACGGTTGCAAGCAATGACTCTTCTCTGTTAAAATGATTCTCTGAAAGTTAAACTGAAGAGGAGCATTGCTTAGATTATAAAGGGATGCATTTATGTCTCGGCACAGAAAATGTTGTGCATGGTGAAAGTATTTCCAAACTCTGACCAAAAAAAGAACTGGAAAAGAAAGTTTGACTCAGGAAAAGCAGAGAAAGAAGGTGAAAAGAAACCTTCATTAATGAGGCAGCGCCTCACGTGCTCTCCACGAGGGCGCCAGCGTCAGAGCCAATCTTATAGGATTTAATCCTATGGTGGCGACTCACGTTCTCCTCACGCGGGCGCCAATGTGCAAAGCACAGAAGAATTCATTACATAAGATTTAAGCTCTTAGATGGCGCCGCACGTACTCCTCACACGGGTGCCAATGTGCAAAGTACAGAAGAATTTATTGTATAAGAGTTAAACTCTTAGATGGCGCCGCACGTGCTCCTCACGCGGGCGCCAATGTGCAAAGCATATAAATACCTATCATAAGAATTTAATTCTTTAACTAGCGTCCACGTGCATAACACGTGAGCGCCAGCGCCCAAGTTCATATCAGTAGAATTAAATTCTATATTTTCCTGACAAAAGTTGGGATATTCTCTGTTAAACAGAGCCGTTGGATCAAAAATCCAATGGAGATGATAAATCATCAAAATATAGAATCAAATTCTATTAAGAGAAAACATCTCCCAAATCTTTCTAAATAAGAAAGATACTCTCGGTTGGATCAATGATCCAATAATAGAGTAAAATTCTATTTTGGGAATATATTCTCTCAACCTTTCTAAACAAAAAAAATTGCTCTCTGTAAAACAGAGAACCCTTGAATTAAAAATCCAATGGTGATTAAAAAACACCACTTGACAGAATCAATTCTATATATGAGAGAATATTTCCCCAATCTTGTTAAAAACAAGAACAACATATTCTGTAAAACAGAAATCCTTGGATCAAACATCCAACGGTGGGTAAAATTCCCCAGATCAATTTTGAGACCAAATAAATTGATTGGAATCTCTCAATGAGAGATTTTCTCAAAACTAATTAACAATCTGCCTCCACTATATAAAAGACCTGAGACTTCAAGTCTCAGAGAACAGACGGAGAGAAGAAAAAACCACAGATAGAAAGAGCAGAGGATTCAATTCTCAAAGAAGAAGATCTTCCTTCTCAAAACCCTAGGTAAAGAAAATAGATCAAAATATCTCCTCTATATGTGATATCACATCTAAGAATTTAACCCTTTTAAAAAGAACTTGGTTCTTTCTCTAGATCTGAGATCTACAAGGCAAGTCTACCATAAGTTGAGAATTTAATTATCATCGGGAAGATCTTGTTCTTGAGAATCAAAGATTCAGGGAAGAACAAATTTAAAGAGACAGAAGACGGAGTCCATAATACTTCAGGAACTCAGTTCCTACAAATCAAGAACTTAGTTCTTTAAAAACTCAACCCGAGATCCTAAAAAAATAGTGATTTTGGCGAGCGTTAATGGTCAAAATATCATTAACAGAGATTTAAGTTCTCTAAAAAACATCAACAGAGAGTAAATCTCCATATAAAAAAAAAGAGAGAGACTAGCGCCTCACGTGCTTCCCACGTGGACATCCTTTTAACAGCACCTAGTGCCTCACGTGAAAAATACGCGGGGGCCTAAAACAGAAGGCCGGCGCCTCACGTGAAACACACGTGGGCGTTGAATAGAAATGCTTAGCACTCCATATACCGCCAAAACGGCTGAGTGCTTAGTACTAATTGAGCAACGTCCAGCACCACACGTTCATCTCACGTGGACGCCATAGGAAGTGCTTAGCACTTCACATTTAGTCAAAAGGACTAAAGTGTTCAACATTCATTGGGCAGCGCCCATGACTGAATGCTTCACATGACATATATGTGACCATCAGAGCTCAAATAAGTGCTTAGCGCATTTACATAAAAAAGAAAAGGGCTGAACAAACAGAGCTCAAATAAGTGCTTAGCACTTTTGAATGAAAAAGAAAAAGAATAAGCAGACTAAGCCTAAATTGGCTAAGTATCTGAAGTTTTCTTGCAGCTAAGCCCAAATGCTCTTTTGCTGGATCTTAAGTAAAAATGATCCTTAAAAAACATTGTTAAACTGATCTTAGTCTCAAACATGATTAATGATCTTTCATGGATGATATCCAAAATGATATTCATCCCATATCTCCTAAGGTAATTTTAGTCTCAAATATGACCAACGATTCTTAGGTCCACCACAACCCATTTTTCCCTTAAATAAGGGATTTGGTTCAAGGGTACATCTTTCCACACCTCTGATATATGCCGTTGTAATTCCTCAACGTCTTCAGAGAGGTGGCGGGTCCCGACAACCAACATCTCCTTTCGTCATACATTGATGCTGTAACACCCGAGTCCAGTTATACAAATTAATTTCTGTCACCGCATATGTTGTTTGTAGTATTTAGTTCATTTTTCATGTTTGGTTGCATAATGGCAGTTTACTTTATTTTCGAACCGCGCGCTTGAGCTTGTTGTTCCTTAATACCTAGCATCACATAATTTTTACATATAACAGTTTAAGTAATTAAAATAATTTAAAATACTTGACATGGCCTGCTCGATGCTCCTAACCCTGTGGTAGCGTCCTTATATCGTGTTCTCGTCCCGTTCAGTGAAACGGACGAGTTTGGACGGCTACACGCACGTGCGTACGTCCGTTCTTGGAGGTATGTTTTTTGCTACAAAATCCGTCATTTCAATTTTTGGAACTCTCTAATGTTTTTCATTTTTCAAATTCAAATTTTTGGACCCGACCCGGGCGTAGTTCTGAAATATTTTGTATTCCGCCAAAATCCTGTTAAATTCGAATTTCTTAAAATCAGCCAAAATATAATTTCAGCCAATCACAGATTCTTTTAGCCAACTAGGTGATATTTAAAAACCCCAGTAATCTTTATAGATTTTCTCTTAACAAATTTTTTCCCTCACCCAATCAGAAATCCCCTCCCTCGTCGCTGGGCCCCACTTCCTTTCTCTCTCTCTCGCTTTTCTTCTTCTCTCTCTTCTTCATAATTGCTCACCCCCGCTTCAGGACAATTTCCTCTCTCCTCCTCTTTCTCTCTCCTCTCGCTTCTCTCTTCCTCTCTCCTCTCGCTTCTCTTTCTCATTCCTCTCACGGTGAGAAAGGATCACATCACCGCTCCAAAGATCCGCTCACCTCCCTTCTTCTACGCCTTCTTCTTCTGCAGTTCTTTTCTTAAACCCATGAAGCCTCTCGACGCCTCTTCAAACCCTAACCCTAGCCGCCTCTGCCTCGTCACCATCTCCATCTCATCTTCTTCTTCTCAACCTCCTCCTCCTCGTCCTCATCTTCTTTCTCTTTTCTCTCTCCCCTGCACACACCCATAACTTACCCGGCAACCTCAGCCCCTCGCTTCGCCGCCGACTCCCTCATCTCGCCGTCACCGCTTTCCTCTCCCTCTTTTCCTCTCCTCCGCTTTACCCAAACACCAGAACCCTCACCTAAACCAAATTCCAACCGACCCCAAACCCTAGCTGCTGGGAACTGCACACCCCTACGTGTTCTCTGGCCGGAGCTCCGACGATCTCACGCCACTATCTCGTCTCTCGTTGTGCACCAGTCCAACCCCAGTAAGCTATTCCTCATTTTTCTTTTTCTTCGTTTCCTGTTCTCTTCTTTCTCTTATGTGTTCATTTTATAGCATCTATATTCACTGTTGTTTAGATCTCTGGTATCCGGTCGGGCCGTCGACGACCCCGACGTTCCAGCGAGGACCCCTGACCCGTGTGATTCCACTGTTCGTCGTTTGGAATCATCCCGTGTATCGTGCGCGCGTCGCGACTCTTCCCGCCGACGCGAGACGTTCCGTTTTCCGTATTGCGATCCGTCGAGGCAAGTGAAACTTGCTACATGCTACTATATTATTTATACAAATTTATTTCATGATTGAACCTGTAAACTGATCCTAAGGCTATTGGTTCCATTCTTGCGTTTTCGATGTCAAATTATAACATTATGAGACTCGGGTTTAAATTATAACTTGTTGCACCTTGAAGTACAATATCACATACTCATATACGTGGTTAGATTATTTACTAGTTAACTGCATAATACATAGCACTGTTAAATAATTTCTACCCCGAATAACCGGTTGCATCCATTGAGCATGTTTTATATATCACTGCATCTTTAGACCAGTTAACCCATAATAACGAGATTTAACAATTCTATATTTGTTTAAGTGTAGGATATTTAAAGTTGGAACCACAACCCTAACTCTAATCTATAACTGTGCATCCTCATGCTTTAATCTGTACCCTTGCATATATCATCACCTTGTTTCATTTTTATTGTTTCATCTGTACCCATGCTTGTTTGGTTTATACAGGTTTATATTAGGTTGATTTATGAGCACCCACATAGTATTTGTGCTTCCTGACATGACCTGTGCACTTCCTATTTGTTACGACATGGTACCGTACACTCTTGACATGACATGACATCTAAATACACCACTTGACCTGACCTGAAGTACCATGGCTTTACCTGTTACCTGATCTTGTGTCTAATGCCAACAAACCTGACATGTAGTCCTTACGGACTGTTCATGTTGTCTATCCAGACAAACCTGCACCTACCTGATCCTGTGTTGGTATTAGTTCTTGATTACTGAATACCTGACTTGACACACATAACTTGGGGGTATGGGGAAATCAATGATGAAATCCTGACTTGTAACTCGACAGTTGCTTGCTTCTACCGATCAGTTTTTGAGGGTAGGCCCGCCTCGTGACGATGCTGCTGACATCGTTGGTCTGTACGCTATTCCTTTTGTGCCTAGCGGCACGTCTCGGTTTCAGCCCGAGAGTCTTAGACCGTGGTCCCGGGCATTCACGGGATACTATCGAGTTACATCGATGATTCATCAAATTGATTTCAAAGACTTGAGAGTAGATAACCCAATAGACTAGTTTAGTTTGCTCACTGCACACTACCCTTCACTGCCCTGATTTATATTACCGTTACACCTGCTTTATCATTCATGATTATATTTGCATTGCCTGTTACCCTGTTTATACTTTATTACTTGATGACATGACGCGCTGACGTCTGGGTTTTGCATGGCCAAGATTCCGTACCTTTGCTGCAGTCCGAGCAGGAGTACTTCAGCCAGCAGGCTGAGCAGTGAGGTTTCTGTAGTAGTTAGTTCTTTTACTTTCAGCATTTTATTCCTGATGTGAGCCCGCATTATGGGACATACATTCCAGTTATTTGTATTGGATCTTTTGCTTCCGCATTTTTATTATTCCTGACTCATTTTATCTTGGCTTATGGACATGTATTAGATAGTTATATTTTGTTCTTGATATCTCTACAGCCGTAATGTGACTGTGGATGGACACGTCCTACCCACAGGTAGCATGGTTGGCTATGTCACGTGCCCATCCTAGTGTACTCTGGGAAGCGGGGCGTGACAGATGCACTTCTAAATTGACGTGCACACCTCAAATTTTGCCTCAAACATGGCGATAATGGACCGAAACGTCCTTAAACTAACATCCGTCCCTAAAATGGGAATGTTGGACCGAAATGTCCTTAAACTAAAATTTCACCTCAAACATGGCGATAATGGACCTAAATGTCCCTAAACTAAAATTTTGCCTCAAACATGGCCATAATGGACTGCGATGTCCTTAAACTAAAATAATTTGGCCCAAATGCTCATATGTTTTAAGTCGATTTTAATCTCAAACCAGATTAACGGTCCTTAAATAAAACAAACCTAAATCTAAGATATACGGATTTGGACTAATCCGCGCCCTACGGGCAACGACATAAATTAGTCTCCGTATATAATCCATGGGCAACCAAAACAAACAAAAACACACACGACATGAAGTGAACTTCCGGAGCAGGATAAAGTGGTTATCGTAATGCGGTAACGTAATTAACTGCAAGGGCTTGAGCCTGCAGGGAAGAGCGTACCCACAATCAAAATCCCCACATAAAATGAGGAAGAATCAGATAAAGTCTGCGACAATGGTCGCGTCTGTCCAAACCTCCGATATATGGTACCATAAATCAACTTGGTATCTTCGGAGAGGTGGAAGGATAAATCCAAATAGCATCATCCCCCAGAATTCAGGCCAGACGTCCCAACGTCTCGGCCCAGTTTTCGGCGGTGAACAGATTTTGGCATGCCCGGTGGGGCCTTTTCCTCTTTCCACTCCACACTTCGTGTGTCGTATTTCGTGAACAAAATCGCGGTTCGCTATGGTTGCCCTTGGATTTGAGGTACTAAAATTTGGTGTCTTGCTCCTGTGCAGAGAAAATCGATGGCTTCCAGCTGCACTTCTTGCAACAACAACTCTCGCTCCACCCCAGCTGGAGGAGTGACCTACGGGCCCAATGCGACCTTAATCTTTTCAATGCCGGTGAGCCACTACTGGGTTGTTCTTCAGGACCATGCTCCCACCAGTGAGTTTCGGTGCCTTAGCGCCGCAAGAGGAAGCTCCCAAGAGGTCGGTCTTCGATCGACTAGCGACCACAACGGCCCCTCTCAACGGGCCATCCAAAACTGACGTCTCAGTCTTCAATAAGCTGGGCAATAACCCAAACGGGCCCGCAAAGAGGCTCGTGATACCTGAAGAGGCTGCCCCAAAATGGATAGCCCTCCCAACTCCTGTAGGTAAAGCCGTCAAAAGCGCTTCCCCCAACAGAAGGACGGTCTTCGAAAGATTAGCAGGCCCTCCCTAAACTCCAATCAGGATGTCAGTCTTCAATAGGCTGACACCAACAGCAGCCCCTCACCAAAGCCGACGGCACGACGAAGCCACTTCAAAAACTGAGGCGGTCCCTCTTGCAAGACACGCTCGACGTCGTCACTGGCACCGAGTGAGAAAAGCTGGGGGCAACTCCCCCTCTGGACTTACCCCACCAGTACCAATGGTGGAGGTTGACGCTACTGTTCCAACCGGAAACAGCTTTGATCTGCTCAAGATGGTACGCAAGAACTCTCCAACAGCGGTGCTAAAGAAATTGCCCCCGCCTGCAAAAACCACAGTGCAGGAAAAGCCGGAGCGTCCCCATCTATGGCTCTCCTCCCAAATTGACAAGGTCTGGCAAAAAGTCCAGAACTCCGTGATTGATCAAAACTACTCTCGTCAACCGAAAAAATTGAAGGCTCGATAAGAGAAAGACTGTCCCTCCATCATACAGCGAGGGACTTCTTGTAACAACTCCAATTTTGGTGTATAAAAATTTGTTTAAAATTTAATGTATACTTAGGGTATTTGCATTTACTGTGATTACTATAAATAATTGTTTTGCTTTTTAATAGCAAGAAGGAGCTTGTAGCTCATTGGTAATACATTGCACTGCTAAACCAAAGCACCAGAGTTCAAATCTCATTCCCCACATTATTTTTAATATTGTTTTATTTTGAATTTTTAGAATTCCAAGGGTCTACACGTGCATAACTCGTAAAAACCCTACTACACATGTAAAACAAAATATCCCAGGGAGTAGACCAACCGACGGCGGACCCACGGCAGCGAGCCCCGGCCAGACTCGTCGTGAATCGGCCGGCGACTCGGTCGCCGCCGCCGGCCGGACCGCCGAGTCGTCAACATGAAAGTTGCGCCTTTTCACCTCCCCATCACTCCTGCATACTTTAATTCCTTGGATCGGTTCCAGAGCTCTTTAAAATCCCATTAAACCCTATTTTTATTACAAATTAATACAATTTTCAATACACCCCTTCACCTAACCCTAACCCTATCTTTACCCTATAAATGCCACCCCTAGACACACACCCCTCACTCACAATTCTGTCCAAACTCTCAAGAAATTCCTCTAGAAATTTTAGTGTGCAATTGAAGGGCGAAACACCGGCGATCTTCCGACGACGACTCTAGGAGCTCCCGGCGACGAAACGACGCACCGGCGCCTCCTACCGCTTCCTCTTCCTCATCCCTAACCTTTAAACCCATAATTCTCACCTACCTTTTATCTATTCTTTTCTTAAAACATGTATTTCTAAAACCCGATGGAATCAGAGTTAATCCGATGTCCGATTCGGTTCTTCCTAAAAATCTCACTTTTTTCTTAAATACAATCATACTAAACCCTTACATGTTGACTATTAAACATTAACAAGTCATATTGAATAAGTTCCATATCAAAAGGATTCCTATTTCAATTTTTATCGTACTTTTTCACTAAAATACCATGTAGTATAATTTCGACATTAAAACATCACAATCTTGCTATACCTTTAAGTAGATCACGAGGTAATGACCTACCTCCTCACAACACTCATATGCAATATAGCACAATACCTTTCGGGAATATAGAATACGGGAAAACGAAACTTTACATATAAATACCACTAGCTATTAAAACTGTTTTCTACAAAATTACGTATTTTTATAAATCTTTGCAAAGCGCCGCTACAACCCACTTTGGGGAACCCGACTAGGATGGTGCGGATTATCGCACATCCCTGGGCTTAGTAGTGCGAGATGCAGACCTCCGCAAGGAGCATTCGGTCTCGAGAGATTTAAAATACAAATATCTTAAGAAAATGAGATTTCTAGAAATATAATATATATTAAAATTATTTTTATATAAATATATATATATATGTATCATTAAAATATCTATTTTGTGATAATATAAATATTCCAACTTTTTCTAAAATCACAAGGATCACTTTACATTAAAATACCATGAATTCCATACAAGTTCAATGTTACAATTAAATACCATGTATTATGAAAAATATGTTTATTCACTAGAAATGTCACAAATATAAAATCTACAACTATGAAATCTCTAAAGACGATAAATAAATACTTGAGGTGTATTTTGAAATTTTTACAAAAGTATTTTTACATAAAACCCCCTTAAGTTCTATAAATTACCCTAAGGACCCTAGTAAATATAGGTTTAAGCGGGACCAGTCTCTTGAGCCTCAGGGAGCCGAAGATATGGGTGCTTGCCTATCTAAGGTAGATAACTTAACAACGGTATTATCAACACGGAAATTGTCTTTGAAAAAGACACAAATTCTGCCGCCCATGTGCAGCGGTTACCGATAACATCAAAACAATCAGGACTTCAATTTCTTTTCTAATTGTTCTGACTCAGACTGAGTCTCATTATAATAATCTGACTTGAATATGATTCAAGTACAATCTATAATCTACAATTCAACATGAATCCATGAATACATATATTCAATCTATTTAATCTGTATTGACTGAACTGAACCATGGATATACTTCCATTTACATGATTCTCTAGTTACATCCATTTACTGATATCATGGTTTCGGCAAGTCATCCATATATACAATACAATTTACAACACAACACAAATAATACAATCAATACTTCGCGGGGTTTAAGGGGTAGATTGGTACGGAATGTGTTAGAAGTGGCACGAGACTGTAAGATTTAAGACGCCTAACCTGTATTCCCGTTGTTGTTGTACCGTGGCATAAACGGTTCCTTGTACTACACGTGCCTCTAGTCTCTCGCATATAGAGACTCCTCTCGTATACACTGGCATTCTTCTGTACCAAGCTACAAACAACAGCGTTAACCATATAATACAAATTTAAAAGCTACCTTCTCTTTCTGTCTATTCTATTTCTCTCTTATCTTTGGGACGTGCCGAGCGATTGTTCGCTGACGACATTCCTTCTTTTTCTTCTTTGGAATGTTGTCAGGTGATCTGGACACTCACGAGATCGAGCCTACTACTGAGGACTTGGATCAGCTTGCCTACGACCTAGAGCTCTAGTTTCATTGTACACATTTTATTTCAGTACTTTTCATTTCTGTTATGCTACTGTTTAGGCATTGCTTTCATTCAGTTGTATTTACTTTTCCATGTATTGTAAAAAGAATGTGAATAAATAAAGTTGATGTTTTATTATATCTTGTCTCTTGTGCATTTATATTTATATTGCTTAGATACGCTTAGCGTATTTACTTCACAGTAAATACGTAGCGGCCTCATCGCGTCCCCTTCGCCGTACACCGAGAAGCGGGGTGTGACAGGTTTTGTTGGTGGCCCATGCAGGTCAGAGCCGTATAAAACTCTACCATGCAGTTCTGTTTCTGCATGAACAACCTAAGCAATATAACACAAGAACAAGCAACTAAAACATTCTTTACAATTCATATTCCTTGAATCTTATCATTTCATATACTTTGAATCTGTTCTAACCCAAATTTTTCTTCAAGGTTATGGATTCCCCAAACAACACCAGCACCAACTTCAACAACACTCCACCTCCACTACCAATCACATCTGCCGTCCCTGCTCTGCTCAACGAGCAGACGGTTCTGCTGGAGGAAATTCGCATCCTCCTAGAGGGACAGCAGCAGCAGACTGCTCTTTTAATGAACCATATCGAGGCAGAAGCACCTGGGGTGAAGCAATTCAGGTCTTTGCACCCCCAAACAGAGCCCACTGGATGCTGAGGAATGGGCTCAGAGCATCGAAGATGATCTGGTAGCAGCACAAGTGCCAGAAATAGCTTGGGTTCGTGTTGCAAAATTACAGCTCACGGACAATGCACGGAATTGGTGGAAGGTGGAAGAAAGCCGTCTTGAACAACCCTTCAAATGGAAGACTTTCCGCGACATGTTCGACGCTAAGTATTTCCCTGAGACTGCCAAGTTCGACACGGTAGTTCATTCATCTCCAACAAGATTCGATGTGGACCAAGTCGGTAGATGAATATGACGTTGAGTTCACCATGCTTAGTCGGTAAGATATGTCTCAATAATTCAATTTTTTCAATATATCGCATACTACATAGCTAACACAATCCTTTAACAGATTTGAAGCACACCTGATACCGACGGATGAGATCAGAGCCCGTCGATTTCAACAAGGTTTGGATTCGGAAATCCAGGCTGCATTGGCCACAGGAGATTTTCCGACTCATAAATCGGCTCTGAAAGTTGCCCGCCGTTATGAGGCAGTGGTAAAGGCGAGGGGAAAACCTCAGTCTGCAGGAGTTAAGCGCCCTGTCAACCAGATGGCAGGAAGAGCCTCGTCAAGGCCACCTTTTGTGCCAAAGCGACCCGGAGTACCGAACAACCGTCCCAGCCCAGCCTTTTGTAACTACTACAAGAGAGATGGGCATATGTTGCAAGACTGCCGGCGAGCCAACCGTCTTTGCTTAGTCTGCGGCTCAGCTACTCATGGTATTGAGTCTTGTCCCAAAATACAAAATCCATATGTTGCACCCAGGCCAGCTGTTACGCCACGCTTTCCAGAGTACGCTAAATAGGCACGTGACATAGCCAACCATGCTACCTGTGGGTAGGAAGTATCCGTCCACAGTCACATTACGGCTGTAGAGATATCAAAAACAAAATAAAACTATCTAAATCATGTCCATAAGCCAAGATAACATGAGTCAAGGATAATAAAATGCGGAAGCAAAAGATCCAATACAAAATATCTGGAATGTATGTCCCATAATGCGGGCTCACATCAGGAATAAAATACAGGAAATAAAAGAACTAACTACTGCTAACACCTCACAGCTCAGCCTGCTGGCTGAAGTACTCCTGCTCGGACTGCAGCAGCGGTACAGAATCTGGGCCATGCAAAACCCAGACGTCAGCGCGTCGTGTCATCAAGTAATAAAATATAAACAGGGTAACAGGCAATGCAATATAAACATGAATGAAAAGCAGGTGTAACAGTAATGTAAGTCAGGGCAGTGTAGGGTAGTGTGCATTGAGTAAACTAAACTGTTCTATCAGGTTTTCTGTTCTAAAGACTTTGAAATCAAATTGATGAATCATCGATGTAACTCAATAGTATCCCGTGCGTGCCCGGGATCACGGTCCAGATTCTCGGGCTGAAACCGAGACATGCCGCTAGGCACTAAAATAGGAATATGTACAGATGAATGATGTCAGCAGTATCATCCCAAGGCTGGCCTAGCCTCTAAAACTGATCAGAACAAGTATCGAACTGTTGAGTTACAAGTCAGGTTTCACCATTGATTTCCCCATACCCCCAAGTTATATGTGTATGTCAAGTCAGGTATTCAGTAATCAAGAACTAATGCCAACGCAGGATCAGGTAAGAGCAGGTTTGTCTGGACAGACAACAGTAACGGTCCGTGAGGACTACATATCAGGTTTGTTGGCATTAGACACAAGATCGGGTAACGGGTCAAGTCATGGTACACCAGGTCAAGTCAAGTAGTGTACGGTACCATGTCGGGTCAAACAATATGTATGTAGCAAGTCATGTCAATGTGTAAGCAATATCGTGGGTGTGCTCAAATCAGCTAGCATAATCAGGGTTAAATAATCAAGCATGGTTATCAACAGCATAATCTAATCAATGAGTTAAGCAATAAGCAGATTTGTTTATTTAGCTGTACAGTTATCAATTGTGTTTAACAGACAATGTCAGCATAATGTGAATATAGTATGATAGATGTAATTGCTGAAACAGGTTAATAAATAGTGAGTGATCCATGGATGCGACGACATGCATAATCTGTTTAATGAATGCAATTGTAATTAGACCGGTTAAAGTTGCACATGGGTGTCTGATGAGCTAAACTGGAAAAAGGGTATCATAACAATAAACAAATGTGATCTATCATGTATAGGTGATTGTTAGATGTAAAATAATTAGATGCAAGATTAAGTTTCACGTTTGGAATCATGAAATGTATAACGGAACTTTACACGGTTAACTTGAAATCCTTTTCTTTCGATTCTAATTAGAGGTTTAACAGGAAATAAGTAATTTAGCATATGAATAGTTTAAAATAGCATGTAGCAAGTTTCACTTGCCTCGACGGGTCGCGAACCGGGAAAACGGAACGTTACACGTCGGCGGGGAAATCTCGCGACGCGCGCACGGTTCACGGAATGAACCCAAACAACGAACAGTGGAGTCACACGGGTCAGGGTTCCTTGCTGGATCGTCGGGAAACGTCGTCGGCACCGTCGGATTCCGGCCAAGTACCAAAACAGTGAACAAGATATAAACAATAGAAGAAGGGTGAAGAACAAGAATGGAAGAAGAGAAAGTGAAGGAGGGATAGCTTACTGGCTGCAGGGGATGCTAACGGCGACGGTGAGACCACGGTGATGAGATCGACGGACTCCGACGATTCTACAGAAACTATTTTCAGTGAAGAAGTTTCCTATGAAGAAAAAGTGGAAAAAGAAGAAGAAGAGAAGGAGGATGGGGAAGGGAGGTTGCATACCGGAGTTGTACACGATGCCAGGGACACGGGACGAGTCGTCGACGGCCACAGCTCCGGCGAACTATCTGCAGGGAAACATCAGCCAAGCACAGAAAAAGAATAAGGAATGGAAGAAGAAGGAAGGAAGGAAAGGGTGTGGAAACTCACCGCTACGTCGATTTGGAACCGTGGAAGGCGACGAGATCACTCCGGTGATCGTCGCGGTGAGGAGACGTGTAGGCCTCGGCTGTGCACACCGGCGCTCGATGCGCGTGCAGGGAACGGAGAAGGAGAAGTGAGAAATGAGGTGAGGGTGACGAGCTGCGACAAACGGCGATGGTCGCGTCGGCGTTGGGGCAACGATGAGGGAAAAATGAGGCGGCTAGGGTTAACAGGGGTTGGGTTCTGGATTCTGGAGAAATAAGGAGGAAGGGAATAATATATAAAGGAGAGAGAGAGAGAAACGAGGGGGAGAGAGAGAGAGATAGAGAGAACACGGGGAGAGAGAGAGAAAGATTGCGAGAGGAGATAGAAGAGGAGAGAGATAGAGAGAAAGTGAGAGATCGAGAGGAGAGAGAAAGCGGAGACGAGAGAGAATCTTGGCACTTAGCGCGGAGAGAGAAGGGAAAAGAGAGAGAGAAGGAGAGAGAAGAGAGACGGTGGGGCCCCCAGGGTTAAGGTGGACTTTGATTGGCTCGTGGCCAACAAGGAAAGAAAGAAAAAGATTTGTGGGGGGGTTACAATTAGGAAAAACTTTTTAAAAGATTTTAAGGTAATAGGAAAAATATTATCTGGGGCTGAATTTATATTCGTTGGTTTTTAAAAATATTAGAAAATAGGATTTGGCGCAAATGCAAAATATTTCAGAATTGCGCCCGGGTCGGGTCCAAAAATTTGAATTTGAAATAAGAAAATTATTGGCGGGTTCCAAAAATTAAAATGAAGGATTTTATGATTAAAAAGCATACCCCCAAGAACGGACGCACGTACGTGCGCGTAGCCGTCCAAACACGTCCGTTTCACTGAACGGGACGAGAACACGATGCAAGGATGCTACCACAGGGTTAGGGATGCCGAGCACGCCATGACAAGTATTTTTAATTTATTTTAAAAGACTTAAATTGTTATATGCAAGAATTGGAATTGTCGGGTAACTTATACTAAGCACAGCCAAGTAAGATTAATGAAATAAATACCACACACCATTCATACGGTAACAGAAATTTATAGAACTGGACTCGGTTGTTACATTATACCCAACTACAAAAAGAATTTCGTCCTCGAAATTCCAAGAATACAAAAGATAGACAGAAAACAACTATAAGAAAAGATGAGGAAACTTCTGCCGGATTTCATCTTCTCGTTCCCAAGTGGACTCTCCATGCGAGCGATTTCCCCAAGAAACAAGTACAAGAGGGATAACCTTGTTCTTAAGAACCTTTTCCCTTCGATCCATAATTTCAGCCGGTCGCTCCTCAAAAGTCAAGTCTTCTCGTACCGTCAGCTCCGAATTATCCAATACATGCGTTTCATCTCGAACATACTTACGGAGTTAAGATACGTGAAACACATCGTGCACATTCTCCAAGGACTGTGGTAACGCCAAACGATACGCTACCTCACCAACACGCTCCAAGATCTCAAAGGGTCCAACGAATCGAGGATTGAGCTTTCCTCGACTTCCAAAACAAATCACCCCTCTAGTTGGTGATATCTTCAAGAATACCAAATCACCCACGACGAACTCTAGAGGTCTTCTCGACGTATCTGCCCAACTCTTCTGTCGGTCTTGTGCTGCTTTCATATGATTCCGAATAGCGTTAACCTTCCCAACTATCTGCACCACCAAATCTGGCCCCAACAATCTTCGTTCACCGACATCGTCCTAACAAACAGGTGAACGACACTTGCGACCATACAAAGCCTCGAATGGAGCCATCTGAATAGTTTCCTGGAAACTGTTGTTGTAAGAAAACTCCATCAAATGTAGATGATCCTCCCAAGTACCCTTGAAGTCCAACATGCATGCTCTCAACATATCTTCAAGAGTTTGGATCGTTCTCTCCGACTGGCCATCAGTTTGAGGATGATAAGCTGTGCTAAACTTCAATCGAGTCCCCAAACTTTCTTGTAAACTCCGCCAAAAGTGTGATAAGAACCGAGTGTCCCGATCGGACACGATGCTCACCGGTACTCCATGCAATCCTACAATCTCCTGCATGTACCGCTCCGCCAAAGCTTCTGTTGATTGACCAACCCGAAAGGGAATAAAATGAGCTGTCTTGGTCAAACGATCAACAATCACCCATACCGCATTGTGGCCTTTTGGACTCCGCGGTAGAGCTGTCACGAAATCCATGGTTATATGTTCCCACTACCACTGAGGGATTGGAAGTGGTTGCAATAAACTAGCAACCCTTTGATGTTCAGCCTTAACTTGCTGACACACCAAGCACTTTGCCACAAAGCGAGCGATCTCCCGTTTCATGCCTTCCCACCAGAAATGCTGTCGTATATCTCGGTACATCTTCGTGCCTCCTGGATGTACGGAAAAAGCTGAACTGTGTGCCTCCTTCATAAGTTCTTCACGAATATCTCCCTTCGACACACACAAACGCCTACCATATCTCAACGAACCATCTTCATGGATCAATAAATCTGTTCGTAGTCCGGCTTCAACCTGTTCTCGAAACTTTTGCAATCTAGGATCCTGCGATTGCGCTGCTTTAATATTCTCGATCAACGACGAATGTACTTGCAGCTGCATCAATTGTCCCGAAGAATGCGGCAGCACAACCTCCAAGTCAAATCTTCGAAAGTCTTCCACGAGTTCCTTCTGCGTAGTCAACATCTGAATTGCTGGTAACCGACTAAGCACATCCGGTATGACATTAACCTTTCCCGGATGGTACTTGAGATCAAGATCGTAGTCAGCCATCAGCTCTAACCATCTACGCTGCCTCATATTAAGCTCCTTCTGCGTGAACACATACTTCAAGCTCTTATGATCAGTAAAAACTTCAACCCTTTCGCCCAAAAGGTAATGTCTCCAAATCTTCAAAGCGAAAATCACAGCCGCAAGCTCCAAGTCATGAGTTGGGTAATTCTTCTCATGGGTCTTCAACTGTTTTGATGCGTACGCTATAACCTTCCCATGCTGCATCAAAACACATCCCAATCCTTTCCCAGACGCGTCGCTGTGAATCACCAATCCTCCAGAATTGTCCGGCACGGTCAGAATAGGGGCGGTTATCAATTTCTGCTTCAACGTCTCAAAAGCTGACGCACATCTATCCGTCCATACAAAAGGTACCTCCTTGCGCGTAAGCTTGGTCAATGGCTCCGCCAGACGAGCAAAGTTCTCCACAAATCTTCTGTAATACCCGGCGAGACCAAGGAAACTTCTTATCTCCGCAACATTCTTTGGAATCGGCCAATCTCGAACTGCTGCAATCTTTTCTGGATCGACGACGATTCCGTCGCCAGACACGACATGCCCCAAAAACTTTACTTCCTCCAGCCAAAACTCGCACTTGCTCATCTTCGCATACAATCTCTCTTGTCTCAACGTCTGCAGTGCGATCTTCAGATGTTCAGCATGCTCTTCAAAACTCTTCGAGTACACCAGAATATCGTCGATGAACACCACAATAAACTGGTCCAAGAATGGTGAAAAGATTCGGTTCATCAAGTCCATGAATATCGCCGGTGCATTCGTTACTCCGAAGGGCATCACTAAGTACTCGTAATGTCCATACCGAGTTCGGAACGTCGTCTTGCAAATATCTTCTGCTTTCACTCGGACCTGATGATATCCGGATCGCAAATCCAGCTTCGAGAATACCCTCGCGCCACTAAGCTGCTCAAAAAGTTCGCCAATGCGAGCGATCGGGTACTTGTTCTTAATAGTCACCCGGTTTAATTCTCGATAGTCGATGCACATTCTTCTCGTGCCATCTTTCTTCTTAACTAGAAGAACTGGAGCTCCTCAAGGCGAGTTACTGCTTCGAATCCAACCCTTCTCAAGCAGTTCAGCAACTTGTTTCTTGACTTCTTCCAACTCTACTGGTGCCAGTGGATAATACGCTTTAGATACTGGCGCTGCACCAGGAACAAGGTCAATTGCAAACTCTACGTCTCGCTTCGGCGGTAATCCCGATATATCTTCAAACACATCCATAAAATCACGAACAACAGCTGGTTCTTCACCTTCCTCAACCTCCATTGATGCTAGAATATTAGTTGTCGGCCTAGCCCTAAACTCGACTGGCCCGACAGAGCTACTTCCTCCAGTGAAGGTAAACTCGGGATGTCCGGGAATCTGGAAAATTGCTTTCTTTGCCCTACAATCAATGTGAGCGTGGAAAGTGCCAAGAAAATCCATTCTCAAGACGACTTCGTAGCCGCCCGTATCGATTACTAAGAAATCTGCAAAAAGCTCATGTCCGCCAACAACAACTGCACAATCTTTACATTCCCTACTAGATATGATTTTCCCATTCCCAGTGTGTATGTCCCAAAAACTAGACAGGGTCGTGCAGGTAATCGAGTGTGTAGCTATAAACTTGGACGACATAAAACAATGGGATACACCAGAATCAAATAATGTTAATGCGGGAAAACCATGAACGAGTAGAGTACCGGAAACAACTTTTCCTGACACCTTAGCTTCCTCAGCCGTCAAGGTAAAAGCTCGAGCCTGATTAGATCCTTGAGTCAGCTGCTTCTGTCCCTGGAACGGTCTCTGCGGAGGCTTCTGAAAATCATCCCTCGTTCGAAGCTTCGACGGACATGAGTTAACAGCGTGGTCTGCCGCTCCACAAACTAAACAGAGTCCTTGTCTCCTTCGACAATCCTTTTCCACGTGGCCAGGTAAATTGCAGTAGTTACAAGTCACGCTCTTTCTCTGGTCAACTACATCATGCTTCTTCATTGGTGTTACGCCACGACGGTCCACTGGAATACCTCTGCAACCATGAGCTCGGTTTGGTACAAATGCCGGCTTCCTTACCGCAACTGCTGTCTGCTGCAAACTCCCATTCTTCCCAAATAGGCGCTGCTGTTCTCGGGCTGCCGTAAGTACCTGTGAGAAAGTGGTCAAACCCAGGGAGACAATCTTGCCTCTGGATGTCCACATCCAAGCTGCGCATAAACCTCCTTGCCCTGTCTGCATCGTTGGCAACTAAAGGTCCAGCGAATCTACTAAGCAGTGTCCATTCTGCTGCATGCACATCTATGGGTGCACCATTCTACTTCAGACCGATGAACTTCTCTTCCATTTCCTCCCGTGCAGTCCGCGGGAAGAACTTCTCCAGGAAACTCTTCGAAAAATCCGCCCACTTGATCGGCTTGGGCAAGCGGGTCTCCTCTACAAGCCACCATTTACGGGCGTAGTCCACTAACTGAATACGCACCACATCAACTCTTTTATCATCTGGAATCTGTGCCGCAATAAGTAAATTCTCCGTGTCAACTAGCCACTGCTCTGCTGGCAACGGCTCCTCCAAACCAGTAAAGACAGACGGACCCAAACGCCTGAAATCTGCTACGGTCCCCACACGATCAACTGGTTTAGCTCCAACATTGTTCACAGACTGCTGAACGGTCTGCAAACCTTCCTGAAACGATTCAGCTTGCTACTGGATCAGCTCGGTCTGCTTCTTTTGATTCTCCAGCATTCCCCGAATTACTCCAAGCATGGCGGCTTCGTCAACACGCCTTTGGTACATCTTTAGATTCTTGCCTGCTATACTCCTGAATTCAAAACACCCAAGATTAGCATGATAACAAATTTACAATATGGATCAAGGCTAGAACTCCAAGTTACTTAAATAGAGTGCCGAATTGTAACTATGCCGCGGTATCATAGCCACAATTACATAACTCCACCCAAGTCGCCTAAGTCCTAGAGATAACAAGGAATCAGGTTTCGAGTCGATATGCAAAGGAAGTTTGCACATCGTAAAAGATATAACCAGGAAGAACTTGATTCAAGAACGGTAAAATGGCAAGGTGGCCGGACATGTTTCCTAAACACGGGTATTCGGATTCGTGTATTGGGTACAATACCCAACAACAAAAAGAATCAACCCGACTATCATATGGCTCTGATACCAAAAGAACCATGTCACGCACCGCTTCCCAGAGTACGCTAAATGGGCACGTGACATAGCCAACCATGCTACCTGTGGGTAGGAAGTATCCGTCCACAGTCACATTACGGCTGTAGAGATATCAAGAACAAAATAAAACTATCTAAATCATGTCCATAAGTCAAGATAACATGAGTCAAGGATAATAAAATGCGGAAGCAAAAGATCCAATACAAAATATCTGGAATGTATGTCCCATAATGCGGGCTCACATCAGGAATAAAATGCAGGAAATAAAAGAACTAACTACTGCTAACACCTCACAGCTCAGCCTGCTGGCTGAAGTACTCCTGCTCGGACTGCAGCAGCGGTACAGAATCTGGGCCATGCAAAACCCAGACGTCAGCTCGTCGTGTCATCAAGTAATAAAATATAAACAGGGTAACAGGCAATGCAATATAAACATGAATGAAAAGCAGGTGTAACAGTAATGTAAGTCAGGGCAGTGTAGGGTAGTGTGCATTGAGTAAACTAAACTGTTCTATCAGGTTTTCTGTTCTAAAGACTTTGAAATCAAATTGATGAATCATCGATGTAACTCAATAGTATCCCGTGCGTACCCGGGATCACGGTCTAGATTCTCGGGCTGAAACCGAGACATGCCGCTAGGCACTAAAACAGGAATATGTACAGATGAATGATGTCAGCAGCATCATCCCAAGGCTGGCCTAGCCTCTAAAACTGATCAGAACAAGTATCGAACTGTTGAGTTACAAGTCAGGTTTCACCATTGATTTCCCCATACCCCCAAGTTATATGTGTATGTCAAGTCAAGTATTCAGTAATCAAGAACTAATGCCAACGCAGGATCAGGTAAGAGCAGGTTTGTCTGGACAGACAACAGTAACGGTCCGTGAGGACTACATGTCAGGTTTGTTGGCATTAGACACAAGATCAGGTAACGGGTCAAGTCATGGTACACCAGGTCAAGTCAAGTAGTGTACGGTACCATGTCGGGTCAAACAATATGTATGTAGCAAGTCATGTCAAGGTGTAAACAATATCGTGGGTGTGCTCAAATCAGCTAGCATAATCAGGGTTAAATAATCAAGCATGGTTATCAACAGCATAATCTAATCAATGAGTTAAGCAATAAGAAGATTTGTTTATTTAGCTGTACAGTTATCAATTGTGTTTAACAGATAATGTCAGCATAATGTGAATACAGTATGATAGATGTAAATGCTGAAACAGGTTAATAAATAGTGAGTGATCCATGGATGCGACGACATGCATAATCTGTTTAATGAATGCAATTGTAATTAGACCGGTTAAAGTTGCACATGGGTGTCTGATGAGCTAAACTGGAAAAAGGGTATCATAGCAATAAACAAATGTGATCTATCATGTATAGGTGATTGTTAGATGTAAAATAATTAGATGCAAGATTAAGTTTCACGTTTGGAATCATGAAATGTATAACGGAACTTTACACGGTTAACTTGAAATCCTTTTCTTTCGATTCTAATTAGAGGTTTAACAGGAAATAAGTAATTTAACATATGAATAGTTTAAAATAGCATGTAGCAAGTTTCATTTGCCTCGACGGGTCGCGAATCGGGAAAACGGAACGTTACACGTCGGCGGGGAAATCTCGCGACGCGCGCACGGTTCACGGAATGAACCCAAACAACGAACAATGGAGTCACACGGGTCAGGGTTCCTTGCTGGATCGTCGGGAAACGTCGTCGGCACCATCGGATTCCGGCCAAGTACCAAAACAGTGAACAAGATATAAACAATAGAAGAAGGGTGAAGAACAGGAATGGAAGAAGAGAAAGTTAAGGAGGGATAGCTTACTGGCTGCAGAGGATGCTAACGGCGACGGTGAGACCACGGTGATGAGATCGACGGACTCCGACGATTCTACAGAAACTATTTTCAGTGAAGAAGTTTACTATGAAGAAAAAGAGGAAGAAGAAGAAGAAGAGAATGAGGATGGGGAAGGGAGGTTGCATACCGGAGTTGTACACGATGTCAGGGACACGGGACGAGTCATCGACGGACACAGCTCCGACGAACTGTCTGCAGGGAAACATCGGCCAAGCACAGAAAAAGAATAAGGAATGGAAGAAAAAGGAAGGAAGAAAAGGGTTTGGAAACTCACCGCTACGTCGATCTGGAACCGTGGACGGCAACGAGATCACTCCGGTGATCGTCGCGGTGAGGAGACGTGCAGGCCTCGGCTGTGCACACCGACACTCGATGCGCGTGCAGGGAACGGAGAAGGAGAAGTGAGAAAGGAAGTGAGGGTGACGAGCTGCGACGAACGGCGATGGTCGCG
Source organism: Agapanthus africanus (assembly GCA_030015575.1). Lineage (NCBI taxonomy): Eukaryota > Viridiplantae > Streptophyta > Magnoliopsida > Asparagales > Amaryllidaceae > Agapanthus > Agapanthus africanus. The sequence goes on along the minus strand of JASDDO010000016.1, from coordinate 21,169,175 downwards.
TCGGCGTTGGGGCAACGGTGAGGGAAAAATGAGGCGGCTAGGGTTAACAGGGGTTGGGTTCTTGCTTCTGGAGAAATAAGGAGGAAGGGAATAATATATGAAGGAGAGAGAGAGAGAAACGGGGAAAGAGAGAGAGAGAGAGAGATAGAGAGAACGCGGGGAGAGAGAGAGAAAGATTGCGAGAGGATAGAGAAGAGGAGAGAGATAGAGAGGAAGTGAGAGATCGAGAGGAGAGAGAAAGCGGAGAGGAGAGAGAATCTTGGCACTTAGCGCGGAGAGAGAAGGGAAAAGAGAGAGAGAAGGAGAGAGAAGAGAGACGGTGGGCCCCCCGGGGTTAAGGTGGACTTTGATTGGCTCGTGGCCAACAAGGAAAGAAAGAAAAAGATTTGTGGGGGGGGTTACAGTTAGGAAAAACTTTTAAAAAGATTTTAAGGTAATAGGAAAAATATTATCTGGGGTTGAATTTATATTCGTTGGTTTTTAAAAATATTAGAAAATAGGATTTGGCGCAAATGCAAAATATTTCAGAATTGCGCCCGGGTCGGGTCCAAAAATTTGAATTTGAAATAAGAAAATTATTGACGGGTTCCAAAAATTAAAATGAAGGATTTTATGATTAAAAAGCATACCCCCAAGAACGGACGCACTTACGTGCGCGTAGCCGTCCAAACACGTCCGTTTCACTGAACGGGACGAGAACACGATGCAAGGATGCTACCACAGGGTTAGGGATGCCAAGCAGGCCATGACAAATATTTTTAATTTATTTTAAAAGACTTAAATTGTTATATGCAAGAATTGGAATTGTCGGGTAACTTATACTAAGCACAGCCAAGTAAGATTAATGAAATAAATACCACACACCTTTCATACGGTAACAGAAATTTGTAGAACTGGACTCGGTTGTTACACCAGCGATCACTTACCAGCAGCGACCTGCCCTGCAAGCACCTGCTCCAAGACTTGCACTACCTGCTCCACCACCTAGAGGACCACAAGCTGCACCTGCTCCTCGTCAGTTCCATCAAGCTCAAAGGAACGTTCCGAGGAATGCTCCTCAGGCCAGGAGGAATGTACCACGGCTACAGGCTTTCACGATGACCGTGGAAGAAGCTGAGGCCACTGGCCAAGTTATCACTAGTAACCTTTTTCTTCTCAAACTTTTATTTCGGTCTTAATATCTATCAACAAATTTTCTCTATACCTAAAACATATCCCACATATCTTAGGTACAATCTTAGTAGCCTCACTACCTACACTAGCACTGTTCGATATTGGGGCATCTCACTGCTTTATGTCGCAATGGTTCGTCCGAACTCATGCGATTCCAGTCACACCGCTTGTATCCAGCTGGAATGTCAGTTCAGGAAATGGCGTTCTAAAGGCAACAATGGGATACGGCTTGTGTCCAGTAGTCGTCTGCAGCAGAGAATTCTATGTTAACTTCAAAGTACTGGACATACCGAACTTCGATGTGGTTCTAGGTATGGATTGGCTTGGAACCTTTTATGCTACCATCGACTTTCGTCAAAGGAGGGTAGTGTTCGAGATTCCAGACCATCCAGTCTTCTATTTCAAAAGTGGAGATCGTACCCTGGAGCCAAGTACATACAAAGCAAAGCCAAGGGAAGCAGTGATTGCAGCAACTCAAGCAGAGGAAGAATCAAGGCCAGAAGTGGTTCGAGAGTTCAACGACGTGTTTCCTGACGATATATCAGGTTTGCCTCCCGGTCGAGCTCTTGAATTCAGCATTGATTTAGTACCAGAAGCACAACCGGTGATCAAAGCACCTTATCGATTAAGTCCGGAAGGTTTGAAGGAAGTCTGAACACAGTTGGACGAATTATTGGCGAAAGGATGGATTCATCCCAGCACTTCAAGTTGGGGATCATCTGTACTACTTGTGAAGAAGAAGGAAGGTTCATACAGAATGTGCATTGATTACAGAGCCTTGAACGAAGTCACGATAAAGAACAAGTATCCACTCCCGCGCATCGAAGATTTATTCGATCAGCTAAGTGGATCTTGTGTTTTCTCTAAATTAGATCTTCGTTCAGGTTATCATCAGGTGAAGGTCAAGGAAGATGATATTCATAAAACGACTTTCAGAACTCACTATGGACATTACAAATTTCTAGTGATGCTATTTGGAGTGACCAACGCACCAGCAATATTCATGAACCTGATGAATCAAGTTTTCCTGGAGTACTTAGACAGGTTTGTTGTCATCTTCATCGACGACATTCTGGTGTATTCTAAGAGTCGGAAAGAACACGCCGAACACCTACGAATTGTCCTGAAAACTCTACGACAACATCAATTATATGCCAAGTACAGCAAATGTGAATTTTGGCTAAATCAAGTTGGTTTTCTTGGACATGTCGTATCAGGCGAAGGAATCTCTGTGGATCCAGCGAAAGTTTCAGCAGTAAGCGAATGGCCGACACCAAAATCAGTGAAGGACATTCGGAGTTTCTTGGGTTTAGCTGGATATTACAGAAGGTTCATTGAAGGCTTTTCAAAGATAGCAACACCCCTGACCAAGCTCACACGTAAAGCTGAAGAATTTGTGTGGTCAGAAGCATGCGAACAAGCTTTCGTAGAACTCAAGTCAAGGTTGACATCAGCGCCTATTCTCGTTATACCGGACAAGTCTGGAGGTTTCAAAGTGCATTGTGATGCATCCGGTAAGGGATTAGGATGTGTTCTACATCAGCACGGTAAGGTTGTGGTTTATGCTTCAAGACTGCTGAAGACCCATGAGCGCAATTATCCAACGCATGATTTGGAATTGGCAGTCATCATCTTTACTCTCAAGATTTGGCGTCATTATCTACTTGGCAAACGAGTGAACATATACACAGATCATAAGAGCCTGAAATACGTGTTTACTCAGAAGGAGTTGAATATGCGGCAGAGACGATGGTTAGAAATCATGGCGTACTTTGACATCAACCTGCAATATCACCCAAGGAAGGTGAATGTGGTTCCAGATGCTCTTAGTCGCCAACCATTAGCAATGCATCTCACCGCTCAGTGGAAGCTACAACAGGACTTGCATCAGATGGAGATTGAAGTGGTCATGCCAGGTAACGCTTCAAGTTTGATGAATTTACAAGTTCAATCTACAATTGTCAATCAGATTAAAGTAGCTCAAGCAAGTGATGCTGAGTTGCAAAAGATCAGAGAAGAAGTGAAGAATGAACTCAGAACAGACTTCATCATCCATGAAGACGGATCTTTGAGATACGGCAGCAGATTATGTGTACCAAAAGGTCCTGTTCGGGAAGAGTTAATGAAAGAAGCTCACAGCTCTCCCTACTCAGTACACCCTGGAGGTACGAAGATGTACAAAGATCTACGTCAGAATTACTGGTGGCATGGAATGAAGAGTGAAGTAGCCAGAAGTGTCGCTAAATGCTTGGTGTGCCAGCAAGTAAAGGCTGAATATCATAGGACAGCTGGATTACTTCAATCGTTACCAATCCCAGAATGGAAGTGGCAACACTTCACAATGGATTTTGTGACTGCACTTCCTCGCAGCATAAAGGGTAACGATGCGGTATGGGTCATTGTGGATCGACTCACAAAGTTGGCACACTTCATCCCATTCCGAGTTGGCCAATCAACTGAGACATTAGCAAAGAAGTACATGGAGGTAATAATCTACTTAAGATTTAAACTCTTTAAATATGTACTATCTCTGATACCCATGAATTCATACAGGTAATTGTGAGACTTCATGGAGTACTGGTCAGCATTGTCTCTGATCGTGACACCGGGTTCCGATCGCAATTTTGGCAGAGTCTGCAAGCGAACTTAGGAACAAGTCTGAACTTCAGCACAGCTTATCATCCACAAACAGATGGTCAGTCTGAGCGAACTATTCAGATCTTGGAGGATATGCTCAGAGCATGTATGTTAGAGTTCAAAGGATCGTGGGAAGATCGCCTACATCTTGTGGAGTTTTCGTACAACAACAGCTACCAAGCAAGCATAGGACTGACACATTTTGCAGCACTATATGGAAGGAAGTGTCGATCGCCATTAAGTTGGGACGACATCGGAGATAGGGAACTTCTTGGACCTGAGATGATAGTAGTAACTGTTGATGTGGTTCGTATTATCAGAGAAAGAATGCGCATAGCCCAAGATCGACGGAAGCACTGGGCTGATGCAAAGCGACGTCACTTGGAGTTCCAGCCAGGAGATCACGTATTCTTAAAGATATCTCCAAACCGTAGAGTGATCCAATTTGGAAGACGGGGTAAGCTATGCCCGAGGTACATTGGACCGTTCGACATACTCGAACGAGTCAGTGAAGTGGCATACCGCTTAGCACTTCCACCTTCATTGGAAGGAGTGCATAATGTGTTCCACATATCTCAACTCAGAAGCTATGTGAGTGACCCCAGCCATGTTCTTGATCATTCCGAGCTCACTATACTGCCCGACTTATCTTGTGAACAACAACCTGTGGAGATCCTGGACAGGAAAGTGAAGTCACTTCGGAACAAGGAAGTCAACTTGGTACAAGTGATGTGGAGGAAAAACACTCCAGGAGAATCAACATGGGAAAGGGAAGATGAGATGCATACAAGATATCCTCACCACTTTATAAACTAGTCCTTAAAATAAAAGTTGTAAATTTCGAGGACGAAATTTTTGTAAGGAGGGTAGACTGTAACAACTCCAATTTTGGTGTATAAAAATTTGTTTAAAAGTTAATGTACACTTGGGGTATTTGCATTTACTGTGATTACTATAAGTAATTGTTTTGCTTTTTAATAGCAAGAAGGAGCTTATAGCTCATTGGTAATACCTTGCACTGCTGAACCAAAGCACCAGAGTTCAAATCCCATCCCCCACATTATTTTTAATATTGTTTTATTTTGAATTTTTAGAAGTCTAAGGGTCTACACGTGCATAACTCATAAAAACCCCACTACACATGTAAAACAAAATATCCCAAGGAGTAAACCAACCGACGGCGGACCCATGGTAACGAGCCCCGGCCAGACTCGCTGTGAAACGGCCGGCGACTCGGCCGACTCGGTCGCCGCCGTCGGCCGGACCGTCGAGTCGTCAACATGAAAGTTGCGCATTTTCACCTCCCCATCACTCCTGCATACTTTAATTCCTTGGATCGGTTCCAGAGCTTTTTAAAATCCCATTAAACCCTATTTTTATTACAAATTAATACAATTTTCAATACACCCATTCACCTAACCCTAACCCTAGCTTTACCCTATAAATACCACCCCTAGACACACACCCCTCACACACAATTCTATCCAAACTCTCAAGAAATTCCTCTAGAAATTTTAGTGTGCAATTGAAGGGCGAAACTCCGACGATCTTCCGACGACGACCCTAAGAGCTCCCGGCGACGAAACGACGCACCGGCGCCTCCTACTGCTTCCTCTTCCTCATCCCTAACCTCTAAACCCGTATGTCCCACCTCCTACTATTAAACATTAACAAGTCATATTGAACAAGTTCCATATCAAAAGGATTTCTATTTTAATTTTTATCGTACTTTTTCACTAAAATACCATGTAGTTTAATTTCGATATTAAACCATCACAATCTTGCTATACCTTTAAGTAGATCACGAGGTAATGACCTACCTCCTCACAACACTCATATGCAACATAGCAAAATACCTTTCAGGAACATAGAATACGGAAAAACGAAACTTTACATATAAATACCACTAGCTATTAAAACCGTTTTCTATAAGATTACGTATTTTTATAAATCTTTGCAAAGCGCCTCTACAACCCACTTTGGGGAACCCGACTGGGATGGTGCGGATTATCGCACATCCCTGGGCTTAGTAGTGCGAGATGCAGACCTCCGCAAGGAGCATTCGGTCTCGAGAGATTTAAAATACAAATATCTTAAGAAAATGAGATTTCTAGAAATATAATATATATTAAAATTATTTTTATATAAATATATATATATATATGTATCATTAAAATATCTATTTTGTGATAATATAAATATTCTAACTTTTTCTAAAATCACAAGGATCACTTTACATTAAAATACCATGAATTTCATACAAGTTCAATGTTACATTTAAATACCATGTATTATGAAAAATATGTTTATTCCCTAGAAATGTCACAAATATAAAATCTACAACTATGAAAACTCTAAAGACTATAAATAAATACTTGAGGTGTATTTTGAAATTTATACAAAAGTATTTTTACATAAAAAACCCCTCAAGTTCTATAAATTACCCTAAGGACCCTAGTAAATATAGGTTTAAGTGGGACCAGTCTCTTGAGCCTCAGGGAGCCGGAGATATGGGTGCTTGTCTATCTAAGGTAGATAACTTAACAACGGTGTTATCAACATGGTAATCGTCTTTGAAAAAGACACAAATCTTGCCACCCATGTGCTGCGGTTACCGATAACATCAAAACAATCAGGACATCAATTTCTTTTCTAATTGTTCTGACTCAGACTGAGTCTCATTATAATAATCTGACTTGAATATGATTCAAGTACAATCTATAATCTACAATTCAACATGAATCCATGAATACATATATTCAATCTATTTAATCTGTATTGACTGAACCGAACCATGGATATACTTCCATTTACATGATTCTCCAGTTACATCCATTTATTGATATCATGGTTTCGGCAAGTCATCCATATATACAATACAATACAATTTACAACACAACACAAATAATATAATCAATACTTCACGGGGTTTAAGGGGTAGATTGGTACGGAAGGTGTTAGAAGTGGCACGAGACTGTAAGATTTAAGACACCTAACCTGTATTCCCATTGCTGTTGTACCGTGGCATAAACGGTTCCTTGTACTACACGTGCCTCTAGTCTCTGGCATATAGAGACTCCTCTCGTATACACTGGCATCCTTCTGTACCAAGCTACAAACAACAGTGTTAACCATATAATACAACTTTAAAAGCTACCTTCTCTTTCTGTCTATTCTATTTCTCCCTTATCTTTGGGACTTACCGAGCGATTGTTCGCTGACGACATTCCTTCTCTTTCTTCTTTGGAATGTTGTCAGGTGATCTGGACACTCAATAGATCGAGCCTACTACTGAGGACTTGGATCAGCTTGCATACGACCCAGAGCTCTAGCTTCATTGTACACATTTTATTTCAGTATTTTTCATTTCTGTTATGCCACTGTTTAGGCATTGCTTTCATTCAGTTGTATTTACTTTTCCATGTATTGTAAAAAGAATGTGAATAAATAAAGTTGTTGTTTTATTATATCTTGTCTCTTGTGCATTTATATTTATATTGCTTAGATACGCTTAGCGTATTTATTTCACAGTAAATACGTAGCGGCCTCGTCGCGTCCCCTTCGCCGTACACCGGGAAGCGAGGCGTGACCTTTCTTCTACACAAGTACCTGTTACAATGGTTCCTTCAACTTCGACCTCCCGCAAAAGGATGAGGCCGAAGAAAATCCTACCGCCTGCGGCAAATTCCAAAGGCGATGGACCCAAACGCCCCAAGTCTGGAGGCATGATCGTACATACGGTCTACATGGCTTCCGGGAAAGAAGAAAGCTGTGATTCCGTAGGACATCGACCGCAAACTCGGTCGCTGACAAAAGCTCAGGAGCAACAACAAAAGATCCAAGAAATACTGACCAAAATGGCAGCACTTACCGGACAGAAAGAAAGTCCGGACAAAGAAGCTGAACAGTGCCAGGAGCAGGAGACAGATACAGATTTCCTGCGAAGGGTGCTTGAAAGAAAGGACAAGGAAGCTGCTGAGCAGGCTGATAGCATAAAGCAGATGGTTCTCTTGTTCCAGGATATGGTTGGAATGATGATCCAGCCAGAACCCCCAGCCGAGGATCTGCCGATAATCATCAAGGATGACAGAGGGGGAACATCAAACCCTTTTCCGGCTTTATCGGCAGCCAAAGAGGAAACAATCTCCAAGGCTACTCTTGATGATTTTATAGCTCAACAAATAAGAGCTCATCAAGCAAATGAACCGGCTGGCCAAATCTTCAGAACTGGACGACCCTATCCAGGCTGGTATGATCAAATTAAATACCCGCCGGGATATACGATCTCTAAGTTCCATGTATACAAGGGGACAGGCAACCCACACCAGCACGTCGCGCCGCTTAGAGCTCTGTGCAGCAACACTGGAAGCGACGACAAGCTGTTGTTCGCCAGTTCGTTAGCAGCCTGTCAGAGACGGCCTTTGAATGGTACTCGGAGCTCCCAAATGACTCTGTGAGAACATTCACAGAGATGGAACTGCTGTTCACAGAGCGGTTCGCCAACGCAAGCCAGCGCACCCGATCACGACATTAATCAATGCCTGGATAAAGCCAGGAGAAACCTGGGTCCAATATGCGATCCGGTGGCGGAACTTATGGCCAAAGTGCGAACAGCGCATCGAAGAATCCCCCGCCATGGGCATGTTCATCGGAACCCTTGATCCTCAAACGACTGTGTCCCAGTTCATAACGTTCTTCAAACCAACAACCTTCCACGCTCTAATTGATAAACTGGCCCAAATGGACCAGATGGTCCACGGGCCTTCCTCCTCAAGTAAGGACCCTCGAAATGCCAAGGGTAAAGAGAAAGCGGCCTTCGTTGCCAACACTCAACAACAACCGAGTGGCCCAAAACCGGCCGCTCGCCAAGACAACGCACGTCCACGCCTATCTATGGAAGAAAGGCTAGAACGCGCTTACTCGTTTTCCCGCGATAAGACGAGGAGACTATTTGAGTTGGCAATGCGTAACAAACTCATCACATTGCCAGACCCACAGCGTCCACCCCAATACGGAGACGTCAACAACCCCAACTACTGCTCCTACACAGAATGGTGAGCCACCTAATTGAGGATTGCTACATCTTTAAGAACTGGGTCAAGGACCGGTATCAACTAGGGAAGTTCGCGCTGTCTGAGAACTGGAGGGTGAACCCGCCACAGAAGCACACTCCTAAAAAGGTGGATGCGCCGGGGCATTGTTCACACCATAATATTGTATTATTATATTCCCCATTCTTATTCTTTCTACAAATAAACAAGTACTTTTGACGCATGTCTGCTACATCTTACAGGTTACAGGTTCTTGGACAGAAAACAGTGAAAACGATGAAAAGACGATACAAAAGTGGACTTTGACCAACAAACAGAAGACTCTTGATCAAGCCTACATCAAAGATAAAATTCACAAAGTACAAGGCAATGCAAGGTCCAAGATTACAAAGCGAACGGTTAAAAGTCCACCGCAATCATTCACTGGAGATCTGGAAGAAACATAGAAGCTATTTTAATAAAAGAACCAAATAATAAGGAAGCCAAAAGACAGAAGAGCCCACAAAGGAAATTTCAAGGCCCAATACTTCCTTTTAATAAAAGACAGAGACATAAAATTTTACCAAAGAAGAAGTCTACTTTGACTAGGTCTTCCTAAGGATATTTTGGTAAATGTAGACATGCGAATCAATTGTAACCTAGGGTTTCCTATCCTCTATAAATAGGAACTCTAAATCATTGTAAAGGCTATGCCTCCCTTCATTAATAAATTTCAGCATTCTTTTGGAGAGCATCATTTTTTGTAAGTTCTTTATTTCTGCCATAGGTTAATTTTCTATTCTTGTCCTAGTTAAATTTAATTCTTTGCCCTAATTAATCTTTTATTCTCTGCCCTAGATAAATGTATTTTAATTCGCTAATGAGTGAGTAGTCTCCTCGCTTGTTAAGGTTAGGAATAGGGAAGGGTTTGAGAGATGAAGATCTCTCATCTTTTTTCTTTGCCAATCTCTTATGAACATTAGGACTCCATGCATACTTTCATCTTCCGCTCCCTACGGCATTCTACCCACGAGGTAACGGTGATCCGTAGTATAAAAGACCGGATTTGTATGTTTTTCATGGAGGTTAGGGTAAAGATTAAGAAAGGAAGGACAAGGATCTAGAGGGAAAAACATCTTCCCAATCATCCTAATCCCCTTTATTAAAATTTACCATAACCCCTAATATGATATCTAATTAAAGGCATTGGAAAGAGGTGTAGATCTTTATTTACCAAACTTTACCTAAACCTAATCCTAGCAAGTTTCTAATCCTAGTATAACTCAACTTCGTTTTTAGATCTAATTAAAAGACCAAACACCATTTGGAATTAACTCGTTTGAGCGATTAGGAAATTCACAACATCCCTGTGGACCGACCCGTACTCACCGGCTAGCTACATGCGACGCCGTTCTTGATTGCGGTTAATAGATATTTTTGATAAATCAAATGGCGTCGTTGCCGGGGATGGCGTGTTATTTCCTTTTTGCAATTTCGGGTTAATCAAAATTTATAAAAATCATAAAAATATAAAAATATGTCATCTGTTATTTTTGGAAAGGGTATTTTTGTGTGAATTTTGCAGGATCTACGAACAAATTCGGATCTGAAAATCTACAGAGATCAAAATAGCAAATATCAAATCCGAACAAACAGAAGATCACAACAACCGAGGAATAGAAGAAATTTGGAGGACCGGATCTACAAGTCAACCGCGGAGATCTGTTGCAAAAAAAAAACTGTTGAACCGTCCAACCGGCCGTGGAACCGCCGCTCGACCCCGCTTTTGGCCGCGGAACCGCCGCTCGACCCCCGTTTTGGCCACGGAACCGCCGCGGCCTGGTCGATTCACGGCTTGGAAAAAAAAAACTCTGTAAGTCTTCTGATTTCCTCCTCTGCAAATCTCGATATATCTTCTGTAAAATCTCCTGCAGGATTCTTTGCGCTTAAAAAAATCTTTCCCCTTCCAAATAATAAATCTTGTGCAGGATTCTTTGCGCTCGCTTAAAATAGAAATTGATTGCAAGTAATATTTTTTGTTTTGCATATCTTTTATCGAAAATCTTTTTGCAAAATTTCCAAATAAAGAGCAAGCGGAAAAAGGAAAATTTTAATTAGAAAACTTGCAAACTTTGAAATTCATAAAAAAGATTTGATTGCAAGTGATTTACTGTTTTCCATATCTTTAATCGGATTTTAAGGTGCTTTTGACCAATTCATATTGGGTGGGGATTTCATCACCCTTCCCAGGACCCCAGAAATCACATAAAGCATTTGCATTGACCAATCTTTAATTAAAAAATACTAGACTCAGCCCTAAGGACTTCGAGCTCAATAGGACAGAGGACTGGTTATAGGCATCGACCGTTTATCCTAACCTGACTTTGCGGAGTCTAGGCAAGTGTGTCTAAGGCAAGTGGTTACTTAATTAGGACCGCTACTTGTAGCGGGGAGCCTCCCACTTACCTAGCACTTACCTGGCCGTAATTGGCGGTGAAGAGGCAGTTTGAGGTCCTATTTCTAGCCCTTTGGAACAGTTAGGAGCTGTCTAGCTGACCTAGGTGACCCTAGATCTAGGCCTGATTGTGCATTTCTGGTTGATTGCATTTGTGTCTAAGCCCTTTATCGAAAATCTTTTTTGCAAAAAGTTACAAATAAAAAAAAAAGAAATTTTTTATAAAAAGACTTGCAACTTTTGTCGCTAGAAATCCGTGCACCACAATCTTCTTTCTCTTCTCCTTCTGACATCATGGGTACCCCACATCATAAATCTCTTGTCGAACTTTGGTATCCCGAACCTAACTTTGCTTCGTACATCAATTGTTTCGGTCGATTTAAGGAAGATCCCTCCGTGCCCAAAATTTCTTTGAAAGATCAAATAGAAGCGTCTAGGAGAAACAGTTTTACTTTACAACCCACTTTGTGTCAACCAAGTCAACCTTTACCACCTTCATATGTTGATACCACTTTTTCGAGTCCAGCTGTAACTCCTAAACCGATGTCCATTGCTGAGCATATTGCTCAATCTCGTAGCCGATCTTTCACTCCTCTCCCCTCATCTAGTCCTAGGAATCAACAAGTCCATCCACCTTTTTATCCACATGTTGATCCTAATCATGTCCAACCATCCAATTCCTACCAGTCCTACCCACTAACCACCTTCACTAGACCCTGTTTCTACACAACCTTTTGGGAGTTTCACGTATCCAAACAGTTTCGAATCTTTTACCGAAACCCCTTCACCACCCATGTCTAGTTTGGAACAGTCGTTGCAAGCTTATATTTTAGCAACAAACAAAATGGTTAGGAATGTGGAAGCGTCCGTGACCGCCCTTATGCAACCTAGTGAACCGGTAGCTAGTTTCCAACTAGCTCCAAATTTTCCAATGTATGAGGAGGCGGTTGGACAGAGTGAGAATTTGAGAGGATTTCCAAATGAAACCTACCCATACCCAATTCCAGCCCACAACTCCGGTTTTCCTTCGATTGTCCAAAATAGTTCACCAGTTGAAAATAAAAATGAGTTGTGTGAATTTGTAGTTCTTGATTTGCCAGATTGTGAAGAACCCCTTTCAAGTGAAACCACACTTAGTCCTTTCGATCTTTACACCTCCACTCTAGAACCTAAATCGATAAATATCCATGCTTTTGATGAGGTGTCAGAAAAAATTGATTTTCACTTGATTGAGGATATAGACGCCGGGAATATTTCGGAGGATGAACCAGTCGATTTAATTGAAATTTTATGTCCAATTCATCATCCCGAGTCATTAAATGTTTCTCCCGAACTTCATATGCGTCTTGATTTTGATGATATTGGCATGGATAAGCAAATTTTTGAGGAAAATATTGAGGAGAATTATGAGGATAGTATTGAGGATAATATTGAGGTTGAACCATTTTCGTTTGATGTGTCGAATTTTCCAATACACCCTCCTGAATCCTTAACTGATACCTTTCCTCACTCACTTCCTTCCGTCCTTCCTATCGTTCCGACTGTGCAAGAGACTGTTACGCTTTCATCTCCAATACCCAGTTCGACGTACCCATGTTTGCTCACGACTCTTGAGGGATTTAATCTCATTTTTTCGCGGGTTGATAGATTAGCACAATCGCTTTTTACACATCGGTCATTACAAATTATGCCAATTTATACACTCTATCCCCACCCTCAAATTCGTATTCCCACTTTCTTTGGTTCTTCTAATCTTCCTTTAATGATATCGAGTGTTGATGAATCACAATCCGACATTTTGAGTTCGATAATTTTCAATTGGACCTTCGAGGAAAGTTTCGAAGATATTTTCGCCGACGAACTCACATTCTTAAATGATACGGATTTTGTGATTAATCAACCTCCACTCGAAGAAGTAGAACCCCTACCATTTCTTCTTCCGCTCCGCCATTCTCCTCCACCGAGACCATATTATCCCTTTCTCTCCACACGGTCTCGTGTGCTTCTCATTTCTTTTCTTTCCACTCCATTCTTTCACCAACTCTACCATTACCACAATAGAATTTTTGAATGGTTGGTGCTAACCTTTGGCTTGTGTAAGGCCAAGCTTAAGTTTGGGGGGAACCTTGTTGTATATATGTACATATTTCTTTTTCTTTTTCTATAAAAAATAAAAAAAAAATTCAAAACATTAAAAAAATTTATAAAAAAATTTATAAATAAATAAACAGGGGAGTGCGGAAAATTTTAACCCTCTTGGTGCAGCATGACGGTGAGGACACTGTCAAGTTTAAGTTTGGGGGTATGCTCGGTACGTCTTCTTCCTTCGCATTCATTTGTATATTTTTGCATTTGCATATTTATTTGAAAACCCATAAAAATTGAAAATTTTCAAAAATTATAAAAATTAATGTATTCAATTTTGGCCTAATTAACTTGAGTTTGACAAAAGGTTAACTAGCTAGGAACAACTAGATCTTAAACTTAGTAAATTAAAAACCCTAAAAATAACCTTCCATAAAGTTTAACGGCAGAAAGTATATGTCTTTGTAGTTTATTTAGAAATAAGAAAATTTTGGGTTCACTTCTTGGGCTAAGTCGAAACAAAGGAAAAGTATTGATGTTCTTATTAGAGTATAAGTTTGAAAAATAGTTCCTAACTTAAGTCTAGATTCTGAAAATGTATACCCTACAAATTGCACAATCACGCACCTTGAAACTTGGTATAGTAGAGGAGACCTTGAAATGCTCTTATCTAATGTCCTTAGTACGAAAAAAATGAAAAAAAAAATACAAGTGTGAATAAAGAAAAAAAATGAACACTGGTTTTTGTGATTACTTAAGGCTAAAAAAATAGAAAAATATTTAGCGAGGGTGCTTCATCACCTAGTGCCTTAGACCAACTGGTTTGGGAGTCACTGCTAAAAAGCCTTGGGTGTTGCAAGACTAGGACTTACGCTTTAAAGTGCAAACATATCTTGTAATCGGTTGTTGGTACCTCAAGAAGTATTAACGGTCGCATGAAGGATGTGTAAGAAAAAATTCAATTAAAAATTCACCAATTAATAAGTACTTTGGACAACGGACAAGAGTATGATTGCTTGATTTGAATTATCAAGTGTAGGGATGATATTTACACACACGTAGGGGTATGTGATTGGAGTTTAGATGAGAGAAAGGAGTGAAGAATAGAACTTGTATGTTTAGTAAAATTGATAAAAATTCCTAAGTGGAGATGGAACCCTAGAAGGAAAACTTAAGAGATGCCGAAAGCTAAGTAGGTCTGCAGAACATATATAATCTTGAGTTAAATGATGAGGAAGTGTGAAGAATATGGGTGGATAATTTACGGGTCGACTATAATAGAATTCCTTGTTAGAAAACCTAATTGGAGAATTAAAGTTAATGGGCCGAATTGATAGGATTTTGTGGGTAGTATCCGCTGAAAACCCTCAGGAGACAACACTCCTCCTACTAGGGACACCTAGAAGTTTAACGGCTTGTTGCACGAGCTCAGTGCAATCGCGTTTCCCTGCGAAAGTGCGGTTAGGTTTTTTGTAGAGAATAAAAAATAAGTTTGCTCGAGGACGGGCAAAAGATAAGTTTGGGGGTATTTGTTCACACCATAATATTGTATTATTATATTCCCCATTCTTATTCTTTATACAAATAATCAGGTACTTTTGACGCATGTCTGCTACATCTTACAGGTTACAGGTTCTTGGACAGAAAACAGTGAAAACGATGAAAAGACGATACAAAAGTGGACTTTGACCAACAAACAGAAGACTTTTGATCAAGCCTACATCAAAGATAAAATTCACAAAGTACAAAGCAATGCAAGGTCCAAGATTACAAAGCGAACGGTTAAAAGTCCACCGCAATTATTCACTGGAGATCTGGAAGAAACATAGAAGCTATTTTAATAAAAGAACCAAATAATAAGGAAGCCCAAAGACAGAAGAGCCCACAAAGGAAATTTCAAGGCCCAATACTTCCTTTTAAAAAAAGACAGAGACATAAAATTTTACCAAAGCTTGAAATCTACTTTGACTAGGTCTTCCTTAGGATATTTTGGTAAATGTAGACATGCGAATCAATTGTAACCTAGGGTTTCCTATCCTCTATAAATAGGAACTCTAAATCATTGTAAAGGCTATGCCTCCCTTCATTAATAAATTTCAGCATTCTTTTGGAGAGCATCATTTTTTGTAAGTTCTTTATTTCTGCCCTAGGTTAATTTTCTATTCTTGCCCTAGTTAATCTTTTATTCTCTGTCCTAGAAGCTATTTTTTGTAGTCTCCTCGCTTGTTAAGGTTAGGAATAGGGAAGGGTTTGAGAGATGAAGATCTCTCATCTCTTTTCTTTGCCAATCTCTTATGAACATTAGGACTCCATGCATACTTTCATCTTCCGCTCCCTACGGCACTCTACCCACGAGGTAACGGTGATCCGTAGTATAAAAGACCGGATTTGTAAGTTTTCCATGGAGGTTAGGGTAAAGATTAAGAAAGGAAGGACAAGAATCTAGAGGAAGAAACATCTTCCCAATCATCCTAATGCCCTTTATTAAAATTTACCATAACCCCTAATATGATATCTAATTAAAGGCATTGGAAAGAGGTGTAGATCTTTATTTACCAAACTTTACCTAAACCTAATCCTAGCAAGTTTCTAATCCTAGTATAACTCAACTTCGTTTTTAGATCTAATTAAAAGACCAAACACCATTTGGAATTAACTCGTTTGAGCGATTAGGAAATTCACAACATCCCTGTGGATCGACCCGTACTCACCGGCTAGCTATATGCGACGCCGTTCTTGATTGCGGTTAATAGATATTTTTGATAAATCAGGCATCATGCTCGCTCGTGGAAGAAACTCCATGGTAAGTCGTTTTTTCAGCTAAAACCAAAAGAATGCTGAAATATCTACAGGCATGTCCGGCAGTCATGTGGAAAATCCCACTTGAACCTGAAATCATCGAAGGGGTGTTGAAACCGCGTCCCGTACCGAAGATTTTTGAAAAAGGGCAAAATCCCCAAGTCAAGCCTTCGAAGTCTTCGAAGAAAAAGAAGAAGACCAAGAAGCCTGTGCAGCCTGCCGAGTATGACGACAAGCACATAGACGTACAAAATTTCATTGACATGCTGGAAGAGTACAACCAGGAGGCGCAGAAACCAGTCAAGCTCGAAGAGTTCCTCAAGCATATTCTTCAGAACGAAGATGGGGACAACGATGAGGAAAATAACTCATCAGAAGAAACCGAAGACTATGTAGCAAGTTGCCACATGGTCTCCCATTCGTTGTTAAATGGCGAAGAAACTCTCTCAGCATCATAAAACAACGCGGAAGGACCGGGGGCAGGATCAGCGCTAAAATCCCCGGAACTGCCAGAAGACCTGATCGATAGGCTGTTAAACGAAGCCTTTCGAAAAAGAAAAGCTGACCGAGAACGCGAAACAGCCATATACGAAAAGGCTAAGCATCAACGTCAGGATGAAGAAGCTGCGGCAAGGTGGAGTCGTAAAGTACTCCAACCAAACCAAGGCATACCTGCGACAAATAAGAGCAGGATCAAGGCAGAGAAGCGGTTCGCCAAAGCCCTGTCAATGGGAATGAAGCTGCCACCTCTAATAAGAAACACTCCCGGGGTCATATGCCTCGACGGAGAGGATTCACATCCAAACTACTGCCTGTATCATCGGAAGGTTATCCACCCCACCGAGGAATGCAGTGCCTTCAAGAAGTGGTGGTAAGGATACGTTGCCCATAAAAAACAATTCAAGAGGGCGAAGCGCGAAGCTTGTCGACGGCAAAATAGCGAGACAGAAGCGCATGAAAAAACGACCGGCAACTGTCATATGGTTGATCCCAATTCGGAAGGGGAAAACCCCAAGTTCTTACTTTCGGGAGCGATTATGAGAACAAAATACCCCTCAGCCCTCTATTCAAAGATTCCACCTCCGAAAAAGAAGAGGATGGGAAGAACTGCGAGAATATTCAGCTGCGTAACCGCACACTGCCTAAAAAGAACCTCGGACCTACAAACAAAGGTTCGAGCAAACAAGACAAAGGGAAAGAAAAAATCCCTGAGGAAATTACCCTCGACGGTGGAGTTGTCAAAGAGCTCGCAGCAAAGGACCCGCCTAAGAAAAACTGACCAGGCCGAGAACATTCCGCCAAGGCAAACTCATGCTAGTCGTCAAAAGACCCATAATCCCTAATCGTGCAAAACGGGGGAAGTTCGAGCCGAACGATGAAGGCCCGTACATCATAGAAAAAGTCTACCAAGGTGGAGCTTACCTGCTTATGGATATGCATGGCGAAAGACCGTTCCGGCCAATAAACGGACGATTCCTCAAAATACTACGCTTGACGAGTCACGACTTAGGTCTATGATAGATGACAACGCTCGTGTCCGCTCGCTATCTTCCTAAGTTAGAACTCTGAGAATAGTATACAAAAAAGCTCCGTCTCCCCAAAAAGGACGACAAAGGACCGAGAAGTCCTTAAACTAATTATCCGCCTCAAATATGGAAACAATGGACCGAGAAGTCCCTAAACTAACAACGGACCGAGATGTCCCTAAACTAGAACATTGCCTCATATGGCGACATTGGAATGAAAAGTCCCTAAACTAAAATTTCGCCTCAAACACGGCGATAATGGACCGAGATGTCCCTAAACTAAAATTTTGCCTCAAACATGGCGATAATGGACCGGAATGTCCCTAAACTAGCACATCGCCCCCAAATACTGTGATATGCTCCTTTGAGATCTATATTGCAATCGAAATCCTAACAGCGAAGGTTGCAACTCAAGTCTCACTGGCTACATAGCTACTCCAGCGATGAAGCCACCCCCAAAACCCACCGGCAAACAGGTGGGTCACCTGCAATGAAGCTACTTTCGAGAGTTTCACCATTAAAAAAAGGTATGTCTACAAGCGAAATGAGCATTGATGAAAACCCGAAAGGGCGCCGTGAGTAAAAACAGCAGGGCTACCGGTGAGCTTGTGAAAACCCGGAAGGGCGCAATCTCGTTAAAATAAAAAATTAAAAAAACGGTATGTCCACAAGCAAAATGGGCATGGATGAAAACCCGAAAGGGCGCCGTGAGTAAAACAGCAGAACTGCCGGTGAGTTTTTGAAAACCCGAATAGGGCGTAAACTCGTAAAATAAAAAATTCATGTGCACTTGCAAGGTACTCTCGACCTTGTGAGGAGAAAATACCTGCGTGAGATCTTACGACTCACAAAGGAGCAACACACTTAGGAGTCTTCATGATTCCTAATGAGAAATTACACTTACGGAATCCTTACGACTCGTAAGGAGAATTCCCCTTATGAGACCCTCACGGCTGATAAGATTCAAAAGTATTAAGCTACAGGGATCTGAACCTGTTCTTAAGCCACCGCATCCCCCAAGTTTCCTTACAGGCGGTCCAATATTGATCCTTGTATACAATCTACGGGTACGAATAAATATTCCCTTACCAAGTTCTAACAATGGCGAGAAATGTCCACATATGGTGAACGACACTTGTAAGTCCTCTCGACTTATAAAGAGAAAACACTTTTGAAAGATCCTTACGACTTGCAACAGAAAATATCATTTAGGAATCCCCACGATTCCTAAGAAGAAAATACACTTACGAGATCCTCTTGACTCGTAAGGAGAAATACCTTTATGAGACCCTTACAGCTCATAAAGTCAAAAGCCTTAGCCGACAAGATCTTAACCCTGTTTGCAAAACCATCTTTGTTCGAACCAACAAAGGCAAATGATGATTTGCACCTGGTAATGTCCCAGTTGCAGCAATGCCGATGCCTAAAAAGGTATCAAACTTCAAGTTCTCTCAAGGCAAATGATGATTCGCTCCTGGAAATATCCTAGTTGCAGCGATGTTGATGCCTTAAACAGGTGTCAAACTCCAAGTCGTTTCACGGCAAATGATGATTCGCTCCTGGCAATATTCCAGTCATAGCGATGCTGATGCCAAGGTTGGTTCAGATTCCAAACTCGCAATAAAAAAGCAGCGAGTAGCAAAAAAATGCATATGAAATAGTCGAAATAATGGGGCAACTCGCAATAAAAATCAGCGAGCAAAATATATGCATATAAAAACAGCCAAAATATTTGGACAACTTGCAATAAAAAGCAGCGAGTAAAAATATAAAGAAAATAGCCGAAATGATTGGGCAATCGCGACTTTCGCGATATGAAAAGCTGAAAAGATAGAGCATCACGGCAATAAAAAAATCCACTGCCCTGCAAGTATGTCCATATTGATTCTTGTACACGATCCATGGGCACAAATGAAAGAAAGGGAACCGTACTTTCCCACCAGGCTCCATCAAAGGGAGAACCAGATCTTGATGACAACATTTGCAGCCTAAAGATCAGCTCGACGCTCTCCTCATTCCAACAGGGTGCGGACGTGACTTCAGCAAAGCACCAAGGAGCCAAATCAAAAAGGAGCGACGACAAAATCTTAACTCCAACTCGACGTGCTTCTCATGCCAGCAAGATGCAGATGCAACGTCAACAAAAGACCCAAGGGTCAAAGCAAAAATAGAGCCATGGCAAAATCCTAGCTCTAAGTCTTGATGGTACGTATATAACCTAGAGACTATTGTAGGGTGTTTTTCGTCAACCTATTGAGATGGTAATACGCGCGCGCTTATCAGGCGCATTACAGATTCCCTATGCCTAGGGTAGGCTGGGGCTTATTGATTGTGGGGATCCGAATCTCCGGTAACCGCGGACTAAGCTGCCGTTAATTACCCCTCGCATTTGGAGCGAGAGAACCTCCGATTGACGGGTTAAACTGGCCATGCGAACTCAATGTTCAGTGTCGTGTTTTGAATGGTTTTGGATATATCGGGGGCCCCGCAGAGTTTTACGGGGGTCCCGCTACCCGGATAACGGGCTGAGGGTCAAGGGGGCTAGCAGCCACCTTGCGGGATGCGTGGCAGTGTCCCTTTAGAAATTTTTTCTAACAGGGGAAGGTGTTATAGAGTATGTGTGTGTGTGTGTGTATGTATATATATAAGGAAAAGGCATCCAAAGGATGCGTGG
This sequence comes from Agapanthus africanus, assembly GCA_030015575.1. Taxonomy (NCBI): domain Eukaryota; kingdom Viridiplantae; phylum Streptophyta; class Magnoliopsida; order Asparagales; family Amaryllidaceae; genus Agapanthus; species Agapanthus africanus. The sequence goes on along the minus strand of JASDDO010000016.1, from coordinate 21,148,796 downwards.
GAGAAGGCGCCAGCGCCCCACGTGCCAGGCACGCGGGCGCTGTGCGCCGGAGCGCCGGCGCCCCACGTGCCAGGCACGCGGGCGCTGTGCGCCGGAGCGCCGGCGCCCCACGTTCCAGGCACGCGGGCGCTGTGCGCCGGAGCGCCGGCGCCCCACGTGCCAGGCACGCGGGCGCTGTGCGCCGGAGCGCGGGCGCTGTGCGCCGGAGCGCCGGCGCCCCACGTGCCTGGCACGAGGGTGCTATGCGCCAGAGCGCCGTCACCCTACGTGCCTGGCACGCGGGCGCTAGGCGTCAGTAGCAAAAGGGACTCGGTCCCTGCATTGGGAGTTGTGCTCCCGATTTGACTTATGGAGTTGAACTCCTGACAGAGATTAATTTAGGGAGTCAAAGTCCAATGGATCTTGAATGGAGTTAGACTCCTAAAAATATTTATAAATGATCAAAGGGGGGCTGCTTTGTTTCTCCATTTGGCTCTGGATCTTCCCAAGATAGGATTTTTGGAGATGGGTCTCCTCCTTCCTCCTTTGTTGGCCGGATCTTGAAGAACAAGAAGTATGAGATTTTAAAATTTTCTTATATTTAAGATCTGATGGGAGATCTAAGTTCCCGTTTGTGGGTTTTGTGGTGAAAAACTATTTAGTTTTGGAAAAGGAAGAGTAAAACTCTTGATTTAATTCAAAAAAAGAAGAAGGTTTAGAACCTTGAGGAAGGAGAAGGAAGCACAAAAACCCTAACCTTTTTGTGAAGAATGAAAATTATATCTTTTATTCATCATCATATTGCCTTTTATAGGCTTACACATTTACATATAGCCTCTTGGGCTTTATAAAATGGCATTTTTCCCATCCCATGGCTCTTGTGCCATTTCTTTTTGCACATAAGCCATGGGCTTTACAAAAATTTGGTTTCATGCTCATTCATGCATAAAAAATTACATAAAAATTATTAATTACATGATTTCATTTTGGCATGGGGGGGCTGGCCGCGGGCTCGACTTGGGCATGGCCCGCTTGACGTGGGCTTGGGCCCACCTGGCTTGGGGTTGACCTTAACTTAGACTTGGTCAACCGGGATGCAAATTTTGACCCCAACAAAATGCTCCCCATCAATAAATGCACACCGCGCATATGAGTTGTGTGCATGAAATAGATGGATCTTGAAGCGGGACTTCGAGGTGGAACATCATTCTGAGGGCGGAGCATCCCTTGGGGAGCATCATTCCGATTTGCGGAGCATAATTCTAGGGTCGGAGTATCCCTCGAAGAGTCGGAGCATAATTCCGAGGATCAGAGCATAATTCCGAAGAGTAGAGGCATGATTCCAGGGATCAGAGCATGATTCCGATGAGCATAATTCCGAGGATCGGAGCATCATTTCGAAGAGCGGAGCATGATTCAAGGGATCGGAGTATAATTCCGATGAGCAGAGCATGATTCCAAAGGGTCGGAGCATAATTCCAAAGAGCAGCAGACATTCTGACCGAAGCATAATTTCGATGCAGAGGTTGATTCCAAGGAGAAGCATAATTTCGGGGATCGGAGCATAATTCCGAGGATCGGAGCATCATTTCGAAGAGTCGGAGCATCATTCCGAAGAGCGGAGCATGATTCCAGGGATCGGAGCATCATTCCAAAGAGCGGAGCTTGATTCCAGGGATTGGAGCATCATTCCGAAGAGCGGAGCATGATTCCACGGATCGGAGCATGATTCCAATGAGCGGAGCATGGTTCCAAAGGGGTCGGAGCATAATTCCGACGAGCGGCAGACATTCTGACCGAAGCATAATTTTGATGCAGAGGTTGATTCCCAGGGATCGGAGCATGATTTCGATGAACGGAGCATGGTTCCAAAGGGGGTCGGAGCATAATTCTGACGAGCGGAGCATGATTCCAGGGATCAGAGCATGATTCCGATGCGCGGAGCATGGTTCCAGGGATCGGAGCATAATTCCGATGAGCGGAGAATGATTCCAAAGGGTCGGAGCATAATTCCGAAGATCGGAGCATCATTCCGAAGGGTCGGAGCATAATTCCGAGGATCAGAGCATCATTCCGAAGAGCGGAGCAAGATTCCAAGGGGTCGGAGCATGATTCCGACGAGCGGAGCATGATTCCAGGGGTCGGAGCATAATTCCGAAGGGCAGCAGACATTCTGACCGAATCATAATTTCGATGCAGAGGTTGATTCCCACGCGAAGTGTAAGTCCACGTTACCTCTCCCGGTATTTACGGGCTTGCGGAAATGATGAAAAACGTTTTTCAAGAGGTGGTAACATGGACTCAAAATACGGATCTTTGTTAAACAACTATCTAACAAACCTAACATGAGTTTTACCTACTCAGTTAGGGGGTTATACCTTTCTTGAACTCCTTCGTCTTCAACTCTTTGCGGTGTACGGATCGGCCTCATCTCGTCGTCTCCTTGCGCCGAAGATGGATCCACCTGAAAGCTTCTACCTTTGGCTTCTCTTCAAACTAGAAGAAACTAGAACACTTGGTTTGCTAAACCTTGTGAACTAGGATGAGTAGAGAAATGATATGGGTTTTCTTTTATCTCTAAGGCAATGTTTCTCAACTCATGAGAGGGAGTTGCCTTGAACTAAAGAGAGAGCAAGAGGGAGAGCTCAAGCAAGAGAGAGAAAGCAAATGAGAGAATGAGTAAGTCTTTTGCCATCCAAGCTCTCATAATCCAAAATCATCATAACAAATAATAGTAATCAAGTATTATGTGATGGTTCAAGTCAAAATGGTCATATCATTTCATGCACTCATTTTGCAAAAAGAAACAAGCAAGCAAAAGTCTTTGCCATGAAATGATACCCATTGTAATGATGATGGTCAACTAGTCCAACCTAGTCAACCGGTCAACAAAGTCAACAAGTCAACAAAGTCAACCCCTCAACAACCATGTCACTATAATACTTAATTAATATTATCGTTAATCATATTTCTTATTCTCATTAGGGTTTAGCAAAAGTCAATGGTCAACTGTCAACAGTCAACAACCCCAATGAGAATCCTCTGCCTCTGTCTCTCTGTCAACTGTGCATACACACCCGCATCCGCGTTCCGAGGAACACGAATACAAACGAGATAAAACCAATCCCAAAACGTACACTAGGATCTGGCTTAAACCAAAGCCCGCTAGTGTTAACTGCCCGGACACTAAACGTGCACAAGTGCACGGATGTGACTGGACCCTGTCGCAAAACCATGCGACCTCTACTCTTTTGCCTAAAGGCGAATAGCTTTCTGTGTGGGACTCTAAAGACTCGACACTATGCTGGCAGTGGGTTTAACCACAGACCGCAAGCGGCACTAGCTGTGCGTAACGGTCCCCAAGTAGATGCCGACAAGAAGACTGACGAGGTGAAACCCATCTGAACTCCTACTGAGCCTGGATGTGACAATCTCCGTACAGTCCGGTCTGTTCGTCTGATAACATCGCATGGCGGGCCTATGGGGCGGTAAACGTCAGTCCCCTAATAGCGGTACAAGTCGTGTCGGAGTGTAGCCCAGAACACCCTGAGATAACACTGGAAACCTACCAGTATATCTCGCTTGCCCTGGCTAGGGACGACTTGTGTAATGGCTCTCCTAGACACAACGCGATGTCAACCCCCAATACCGGGAGAGACGAATCCTGTCTAACCGTCACTGCCTCCAAGTGCTTCAGGACTGCACCCAACTACTACCTGTTTGCACGACTCCTTTGAGCCGTGGTAGGGTAGTAATCAAAGTACAGTGGGAACACACTCGAGGCGAAGTGACAGTGTCAAGTCAGCGGACTAAGCTGTACTCATGTCACCTGGGAACTGATAACTGACGATAGGTATAGTACCAACCAACTGTTCCCGATGAGTCATGTCCAGTGTACTCGTAACCTAACGAGCACCCGCATACTATCTCAAGTACGACGTACTGACGGCTGTGGGATAGACCGTCTCCCACACTGGGATGAGAAGCGCATACGCTAGTCTACTCCGGAGTATCGATGCCCTGTCTCGATAGTCCTACGACTAGGGACCTGCATAAGGATGTGCTTGTGGATTACCTAGCCCCCACTAGTGTGACTGCCATCACAACGCTGGTAATCAAGCAAAGATCCTAAGGGCTCCACTAATGTGTATAGGTGATATACTAAAATAAACACATGTACACATTAAAGCAGAAACAAACCAAGTAGCATATACTATATTGAGCAAGATTGTCTATACAAGGTGAATATCCCAAGCTTCCATTAAGTAATATACAAACTAGTATGATACATTAATGGCCTCTAGGGCATATACACTAACAATCTCCCACTTGCACTAAGGCCATGTACTGGCGTATCGAAGACCTATCATCTCGATCAACCGCTCGAACTGAGTCTGGGGTAAGGCCTTCGTGAGTGGATCAGCAGTGTTATCTTCCGTAGAAACTCTCCGAACCTCGATCTCCTGGCGACCCACGATCTCCCTGATCAGGTGATACCGCCTCAAGATGTGTCTGGACTTCTGATGGGACCTGGGTTCCTTCGCTAAAGCTATAGCCCCGTTGTTGTCGCAATACAGCGGTATTGGATCAACAATGGACGGAACCACCTGAAGTTCAGTTAAGAACTTCCTTATCCAGACGGCTTCTTTTGCGGCATCTGCAGCAGCGATATATTCCGCTTCCATCGTTGAGTCAGCAACGGTTTCCTGTTTGGAACTCTTCTAACACACCGCCCCTCCATTGAGGGTAAATACATAACCCGACATGGACTTGGAATCATCCTTGTCACTCTGGAAGCTGGAGTCTTCAAAGGCCTCGATCTGGAGGTCTGTTCCGCCATACACCAAGAACATCTCCTTAGTCCTTCTCAGGTACTTGAGAATGTTCTTTACCGCTATCCAGTGCTTCTCCCTGGGATTTGACTGATACCGGCTTACCACACTCAGTGCATAAGCTACATCTGGTCTGGTACACAACATCGCATACATTATAGAGCCTACCGCAAAAGCGTAGGGTATAATAGACATGCGATACCTTTCCAAATCAGTCTTGGGAGACATCTCTTTGGAGAGGGTGATCCCGTGACAAGCCGGTAGATTACCGTGCTTGGAATCTTCCATACTGAATCTTTTCAGTATGGTGTCGATGTACCTGGACTGTGAAAGTCCTAATATCCTCTTGGTTCTGTCACGAAAGATCCGGATCCCCAGAATGTACGAGGCATCACCCAGGTCTTTCATAGAGAACCTGTGCGACAAGAACCCCTTGACAGATTGTAGCATAGGAATGTCATTTCCTATCAAAAGAATGTCATCCACGTACAATACGAGGAATACGACAGTTCTTGCTACAAATCTACTATAGATGCATGGTTCATCTGGATTTTTGATAAAGCCAAAATCTTTGACCGTCTCATCAAAACAGATGTTCCAACTCCGCGATGCCTGCTTTAGTCCATAAATGGACTTAAGCAGCTTGCACACCTTTCCGCTGCTCCCACTCTGAATGAAACCCTCTGGTTGGTCCATATAGACACACTCCTCTAAATTTCCATTCAGAAAAGCGGTCTGTACGTCCATCTGCCAAATCTCATAATCGTGGAAGGCAGCAATGGCAAGAAGGATCCGAATGGATTTCAGCACAACTACTGGAGAAAAGGTCTCGTCATAGTCCAAACCAGGTCTTTGACGAAAACCCTTTGCAACAAGTCTAGCTTTATAGGTCTCAACCTGTCCATCTACACCAATCTTCCTTTTGAAGATCCACTTGCATCCTACGGGTTTTACCCCATCTGGAGCAACGTCCAACGTCCATACTTTGTTGGTGTACATGGACTCCATTTCGGTCCGCATTGCATCCAGCCATTTTACCGAGTCAACGCTCTGAATGGCCTGCTGGAAGCTAGTCGGCTCATCACTATCAATGATGCAATCCTCTCTATCCCCGTCTATAAGAAAACCGTAGTATCTCTCGGGCGGATGAGACTGCTTACTACTCCTGCGGAGCGGCATAGGAATTTCATGTTCTTTTGAACCCTCTGGTTCTACTAAGCTTTCAGTAATAGCTCGTGGTTCTGGAATTTCTTCCAGTTCTATTGCGCTCCCACTTATCTGTTTTTCCAAAAACTGAGTTTCCAAGAAGTGGGCATGACGAGAAACAAAAACCTTTTGTTCCTCTTCGCAATAGAAGAAATATCCCTTGGAGTTCTTTGGATATCCCATAAACTTGCACTGTACTGAGCGTGCCTCGAGTTTGTCCGCATGCTGCTTTTTGACAAAAGCTGTACATCCCTATGTCTTAATGTGATTAAGATAGGGTCTCTTCCCACACCACATCTGATATGGTGTGGTAGGCACAGTCTTAGTTGGAACTCGGTTCAAAAGGTATGCAGCTGATTCTAGTGCATATCCCCAGAATGATTGCGGTAACTCAGCGTTACTCATCATGGACCGTACCATATCCAATAGGGTTCGGTTCCGTCTCTCCGATACACCGTTATGTTGCAGAGTGTATGGAGGAGTAAGCTGAGAGAGAATTCCATTCTCTTTTAAGTAATCCAGGAACTCGGCACTCAAGTATTCACCACCTCGATCAGATCTTAGTGTCATGATACTTGTGCCGGTTTGTTTTTCTACTTCATTCTTATATTCCTGGAATTTTCCAAAGGCTTCGGATTTATGTTTCATTAAGAAGACATATCCGTACCTTGAAAAGTTATCCGTAAAAGTAATGAAGTAAGAATAACCGCTTCGTGCATGCGTAGACATTGGACCGCACACGTCGCTGTGTACGAGTCCCAAGAGCTCGCTCGCTCTTACTCCGTGTCCAGCGAACGGAGTCTTTGTCATCTTTCCTTTGAGACAGGATTGATAAGTTGCATATGATTGATATTCGAACGGATCCAAATATCCTTCTGTATGTAACTTCGTCAACCTTCTCTCATTGATGTGACCCAGTGTACAATGCCATAAGAAAGCCTGATTTGTTTCCGGAGACTTTCTTTTGTGTGTATTCTCGACATTGAAAATCTGTGGTTGGTTTAATACGTATATACCATTGCTTAATATACCTGACCCAATCAGAACTTGATTAAGGTGAATGTTTACAACATTACTTACAAACGCAAATTCATAACCTTCTTTAGATATTAAAGATACAGAAATGATATTACAAGTTGCGTTGGGTACAAAAAAGCAATTTCGTAAAACCAAAACATGTCCATCTGACATTCCCAGGTGATAGTCCCCCACGGCCTTAGCATCCATGCTAGCTCCGTTTGCAACTTTGAGGGTCATGTCACCTGCCTTCAAAAACCTACGCTTTCTCAACGCCTGCAAAGAATTACGGATATGAGATCCTGATCCGGTATCCAATACCCAGAAAGTAGAGTTTATTGATAGACAGTTTTCAATAACATACACACCTGAAGCTGAAGCCGCAACTTGCTTCAGATCCTGTGTTCTGGCCTTCCAAGCCCTGCAATCTTTCTTCCAGTGTCCACTCTTATGACAGTAAAAGCACTCTTCCTTCCCCACAAGCTTCCCCGCTATCTTTGTTGCTTTTGCCTTTCCCTTCGTATCCACTTTACTAACACCGCCCCTTGGTTTGGCGGGGGCTTTCTTCTTCTTTCCCTTGGCTTTCGCCTTCGACCTAGAAGAGGAAGATCCTCCTACAAACAAAGTGGATGTTTCCCTACCTTTCTGTAGGGTGCCCTCTGCAGTCCTCAGCATGTTGAGGAGTTCTGAAAGTTCAACTTCCTTTTCTTGTAAGTTGAAGTTCAGGATAAACTGGACGTAAGTGGAAGGAAGGGACTGAAGAATCAAGTCCATGTAGAGCTCGTTCTCTAACGTGGTCCCAAGGTCCGCGAGCTCCTCAATGGCCAATCATCTTAAGCACGTGTTCCGCTACCGATGATCCGACGGCCAACCTTGCCGAAAACAGCTTTTTCGACACTTCGTATCTGGCGATACGAGATTGCTCTCCATACAGTTCTTTTGTATGGAGAAATATGGATTCGAGGTCCATATTCTCGTGCCTCCTCTGATGTTCATTGTCCATAGAGGCAAGCACGAGGCACTTGGCCTTCGCGCAATCGATTTTCCAGGTCTTATGGATTTCCCTATCCGCGACGCTGGTTTTGGGACCTGGGACAGGAGGAGTTTTGGTGGTAAGGAGATACCCCAACTTGTCATAAGTGATTGCCATTTTGACATTCCTGAGCCAATCTTTGTAGTTTGGCCCTGTCAGTATGTTTTTATCTAGTAGTAACTTAAGTCCGATCATGATGTTTGGTCACTGCAATTAGGAGAGACAGAAGAAACACTTTAGCATGATGCTCTTGCAAGTTTAGAGTGGTTTTTAATTTGTCTAAACAGGATGGCTCCCACTGTCTCTCGAATCCCTCCTCAAACCAAAAAGGAAGAATTAGTCAGGATCAATCTCACCATACAATTCTTTCTTAACCGTTCAGCCAGGCTGGTGTCGGTACTTCGAGGGAGGTTTTCCAACGCTTTCGCGAAGTTCCTTAATTAAATAACCTCTTTTCCCTATGGGCGTAGCCCCGCTGACACCTTTCTAGACACCTACTTGGTTTATAGCATTGATCGTTAAGTGAGAAATTTCCCGAGGAGTAGAATATACTCACAGTAGGATCGGGATCCAAATATCATCGCGTGACAAAACTGAAGGAATCCTACCAGAATCATCACACTCCAAATGGTATGCAGTGCTAGAAAGTTTCAGTTCTTTTGAAACTCCCGATGTGGATTTTTGCCCCATGCTCTTATGACCTTGACTTTGGCCAAAATATCATAAGTCACATGTCAAGTTCTAACCGTGATTCTCCAGGTTAATTTGAACCCACCCGTACCTACCCTTGACTTTGGCCAATATGGCAGTACGACTGTCCCAAACCAACACATCTATCTATGCTGCACATGAATACCCAATAGCTACCAATCACTATGCCTTGACTTTGGCCAACATACATAGCTTGAATACTTATTGACCATTCATGTGAAACGACGGAGGGCTACGAATGGTTTTGGCGAAACCGTGAACGTAGTGAACTTGATATAATCGATGGAACGAGATAGCTTTTAAAAGGAGTGGCTTAAGCTCCGCGTTTAAAAGTTATTTTTTGAAAAGAAACCGAGTGGTTTTGAAATTGTTCCAACGACTTTTACTTGGTTTATTTTTCTTGCATTAATTTTAATGCGTCCCATCATTTAATCCTACCATTGCAGAAAACAACCAAAATATGACGTACGCTTATGACATCCGCATTCACCACGGAGCCCTGTCATTACCCGTTAGGTTACTTAACTAACGACAGAGCGGGGGCTGGACTAGCGCGGATGCAAAACATAAGCAACGCCTAAATAATATCATATATAGATATATTGCAATGATAGCCATTCCAGATCACAGATGAACACATTGGATATACTAGGAATCCACAATTCGTACGAGCCTGTAACGAAAAGCGGATTACACGGTCGCGATGAATAGCCAATACCCCACCCTAGACCCCTACGGGTGCGGCAAACTACCCGCCAAGTACCCGAAGCGAAGCAACCTCCCTCAACACCGTGAGTAGGCCACTCGGCACTTCGAGATACCCGGTAGTTTGTGCACCCCACCATGGGTCTATCCTAGGAGCAAAAACAATAGAAGAAATTATACAATGACGGCTACAACCACATCCCGGTTGTGCGGCCATATAAATAATATTACATCAATTACAAATTTACATGAATTGAAAGAAAAAGAAAACTCTCATCTCACAACCCCCGGCTATTCATCCGCGACAATCCAATGAATTCATATACACATACCATCAACATTACAGATCACAGATATGTATAACCCCCACTAATCGACGTATAGCGATTAGCAGACGTTCAATACATATAACACATCACAGATATATACCCGTCAGCTTAAGTCTTTAGAAGTTCGATCAAAATACGGATTTTTAGACCCCATAAACAAATTTTCCTTTCTGTAAAATCTGGGCAGAAAAAATATATCCCAAAAATCCCAAAACAGCCCAAGAAAAACACTGCAGGAAACTTGTTCCACGACCGAGTCAACTCGGCCGCGGAACCGCGGCGGGAGCATGCTCCCGCCGCGTTTCCGTGGCGCTTTGACCGAGTCGGTGGACCAAATTTCTTGTGTGGGTTTTAAAAAGCCTGAGCCGATTTTTAGTGTCAGATTTATTAATTTTTGAACAGAAAACAAAATCGGCAGAAACTTGATTTTACGGGCGTGTTTCGCGACTTTTTCTTCGATCGAACTTCTAGTTACTTTGCTAACATGTTAGATAGTGTTTAACTAGGCTCTGATACCACTGTAAGTCCACGTTACCTCTCCCGGTACTTACGGGCTTGCGGAAATGATGAAAAACGTTTTTCAAGAGGTGGTAACATGGACTCAAAATACGGATCTTTGTTAAACAACTATCTAACAAACCTAACATGAGTTTTACCTACTCGGATAGGGGGTTATACCTTTCTTGAACTCCTTCGTCTTCAACTCTTTGCGGTGTATGGATCGACCTCACCTCGTCGTCTCCTTGCGCCGAAGATGGATCCACCTGAAAGCTTCTACCTTTGGCTTCTCTTCAAACTAGAAGAAACTAGAACACTTGGTTTGCTGAACCTTGTGAACTAGGATGAGTAGAGAAGTGACATGGGTTTTCTTTTATCTCTAAGGCAATGTTTCTCAACTCATGAGAGGGAGTTGCCTTGAACTAGAGAGAGAGCAAGAGGAAGAGCAAGAGGGAGAGCTCAAGCAAGAGAGAGAAAGCAAATGAGAGAATGAGTAAGTCTTTTGCCATCCAAGCTCTCATAATCCAAAATCATCATAACAAATAATAGTAATCAAGTAATATGTGATGGTTCAAGTCAAAATGGCCATATCATTTCATGCACTCATTTTGCAAAAAGAAACAAGCAAGCAAAAGTCTTTGCCATGAAATGATACACATTGTAATGATGATGGTCAACTAGTCCAACCTAATCAACCGGTCAACAAAGTCAACAAGTCAACAAAGTCAACCCCTCAACAACCATGTTACTATAATACTTAATTAATATTATCGTTAATCATATTTCTTATTCTCATTAGGGTTTAGCAAAAGTCAATGGTCAACTGTCAACAGTCAAAAACCCCAATGAGAATTCTCTGCCTCTGTCTCTCTGTCAACTGTGCATACACACCCGCATCCGCGTTCCGAGGAACACGAATACAAACGAGATAAAACCAATCCCAAAACGTACACTAGGATCTGGCTTAAACCAAAGCCCGCTAGTGTTAACTGCCCGGACACTAAACGTGCACAAGTGCACGGATGTGACTGGACCCTGTCGCAAAACAATGCGACCTGTCGCAAAACCATGCGACCTCTACTCTTTTGCCTAAAGGCGAATAGCTTTCTGTGTGGGACTCTAATGACTCGACACTACGCTGGCAGTGGGTTTAACCACAGACCGCAAGCGGCACTAGCTGTGCGTAACGGTCCCCAGGTAGATGCCGACAAGAAGACTGACGAGGTGAAACCCATCTGAACTCCTACTGAGCCTTGATGTGACAATCTCCGTACAGTCCGGTCTGTTCGTCTGATAACATCGCATGGCGGGCCTAGGGGGCGGTAAACGTCAGTCCCCTAATAGCGGTACAAGTCGTGTCGGAGTGTAGCCCAGAACACCCTGAAATAACACTGGAAACCTACCAGTATATCTCGCTTGCCCTAGCTAGGGACGACTTGTGTAATGGCTCTCCTAGACACAACGCGATGTCAACCCCCAATACCAGGAGAGACGAATCCTGTCTAACCGTCACTGCCTCCAAGTGCTTCGGGACTGCACCCAACTACTACCTGTTTGCACGACTCCTTTGAGCCGTGGTAGGGTAGTAATCAAAGTACAGTGGGAACACACTCGAGGCGAAGTGACAGTGTCAAGTCAGCGGACTAAGCTGTACTCATGTCACCTGGGAACTGATAACTGACGATAGTTATAGTACCAACCAACAGTTCCCGACGAGTCCTGTCTAGTGTACTTGTAACCTAACGAGCACCCGCATACTATCTCAAGTACGACGTACTGACGGCTGTGGGACAGACCGTCTCCCACACTGGGATGAGAAGCGCATACGCTAGTCTACTCCGGAGTATCAATACCCTATCTCGATAGTCCTACGACTAGGGACCTGCATAAGGATGTGCTTGTGGATTACCCAGCCCCCACTAGTGTGACTGCCATCACAACGCTGGTAATTAAGCAAAGATCCTAAGGGCTCCACTAATGTGTATAGGTGATATACTAAAATAAACACATGTACACATTAAAGCAGAAACAAACCAAGTAGCATATACTATATTGAGCAAGATTGTCTATACAAGGTGAATATCCCAAGCTTCCATTAAGTAATATACAAACTAGTATGATACAGTAATGGCCTCTAGGGCATATACACTAACACGAAGCATAATTCCGATGGGGAATGCGGATACTCCGAGGTGAAGCATGATTTCGACACGGGGTACATTCTGAGTCAAAGCATGATTTCGACGCAAAGCTTGTTGGTTGACTTGATTCCGAGGCGGAGCTTAATTCCGACGAGGAGGTCGCTGGTTGATTCTGAGCCGAAGCATAACTCCAACAGGGAAGGCAGATACACCGAGGCGAAGCTTGATTTCGACGCGGGGTACACTCTGAGACGAAGCATGATTCCGGCGCAGAGCTTGTTGGTCGACTTGATTCCGAGGCGGAGCTTAATTCCGACGAGGAGGTCGCTGGTTGATTCCGAGCCAAAGCATAATTCCGACAGGGAAGGTAGATACACCGAGGCAAAGCATGATTTCGACATGGGGTAAATTCTGGGACGAAGCATGATTCCGCCGCAGAGGTTGTTGGTTTGATTTGACTTGGGTTGACATTAGCATCGCTATATTGGAATATGGTACTAGGAGCGAATCATCATCTGTCATGAGAGGATTTGGGGATTTTGGTTTTTGTTTGGCATCTGCATTGCTGCACTGGAATAATGCCAGGAGCAACTCATCATTTTCCCCGGGAGGATTTGGGAATTGGTGGCTTAGGAGACAGGTTTAGATCCCTATCACCTAAGGCTTTTCAATTTTATGGGCCGTAAGGGTCCCATAAAAGCATTTTCTCCCTACGAGTCGAAAGGATCTCGTATGTGTATTTTCTCTTTAGGGGTCATGGGGACTCCTAAGTGTGTTGCCCCTTTGTGAGTCGTAAGGATCTCACGCGGGAATTTCCTTCTCACAAAGTCGAGAGAACTTTGTGAGTGCATTTCATCTCTTTTTTACGAGTTTGCGCCCTTTCGAGTTTTCACAAACTCGCCGGCAGTTCTGCTGTTTTTACTCACGGAGCCCTTTCGGGTTTTCATCCGTGCCTATTTTGCTTGTGGACATAGCCGTTTTTATTTTATTTTATTTATTTATTTATTTTTGTGGGACTTTGAATGTGGTCTCACCGGTAGGACTTGGGAGAGATTGGGATCATTTTACGCCCGTGGATTGTATACGGTTTTGCAGGATGTATGATCCAGACAGTAGGACTGGAAAAATTTCAGGACTTTGTTGACGTCTGCATTGCTGCACTGGAATATGGTACCAAGAGCGACTCATCATTCGCCGTTGGGGTATGGGATTTAGAATTTGGTTGGCGTCTGCATCGCTGCACTGGAATATGGTACCAGGAGCGACTCATCATTCGCCGTTGGGGTATGGGATTTGGGATTTGGTTGGCGTCTGCATCGCTGCACTGGAATATGGTACCGGGAGCGACTCATCATTCGCCACTTGGGGATTTGGATTTTGGCCGGCGTCTGCATCGCTGCACTAGAATATGGTACCAGGAGCGACTCATCATTCGCCATTGTTTTATTATTTTTGTTTTTGTTTTTTTGTTTATTTTTGTTTTACCGTGATTGCTCTATCATCTCAGCTTTTCTTATCGCGAAGATCGTGATTGCCCTATCATTTCGGCTTTTATTCGCGGTTGCCCTATCATTTCGGCTTTTCTTTTCTTTTCTATTTTTTTATTTACACATTTTTTTATTTACACACATTTTTTTTTACATTCCCAGTTTAGCGATTTAGAAGTCGTTTGTTCCCAGTTTAATGACGTGATGGTCGACTGTTCCCAGTTTAATTACGAGGTGGTCGACTGTTTTCAGAGAAAGGCAGATGTCTGGGAGAATCAGTTTCACGAAGAACTTCGGTCTCCGTTTGTATGAAATTGGCGGTCGCAGCTGGACTGTTTGTTAACATGCCTTTAGACAGTTCAATCTCTCCTGCCTTGTATTGATTTTTGACCCAATCTTTGAAGACGAAGCAGTCCTCAATGGCATGACCTATGTCACGGCCCGAAAAGTACGGAACATGAATGACACTTAAATTACGAAACGTCTCGAGGCGTACGTAATCTAAGTAAGCCGAAAACCCAGAAATTCAAACCAAATAAAGTAGTAGAGTGAAGGAAAAACCAATTTAAATCAAGTAGTTTTGCAACATACGCCGAAATATACATTTTTAAAATCACAAGTCTTTTCTGAAAATTTCGGCAGAGTTTCCTTTGTAAATACCGGCCCCGAACGGGGCACAACATGATAAATATATTACTCAACGATAAAAGGCATCCCCAAGCGGGAGCTAGCTCTTCGTCAATCGACGGTCTCAACCACGCAAGCAATATCATATACAACGCCAAAGGGCGAGGATCAAAACTGAAAAGGAAACTCAAAACAGCATGAAATCCATAGAAATACAACGCGCGACTCTAAGGTCGAAAGAATAAACATCACCGGTCTCTATCTCTGAATAAATACATGTTTGGTTGATGGAGTCACTAGATACAACTGAATAAAATAAGGGTACAATAGTGGTCACGATACAAGTGAATCCACCTACCAAAGCAAAACACCCGGAATGGAAGCAGTGCCAGCAAAGCCGTAACGAAACCTGTACGGCAAAACCTGCAAGAAACTGTGGCACAACGGGGATGAGTTGCCAACTCGTGAGTAGAAAACATCACAGAGCAGAAATCGTATGTATGACGCAATCCTAGGTCATACGATCAGTATATAATCCTCAAATGATAAAGTCTGAAGCATGAAAAGGTGGAAAGGGTAAACATCTATACATAAGTGTAATCCCATGTGCTCGTGTCAGTGCCTCAGGTAGCAACATATCATATGAATGAGGTATGAATGCATGAAAACAGAATACAAGTAAATGAAGAAACTGCTTTCATAACTTAGTGAGATTTCTGTATATTTAAAACGAGGTATCATCAATGAAATCAATATAAACAGTGTCTAGTATCGACACAAAACATAAATCCCAATATCTCAATATCTCAGGCTCCGGCTATCCGGACTGGCCTGTATCATCAAATCTCAATACCTCAATATCTCAAAATCTCAGTGTCTCAAATCTCGCTATCTAGGGCGCCGTCAGTCCAGATCAGCCCCTAACATCAATCACACGACCCCAACGGTATCTTCCGGATATCCGACGCGTCAGATAAAATCACTGGTAGTCAGTCTTCCCCTGCCGGGCTCATCGTCTACTACTCGATCTTCTTACCCCGGGGTACCTTACCGGGCCCACCATATACCCGCAGATGGTTCATCCAACTCCTCGAATCGGGTCTCGAAATCCATCTCATAACCGAGAAAACATCATGGTGGATGAACATCATGAGAAAACCACACTTATCACTTTAAAAAGAGAGAGAAAGAAGTTTATATATGTTCTTGCGGTTTTCTCCCAAATCCAGGAAATCTCATGAAAATCTGAAATCCAATCATCAATAGCACGTAAACAGTGAATATAGGCATAATGCTGCATAACAGTGAATAATAATATGCATGAAGTGGCAAGTAATAATTGCAATGTCTAAACTGGCATATAAGGAAAGGACACTAATATCATGTTGAAACTATCAGCTAACAAGCTATATCAATGGAATAATATTCTCTAAAGTGTAAGTAACATGGCAATTACCGATGATGATGTGTGTGAGCCGGCAAGTAAGTGTAGGTGGAACATACGCATCATCGGTAATGGTGCTGGTGTCCTAACAGCATGATATCAATAACGGTATATGAAATCACAATATAAGCATGCGATGCGAAGCGAACAGTAATAATGTGCGAGAGCTGAATGATAAACATAATGATAACTAATATGCATTTAATATTAATATAAGCCATACAGTGGTGCTATTTGAAATAACACGAATCGGGGTGTTTTGAAAATAAGGGCTACGGTGTTTTTTAAGAAAAGATACGTCCTTTGAAATATTCGTAGAATCCCTTGTCCCGTCTTTAAAATACACACGATTCGTTAGTTTTTGAAATATGTATGAGTTGAATCTAATCTATCAACTACACTAACTATAGGGCTGAGCTAACAGGCTAAACGAAAGATAAGGAACCGCCTAACATCTGAGTCGATACATACATACATACATACATATATATATATATATATATATATATATATATATATAACAGTCGGTGATCCCGCCTCAAAAGTATACCGTACGATACAGTATCTATAATATGACATCCTCAAGTCAGGAGTGCGGATCTATCATCAATATATAGCTCGTACGTAAATCCGTCGTACGGCATCCCAAATCTGGGTACGGGTCAAATATCACATTCATCACATTATTCATCTGGTATCCTCTTTATCAAAAATCATAATCCAGGGTACTGATCTACGCCTAGTACAAAACTGATACCATCTATGTAAAAGCATGCGTGTGTATGAAAACACCATGTCAAAGGACCTGCTAAAACATCATGCCGTACCTCAAATACGAACCCTGTCATATCACCGATCTCATGGCCTCAAATCCAATCTCATCGACTCATCTCCAATCTCAGGTACTATCCTCATAATCCAGTATATGTACACATAGTCCCATACCCATGTGTATATATACCTATATCCATATCCCCATATACGCACATGTAGAAGAATGAATGTAGGCAAGAGTGTGTGCATGTGTGGGTACAACAACTACTCTAGGGTTTAGCAAGTAATACTACTAATCCATGAATGCTTAACCATATCCTGAAAATCATCCACGTATCATAAACCACATATATATCCATTATATATAAGCTATACTATGAGCAGTGGGGGTGCTATACGCCATCCACCCGACTTCCCCCGTAGATATAATCTACTCACTTTGCATCTTGCATGTCGGTGTCGATGTCGCCTTCATCTTCTTCATCGTATGAAACCCACGTGAAGGTATCTACATAGATAACACAATCGCAAATGCGTATTAAAATCACATCGGAAAAACCAAAACGACACGCTAAGGCCTATAGGTTAGAACCTATAGACCACGCCTTCAAAACCATCAAACATCTCTCGATATCGTCGTACAAACGTTCAATCATCGAGTTAAAACCAAATTCCAAAAATCCAGAATTCAAAATACGAGAAACAAAACCACGAATCAAAACAGCAACTCTTGTAAATGGTCCCAGATTTTACCCTATGTCAAATTGGTCAATTTTGCATATGCCAGGGGTCTAGTTTACAGATGAAGGAACCACAGAACAAACACGAACCCATTTGGACCAGGTCTGGCCGCAATTTGCAGCCAGAAAGATTAAATTTGCGGCCAAAAATTGGAGTCAGGGGATGGGGTCTTGGGGTTAGCTTCCTGGGTGCCTGCATGTATCTCTGTGTACGCAAAATAATTTTCAGAGGCTCCGGGTGTTAGCAGATTCCATTTAACACATACAGAATCCACAATTTTCCGATATCGGGTTTTCTAAATCCGCATTCCGGGGTTCTAGTCTCTGGTTTAGGTCTGAATTCCAGCACTTGGGGGTTTGTGTGGCCTCTACTGAGCTCAATTACACATCACAACTCTCAATCTCCATAAACCCTATCTAGAATTTTCAAAGTTCACACAAATCACACAATATCGGTTCTAATCTAACATGGGGGTAAAAGCAAAGGAAATACTAAGCTAAAGGTTCAGAAAATACCTTATTTGGCAACTCAAGAATTTTCTTGAGTTGCCCCAAGTGTCCAAAATCCTTGCTTTCTTGGTCCATGGGGTAGCTAGTGAGCTCATGCATCTTTTTAATGAAATGGGTGATGGGTTTTGGGGTGTTTTTCATGGAGTTTGAGAGGGTTGAAGATGGTGGAGGAGGAGGGGAGCAGCAGCAGCAGCAAATGATGAGGAGAGGGGAGAGGAATGAGTGAAGGAATGGAGAGGGAATGGCTCAAGACAAGGTTGACCCCTCACCCTCTCTTTCTCTCTCTTGCCCATACTTCATATTCTATTCTTTTCTTTTCTTTTCTATTTTCCTTCTCTCCTCAATAGTAAACCCAAAGCAAAGAATGAAATATGATGATAAAGCCATGTAGGAAAATATAACACAAGTGCAAAATGATATGGTGCATGTTTTGCACAAAACACGCTTAAAGCCCGATTAGCGATTTTTAATCGCGATTAGCACTAAATTAGTGTATAATTAATCATAAAAACTTATAATTTGCATAATTCACTTAAAACACCCTCTTTTTAGAAATTTCCATAATTTTCCAAATTTTTCCCAATTTATCGGTATTTAATAATACCGCCCTATTAAAATATTCAATATTTTATTATAAAATTATAAAAATTCCCAAAAATAATATTTTATTTTTCTGAAATGTTACAATCTTCCCCCCTTAAAGAAATTCGGTCCCCAAATTTAAATTTAAACCCCTCAAATACTAAAACATTTCAGTAAAAAGTCCAAGTCGTCGGGGTCTCGAAATCATCAATACATGAAACGCATCATAGCGCAAAGCATGCGCATGAACAATGAGCAGATAACTCAGAATCGAAACTCCGTCAAGCATCCCGCAATCATCGGAGTCATGGTGAAGACACAAATGTCAAATCCAAAACGAAGCCGATATGATATAAATCTGAACTATACATGTAAATATCAAATCTATACATGTAAATATCTTAAGGAAATGCATGCCAAATCTTTCATGTTGCTGTGCGATGCGCATAACACTGCACAGTGGCGGACGTCTCTAGTAAGAAAATAACTCTATAAATATCCTTTGTTTAATATGCAAGTCCCGCCGTTTTTGAAAACAATTTAGAAGGGTTTCCTTATTTTTAAATGTTTCGTGTCACCTCAGACACGTAGGTAAGTACTGAGACTATAGCTCTTTCCTTGGAAATCCCTTCAATATCTATTAATGCATGCAAAAATATACTCAGGTGTTGTCCTCAGGCTAGTCCTGCTCAGTACGAAAACAATAATAAACATCATGAAAATGTACTCCTCCATAAGAAATCAATCCCAAAATGTGCATACGAATGCTACGTGTGTCTGGTGCGCACGGAAATCAAAATCCATGAATGTGCCATACATGTGCACAAAAACAACCTCTAAGTGCATCGGGTGTGCATGAAACATCTGTCAAGGGCAACGTGTGTTCCTGACAGCAATATCAAGTGCATCTGATATGCACAAAGAATCTGATTTAGTGCATCTGGTGTGCACCAAAATCGCATCTCAAATCATGCGCCCAACATGCGCGAAAATCCAAATCAGGTGCATCCATCATGCACGAATAAAATCTAAATCATGTGCATCCAACATGTAAGAAATCACGAATCCAATATCAAGCGCCGAATCATGCGCAAAAATCCAATCAGGTGCACAAAACAAATATCGAGTATCACTATCGAAATTGACGGTATACAACACACCTCCAATTCAAATCAGGTATATCGTGGTATCAAATCTCACAACCATGTGCATCAGCGTGCATAAAATCTAATCAAAACACTACGAGTGCATGAAAACTATGCCGTAAGCATAAGTCAAATCATATGCATGCCCTAGGCATGAAATCAAAATCAGTATCTCAAATAACATCAAATCGAAGTCCTGCGCAACTGTCGTGTACAAAATACGTATCACTGCACTGCAAGCATATGTGAACTATACCGAGTGCAAAAACCAAATCGTGTGCATACATATGCACAAAATCAACTCAACTGTATGAAACCTATGAAATCATAAATATGTGCAACCAAGGCACGAAAACGATATCAAGTGAAATATCGTAAATACTCAGTAGGTGCAACCATGGTGCACGAAAACAAATATCCTGAAACTCAGTCATCAAAATCAATCATGCGAATAGATCACCCAAAATACCGAAATCCAAGGTGACGGATACGTGATAATCGAATCACCAAATCGCAAATCATAAATACCGTCGTCGATATTTTCTTCTTCAAAGTCGAGAAGGTGTCGGTGCATCCAATGCTAGCAGAGCAAGATATCTACTTGCCTCCTGTTCATGCTCTGGCGCCTGGTGCTTTTAGGCTCTCGCCTCTCACTGTGCATTGCTAGCTATATAGCTCCTCGGCTCAACGGACCAATATGGAATGACGACGGAAAAAGTCCCGCTCTGGCACATCCTCTACAGATCTCTGGCCAACTATCTCGTCGACGATGCCGAGCTCTGGCCTGCTAGATGCGCGCAATATGACCGCTCCTGGGTCCAAGACTTCTCGTACAGTATTCGAGAAAGGTCCTGTCGAGGTCGCTCTCAAATCTTGTTTCTGCCGAACTTCCCGGAAGCCATCATCATTTACTAAATCAATTCCTTGTTTCGAAACGGCTGCATACTCATCGCGACTCCTTCTGGAAGATATATCCATATACAACGCCTCTGCATGCGTATCACATCTCTGATGTCGGCGGAGTAGAACGTCATCTCATCAAGATCTCGTACGAACTTCTTACTCCACTTTTCTCTAATGTCGACTGCTTCGGACTCGCCTCATCGTGGCTGCATGGACTGTGCTCCAACGGCTATACTCGTATCTGAAGTCTCCCAAGCAATGCATCTCATCACATAGCATCCGAAAGATGTCGAACCATCCGATCGACTCGTCAAAACCTCATAATCCCCCAAGAGATCAACATCTTGGGTACAGTTTAATAGTATTGAGTACATGCCACAGCACCTATGGATCAACCGTAGAAGGGCAAACCCAAGCCTCACAAATGGCACCACTAAACTGCCGCAAACCCTAAGGTTCAAATGCGTTCCATGGTCATTACGTAGAGTTAGGGTTTCATTCTTCTAGAGGGTCCGTAGAGTTACTTGCATGTTTTCTTCAAACACTTTAAACTTGGAAATGGGTTTCTGACATTCGATCGTCTCTATCGACTCCCAACGTATACGTGTGAAGTCTTCTCTAGCTGGAATCAATTAATCTGATGACCTCTCATCTGGGTAAGTGAATGAACCACATGTCCTAGTCATTCATCCTCGGGTGACTAGCGACCTTCTATCAAATCTCTAAGTGCAACCCGTGCTGCAGTAGCTCCAACATCTGGGGCGATATCTAGTCATTAGCAGCAGCAACTGGCTCATTCGTCTGCACGCTGAACAGTGCCTCAATCATCATGAATAAGCGATACATCAATGGTCATCACAATCTTGCTGGCCTCTATCAGTGGCTCAATCCTCTGGTGCTGATCTGCACATCCGAGAAATCTCATACTGCGATCCATCAAACGCTCATGGCGCGAAAACACAATAACACGGCGTATCTAAGCAATTCTTATGTCCCTGGAATCACGCCCTGGTCAGTCCTCGTCCGTGACGAGCTTGCGCTGACCGCAACTCTAGCCGTAGCTCTCTCTGCCCGTGTAATCGTGGCGGCAAAACACATACCGAAATCGATGACGATGGATCATGAATGAATATAATACTGTGCAACGAAATTTACATCCTAAGGCTTCTTAAGTGGAGTAGCGTATCGTAAATATGCCGTGGAACATACGTACGGTACGTCACTCTACTCAAGCTACCTACTCCATCAACCAGGGTCATCCTACACTCTGAAGGTAAAACCTAACGCTCTGATACCAACTTTGTCACGACCCGAAAAGTACGGAACATGACCGACACTTAAATTATGAAACGTCTTGAGGCGTACGTAATCTAAGTAAGCCGAAAACCCAGAAATCCAAACCAAGTAAAGTAGTAGAGTGAAGGAAAAACCAATTTAAATCAAGTAGTTTTGCAACATACGCAGAAATATACATTTTTAAAATCACAAATCTTTTCTGAAAATTTCGGCAGAGTTTCCTTTGTAAATACCGGCCCCGAACGGGGCACAACATGATAAATATATTACTCAACGATAAAAGGCATCCCCAAGAGGGAGCTAGCTCTTCGTCAATCGACGGTCTCAACCACGCAAGCAATATCATATACAACGCCAAAGGGCGAGGATCAAAACTGAAAAGGAAACTCAAAACAGCATGAAATCCATAGAAATACAACGCGCGACTCTAAGGTCGAAAGAATAAACATCACCGGTCTCTATCTCTGAATAAATACATGTTTGGTTGATGGAGTCACTAGATACAACTGAATAAAATAAGGGTACAATAGTGGTCACGATACAAGTGAACCCACCTACCAAAGCAAAACACCCGGAATGGAAGCAGTGCCAGCAAAGCCGTAACGAAACCTGTACGGCAAAACCTGCAAGAAACTGTGGCACAACGGGGATGAGTTGCCAACTCGTGAGTAGAAAACATCACAGAGCAGAAATCGTATGTATGACGCAATCCTAGGTCATACGATCAGTATATAATCCTCAAATGATAAAGTCTGAAGCATGAAAAGGTGGAAAGGGTAAACATCTATACATAAGTGTAATCCCATGTGCTCGTGTCAGTGCCTCAGGTAGCAACATATCATATGAATGAGGTATGACTGCATGAAAACAGAATACAAGTAAATGAAGAAACTGCCTTCATAACTTAGTGAGATTTCTGTATATTTAAAACGAGGTATCATCAATGAAATCAACATAAACAGTGTCTAGTATCGACACAAAACATAAATCCCAATATCTCAATATCTCAGGCTCCGGCTATCCGGACTGGCCTGTATCATCAAATCTCAATACCTCAATATCTCAAAATCTCAGTGTCTCAAATCTCACTATCTAGGGCGCCGTCAGTCCGGATCGGCCCCTAACATCAATTACATGACCCCGACGGTATCCTCCGGATATCCGACGCGTCAGATAAAATCACCGATAGGCAGTCTTCCCCTGCCGGGCTCATCGTCTATTACTCGATCTTCTTGCCCCGAGGTACCTTACCGTCCCACCATGTACCCGCAGATGGTTCATCCAACTCCTCGAATCGGGTCTCGAAATCTATCTCATAACCGAGAAAATATCATGGTGGACGACTCATACATCATGAGAAAACCGCACTTATCACTTTAAAAAGATAGAGAAAGAAGTTTATATATGTTAATGCGGTTTTCTCCCAAATCCAGAAAATCTCATGAAAATCAGAAATCCAATCATCAATAGCACGTAAACAGTGAATATAGGCATAAAACTCCATAATACTGCATAACAGTGAATAATAATATACATGAAGTGGCAAGTAATAACTGCAATGTCTAAACTGGCATATAAGGAAAGGACACTAATATCATGTTGAAACTATCAGCTAACAAGCTATATCAATGAAATAATATTCTCTAAAGTGTAAGTGACATGGCAATTACCGATGATGATGTGTGTGAGCCGGCAAGTAAGTGTAGGTGGAACATACGCATCATCGGTAATGGTGCCGGTGTCCTAACAGCATGATATCAATAACGGTATATGAAATCACAAAATAAGCATGCGATGCGAAGCGAACAGCAATAATGTGCAGGAGCTGAATGATAAACACAATGATAACTAATCTGTATTTAATATAAATATAAGTCATACAGTGGTGCCATTTGAAATAACACGAATCGTGGTGTTTTGAAAATAAGGGCTACGGTGTTTTTTAAGAAAAGATTCGTCCTTTGAAATATCCGTAGAATCCCTTGTCCCGTCTTTAAAATACACACGATTCGTTAGTTTTTGAAATAGGTATGAGTGGAATCTAATCTATCCACTACACTAACTATAGGGCTGAGCTAACAGGCTAAACGAAAGATAAGGAACCGCCTAACATCTGAGTCGATACATATATATATATATATATATATATATATATATATATATATATATATAACAGTCGGTGATCCCGCCTCAAAAGTATCCCGTACGATACAATATCTATAATATGACATCCTCAAGTCAGGAGTGCGGATCTATCATCAATATATAGCTCGTACGTAAATCCGTAGTACGGCATCCCAAATCTGGGTACGGGTCAAATATCACATTCATCACATTATTCATCCGGTATCCACTTTATCAAAAATCATAATCCGGGGTACTGATCTACGCCTAGTACAAAACCGATACCATCCATGTAAAAGCATGCGTGTGTATGAAAACACCATGTCAAAAGACCCGCTAAAACATCATGTCGTATCTCAAATACGAACCCTGTCATATCACCGATCTCACGGCCTCAAATCCAATCTCATCGACTCATTTCCAATCCCAGGTACTATCCTCATAATCCAGTATATGTACACATAGTCCCATACCCATGTGTATATATACCTATATCCATATCCCCATATACGCACATGTAGAAGAATGAATGTATGCAAGTGTGTGTGCGTGTGTGGGTGCAACAACTACTCTAGGGTTTAGCAAGTAACACTACTAATCCATGAATGCTTAACCATATCCTGAAAATCATCCACGTATTATAAACCACATATATATATATCCATTATATATAAGCTATACTATGAACTGCGGGGGTGCTATACGCCATCCACCCGACTTCCCCCGTAGATATAATCTACTCACTTTGCATCTTGCGTGTCGGTGTCGATGTCTCTTTCATCTTCTTCATCGTATGAAACCCACGTGAAGGTACCTACATAGATAACACAATCGTAAATGCGTATTAAAATCACATCGGAAAAACCAAAACGACACGCTAAGGCCTATAGGTTAGAACCTATGGACCACTCCTTCAAAACCATCAAATATCTCTCGATATCGTCGTACAAACGTCCAATCATCGAGTTAAAACCAAATTCCAAAAATCCAGAATTCAAAATACGAGAAACAAAACCACGAATCAAAATAGCAACTCTTGTAAATGGTCCCAGATTTTACCCTAGGTCTAATTGGTCAATTTTGCATATGCCAGGGGTCTAGTTTACAAATGAAGGAACCACAGAACAAACACGAACCCATTTGGACCAGGTCTGGCCGCAATTTGCGGCCAGAAAGATTAAATTTGAGGCCAAAAAGTGGAGTCAGGGGCTGGGGTCTTGGGGTTAGCTTCCTGGGTGCCTGCATGTATCTCTGTGTATGTAAAATAATTTTCAGAGGCTCCGGGTGTTAGCAGATTCCATTTAACACATACAGAATCCACAATTTTCCGATATCGGGTTTTCTAAATCCGTATTCCGGGGTTCTAGTCTCTGGTTTAGGTCTGAATTCCAGCACTTGGGGGTTTGTGTGGCCTCTACTGAGCTCAATTACACATCACAACTCTCAATCTCCATAAACCCTAACTAGAATTTTCAAAGTTCACCCAAACCACGCTATATCGGTTCTAATCTAACATGGGGGTAAAAGCAAAGGAAATACTAAGCTAAAGGTTCAGAAAATACCTTATTTGGCAACTCAAGAAAATTCTTGAGTTGCCCCAAGTGTCCAAAATCCTTGCTTTCTTGGTCCATGGGGTAGCTTGTGAGCTCATGCATCTTTTTAATGAAATGGGTGATGGGTTTTGGGGTGTTTTTCATGGAGTTTGAGAGGGTTGAAGATGGTGGAGGAGGAGGGCAGCAGCAGCAACAGCAAATGATGAGGAGAAGGGAGAGGAATGAGTGAAGGAATGGAGAGGGAATGGCTCAAGACAAGGTTGACCCCTCACCCTCTCTTTCTCTCTCTTGCCCATACTTCATATTCTATTCTTTTCTTTTCTTTTCTATTTTCCCTCTCCTCAATAGTAAACCCAAAGCAAAGAATGAAATATGATGATAAAGCCATGTAGGAAAATGTAACACAAGTGCGAAATGATATGGTGCATGTTTTGCACAAAACACGCTTAAAGCCCGATTAGCGATTTTTAATCGCGATTAGCACTAAATTAGTGTATAATTAATCATAAAAACTTATAATTTGCATAATTCACTTAAAACACCCTCTTTTTAGAAATTTCCATAATTTTCCAAATTTTTCCCAATTTATCGGTATTTAATAATACCGCCCTATTAAAATATTCAATATTTTATTATAAAATTATAAAAATTCCCAAAAATAATATTTTATTTTTCTGAAATGTTACAACCTATCACTCTGTGATAGGGGCAGTATTTGGGGTCGTCGGTCATATTCGCTTCCTGCGGTCTTTTTGACTCTGGCAGTTGTAGACCGTTTCTCAGGGCGTCTTTGAATATTTTACGGATTTTGTCCCTTCTGAAGGAATAGACCTTATCTAGCTTCTCTTTGAGTGGAGATTCTCCTCCCTCTCCGAACACTGGCTTCCGAGGCTGGTTGGCACTGGCCCGCTCATCCCTTGCTTATTTCGGTTAGCCGAAGTGTTAAAAGATTCAGAATCGTCGGAATTCCTGCCTTTGCGATTATCATACTTTCGGTTTCTCCAGGACGTATTGTTATTTTGGGAATCTGAGGAGGACTCCTGCTTCCTGGTCAGCTCTTGGAATGCTTTGAGACCCGCGGTGCATAGAAACGGGGCCATCCAATTGTTGAGATTTCCGATGAGGAGACTGACAGATTGGTCCTGCTCTATCGGCGGTTCACATTTGACGGAGAGATTGCGCCATCGGGTTATAAAATCCGTGCTGCTTTCGTTGTTCCTTGGCTTGGTCCTTACGAGGTCGGCGATGGTGATCTTATCGCTGACGCTCATGAACCTTTGCCGAAACAGAGACTCCATTTGGACGAAAGTTGTGACGGAGCCATCCGGTATGCTCGCGTACCAGTCAAAAGCAACATCGGCCAAGCTTTTAACGAACTGGCGGAGGAGAAGCGCGTCATTGCCCCCAGTATTCCCGCATGAGTCTTTAAAGTGGGCGATGTGCTGATTCGCATTTCCCGTCCCATCGAATCTTCCGAATTTAGGGATGACATAGCCGCTAGGAAATTCTACCAGATCATACTGAGCAGGATATGGTCTCCCACTACTGCTAACATCTTTTTGCGCTTCAGCTTCGGCTACCAATGTTTTGACTTTGTTGGCAACCAAATCCATAATTTGATCTTGAGTTAGCGGGCTAATATCATCGGTAGCCAAGGCATTTCCCGAGATAGGATGCGACTGACTTTCATGCGGTCCGCCCACCTTTGGATTTAAGGGAATAGGCGTCGGCTGTCTCGGGGCACCGTTTCCCAGTTTATGAGTAGAACCATGCGCTTGATTGGGCGACTGAGAGGCAACTTGAGCTATGAGCCGTAAGACAACGTTTGTCAAGTCGTCAATTTTTTAGTAGAGCTTGGCCATCTTATTGTCTCTACTTCTGAGATGCTTTCGAAGCTCCTTGAGAAGTTGCTGCTCTGCGGTCTTAGGATGGAAAGTTGGTTCATCTTCGCTTTCCGAGCCCGACTCCTCATGAGCTGAGGGCTCTCCCTGCTTATCAGCTTCACTGGAAGGGTCTTCATTACCTTCCAGAGGAGGAATGTGGCAGCCATATTCATACCAGATTGAATTTTAGATGTAGTGGCCCCTTCCTTGCTCTTGCTGCGCGTGCCCACCATGTAGACAGTGTGGACCACATATCCAGCCATTTCCTCCTCTTTGGCGGGGAACCCTGTTCTTCGAACCTCATGAAGTTCAGCCTAGTAGGAGCCCTAGACCTTTTGTTGGCTATATATCTAAGCATTTTCTGTCTTAGCTTCTCAATTCTAAGGGCTTGGCGGGCATCCGTTATCCAGGAAGCCATCGTGAGTCGATTAGCGGGGAGCTTAGGGAAGACACCCGATCGAGCAGTTGTCAGGGGCACCACCGGAGCTTGCTAGAGACGCCTTGTTGCTTTGTTGGTGTTGATGGACTTGCCCCCAGCTGGGGCAAAGGAAATTCGTTCAAACACTGACTTGCGTTTGGGTAGTGGTGCCTTCGAGATCACCACATTTGGCCTCTTGCCTTTCGAGGCCGGTTTGTCTGTTACCGGAGCTTGAGGAGCTGGGATGGCGCCAACTGGCATGAACATAATAGAGCCGAATGGTAGCAGCGGCTCCTCCCATTGTCTCTTGAGACTGGCCGGAAGGACAGTCCTGGCGTCCATCTTCATCGTGTAGGAGATGGGAGCCGTGCTGAGAGTTGAGATCGTCCTTGGAGACATTGTTGAAAAAAGATTGCTTGAAGACCTTCATGAAAGAGCATTATTTTAGTATAAATATAGATATGTATATTGATTGAGTTCACATGAACGTTTAAACTGAAATATGGGAGGAGAGACAGGTCTCACCGGGCGTGCCAGAATCTGTAGGGTGTTTTTCGTCACCTCATTGAGATGGGAATACGCGCGCGCTTGTCAGGCGCATTACAGATTCCCCCTTCCTAGGGTAGGCTGGGGTTTATTGATTGTGGGGATCTGAATCTCCGGCAACGGCGGACTAAGCTGCCGTTAATTACCCCTCGCATTTGGAGCGAGAGAACCTCCGATTGACGGGTTAAACTGGCCATGCGAACTCAATGTGCAGTGTCGTGTTTTGAAGGGGTTTTGGATATATCGGGGGGCCCGCAGAGTTTTTACGGGGGTCCCGCTACCCGGATTGCGGGCTGGGGGTCAAGAGGGCTAGCAGCCCTCTTGCAGGGTGCGGGGCATCGCCCCTTTAGAAAAAATTTCTAACAGGGGACAGTGTTGTAGAGTATGTGTGTGTGTGTGTATGTATATATATACATATATATATATAAGGAAAGGGCATCCAAAGGATGCGTGGGAGAAGGCGCCAGCGTCCCACGTGCCTGGCACGCGGGCGCTGTGGGCCCGAGCGCCAGCGCACCACATGCCTGGCACGAGGGCGCTGTGCGCCCGAGCTCCAGCGCCCCACGTGCCTGACACGCGGGCTCTAGGCGTCAGTAGCAAATGGGACTTGGTCCCTGCACTGGGAGCTGTGCTCCCGATTTGACTTATGGAGTTGAACTCCTGACAGAGATTAATTTAGGGAGTCAAACTCCAATGGATCTTGAATGAAGTTAGACTCCTAAAAATATTTAGAAATGATCAAAAGGGCGCTGCTTTGTTTCTCCCTTTGGCTCTGGATCTTCCCAAGATGGGATTTTTGGAGATGAGTCTCCTCCTTCCTCCTCTGTTGGCCGAATCTTGAAGAACAAGAAGTATGAGATTTTAAAAATCTCTTATTTTTAATATCTGATGGGAGATCTAAGTTCCCCTTTGTGGGTTTTGTGGTGAAAAACTATTTAGTTTTAGAAAAGGAAGAGTAAAACTCTTGATTTAATTCGATAAAAGAAGAAGGTTTAGAACCTTGAGGAAGGAGAAGGAGGCACAAAAACCCTAACCTTTTTGTGAGGAATGAAAAGTATATCTTTTATTCATCATCATGTTGCCTTTTATAGGCTTACACATTTACATATAGCCCCTTGGGCTTTACAAAATGGTATTTTGCCCATCCCATGGTTCTTGTGTCATTTCTTTTTGCACATAAGCCATGGGATTTATAAAAATTTGGCTTCATGCCCATTCATGCATAAAAAATTTCATAAAAATTATTTATTACATGATTTCATTTTGGCATGGGGGGGCTGGCCGCGGGCTCGACTTGGGCATGGGCCCGCTTGACCTGGTCTTGGGCCCACCTGGATTGGGGTTGACCTTGACTTTGACTTGGTCAACCGGGGTACAAATTTTGACCCCAACAACTATCCCATCTTTCTTTCTCATTCCAGCAGGACGCAGATGCAACGTCAACAAAAGACCCAAGGGTCGAAACCAAAAATGGAGTAACGGCAAAATCCTAACTCCAAGTCTCGATGGCGCATATACAACCTAGAGACCATCCCGACGTTCCCCCTCATTTCAGCAAGATGCAAATGCGGCTATCAAAAAAATTGGAGCAATGGCATATTCTTAGCTCTGGACATCAATTGCAATATATACAGCATAGAAGTCCTATAGATGTCTAGCCTACTTCAGCAAAGGAACGCCACGGCATCGTTAAAACAAAAAATGAAGCAACGGCATATTCCCAGCTTCGGGTCTTGAAGGCAACTCATATAAAACCTAAAAGACTATCGGAGATCATCCCAAACCAGAGCGGAGTGGTTATGACTCATTGGGGCTCCAAACCGAGCCTAACATCAAGTAAAAAGCATCATGGAAAATTCCTAACGTTTGCTCTTCCGACGGTAATATGATGTAAGGAGATTACTTGAAGACGTTTTGTCCAGCCCCCGAAGGGGTCAGAGATACGACAGTCGCGGGGCTACTCGAACAGCGGCTTAAAGACTGCATATTGAGGAATACATCAGCCAACGCGACGGTACCACGGACTAAAACCCTAGTACCACAAACCTGACGGACCTCTGTCGTAAAGAATAAGGGTTATCTGCATATAACGTTAGGACAAGTTTGCCTGTAAACCTAAAGGAGGTAAACTAAAAACACTCTGAAACGAGTACATAAACTAGAGACTCCGAAATGAGTGAATAAACTACAAACTCCGAAATAGGTACAAAAACTAGAAACTCCGAAATGTGTGAATAAACTACAAACTCCGAAACGAGTACATAAACTAGAAACTCCGAAACGAGTGAATAAACTACAAACTCCGAAACGAGTACATAAGCTAGAAACTCCGAAACGAGTAAATAAACTAGAAACTCCGAAATGAGTACATAAACTACTTCGCGCCAGATTAAAACATAAAGAAACAGAAGGGTGCAGCTCATGGGCCTCAGGGTTTAGAACTATATCCTTTAAGAGTTGAGATTTGAGTCAATGATGGATGACGATGCTTGTATCTGCTCTCTATCTTCTCAGATCGAGATTCTAAAAGATATGTATGATACACCAGCCCAAAACCGGTCGTATGCTATGTATTACTCTACACTACTTCACTCACGTGTATACCTCCGTGAGTAAAGTAGTGGGGGGAATTTGTTTACACCGGTTTAAATTTCATTTATAGATATGTGTGAAAGCAGGCTCATTCATATACACATGTGGAGGGTTAGTACATGACACGAGCATATCAGTGGCGTTTGCGCTTAGCAAAAATCCCTAAGGGTAAAGTGCACATGCGTACATGTATGTTGCACGTATATTTCAACAATACGATCAGAGGAAGAAAAGGTGTTAGAAATGACACACTCGGTGGTCAATGATAAAAAGAAAGCATTTAAATAAACATTTTATGCTACAGGATATAGATCACCAAACACGGGATCAAAAGTACAAGGGTTTACAAAACTATGAATAAAGTTTTCTAAAGCTCTCTCGGCCTTCTCCACCATGTCGAAGCGGTGATCTTCACGAGGAGTTTCTCCCCATCGGTTAGCGCCATGTCCATCTGCGAAGGCCAACATGATGGCCCGCTGAGCCCGTATCTGGCTCAGCAGCTGAACAGAACGATCCCTCAGAGGCTTGGTAATCAAAAGTGCCTCATGAAGGCACTCGATCTTGTCCTCCGATGCGTCGAGCATCGCCGGAGTTATCTCCGCTGGATGAGGGGGAATGCCATCGAGCACGAACAGGAAGATCATCCGGAGCCAAATGGAGCCGATGGGGATAGGAGATCCTCTACGAGTCAAGAGCTCGTGCAACGCCGTATCACATTGGTCATCCGTGAAAGCAGGATTCACCAAGCGTGTAACAAAGCGAGGAACAATTTCCTCAATAGGCACCTCCCATGGCTGCCGATTAGCATGTGGACGATTGCAAGACATGACTCTTCTCTATTAAAATGATTCTCCGAAAGTGAGAGAGAAGATGAGCGTTGCTTAGATTATAAAGGGTAGCATTTAAGTCTCGGCACAGAAAATGTTGTGCATTGTGAAACTATTTTCAAACTCTGACAAAAGAAGGCATTGGAAAAAAAAGTTTGACTCAGGAAAAGCAGAGAAAGAATGTGAAAAGAAACCTTCATTAATGAGGCAGCGCCTCACGTGCTCTCCATGAGGACGCCAGCGCCAGAGCCAATCTTATAGGATTAAATCCTATGGTGGCGCCTCTGTAGGGTTACTAGGCACTAGAACAAGATTCTACAAGACATCAACCATGCCAAAATCAAATTTTTCATATGCGGAACAACCCAAGCAAGATCGTAAACTAGAGATTAAGCGAAACAAAGAACAAGTAAACAACTTTACTTCTAAGAGAAAGGGATTAAAACCTTTATAGTCCGTTCCTTCGCTTCATAAGCTCCGAGTAGTAGTCCCTTCACCGCGATCCATGAACTCCCGAACTCTAGAGAGGCTCCATAAGTCGAATGATGCATGCTTGCTTGAATTCTTCCATTTCGAAGATGATCTACCTTGAAGAAACTCAAACCCAAGCTCTTGCTTTGCTAATCAAGTATTAGCAAAGCAAACAACCTAATCTAAGTGGCTAGAATAGATGAGGATGATGAAGTAGGAATTTAGCTCTCTTTTATTTTCATTTTCTCACTCATTATCATCACATCACCAAAAGCTAGAAAGCTTTTCAAAGAGGAAGAAGAAGATGAATTTCATTTATGATGAATAATGAAATCTTGTGTGAGGTTAGAATTGCAACCATGGGTTAAGAAAGAAATAGTTAACCCTTGTAGAGAATTAACTAGAGGCTAGGGTTTGGGTTGGGTTAATAAATATCAACACAAAATATCAAAGGTCAAAGTCAAAGCTTCATGGAAGCTTCATCCAAGCTTAACCCTAATCCAAACCCTAACCATGTTTAAACTCCACAAAGCATGTTGCATTTCTAACCCTAACTTGTTACAATATTATATATCACATATACAATATTTATTGTAACAAAATAATACAATTAACATATATCACATATATATCAATGTATTATCCAAGAGAGAAAAAGAATTTTTAAGTGAGCTAATATTAGTTAATGTAATATAATATATCAAATATATAATTATACATTAAATTATCGAATCAACACTTGATCCGATAATCCGGTTATTTCACAAATAACCGACTAATATAATCTGTATCAGTTCATCGAATCAACACTTGATCCGATGACCCGGCTATATCACATATACCCGGCCGATATCACATACCGCGAGAATCTAATACGGTATCTCATACCCGTATTGTTCTCGGTCCCGCACATATCACATATGCGCTCCTACTCCGTTTTTCCTGAGCCAGGAAACCTCTGTGTAGGACTCTAAAGAATCGTCAATACGCCGGCAGTAGGTGATGATCATATCAAACACCCACAAGCTGCAAGCGGTCAACTAAACGTAACAGCCATCCAGGTATTGAGCGATCAGAAGATCAACAAGCAAGCCTATACATTCTTCTGCGAATCCAATCAGTAACACTCCCGCACAATCCGGTCTCTTCGTCTGATATGTCGCATATCTCGCCTAGGGGTGGTAAACGTCAGACCCCAGTAGCTTGATAAGTCGTGTCGATATGAGGTCCATAACAGTTCGAGAAACTACTGATAACACTTACCAGTAAATCTCAGCAACCCTGGCCATGGATTTCCAGTTATGGCCAATCGAACACAGCACAACATCAACTCCCTATACCGGGAGAGACGAATTCCCTCCTATCGCTCATTGCCTCCATGTGATTCGGGACTGTACCCAAAAGCCACCTTTTTGCATGCCCTCTTGGACGTGGTATGATGGAAATCAAAGCACAGTGAGAATCACACAAGACTCTATGACGATCTCAGGTCTACAGACTAACCTGTACCAGTGTCACTAGAGAACTGCCATCTGACGTGAGGTATAATACCATCTGGGAGTTCTCCGCGAGTCCGTCCAGTATACCCAGTCTCCACTGAGCACCCGTATACCTTCTCTGATGTCAAACACTAATGGATATGGGATCATCCATCGCCCATCATATGGTTCAAGAAGCGCATACGCTAGTCTACTCTGGAGTATCGATGCCCTGTCTCGGTACTCCCACGACTAGGAACATTTGAAGGATATACTTAGCGACTACTCTGTCCCCACTAGTTTGATCCGCATCATAGTTCTGGTAGTCAAGTACTCATCCTAAGGTCTTTATCAACATGTAACATAGAGACTATCAGAGTACATGTTAAGATAAAGAGCAACCAGATAGTATACTATCATGTCGAGTAAGAAAGTCCTACCTATATATGTCCAAGCATCCACTACAATATACATCGTATGTACAGTAATGGCCTCTAGGGCCTACATATAACTAACAATCTCCCACTTGCACTAAGGCCATTCGTTATGGTATCGCATACCCAATAATCAGTTGTGGTTGAAGTATCTCATACTCAACCATCCCATAATAGTCTCTACTGGGAAATAGACCTTTGTGAGTGGATCCGCGCTGTTGTCCTCTGTGTCTACTCTCCTAACCTCGATCTCCCTGGAGATCAACCATCTCCATGATCAGGCGATACTGCCTAAGAATATGTCTGGATCTCAGATTGGACAGGGGGTTCCTTGGCAAAAGCCACAACTCCATTGTCACACAATGGTAGGAACGAAGTTCATCTCATGAACTAGTGTACATCCAGACTATTTCTTTTGTAGCATCTTTGGTAACGATGTATCTTGCCTTTAATCGTCTAGTGTGTCACAGTATCTAGCTTGGAACTCTTCCAACACACCGTCCCTCCACTGAGGGTAAAGACAATGCCTGTGACTGACATTCAGTCGACCTTACCACCCTGGAACCATTCCAGTGATTCTCCCCAGGATCGATTGATACCATCTCACTACAACTAGTGAGAATCCTAACATCCTATTAGATCTATCTCATAGATATAAAACCTAGGATTTAGAAGGTATCACTTTGATCCTTAGATGGAGAATCCTTATGATAAGAGGAGATTGACCGAGCGTAGCATAGGAAACTCATTCCCTATCAAGAGCATGTTATCCACGTACAATACGAGGATCACCACCATACTCCCTACTGCCCTTTTGTATGTACAAGGTTCATCTACCATTTTGATGAAGTCAAACTCTTTGACTACCACATCAAAACAGACGTTCCAACTCCGCGATGCCTGCTTTATCGCATAAAACAACTTGCACACGTTTCCGCTGCTCCCACTGTCTACGAAGCCCTCTGGCTGTGTACTTATAGACGCTCTCTTCTAAATTACCATTTAGAAAAGCTGTCATGACACCCAACCGCCAGAAATCATAGTCATGGTATGTAGCAATGGCAAGTAGGATCTGGATGGACTTAAGTATAGCTTTGAAAGTCTCAACTTTTCCATATACACCAAGTAATCTTCTCAAGATATACTTGCTCCTGATGGGGATTTAACCCTTCAGATAAAGCAACCAAAGTCCATACTTTGTTGGTGTATAAGGATTCCATGTCAGATCGCTTTAGCATCCAGCCATTCTTACAGAGTCCCACTCCTGATGGCCTCCTCGAAACAAGTTGAGTCATCATCTCATGATGTAATCCTCGCTCCCACTGTCATAGAGAAACCGAAATATCTCTCGGGTGGGTGAGGAACCCTACTAGATCGGCGGAGAGGCTGAGGTTCGTTGGAAACTATTGAATCCTTTGGTTCTACCAAATCATCAGCTGCAGTTTGTATAGCTGGAACTCTTTCCAGTTCTACCTCATGACCACTAATTTCTTCAAAAGAAATTCCCTTTCACAAAGGTGGCATGCTGAGAAACAAAACATCTTTTGTTCCTCGGTTTGGTAGAAGATATTCCCTTGCTAATGCTTGGGATATCCAACAAACTTCCACAAAACTGACCTTGCCTCGAGATTGTCTGGATTATGCTTTTAGACATAGGCCGGATAACCCCAAATCTTAACTACCTTAAGAGATGGGCTCTTCCCATACCATATCACATATGGAGTGGTAGGCACCTGATTTGATTGGAACCCTATTCAATAGGTATGCAACTACTCAAGTGCTTAACTCCCAAAAGAAAATAGGAAACTCAGTAGTACTCATCATAGAGCGCACTATATCAAATAGGGTGTGATTGCTCCTCCCCGATACACTGACGTGCTGTGGTGTATACGGAGGAGTAATGCTGAGAGAGAATCTCATTCTCCTTTAGAATAGTACAGGATCTCCGTGCTCAAGTATTCTCCTCCCTGATCTCATCAAAGGACATAATACTTATACCCATTCTGGTTCTCTACTTCTGACTTATATTCATTGAATTTCTCAAAAAGTTCAGACTTATGTTTCAACAGGAACATATGTCCGAATCTTGAGAGATAATCAGTGAATGTAATGAAGTACAAAGAACCTGTCCTGGCATGTGTAGACAGGGGACCTTGCATACATCATCATGTATCAATCCCAAGAGTTCACTAACTCTTTCTCTGTTTCCAATAAACAGAGCTATGGTCATCTTATCTTTGTGACATGACTGGCAAGTTTCACAAGATGTAAATTCAAACAGATTTAAATATGCATCTAAATGTAACTTCAGCTAGTCGGGTCGCATTGATATGACCTAGTCTACAATACCTCAAGAAGGATTCGTTCATTTCTGAACTCTTTCCCTTGTGTGTGTTTTGTACACTAAGAACTGTGGTTTGATTTAGAACGTATATACTTTTAGATAACGTGCCTGAAACGATCAACTTTTGATATAGGAAATGTTCAAAACATTATCCAACAATACAAAATTATATCTTTCTTTACTAATAAGGAAACTGATATGATGTTGTATATCAGGTTCGGTATCTAATAACATTCGTTCATAATCAATGTATTCTGGTAATACAGGGTGATAACTGCTAGCAGACTTGGCTGCAACACTTGCACCATTTCCAATTCTTGAAACTTATCACCCATTCTCAGTTCTCTACCTATCTGTAGCCCATGTAATAGATTACATATCTGGGATCCTGATCCGGTATCTCATACCCAGGACGTAAAGGATACTGAGAAACAGTTCTCGGTAATGAACACACCCAAATAAGATGCATCAGCATGCACTTTTTTCGTTTGGGCGGCACGGGAATTCTGGTAATCCTCTATTTTATGCTCTGTCTTAGAACAATTATAAGTTGGAGCGGGACCAACGTTCCCTAGCGCAGTATAACAAGTGGGTTCGGTCAATACATCCGTAGTTAAGATTAAGGCATGACATGGTCGCTACCTGGAGAGAGAGAGAAGAAAACACTCAGCGTATGCCCTTGCAAGATTAGATTGGTTATAAATATATCTAATCAGGATGTCTCCCACTGTTTTAGTCAAATCTTCCTTCAAACCCTAAAAGGAAAGACTAGCCGGGATTGATTACACCCTACAAGTTCGCCAATCTTTCAGCCAGGCCAGTGCCGGTACTTTGAGGGAGGTTCCCCGTGCTTTCGCACGGACCTAATTAAAATAAACCTCATTTTCCCAGGGGCGTAACCCCGTTAACACCTTTCTAGACACCTACTTGATCGGCTAATTGTAATATGTAAAACTCTTCCAGGAGTAACTCTTACTCGCAGCGGGTATCGGGATCCAACTATCTCATAGAAGATATGCAATCTCATTGCAAATTTCAACACTTGAAATTCCCGATAATATTTTGCTCCGAGCGATCTATGACCTTGACAAGGTCAACAAACCATAGACCGCAAGTCAAGTTCAACCCGTCATTTCCTGATTGAATTAAACCCACCCGCACGACCCTTGACAAGGTCAACAAAGTTGCACGACTACCCTAACTCAATCACATCATATGCTTATACAGATAAGCAGTAATCAGCTACCGCACACTACGCCTTGACAAGGTCAACAAACGCAGCACGAATACTAACTATTACTTATCTGAAATGACGGAGGGCTACGACGGGTTTTTAAGAAAACCCTTTGCGTAATGAACTTGATATCGTTGTAGAATCGAGTGAATTTGAAAGGAGTGTTTTTTAGGCCTTTTCTAGTTTCGCTAAAGAGGTCACTCCCGGTGAAGGGATCGTCGGCTCTTTCCTTATTGAATAAGGTGCAGGATATTTCACAAATATCACTATGCAAAGAAAAAACTATAAAAAGCAATCAAAAGACAAACCGAGTTTGTAGCATCTGCTAGCTTCGCTAAAGCGGTCACTCCCGGTAAAGGGATCTCGGCTCTTTCCTTATCGAATAAGGTGCTGGATATTCTACAAGGAATACCGCTATGCAAAGCAAGAACTAGAGCTACCAGTTTTTAAACAAGTTTCTACAATATCTTTAGGTTTCTTTTATTTCATTAATCTCATTAATGAAGTCCCATTTTATTATGCTTCACAAGCATCAGATATGAAACGAAATCAACAATATATAATATATATCTCATATATATAATATAAACATTCGTCTCAGGCGGTAATATGATCTCATCATAGAACATTGCAACAGAAGAACATATATGAAATATTGGATATACTAGGAGGTCCGTATTTTAATACGAGCCTGTATAAAACAAGGATTCCACGGTCGCGATGAATAGCCAAACCCACATCCCTAGACCCCTACGAGAGCGGCATGTAACCCTGCCAGTTCTAGAGTTAAGAGACCCGGTCTCGACTCCTCGAGATGGTCTCCCACTGGACCCTAAAACCCGGTTACTTGTGCTCCCCGCCTTGGGTCTATCCTAATGCGGAAAAGTAAATAATATACAATGGTGACATCATCCTCAGCCCGGAAGTGCCCCAATAAAAGAATATTACATACAAAAGAATTTTACATGAATGAAAAAGAAAAACTCTCATCTCACATAAAACCCTCGGCTATTCAGAACACGACGATCCAATATAACATATCACAGCAACACATAATAACACATATCATCAACGTAAGTAAATATGCGTATCCCAATTGTCGTTGATGTATAGCAACGAAACTGGCGATACACCACATATTACACTTACGATCGTAAAAAGAAAGTGTAAAACTATAACAGTTGGAATCCACAACCTCCTTAGACATCACATGCCTAACCAAATGAATTCCTTAGACATCTCATGCCTAACAATTATAAATTTCGCATTTTAGTCTCATTATCGAAAACACTTTTCAATATCTAGTCGGGCAATTCAACAAGATTCCCGACATCCTGATCGAATGCTCGTCGAAAACTTTAGTAGACGGCCGCACCCCTGATGCCGTCGACAAAGTGCACTAAGGCAGAACACCGCTGCCGCGAGCACCCGAACGGATGCTTTTGGCGATGGGGTTCTCCTACAGTCACTTGGTCGGGGTTATGGGGCGTGGCTGTCTATTAAGTTTAACCGGCGAGTATCCGCGTACGGTACGTGATTGCGACGGACTTTTGATCGCATCAAAATCCCGTGGCAACCGATCATCTGAGACTAAACTGCTAGATTTATAACATTCAAATTAGTTATCTCATAACTACATGTGGATTCCAAATATTGTATCACAATCCAGATAAATAGACAATGTTAAACTTTCCGATCGAATAATCAAACACCCAAGATTTTCCAAATAGCTCAACACTTGAGCGGAATTCAAAATATTCCAGAACATGTCACAGCCACAATGAACCAGCCGTAGAAGGGTCAAACCAACGCCTCACATGTGGCAACGCTAAACTACCACAAACCCTAGGGTTCAAGTGGCAGTTTTGATGGTCACATAATCGAGTTAAGGTTACGTTCTTCTAGAGGGTCCACAGATACGCTTGTATGATTTTCCGGAAGTTTCAAACTCAAGAAAAAATCCAACACTTGAAAGTTTTCCGTGTCGGGAAAAGATGAGTTATTGATATCCGTTCGAACTTTTTAACACGTTCTAAAAATACCCGGAAAAAAATTAAACGAAGTTAAACTTTCCAATCGAATCAACGAATACAAAAGATCTCCATAAAACTCAACCCTTGAGTAATATTAAAAATTCCCAGAAGCATGTAGAAATAACTACGGATATTACTGTGAAAAAGCTGACCCTAATTCCCCTGTACGGCCGCAGAACCGCCGCTCAAGGCATGGTATTGCCGCGGTTCCGCGGCGCTTTAAGGGAATTAGGATGTCGTTTTTCATAGTAATCCTTAGAATTCCCTCCACAAAGCATGTTGCATTTCTAACCCTAACTTGTTACAATATTATATATCACATATTCAATATTTATTGTAACAAAATAATACAATTAACATATATCACATATATATCAATGTATTATCCAAGTGAGAAAAAGAATATTTAAGTGAGCTAATATTAGTTAATGTAATATAATATATCAAATATATAATTATACATTAAATTATCGAATCAACACTTGATCCGATAATCCGGCTATTTCACAAATAACCGACTAATATAATTTGTATCAGTTCATCGAATCAACACTTGATCCGATAACCCAGCTATATCACATATACCCGGCCGATATCACATACCGCGAGAATCTAATACGGTATCTCATACTCGTATTGTTCTCGGTCCCGTACATATCACATATGCGCTCTTACTCCGTTTTGCCTGAGCCAGGAAACCTCTGTGTAGGACTCTAAAGAAACGTCAATACGCCGACAGTAGGTGATGATCATATCAAACACCCACAAGCTGCAAGCGGTCAGCTAAACGTAACAGCCACCCAGGTATTGAGCGATCAGAAGATCAACAAGCAAGCCTGTACATTCTCCTGCGAATCCAATCAGTAACACTCCCGTACAGTCCGGTCTCTTCGTCTGATATGTCGCATATCTCGCCTAGGGGTGGTAAACGTCAGACCCCAGTAGCTTGATAAGTCGTGTCGATATGAGGTCCATAACAGTTCGAGAAACTACTGATAACACTTACCAGTAAATCTCAGTAACCCTGGCCAGGGATTTCCAGTTATGGCCAATCGAACACGGCGCAACATCAACTCCCTATACCGGAAGAGACGAATACCCTCCTATCGCTCATTGCCTCCATGCGATTCGGGACTGTACCCAAAAGCCACCTTTTTGCATGCCCTCTTGGACGTGGTATGACGGAAATCAAAGCACAGTGGGAATCACACAAGACTCTATGACGATATCGGGTCTACAGACTAACCTGTACCAGTGTCACCAGAGAACTGCCATCTGACGTGAGGTATAATACCATCTGGGAGTTCTCGGCGAGTTCGTCCAGTGTACCCAGTCTCCACTGAGCACCCTGTCACGCCCCGCTTCCCGGTATACGGCGAAGGGGACGCGACTGGTCCGCTACGTATTTACTGTGAAATAAATACGCTAAGCGTATCTAAGCAATATAAAGATAATCACAAGAGACAAGAGATAAAATAACAGCAACTTTATTTATTAACATTCTTTTGTACAATGCATGAAAAGTAAATACAACTGGAATAAAAAGCGATGCCTAAACAATGGCATAACAGGAATGAAAAAAATACTGAATAGAAAAAAGTACAATGTCTAGAGCTCAGGGTCTTTGAGAAACTGATCCAAGTCTTC
Source organism: Agapanthus africanus (assembly GCA_030015575.1). Lineage (NCBI taxonomy): Eukaryota > Viridiplantae > Streptophyta > Magnoliopsida > Asparagales > Amaryllidaceae > Agapanthus > Agapanthus africanus. The sequence continues at coordinate 21,107,253 of JASDDO010000016.1, read as the reverse complement.
ACTGGTGGGCTCGATCTCCGCTGTGTCCAGATCACCTGACGACATTCAAAGAAGAAAGAAATAGAATGTCGTCAGTGAACAGGTCGCTCGGTAAATTGTGTTAAGAATGTATCTTTTAAAGTTGTATAATATTGTAGAATATTGTGTTAACGCTGTTGTTTGTAGCTTGGTACAGAAGGATGCCAGTGTATACGAGAGGGGTCTCTATATGCTAGAGACCAGGGCAAACTGAAAATACAAGGAACCGTTATGCCACGGTACAACAGCAACAGGATTCATGTTAGGTGTCTTAATCTTGTGCCACTTTTAAAACCTTCCGTACCAATCTACCCCTTAAACCCCGTAGTGTTTTGATTGTATTGTTATATTGTATTGTATAAGTTGTATAGTTGGATGACTGACCGAAACCATGATATCAGTAACGAATGTAATGGATGTAAACTGGAATCATGTAAATGGAAAGTATATCCATGGTTTGGTTCAGTCAAGTTGAATAGATTGATAACTGGATTCATGGATTCGTGTGTTCATGTTGAATTGTAATATTGTAGATTTATATGGTACTTGAATCATATTCAAGTCGGATTATAATCAGAATCAAACCCGAGTCAAACAGTAGAAATTTAAATCGAAGTCCTATATTTACTAGGGTCCTTAGGGTAATTTATAAAACTTGAGGGGGTTTTATGTAAAAATACTTTTGTATAGTTTTAAAAATACACCCCAAGTATTTACTATTCGTCTTTATATTTGTAATGAGTATAATTTTATTTTGTGATATTTCTAGTGAAAATATCCTAATTCCATAAATAAAGGCATTTATGTGTAAATGGTGATTATATTGAATTCATGGTATTTTAGTGTAAACCGATTCTTGTGACATTTTTAGAAAAAGTTTGAATATTCATATCATAATAAAATAGATATTTTTATGATAAATATACATATATTTATACAAAAATAATTTTTTATAAATATTTTATATTCTAAAAATCTCATTTTCTTAAGATGTCGTATTTTAAATCTTTCGAGACCGAATGCTCCTTGCGGAGGTCTGAATCTCGCACTACTAAGCCCGAGGATGTGCGATAAACCGCACCATCCCGAATGGGTTCCCCAAAATGGGTTGTAGCGGCGCTTTGCAAAGATTTTATAAATATTAATCCTTTAGAATACGGTTTTATTAAGTAAATGGTATTTATTTGTAAAAATGTCGATTTCCCGTATTTTATGTCAAGTTGTGAGATACCTCAAATCTCCTATTCACCGCCAATTGTGTCCAGCTAAGTACAAGTGAAGAAAGGAGGGATCCGCTCATGAATCACCGTAAGACGGGCCTTTTAAAGTTACCTTTCTCACTTGTCTAGCCTAGACACCACAAAGTCAGGTTTAGATAAACGACTGATGTCCACAACCTTACTATGTCCTAATGAAGGCGACGGTCCTTAATTGACTGAGTCTGAATATTTTTTATTAGTTCCAAAAGTTATTAATTTATAACGATGTATCAAAAATTGGTTTTTATTAAGTAAAGGGTATTTAAATGAAATTGTTTTGTTTTCCGTATTCTAAGTCTCGAGGTAGCGTGTTATGTTTGCATATGGGTGTGTGAGGAGGTAGGTCATTACCTCATGATCTACTTAAAGGTATAGCAATTTTAATGGAGTTAAAGGCATATTGAAACAATGTGGTATTTAAGTGAAAATATGGTAAAATGGAAATAGCTATCATTTTATGAATTTAACTTTGATATTTTAGTTGTTTAGTGTTTAATAGTCAACATGACAGTGTTTAAACATAATTGAAATAATGGGAAGTGAAGTTTATAAGAAAACCGAATCGGAAATCGGATTTGTGCCGATTCCGTCGAGACTTGTAATCGTATTTTTTAGAAAGAAAAGAAAGATAGAATGAGGACTTACGGTTTTGGACAACACTAGAGAGTGAGATGGAGGTAGGGGATTCGCCGGTGCGTCGATTCTTCGCCAAGAGTTCCTAGCACGATCACCGGAAGTTCGCCATCGTTTTCGTCGGCGCTTCGCCTTTCGCTCGTTTCTAAAGTACACAAGGTTTTCTTGAGATTTTAAGAGAGTGGGCTCAGAATTTTAGGATGAGAGGGTAGGACGTAGGGGTGTATTTATAGGGTTAGGGTAGGTGTTGGGTTTTAATTAAAAAATGTAAAAATAATACGAAAAATGTATTAAAAATGTAGTAAATAGGTGTTAATGGGCTCTCTGGAGGTGGTCTGAAGAATTAAAGTATGCAGTGAGGTAGGGTAGCCCAAAAGACAACTTTTCTCCGTTGATGACTCGGCCGACCGGCCAAGTCCGGCCGGCGGCGCCGGCCCGAGTCGGCCGGTCCGTCGGCCGACTCGGCTGAGTCGGGCCGATTCGGGGTGCCGGAAGCTGGGGGGTCGCCGGAGGTAGCCACTGGAATATCTAACTTTTCATGGGTAGTGTGGTTTTTGTGTGAAAACACGTGTTGACTGTTGATATTATAAAAATTTTAAAACAAAATAATATTAAAAATAATGTGGGGCAGGGGATTTGAACTCTGGTAGCTTGGTTCAACAATGCAAGGTATTACCAATGAGCTACAAGCTCCTTCTTGTAATTATGGTGTGAAATAAATACTTAAAGAGATATCAGCAACATTAAATAGTCCAAGTATACTTTGAATTTAAATCAATTCTTTGTACATTAAAAATGAAGTTGTTACAGTCTACCCTCCTTACAAAAATTTCGTCCTCGAAATTTACAACTTTTATTTGAGGACTAGTTTACAAAGAGGTGTGGATATCTAGTACGCATTTCATCCTCCCTTTCCCAAGTGGATTCTCCTGGAGTGTCTTTCCTCCACATCACTCGGACCAAGTTAACTTCCTTGTTCCGAAGTGTCTTCACTTTCCTGTCCAGGATCTCCACTGGTTGTTGCTCACAAGACAAATCGGGCTGTACAGTGAGCTCGGAATGATCGAGAACATGGCTGGGGTCACTCACATATCTTCTGAGTTGGGATATGTGGAACACGTTATGCACTCCTTCCAATGAAGGTGGAAGCGCTAAGCGGTATGTCACTTCACCGACTCGTTCGAGTATGTCGAACGGTCCAATATATCTCGGACTTAGCTTACCCCGTCTTCCAAATTGGATCACTCCGCGGTTCGGAGATATCTTCAAGAACACATGATCTCCTGGATGGAACTCCAGATGACGTCTCTTTGCATCAGCCCAGTGCTTCTGTCGATCTTGGGCTATGCGAATCCTTTCCCTGATAGTACGAACCACATCAACAGTCACTACTATCGTCTCTGGTCCAAGAAGTTCCCTATCTCCGATGTCGTCCTAACTTAATGGCGATCGACACTTCCTTCCATACAATGCTGCAAAAGGTGCCATTCCTATGCTTGCTTGGTAGCTGTTATTGTACGAAAACTCCACAAGATGTAGGTGATCTTCCCACGATCCTTTGAAGTCTAACATACATGCTCTGAGCATATCCTCCAAGATCTGAATAGTTCGTTCCGACTGACCATCTGTTTGTGGATGATAAGCCGTGCTGAAGTTCAGACTTGTTTCCAAGCTTGCTTGCAGACTCTGCCAAAATTGCGATCGAAACCTGGTGTCAGGATCGGAGACAATGCAGACAGGTACTCCATGAAGTCTCACAATTTCTTGTATGAGTTCATGGGTATCAGAGATAGTACATTATAAAGAGCTTAAATCTTAAGTAGATTATTACCTCCATGTACTTCTCTGCTAGTGTCTTAGTAGATTGGCCAACTCGAAATGGGATGAAGTGAGCCGACTTTGTGAGTCGATCCACAATAACCCATATGGCATCGTTACCCTTTGTGCTGCGAGGAAGAGCAGTCACAAAATCCATCGTGATGTGTTGCCACTTCCATTCTGGGATTGGTAACGGTTGAAGTAATCCAGCAGTCCTGTGATGTTCAGCCTTTACTTGCTGACACACCAAGCATTTTGCGACGCTTCTGGCTACTTCACGCTTCATTCCATGCCACCAATAATTCTGACGTAGATCTTTGTACATTTTGGTACCTCCAGGGTGTACTGAGTAGGGAGAGCTGTGAGCTTCTTTCATTAACTCTTCCCGAACAGGGTCTTTGAGTACACACAATATGCTGCCGTATCTCAAAAATCCATCTTCATGGATGATGAAGTCTGTTCTGAGTCCATTTTCCACTTGTTCTCTGATCTTTTGCAACTTAGCATCACTTGCTTGAGCTGCTTTGATCTGATTTACAATGGTTGATTGAACTTGTAAATTCATCAAACTTGAAGCATTACCTGGCATGACTACTTCAATCTCCATCTGATGCAAGTCTTGTTGAAACTTCCACTGAGCGGTGAGATTCATTGCTAATGGTTGGCGACTAAGTGCATCAGGTACCACATTCACCTTCCCTAGGTGATATTGCAAGTTGATGTCAAAGTCCGCCATGAGTTCTAACCATCTTCTCTGCCGCATATTCAACTCCTTCTGAGTAAACACGTACTTCAGGCTCTTATGATCTGTGTAGATGTTCACTCGTTCACCAAGTAGATAATGGCGCCAAATCTTGAGAGCAAATATGACGGCTTCCAATTCCAAATCATGCATCGGATAATTGCGCTCATGAATCTTCAGCTGTCTTGAAGCATAAGCCACAACTTTACCGTGCTGATGTAGAACACATCCTAATCCCTTACCGGATGCATCGCAATGCACTTCGAATCCTCCAGATTGATTCGGTATAACGAGAATAGGTGCTGATGTCAACCTTGACTTGAGTTCGACGAAAGCTTGTTGCATGCTTCTGACCACACAAATTCTTCATCTTTACGTGTGAGCTTGGTCAGGGGTGTTGTTATCTTCGAAAATCCTTCAATGAACCTTCTGTAATATCCAGCTAAACCCAAGAAACTCCGAATGTCCTTCACTGACTTTGGTGTAGGTCATTCGCTAACTGCTGAAACTTTTGCTGGATCCACCGAAATTCCTTCTCCTGATACGATGTGTCCAAAAAAACCAACTTGCTTTAGCCAAAACTCGCACTTGCTGTACTTGGCATAGAGCTGATGTTGTTGAAGAGTTTCTAGGACAATTCGTAGATGTTCTGCATGCTCTTTTCGATTCTTAGAATACACCAGGATGTCGTCGATGAAGATGACAACAAACCTGTCTAAGTACTCCCGAAAAACTTGATTCATTAGGTTCATGAATATTGCGGGTGCGTTGGTCACTCCAAATGGCATCACGAGAAATTCGTAATGTCCATAGCGAGTTCTAAAAGCTGTTTTATGAATATCAGCTTCCTTGACCTTCACCTGATGATAACCTGAACGAAGATCTAATTTAGAGAAAACACAATATCCACTTAGCTGATCGAATAAATCGTCGATGCGCGGAAGTGGATACTTGTTCTTTATAGTGACTTCATTCAAGGCTCTGTAATCGATGCACATTCTGTATGAACCTTCCTTCTTCTTCACAAGTAGTACAGTTGATCCCCAACTTGAAGTGCTGGGACGAACCATCCTTTCGCCAGTAATTCTTCCAACTGTGTTCGAACTTCCTTCAAACCTTCCGCACTTAAACGATCGGGTGATTTGATCACTGGTTGTGCTCCTGGTACTAAATCAATACTGAATTCAAGAGCTTGATCGGGAGGCAAACCTGATATATCGTCAGGAAATACATCGTCGAACTCTCGAACCACATCTGGTCTTGATTCTTCCTCCGCTTGAGCAGCTGCAAATACTGCTTCTCTTGGCTTCGCTTTGTAGGTACTTAGCTCCAGTGTATGATCTCCGCTTTTGAAATAGAAAACCGGATGGTCTGGAATCTCGAATACTACCCTCCTTTGACGACAGTCAATGGTAGCATAAAAAGTTCCAAGCCAATCCATTCCTAGAACCACATCGAAGTTCGGTATGTCCAGCACTTTGAAGTCAGCATAAAACTCTCTGCTGCAGACGACGACTGGACACAAACGGTATCCCATGGTTGCCTTTAGAACGCCATTTCCTGAACTGACGTTCCAGCTGGATACAAGCGGTGAGACTGGAATCGTATGGGTTCGGACAAACCGTTGCGACATAAAGCAGTGAGATGCTCCAGTATCAAACAGTGCTAGTGCAGGGATTGAGGATACTAAGATTGTACCTAAGGTATGTGGGATTTGTTTTAGGTATAGGAAAAATATGTATCTAAGTAGCAGGATAGAAAAAAAACAAAGTTTGAAAAGAAAAGTTTACCAGTGATGACTTGGCCAGTGGCCTCAGCTTCTTCCACGGTCATCGTGAAAGCCTGGCGCCTTGGTACATTCCTCCTGGCTTGAGGAGCATTCCTCGGAACGTTCCTTTGAGCTTGATGGAACTGACGAGGAGGTGGTGCAGCTTGTGGTCCTCTGGGTGGTGCAGGTAGTGCAAGTCTTGGAGCAGGTGCTTGAAGAGCTGGTCGCTACGGATAGGTAATTGCTGGCCTGGGTGCAGCAACTGAGTTTTGCTTTTGGGGACAAGACTCAATATCATGAGCAGCTGAGCCGCAGATCAAGCAAAGATGGTTGGCTCGCCGGCAGTCTTTTATCATATGTCCAGTTCTCTTGCAGTAGGTACAAAAGGCTGAGCTTGGACGGTTGTTCTGTACTCCGGGTTGCCTTGGCACAAAAGATGGCCTGGACGAGGCTCCTCCTGCCATCTGGTTGGCAGGACGCTTAAATCCAGCAGATTGAGGTCTTCCCCTCGCCTTTACAACTGCCTCATAACGGCGGGCAGCTTTCAGAGCCGATTCATGAGTCGGAAAATCTCCTGTGGCCAGTGCAACCTGGATTTCCGAATCCAAACCTTGTTGAAATCGACGGGCACTGATCTCATCCGTCGGTATCAGGTGTGCCGCAAATCTGTAAAAATATTGTGTTAGCTGTGTAATTTGTGATAAAAAAATTTCGAATTGTTGAGACATATCTTACCGACTGAGCATGGTGAACTCAGCGTCATACTCATCTACTGACTTGGTCCACATCGAACCTTGTTGCAGATGGATGAACTGTTGTTCCATGTCGAACCTGGCAGTCTCAGGGAAGTACTTAGCGTCGAACATGTCGCGGAAAGTCTTCCATTCGATAGACTGTTCAAGACGGCTTTCTTCTGCCTTCCACCAGTTGCGAGCATTGTCCGTGAGCTGCAGTTTCGCCACACGAACCCAAGCTATGTCTGGCACTTGTGCTGCCGCCAGATCATCTTCTATGCTCTGTGCCCATTCCTCAGCTTCAAGTGGGCTTCCCTTTCCGGAGAACTGTTTGGGGTGTAAAGCCCTAAATTGCTATACCCCAGGTGCGTCTGCCTCGGAACGGTTCATTAAAAGAGCAGTCTGCTGCTGCTGTCCCTCGAGAAGGCTTCGGATTGCCTCAAGCAGAACCGTTTGCTCGTTGATCGGAGCAGGAAAGATAGGTGTGAGTGGTAGGGCTGAAGGTGTGTTGTTAACATTGGTGCTGGTGTTGTTTGGGGAATCCATAACCTTGAAGAAAAATTTGGGTTAGGACAGATTCAAAATATTTGAAATGATAAAATTCAATGAATATGAAATTGTAAGATTCAAGGAACATGAATTGTAAAGAATGTTTTAGTTGTTGGTTCTTGTGTTATATTGCTTAGTTTGTTCACGCGGAACAGAACTGCATAGTATGATTCTATACAGCTCTGACCTGCATGGGCCACCAACAAAACCTGGCACGCCCCGCTTCCCGGTATACGGCGAAGGGGACGCGACTGGTCCGCTACGTCTTTACTATGAAGTAAATACGCTAAGCGTATCTAAGCAATATAAAGATAATCACAAGAGACGAGATAAAATAACAGCAACTTTATTTATTAACATTCTTTTGTACAATGCATGAAAAGTAAATACAACTGGAATAAAAAGCGATGCCTAAACAATGGCATAACAGGAAATAAAAAAAATTACTGAATAGAAAAAGTACAATGTCTAGAGCTCATGGTCTTCGAGAAACTGATCCAAGTCTTCACTGGTGGGCTCGATCTCCGCTGTATCCAGATCACCTGACGACATTTAAAGAAGAAAGAAATAGAATGTTGTCAGCGAACAAGTCGCTCGGTAAGTCCCAAAGATAAGGGAGAAATAGAAAAGACAGAATAAGAATGTATATTTTAAAGTTGTAGAATATTGTAGAATATTGTGTTAACGCTGTTGTTTGTAGCTTGGTACAGAAAGATGCCAGTGTATACGAGAGGGGTCTCTATATGCTAGAGACCAGGGCAAACTGAAAGTACAAGGAACCGGTATGCCACGGTACAACAGCAACAGAATTCATGTTAGGTGTCTTAATCTTACTGTCTCGTGCCACTTTTAACACCTTCCGTACCAATCTACCCCTTAAACCCCGTAGTGTTTTGATTGTATTGTTATATTGTATTGTATAAGTTGTATAGTTGGATGACTGACCGAAACTATGATATCAGTAACGAATGTAATGGATGTAAACTGGAATCATGTAAATGGAAAGTATATCCATGGTTTGGTTCAATCAATTTGAATAGATTGATAACTGGATTCATGGATTCGTGTGTTCATGTTGAATTGTAATATTGTAGATTTATATGGTACTTGAATCATATTCAAGTCGGATTATAATCAGACTCAAACCCGAGTCAAACAGTAGAAATGTAAATCGAAGTCCTATATTTACTAGGGTTCTTAGGGTAATTTATAAAACTTGAGGGGGTTTTATGTAAAAATACTTTTGTATAGTTTTCAAAATAAACCCCAAGTATTTATTATTCGTCTTTATAGTTTTAATGAGTGTAATTTTATTTTGTGATATTTCTAGTGAAAATATCCTAATTCAATAAATAAAGGTATTTATGTGTAAATGGTGATTATATTGAATTCATGGTATTTTAGTGTAAACCGATTCTTGTGACATTTTTAGAAAAATGTTGAATATTCATATCATAACAAAATAGATATTTTTATGATAAATATACATATATTTATACAAAAATAAATTTTTATAAATATTTTATATTCTAAAAATCTTATTTTCTTAAGATGTCGTATTTTAAATCTTTCGAGACCGAATGCTCCTTGCGGAGGTCTGAATCTCGCACTACTAAGACCGAGGATGTGCGATAAACCACACCATCCCAAACGGGTTCCCCAAAATGGGTTGTAGCGGCGCTTTGCAAAGATTTTATAAATACTAATCCTTTAGAATACGGTTTTATTAAGTAAATGGTATTTATTTGTAAAGATGTCGATTTCCCGTATTTTATGTCAAGTTGTGAGATACCTCAAATCGCCTATTCACCGCCAATTGTGGCCAGGTAAGTACAAGTGAAGAAAGAAGGGATCCGCTCACGAATCACCGTGAGACGGGTCTTTTAAAGTTACCTTTCTCACTTGTCTAGCCTAGACACCACAAAGTCAGGTTTAGATAAACGACTGATGTCCACAACCTTACTATGTCCTAATGAAGGCGACGGTCCTTAATTGACTGAGTCTAGATATTTTTTATTAGTTCCAAAAGTTATTCATTTATAACGATGTATCAAAAATTGGTTTTTATTAAGTAAAGGGTATTTAAATGAAATTATTTTGTTTTCCGTATTCTAAGTTCTTGAGGTAGCGTGTTATGTTTGCATATGAGTGTGTGAGGAGTTAGGTCATTACCTCATGATCTACTTAAAGGTATAGCAATTTTAATGGAGTTAAAGGCATATTGAAACAATGTGGTATTTAAGTGAAAATACGGTAAAATGGAAAGAGCTATCATTTTATGAATTTAACTTTGATCATTTTAGTTTTTTAGTATTTAATAGTCAACATGATAGTGTTTAAACATAATTGAAATAATGGGAAGTGAAATTTATAAGAAAACCGAATCGGAAATCGGATTTGTGCCGATTCCGTCGGGACTTGTAATTCCGTATTTTTTAGAAAGAAAAGAAAGATAGAATGGGGACTTACGGTTTTGGACAACACTAGAGAGTGAGAGGGAGGTAGGGGATTCGCCGGTGCGTCGATTCGTCGCCAAGAGTTCCTAGCACGATCACCGGAAGTTCGCCGTCGTTTTCGTCGGCGCTTCGCCTTTCGCTCGTTTCCAAAGTACACAAGGTTTTCTTGAGATTTTGAGAGAGTGGGCTCAGAATTTTAGGATGAGAGGGTAGGAGGTAGGGGTGTATTTATAGGGTTAGGCTAGGGTTAGGGTAGGTGTAGGGTTTTTAATTAAAAATGTAAAAATAAAGGAAAAATGTATTAAAAATATAGTAAATAGGTGTTAATGGGCTCTCTGGAGTTGGTCTGAAGAATTAAAGTATGCAGTGAGGTAGGGTAGCCCAAAAGACAACTTTTCTCCGTTGATGACTCGGCCGAACGGCCAAGTCCGGCCGGCGGCGCCGGCCCGAGTCCGCCGGTCCGCCGGCCAACTCGGTCGAGTCGGGGTGCCGGAAGCTGGGGGGTCGCCGGAGGTAGCCACTGGAACATCTAACTTTTCATGGGTAGTGGGGTTTTTGTGAGAAAACACGTGTTGACTGTTGATATTCTAAAAATTTTAAAACAAAATAATATTAAAAATAATGTGGGGCAGGGGATTTGAACTCTGGTGGCTTGGTTCGGCAATGCAAGATATTACCAATAAGCTACAAGCTCCTACTTGTAATTATGGTGTGAAATAAATACTTAAAGAGATATCAGCAACATTAAATACTCCAAGTATACTTTGAATTTAAATTAATTCTTTGTACATTAAAAATGGAGTTGTTACACACCCGTATACCTTCTCTGATGTCAAACACCAATGGATATGGGATCATCCATCGCCCATCATATGGGTCAAGAAGCGCATACGCTATTCTACTCTGGAGTATCGATGCCCTGTCTCGGTACTCCCACGACTAGGAACATTTGAAGGATGTACTTAGCGACTACTTTGTCCCCACTAGTATGATCTGCATCATAGTCCTGGTAGTCAAGTACTCATCCTAAGGGCTATATCAACATGTAACATAGAGACTATCAGAGTACATGTTAAGATAAAGAGCAACCAGATATCATACTATCATGTCGAGCAAGAAAGTCCTACCTATATATGTCCAAGCATCCACTACAATATACATCGTATGTACAGTAATGGCCTCTACGGCATACATATAACTAACAGCCTCACGTGCTCCTCACGCGGGCGCCAATGTGCAAAGCACAGAAGAATTCATTGCATAAGAGTTAAATTCTTATATGGCGCCGCACGTGCTCCTCACGCGGACGCCAATGAGCAAAGCACAGAAGAATTTATTGCATAAGAGTTAAACTCTTAGATGGCACCATATATGCTCCTTACGCGGGCGCCAATGTGCAAAGCACATAAATACTTATCATAAGAATTAAATTTTTAAGTGGCGCTCACGTGCATAACACGTGAGCGCCAACGGCCAAGTTCATATCAGTAGAATTAAATTCTACATTTTCCTAACAAAAGTTGGGATATTCTCTGTTAAACAGAGCCGTTGGATCAATGATCCAATGGAGATGATAAATCATCAAAATATAGAATAAAATTCTGTTAGGAGAAAACATCTCCCAAATCTTTCTAAATAAGAAAGATACTCTCGGTTGGATCAATGATCCAATAATAGAATAGAATTCTATTTTGGGAATATATTCCATCAACCTTTCTAAACAAAAAAAGACTGCTCTCTGTAAAACAGAGAACTCTTGGATTAAAAATCCAATGGTGATTAAACATCACCACTTGACAGAATAAATTCTGTATATGGAAAAATACTTCCCCAATCTTGTTAAAAATAAGAACAACATATTCTGTAAAACAGAAGTCCTTGGATCAAAAATCCAACGGTGGGTAAAATTCCCCAGATCAATTTTGAGACCAAATAAATCAATTGGAATCTTTCAATGAGAGATTTTCTCAAAACTAATTAACAATCTGCCTCCACTATATAAAGGGCCTGAGACTTCAAGTCTCAGAGAACAGACGAAGAGAGGAAGAGACCACAGATAGAAAGAACAGAGAATTCAATTCTCAAAAAAGATCTTCCTTCTCAAAACCCTAGGTAAAGAAATGAGATCAAAATATCTCATCTACATGTGATATCACATCTAAGGGTTTAACCCTTTTAAAAAGAACTTAGTTCTTTCTCTGGATCTGAGATCGACAAGATAAGTCTTCCATAAGTTGAGAATTTAATTCTCATTGGAAAGATCTTGTTCTTGAGAATCAATGATTCAGAAAAGAACAAATTTAAAGAGAAAGAAGATGGAGTCCATAATACTCAAGGAACTCAGTTCCTACAAATCAAGAACTTAGTTCTTTAAAAACTCAACCCGAGATCCTAAAAAAAATAGTGATTTTAGGCGAGCGTTAATGGTCAAAATACCATTAACAGAGATTTAAGTTCTCTAAAAAATATCAACAGAGATTAAATCTCCATATAAAAAAAGAGAGAGAGACTAGCGCCTCACGTGAAAAACACGCGGGCACCCAAAACAGAAGGCCAGCGCCTCACGTGAAACACACGTGGGCGCTGAATAAAAGTGCTAAACACTCCATATACAGCCAAAACGGCTGAGTGCTTAGAACTAATTAGGTAGCGCCCAGTGCCGCACGTGCATCTTACGTGGACGCCATAGGTAGTGCTTATCACTTCACATTTAGTCAAAATGACTAAAGTGTTCAACATTCATTGGGTAGCGTCCATGACTGAATGCTTCACATGATATATATGTGAGCATCAAAGCTTAAATAAGTGCTTAGCACTTTTATATAAAAATGAAAAGGGATGAACAAACAGAGCCCAAATAAGTGATTAGCACTTTTGAATAAAAAAGAAAAAGAATAAGCAGACTAAGCCCAAATTGACTAAGTCTCTGAAGTTTTCTTGCAGCTGAGCCCAAATGCTCTTTTGCTGGATCTTAAGTAAAAATGATCCTTAAAAAACATTGTTAAATTGATCTTAGTCTCAAACATGATTAATGATCTCTCATTGATGATATCCAAAATGATATCCATCCCATATCTCCTAAGGTGATTTTAGTCTCAAATATGACTAACGATTTTAAAGTCCACCACAACCCATTTTCCCCTCAAATACGGGATTTGGTTCATGGGTACATCTTTCCACATCTATGATATATGCCGCTGTAATTCCTCAACGTCTTCAGAGAGGTGGCGGGTCCCGACAACCAACAACTCCTTTCGTCATACATTTATGTACTTCCAAATTGACGTGCACACCTCAAATTTCACATCAAACATGGCGATAATAGACCGAAATGTCCTTAAACTAACATTCGTCCTCAAAATGGGAATGTTGGACCGAAATGTCCCTAAACTAAAATTTCGCCTCAAACATGGCGATAATGCACCGAAATGTCCCTAAACTAAAATTTCGCCTCAAACATGGCGATAATGGACCGTGATGTCCTTAAACTAAAATAATTGAGCCCAAATGCTCATATGTTTTAAGTCAATCTTAATCTCAAACTAGATTAACGGTCCTTAAATAAAACAAACCTAAATCTAAGATATACGGATTCGGACAAATCCACGCCCTACGGGCGACGACTTAAATTAGTCTTAGTATACAATCCACGGGCAACCAAAACAAACAAAAACACCCTGACACGAAGTGAACTTCCGAAGCAGGAGAAAGTGGTTATCGCAATGCGGTAACGTAATTAACTGCAGGGGCTTGCTCCTGCAGGGAAGAGCGTCCCCACAATCAAAAACCCCTCATAAAATGAGGGGGAATCTGATAAAGTCTACTGTAACGATCGTGTCTGTCCAAACCTCTGATATACGGTGCCATAAATCAACTTGGTATCTTCGGAGAGGTGGACGGATAAATCCAAATAGCATCTGCCCCTAGAATTCAGGCCAGACGTCCCAACGTCTCGGCCTGGTTTCCGGCGGTGAACAGTATACTACTATTGTTTATAGTATCCTAGAACCCTATTAGCTAGGTATACACATCTAAAATATCTATATATATTATATCTCTAGTATCTAAGTACTACGGTTGTAGGGGTGCTATATACCATCCACCCGACTTCCCCCATAAATAAACATCTACTCACCTACTACGCCTTGCTCTAGTCGATCCCGACGGATGTCTTACTCTCCTTCGTCGTCCCAGAAGTCTACGTGCTTGTACCAACAAATCAAGTCCATAACCAAAATCTAATGAAAACCCGAATCGAATTCCATAAAAACCCATATCCAAAACCGATACGACAAGAGAAAGGCACATAAGTTAGAACATATGATCAACGCGTGCTAAAACAACAAAACAACCCCCGACATTGACGTACGAACGTCAACCGACCGAGTCAAAACTCAAAAAAACCAAGTTTCAAAAGCCGGAAAACATCGACAGAAAACAAGTAAAACGACTCCAGATTCTACCTAAAGTGAAATTAAAGTTTTTTTGCATATAGCGTAGGTCTAGTTATCTAATGAGTGAGCTACAGACCAATTTTTAGACCCTAACTCCAAAATTGGGAGGAAAATTGCGGCCAAATTGAATAAAACGGCGGCCTCAATATTTGGATTTAGCTCGGGTTTCTAAGGTGGCTTCCTATGTGTCTGCACATCTCACTGTATCTGCTAATAAATTTTCAGAGTTCTAGAATAATCCCAGATTCCATTTGAACATAAAAAGTCAATGAAAAACCGATATAAAAAATTTCTAAGTTCGTCTTTGAACCTTCTAAACTCATTTTAGTCAAGGCTACCACCACTACTAGGCCAGTAGACACTCACTAAACCTCTTCTAACCTCTATTACAAGTTTTATCCACTAATCATCATCCTAGAATTTTCTGAGTTCACCAAAGCTAAACCTCTTAACTCTAAACTAATACTTGAGGTTAGGAAATATACAACTTGACTAAAAATGAGTTTTATCTTGTAGAAGCAACTCAAGAAAATTCCTAGTTGGCCAAAAGTGTTTAAAACTCAAGCTTGATCTCACCATGATATGTAGGATGATGTGAACAATATTTATGAAGGTTTAAGAGGGTTTTGAGGTGATTTGGAGGGTGTTGTGTGATGATAGAGGAGGTTGGAGGTGAAGGAGAAGGAGGTGAAGTAGAGGATGAAAGGATGAAGTGAAGAAAACTAGCCACGGTTATGATCATGGCTCCTTCTCTCTCTCTCTTTCTTACTCTCTTATTAAATGCACATTGTCACTTCATGTCTCCCTCTCTCATTTTCTTTTTCTTTTTCTCTTCTTTTCTCTTTTCTTTAAAAACAAAACATAAAACCATACATCACAACAAAATGTGTCATGGCATTCAAAATATGGTTAACAAAATGGATTTTGGTTTAATGCATAATTGGTAATATACTAATCAAGTTTAACATTCAACTTGTATGTAAATAATATATATTAATTTGTAAAATGCCCAAATCAAATAAATATTTTCATAAATGATAATTCATTTTAAATTTTCAATTATTTTCCAAAAATATAGGTATATAACTATACTATTCTATGAAAACTCAAATTCATACTTGTATAATATTCATAAAATTTATTATTTTATTATTTAAATTCCAAAATATTATTTTATATTTTCTGAAATGGCACTGTCGAGACGATCTCCGTGCCCGTATCGCTTCCAATTCAGCGACCAAGGCAAGCGAACCACCCTTCACTTGTTAAATCATGATATATATATATATATATATATATATATATATATATATATATATATATAAATTAATTGATAAATGTTAATCATAATAACATTTATATATGCATAGCAGGTGTTCAATAGGATTACCAGACTTAAAACCTTAATGAAAGTACATGTTTTCTTAATCAATAACTCATTTTACTGTTAATGAGTAATGTATAAAAATTTAGGATCGAAACGATTGAATTTCGCACATGAAATGACGTCCCCAATAGGCGATGTCAAATCTGGGATTTACCGTCTACATCGTCTCATAAAATTCACAGTTAATTGAATATAACTCGGAATGAAACGTTCCAAGGCTCATATCGAAACCAACGAAATAACCCTTAATCCTCTATAGATGGTTACTGAATATTATTTTGTTTCAATAGCGCAAACCGAAGAGAGATACGAGACTCTGGACTGCAGTCCAGAGTAGTAATCCCTGTTAAAACCTGTTTTTAAACACCTGTAAATCTCTGTTAAAATATGCAAATGCGCAGAGTCCTCAATAGATGCATAGAAAATTGAGCTAAATTTTATATGCCACTAATTTCACAAAATTCTATCAAAGTTTAATAATTATAACATAATTTATATTGTCGACATGTCTGGCTGTTTACTGCAGTAACAGTTTATATGCAGTGACACTAAACAGAACGTAACTCCTTACATACGATGTCTATTACTGATCTGTATGTTGAGTTAGAATCTTAACTGGTAGATCTATATTTCATTGAACTGTAGCGATGTCTAATTCTGAACATAACTAATGGAAAAATGCGTTCGAAATTGGACTTCAGTTCAGAAACTGGAATTCCAGCAGTGAATATCTGTTTTAAAACGATCGTATCTCCCTAACCAGTACTCCGATTGGTATGAAACTAATTTTACAGTCTAGATAATTGAGTCTACTGTTTATTACTTTTATATTGTTTCGCTCGATTCTGCACGTATAAATTACTGTAAATTTTCTAACACAAATGATGTTGGCTACCTATATTTTACTCGTATATTTTTCTGCATTTCTATTATAATTGAGTGACTGTTATACTCTCGGTGATTAGTGATCATTTGCATCGATATCTTAATGACTGTTTTTACATTACCGAATGATAAGTGTTAGCGATTGAATTGTGGTAAGTGCGTTAGTGTAAAAGCGTGATTGAATGATGGAAGTGACACGTACTTGTACACAATCAGTGGAATCATTTAGTTATTGCATTATTGACGTCTATGAGACTTATATAAGTGTAACTATAACTGGTATAGGACGGGTATAGAAACACTTATATTAGTGTCATAGGTAAAATATCGAGGACTGTCCACTTGTCTCATATACCAGTCGAGACATGCTTGATGATGACCCTGTGTCCAATTGCCGCATAGACTTGTCATGGAGCAACTAGTATTTAGATTCGTGGTCAGACCTTGATGTAGACCGAAGGGTGTAACACTGTAACATTTCAGAAAAATAAAATATTATTTTTGGGAAATTATATAATTAAAATAATAAATATTATGAATATTTTAATGATGCGATATAATTATATACCGATAAATTGGGAAACATTTGGAAATTTATGTTAATTATTGAATTGAGGGTGTTTTATATGATAAGGACATTTATAGATTTTTCTAAATGCTCATTTGTAAAAGGGTTAAATGTTAATCTCGATTAAATTTCACTAATCATGCATTGATTTTATTTTATGCATAATGACATGCACCATGATATGTTTCAAAACACTTTTTTTCAATTTGCTTGAACCATGGCATCTTGTTCTCTTTTATATGTATATGGGTTTTAATTGTTTTGGGTTTTGAAAAGAAATGATAAAGGAAAATAGAAAAGAAAAGATAAAGGAAAATAGAAAAGAAAAGGAAAAATAGTAAAGAATGGAGGTATGGGAAAGAGAGAGAGGAGGGTGAGGGGTCAACCTTGGGCATGGCTCGTCTTCATTCATTCCCTCTTCATCTTTTCCCTCCTCTCCCCTCAACCTTGGATGCCCTCTTCCCTCCACCATCTCCACCTCCTCACACAACCCAAAGTCCACACCAAAACACCATGATCCCTTCATTAAAAATGTGCATAAGCTCACTACAAGCATTTTGGACCAAGAAAAATTAGATTTTGAAGACTTGGGGCAACTCAAGAAATTTCTTGAGTTGCCAAATGAGGTAATTCTTTTATCATTAGTGTAGTATTTCAATTCCTTTTTGCATCCATGTTAGTTTAGAAGTGATTAAGTGTAGTTTAGTGATGGTTGAAAATTCCAAGATCAAGTTTAGGAATTCTTAAGAAGTGATGATGCAATTGAGGCTTAGTAGTGACCTTAAAACCCCTATAATGCTAAAAGCCTGGACCAACCAGAGCCTAGGCCATGAAAACTTGGACTTTAGATTGTCGATATCGGGTTTTTGTGGAATTAGTGATGGTATTTAGAGATCTGCTGCTATCCTGAGACCCTGAAAATGTTTTAGCAATCACAGTAAGTCGTGCAGGCAACCTAGAAGCTAACCCCAAGACCCGAGACCCCAACCATCTTCCATGGCCGCAATTTTATTCTTTCTGGCCGCAAATTGCGGCCAGGTTAGGGTTGTTTGGATTCGTGTTTGTCCCATGGTTTTATCTTCAGTAAATTAGACCCTTCCCATATGCAAAATTAGCTAATTTCACCTAGGGTAAAATCTGGAAGTGTTTTACATCGTTTCTGATTTCGGTTTTGAGAATTCTGTAACTTGATTTTAGGTATTTATGTGTTGTCTCGATCGATTGGCGTTTATACGTCGATATCGGGAGTTGTTTGGTTATTCTTACATGTGTAGACCATAGGTTTTAACCTATGTGTGATACGCGTGCCGTTTTGGTTTTCGTGTGCGATTTTGGTTTACGATACTACGTGTGATATGTAGGTACCTCCGCGTGGACTTCGGACGACGGGCAAGAGCAATGCGGCATCGACTTCGGCAAGCAAGGATCAAGGTGAGTAGATATATATCTACGGGGGAAGTCGGGTGGATGGCTTATAGCACCCCCGCAGTTCGTAGTGTAGCCTATGATATATCATGTATATATACGATACTATGTGTTATGTGAAACGTTTTTTATTATCAAGAAGGTTTTAGGAGATCATGGGTTAAATTTTAGTGTAATTGGATGATAGTGTCGTTAGCTAGTTTTTAGTCGCGAAACCCTAGAATAAGGTACACACACACACACACGCATACATTTTATTTTCTTGTGCATATATGGGGATATATATATATATATATATACATACATATATGTATGTGAGTATGCATATATATATATATATATATATATATATATACATGGATGATGAGGATGGTATATGGTACTTGGAGATGAGTTGATGTGATTGGACATGATGATGTAAGATCGATGATATGACTTGGTTCGTATTATGAGATACGACATGATATTATAGCGGATCTTTAGGCGATGTGTTTGTATACACACGCATATATATATGTTGATGGTATCGGAATGTACTAGACTTTAGATCAGTACCCTTAATTCAGGATATGATGATAAGGATACCAGATGAATAATGAGATAAATGTGATAATTGACCCGTACCCCGATTTGGGATGCCGTACGATAGATTTACCGCACGAGATATAATTATGATGATTGTAACAACTCCATTTTTAATGTACAAAGAATTAATTTAAATTCAAAGTATACTTGGAGTATTTAATGTTGCTGATATCTCATTAAGTATTTATTTCACACCATAATTCCAAGAAGGAGCTTGTAGCTCATTGGTAATACCTTACACTGCTGAACCAAGCCACCAGAGTTCAAATCCCCTGCCCCACATTATTTTTAATATTATTTTGTTTTAAAATTTTTAGAATATCAACAGTCAATACGTGTTTTCTCACAAAAACCCCACTACCCATGAAAAGTTAGATGTTCCAGTAGCTACCCCCGGCGACCCCTCAGATTCCGGCACCCCGACTCGGCCGGCGGACTGGCCGACTCGGGCCGGCGCCGCCGGCCGAACTTGGCCGGTCGGCCGAGTCGTCAACATCAAAAACCTGTCTTTTGGAATTCCCTACCTCACTGCATACTCTAAAATTTGTAATAATTTCCAGAGAGCCCATTAACTCTCATTCAATCCATTTTTAATACATTTTTCCTATTATTTTTACATTTTTTAATTAAAAACCCTACACCTACCCTAACCCTAGCCTAACCCTATAAATACACCCCTACCTCCTACCCTGTCATCCCAAAATTCTGAGCCCACTCTCTCAAAATCTCAAGAAAACCTTGTGTACTTTGGAAACGAGCGAAAGGCGAAGCGCCGACGAAAACGACGGCGAACTTCCGGTGATCGTGCTAGGAACTCTTTGCGAAGAATCGACGCACCGGCGAATCCCCTACTTCCCTCTCACTCTCTAGTGTTGTCCGAAACCGTAAGTCCCCATTCTATCTTTCTTTTCTTTCTAAAAAATACGGAATTACAAGTCCTGACGGAATCGGCACAAATCCGATTTCCGATTCGGTTTTCTTATAAACTTCACTTCCCATTATTTCAATTATATTTAAACACTATCATGTTGACTATTAAACACTAAACAACTAAAATGATCAAAGTTAAATTCATAAAATGATAGCTATTTCCATTTTACCATATTTTCACTTAAATACCGCATTGATTCAATATGCCTTTAACTCCATTAAAATTGTTATACCTTTAAGTAGATCATGAGGTAATGACCTACCTCCTCACACACTCATATGCAAACATAACACGCTACCTCGAGAACTTAGAATACGGAAAACAAAACAATTTCATTTAAATACCCTTTACTTAATAAAAACCAATTTTTGATACTTCGTTATAAATGAATAACTTTTGGAACTAATAAAAAATATCTAGACTCGGTCAATTAAGGACCGTCGCCTTCATTAGGACATAGTAAGGTTGTGGACATCAGTCGTTTATCTAAACCTGACTTTGTGGTGTCTAGGCTAGACAAGTGAGAAAGGTAACTTTAAAAGGTCCGTCTCACGGTGATTCGTGAGCGGATCCCTCCTTTCTTCACTTGTACTTACCTGGCCAAAATTGACGGTGAAGAGGCGATTTAAGATATCTCACAACTTGACATAAAATACGGGAAATGGACATCTTTACAAATAAATACCATTTACTTAATAAAACCGTATTCTAAAGGATTAGTATTTATAAAATCTTTGCAAAGCGCCACTACAACCCATTTTGGGGAACCTGTTCGGGATGGTGTGGTTTATCGCACATCCTCGGGCTTAGTAGTGCGAGATTCAGACCTCCACAAGGAGCATTCGGTCTCGAAAGATTTAAAATACGACATCTTAAGAAATGAGATTTTTAGAATATAAAATATTTATAAAAAATTATTTTTGTATAAATATATGTATATTTATCATAAAAATATCTATTTTGTTATGATATGAATATTCAACCTTTTTCTAAAAATGTCACAAGAATCGGTTTACACTAAAATACCATGAATTCAATATAATCACCATTTACACATAAATACCTTTATTTATGGAATTAGGATATTTTCACTAGAAATATCACAAAATAAAATTACACTCATTACAACTATAAATACGAATAATAAATACTTGGGGTGTATCTTGAAAACTATACAAAAGTATTTTTACATAAAACCCCCTCAAGTTTTATAAATTACCCTAAGGACCCTAGTAAATATAGGACTTCAATTTACATTTCTACTGTTTGACTCGGGTTTGAGTCTGATTATAATCCGACTTGAATATAATTCAAGTACCATATAAATCTACAATATTACAATTCAACATGAACACACGAATCCATGAATCCAGTTATCAATCTATTCAACTTGACTGAACCAAACCATGAATATACTTTCCATTTACATGATTCCGGTTTACATCCATTACATTCGTTACTGATATCATGGTTTCGGTCAGTCATCCAACTATACAACTTATATAATACAATATAACAATACAATCAAAACACTACGGGGTTTAAGGGGTAGATTGGTACGGAAGGTGTTAAAAGTGGCACGAGACAATAAGATTAAGACACCTAATATGAATCTTGTTGTTGTTGTACCGCGGCATAACGGTTCCTTGTACTTTCAGTTTGCCCTGATCTCTAGCATATAGAGACCCCTCTCGTATACACCGGCATCCTTCTGTACCAAGCTACAAACAACAACGTTAACACAATATTCTACAATATTATACAACTTTAAAAGATACATTCTTATTCTGTCTTTTCTATTTCTCCCTTATCTTTGGGACTTACCGAGCAACCTGTTCGCTGACGACATTCTATTTCTTTCTTCTTTGAATGTCGTCAGGTGGTTTGGACCCGACAGAGATCGAGCCATCTGCAGAAGACTTGGATCAGCTTGCTGAAGAACCAGAGCTCTAGTTTCATTATACATTTTCCATTCAGTACTTTTCATTTCCTGTCATGCCATTGTTAAGGCATCATTTTTATTTCAGTTGTATTTCCTTTTCATACATTGTACAAAAGAATGTTAATAAATAAAAGTTGTTGTTATTTTATACCTTGTCTCTTGTGATTATCTTTATATTGCTTAGATACGCTTAGCGTATTTGCTTCTGAGTAAATACGTAGCGGGCCAGTCGCGTCCCCTTCGCCGTATACAGGAAAGCGGGGCATGACAGGTTTTGTTGGTGGCCCATGCAGGTCAGAGCTGTATAGAATCATACTATGCAGTTCTGTTCCGCGTGAACAAACTAAGCAATATAACACAAGAACCAGCAACTAAAACATTCTTTAAAATTCATGTTCCTTGAATCTTACAATTTCATATTCATTGAATTTTATCATTTCAAATATTTTGAATCTGTCCTAACCCAAATTTTTCTTCAAGGTTATGGATTCCCCGAACAACACCAGCACCAATGTTAACAACACACCTCCAGCCCTACCACTCACACCTGTCGTTCCTGCTCCGATCAACGAGCAGACGATTCTTCTTGAAGCAATCCGAAGCCTTATCGAGGGACAGCAGCAGCAGACTGCTCTTTTAATGAACCGTCCTGAGGTAGACACACCTGGGGTAAAGCAATTTAGGGCTTTACACCCCCAAACAGTTCTCCGGAAAGGGAAGCCCACTTGAAGCTGAGGAATGGGCACAGAGCATAGAGGATGATCTGGCGGCGGCACAAGTGCCAAACATAGCTTGGGTTCGTGTGGCGAAACTGCAGCTCACGGACAATGCTCGCAACTGGTGGAAGGCATAAGAAAGCCGTCTTGAACAGCCTAACGAATGGAAGACTTTCCGCGACATGTTCGACGCTAAGTACTTCCCTGAGACTTCCAGGTTCGACATGGAACAGCAGTTCATCCATCTGCAACAAGGTTCGATGTGGACCAAGTCAGTAGATGAGTATGACGCTGAGTTCACCATGCCCATTCGGTAAGATATGTCTTAATAATTCGAATTTTTTTATCACAAATTACACAGCTAACACAATATTTTTACAGATTTGCGGCACACCTGATACCGACGGATGAGATCAGAGCCCGTCGATTTCAACAAGGTTTGGATTCGGAAATCCAGGCTGCACTGGCCACAGGAGATTTTCCGACTCATGAATCGGCTCATAAAGTTACCCGCCGTTATGAAGCAGTGGTAAAGGCGAGGGGAAGACCTCAATCTGATGGATTTAAGCGTCCTGCCAACCAGATGGCAGGAGGAGCCTCTTCCAGGCCATCTTTTGCGCCAAGGCGACCCGGAATACAGAACAACCGTCCCAGCCCAGCCTTTTGTACCTACTACAAGAGAACTGGACATATGATGAAAGACTGCCGGAGAGCCAACCATCTTTGCTTGATCTGCGGCTCAGTTGCTCATGATATTGGGTCTTGTCCCCAAAAGCAAAACTCAGTTGCTGCACCCAGGCCAGCAATTACCTATCCGCAGCGACCAGCTCTTCAAGCACTGTAACAACCGAGCCCAATTCTACTAATTTCAGTTACCGTATGAATGGTGTGTGGTATTTATTTCTTTGATCTTACTTGACTGTTGCTTGTTGAAATTTACCCGACAATTCAAATTCTTGCATATAAGAATTTAAGTCTTTTAAAATAAATTAAAAATAATTGACATGGCCTGCTTGACACCCCTAACCCTGTGGTAGCGTCCTTGCATCGTGTTCCCGTCCCGTTCAGTGAAACGGACGTGTCTGGACGGCTACGCGCACGTGCGTACGTCCGTTCTTGGGGGTATGCTTTTTAATCATAAAATCCTTCATTTTAATTTTTGGAACCTGCCAGTAATTTTCGTTTTTCGAATTCTAATTTTTGGACCCGATCCAGGCGCAATTCCGAATTATTTTGTATCCCGCCAAATTTTTAATTATTTAAAATTTTAATTGTATTTAACCTATTTTTCAGCGTAGGAAAATATAATTGGTTAAGTTGCAAATCTTTCTTCTTGTGAAATCTCCTGTAAATTTTAGAATGTTATCAATTTTTTTTAACCTATAAAAATTATTCAAATAAATATTTTCGCTGAAGATCTCTCGTCCCAGATTAGAAAATCTTTATCAAATTTCCCATAACCATTTTAACTCCCCAGCCAATCAAAAACGTTTCCTTTAAACCCCTGGGCCCCCACGAGACTCCCTCTCTCCTTTCCTTTCTCTTTCTCTTTCTTCCTCTCTCTTCTTTCTCTCTCCTAGCGCACTTTCTCTCTCCGATCGCGAGTACTGTGCATTCCTCGATTCCCGTCACCGCGAGCGCGTTCTGGTCACCTCCCTTAAGCATCCTCTTCTCCTTCTTCTGTCTTCTTTAAGGCCTCGCCACGAGAAAACCCATGAAAGTTAAACCCTAACCCTATATTTTTTTCCCTGCTCCTAAACCTCGTCGACCACTCTGCATTCCCTCGTCACCCTCTACCCCAGCACCTCCGTCTCCTTCGTTCTCCTCCGAAGGAACCCACTGCAACTTCTAATCGAGCACTTCTTTACACCTTCACCACCTCGTCGCCGCCGACTCCCTCATCCCGTCATCATCTTCTTTCTCTCCTCTGCTATTTCTCGAGCGCCAATCCTGCACGTACACCGCAACACAACCCCGATCAACTCCAAACCCTAGCACCCGAGGCGCTACCCTGTAACCCTAAGCGCTGCCGCCTTGCCGTCGTCTTGCCGGAGATCCTCTGCCGACGACTTCCAACCTTGCAATCACATCTCAGCCATCTCCCAGACCCTAGTAAGCAACCCCTCCTTCTCAGTCCTTGCTCCTTCTTCTTCCTATGCTTCTTCTGTTAAATTTCACTTTTCTGTATCTTTTTTGTATATAAAAGGGGTATCTCTGTAAATCGTCGGAGCTCCGTCGACACCTCACCAACGACGTTGTCACCTCTTCACCATCCACAGTGAGTATCCTTCCCTCTCCTCCATACTCCTTCTCTTCTCCTTTCTTTTATACCACACAGTCTTGAAATTCTTGATGTTAACCGTTTCTGTGTTTGGCCGGAATCCGGCAATGCCGACAACGTGTCCCGACGTTCCAGCCTGGACCCCTGACCCGTGTGACTCCACCGTTCGTCGTTTGGGTTCATTCCGTGAACCGTGCGCACGTCGCAAGATTTCCTCGCCGACGCGTAACGTTCCGTTTTCCGTTCCGCGACCCATCGAGGCAAGTGAAACTTGCTACAAGCTATAATAAATTATTCATATGCTAAATTACTTATTTCCTGTTAAATCTCTAGTTAGAATCGAATGAAATGGATTACAAGTTAACCGTGTAAAGTTCTGTTATACATTTCATGATTCCAAACGTGAAACTTAACCTTGCATCTAATTAATTACATCTAACAATCACCTGTACATGATAGATCACATATGTTTATTACTATGATACCCTTTTTCCAGTTTTAGCCTATCAGACATCCATGTGCAACTTTAACCGGTCTAATTACAACTGTATTCATTAAACAGATTATACATGTCGTCGCATCCATGGATCACTCAATATTATTAACCTGTTTCAGCATTTGCATCTATCATACTGTATGCACATTGTGCTGACACTGTCTGTTAAACACAATTGATAACTGTACAGCTAAATAAATGAAATCTGCTTTATTGTTTAATTCATTGCTTAGATTATATTGTTGATAACCATGCTTGATTACTTGTAGCCATGATCATGCTAGCTGTTTATGAGTACCTACATGTTATCTTTACACCCTGGCCTGACTTGCTACGCATATATCGTTTGACCGACATGGTACCGTACACTACCTGACTTGACCTGTTGTACCATGGATTGACCCGTTACCTGATCTTGTGTCTAATGCCAACAAACCTGACATGTAGTCCTCACGGACAGTTCCTGTTGTCTATCCAGACAAACCTGCTTACCTGATCCTGTGTTGGCATTAGTTCTTATTACTGAATACCTGACTTGACTTACACATACAACTTGGGGGTATGGGGAAATCAATGATGAAACCTGACTTGTAACTCGACAGTTCGATACCTGTTCTGATCAGTTTTAGAGGCTAGGCCAGCCTTGGGATGATGCTGCTTACATCATTCATCTGTACATATCTCCTGTTTTAGTGCCTAGCGGCATGTCTCGGATTCAGCCCGAGAATCTGGACCGTGGTTCCGGGTATGCACGGGATACTATTGAGTTACATCGATGATTCATCAATTTGATTTCAAAGACTTTAGAGTAGAAAACCCAATAGAACAGTCTAGTTACTCACTGCACACTACTCTGCACTGCCTGACTTATATTACTGGTACCCCTGCTTTTCATTCATGTTTATATTTGCATTGCCTGTTACTCTGTTCATATTTTATTACTTGATGACATGACGCGCTGACGTCTGGGTTTTGCATGGCCCAGATTCCGTACCTTTGCTGCAGTCCGAGCAGGAGTACTTCAGCCAGCAGGCTGAGCTGTGAGGTGTCAGCAGTAGTTAGTTCTTTTATTTCCTGCATTTTTATTCCTGATGTGAGCCCGTATTATGGGACATACATTCCAGTTATTTTGTATTGGATCTTTTGCTTCCGCACTTTTATTATTCTTGACTCATGATATCTTGGCTTATGGACATGTTTAAGTTAGTTTTATTTTGTTCTTGATATCTCTACAGCCGTAATGTGACTGTGCAAGGATTTTTCCTATCCACGGGTAGCATGGTTGGCTATGTCACATGCCCATCTTAGCGTACTCTGGGAAGCGGGGCGTGACATGGTTCTTTTGGTATCAGAGCCATAAGTTAGTCGGGTTGATTCTTTTGTAGTTGGGTATTGTACCCAATACACGAATCAGAATACCGTGTTTAGGAAACATGTCCTGCCACCTTGCCGTTTACCGTTCTTGAATCAAGTCCTTCCTGGTTATATCTTTTACGATGTGCAAACTTCCTTTGCATATCGACTCGAAACCTGATACCTTGTTATCTCTAGGACTTAGGCGACTTGGGTGGAGTTATGTAATTGTGGCTATGATACCGCGGCATAGTTACAATGCGGCACTCTATTTAAGTAACTTGGAGTTCTAGCCTTGATCCATATTGTAAATTTGTTATCATGCTAATCTTGGGTGTTTTGATTTCAGGAGTATGGCAGGCAAGAATCTGAAGACATACCAAAGGCGTGTTGACGAAGCCGCCATGCTTGGAGTGATTCGGGGAATGCTGGAGAATCAAAAGAGGCAGACCGAGCTGATCCAGCAGCAAGCTGAATCGTTTCAGGAAGGTTTGCAGACCGTTCAGCAGTCTGTGAACAATGTTGGAGCTAAACCAGTTGATCGTGTAGGGACCGTAGCAGACTTCAGGCGTTTGGGTCCGTCTGTCTTTACTGGTTTGGAGGAGCCGTTGCCAGCAGAGCAGTGGCTAGTTGACACAGAGAACTTGCTTATTGCGGCACAGATTCCAGATGAGAAAAGAGTGGATGTGGTACGCATTCAGTTAGTAGACTACGCCCGTGAATGGTGGCTTGTGGAGGAGACCCGCTTGCTCAAGCCGATCAAGTGGGCGGATTTTTCGAAGAGTTTCCTAGAGAAGTTCTTCCCGCGGACTGCACGGGAGGAAATGGAAGAGAAGTTCATTGGGCTAAAGCAGAATGGAGCACCCGTAGATGTGCATGCAGCAGAATGGACAAGGCTCAGTAGATTCGCTGGACCTTTAGTTGCCAACGATGCAGACAGGGCATGGAGGTTTATGCGCAGCTTGGATGTGGACATCCAGAGGCAGATTGTCTCCCTGGGTTTGACCACTTTCTCACAGGTACTTACGGCAGCGCGAGAACAGCAGAGCCTATCTGGGAAGACTGGGAGTTTACTGCAGACAGCAGTTGCAGTAAGGAAGCCGGCATTTGTACCAAACAGAGCTCATGGACGCAGGGGTATCCCAGTGAACCGTCGTGGCGTAACACCGATGAAGAAGCCTACTGTTGTTGACCAAAGAAAGTGCGTGACTTGTAACTACTGCCAGTTACCTGGCCACGTGCAAAAGGATTGCCGAAGGAGGCAGGGACTCTGTTTGGTTTATGGAGCGGCAGATCACACTGTTAACTCATGTCCGTCGAAGCTTCGTACGAGGGATGATATTCAGAAGCCTCCGCAAAAACCGTTCCAGGGACAGAACCAGCTGACTCAAGGACCTAATCAGGCTCGACCTTTTACCTTGACAGCTGAGGAATCTAAGGCGTCAGGAGAAGTTGTTTCAAGTACTCTACTCGTTCATGGTTTTCCCGCATTAGCGTTATTTGATTCTGGTGCATCCCATTGTTTTATGTCGTCCAAGTTTATAGCTACACACTCGATTACCTGCACGACCCTGTCTAGTTTCTGGGACATACACACTGGGAATGGGAAAATCATATCTAGTAGGGAGTGTAAAGATTGTACAGTTGTTGTTGGCGGACGGGAGCTTTTTGCAGATTTCTTGGTAATCGATGTGGGCAGCTACGAAGTCGTCCTGGGAATGGATTTTCTTGGCACTTTCCACGCTCACATTGATTGTAGGGCAAAGAAAGTAATTTTCTAGATTCCCGGACATCCCGAGTTTACCTTCACTTGAGGAAGCAGTTCTGTCGGGCCAGTCGAGTTTAGGGCTAGGCCGACAAATAATATTCTTGCATCAATGGAGGTTGATAAAAGTGAAGAGCCAGTTGTTGTTCGTGATTTTATGGACGTGTTTGAAGACATATCGGGATTACCGACGAAGCGAGACGTGGAGTTCGCAATTGATCTTATTCCTGGTGCAGCGCCAGTATCTAAAGCGTATTATCCAATGGCACCAGTGGAGTTGGAAGAAGTTAAGAAACAGGTTGCTGAACTGCTTGAGAAGTGTTGGATTCGAAGCAGTAACTCGCCTTGGGGAGCTCCAGTTCTTCTAGTCAAGAAGAAAGATGGCATGAGAAGGATGTGCATCGACTATCGAGAATTAAACCGGGTGACTATTAAGAACAAGTACCCGATCCCTCGCATTGGCGAACTTTTTAAGCAGCTTAGTGGCGCGAGGGTATTCTCGAAGCTGGATTTGCGATCCGGATATCATCAGGTCCGAGTGAAAGCAGAAGATATTTGCAAGACGGCGTTCCGAACTCGGTATGGACATTACGAGTACTTAGTGATGCCTTTCGGAGTAACGAATGCACCAGCAATATTCATGGACTTGATGAACCGAATCTTTTCACCTTTCTTGGACCAGTTTATTGTAGTGTTCATTGACGATATTCTGGTTTACTCGAGGAGTTTTGAAGAGCATGCTGAGCATTTGAAGATCGCACTGCAAACGCTGAGACAAGAGAAGTTATATGCGAAGATGAGCAAGTGCGAGTTTTGGCTGGAAGAAGTAAAGTTTTTTGGGCATGTTGTGTCTGGCAATGGAATCGCCGTCGATCCCGAAAAGATTGCCGCAGTTCGAGATTGGCTGATTCCAAAGAATGTTGCGGAGATAAGAAGTTTTCTTGGACTCACCGGGTATTACAGAAGATTTGTGGAGAACTTTGCTCGTCTGGCGGAGCCGTTGACCAAGCTTACGCGCAAGGAGGTACCTTTTGTGTGGACGGATGGATGTGCGTCAGCTTTTGAGACGTTGAAGCAGAAATTGATAACCGCCCCTATTCTGACCGTGCCAGACAATTCCGGAGGATTGGTGATTCACAGCGACGCATCTGGGAAAGGATTGGGATGTGTTTTGATGCAGCATGGAAAGGTTGTAGCGTACGCATCAAGACAGTTGAAGCCCCATGAGAAGAATTACCCAACTCACCACTTGGAGCTTGCGGCTGTGATTTTCGCTTTGAAGATTTGGAGACACTACCTTTTGGGCGAAAGGGTCGAAGTTTTTACTGATCATAAGAGCTTGAAGTATGTGTTCACGCAGAAGGAGCTTAATATGAGGCAACGCAGATGGTTGGAGCTGATGGCTGACTACGATCTTGATCTTAAGTACCATCCGGGTAAAGTTAATGTCGTGCCGGATGCGCTCAGTCGGTTACCAGCAATTCAGATGTTAACTACGCAGAAGGAACTCGTTGAAGAATTTCGAAGATTTGATTTGGAGGTTTTGCTACCGCATTCTTCGGGATAGTTGATGCAGCTGCAAGTGCATTCGTCGTTGATCGAGAATATTAAAGCAGCGCAATCGCAGGATTCTAGATTGCGGAAGTTTCGAGAATAGGTTGAAGCCGGACTACGAACAGACTTATTGATCCACGAAGATGGTTCGTTGAGATATGGTAGCCGTTTGTGTGTGCCAAAGGGAGATATTCGTGAAGAGCTTATGAAGGAGGCACACAGTTCAGCTTATTCCGTACATCCAGGAGGCACGAAGATGTACCGAGACTTACGACAGCATTTCTGGTAGGAAGACATGAAACGGGAGATCGCTCGCTTTGTGGCTAAGTGTTTGGTGTGTCAGCAAGTTAAGGCTGAACATCAAAGGGTTGCTGGTTTATTGCAACCACTTCCGATTCCTCAGTGGAAGTGGGAACATATAACCATGGATTTCGTGACAGCCCTACCGCGGAGTCCAAAAGGCAACAATGCAGTATGGGTAATTGTCGATCGATTGACCAAGGCAGCTCATTTTATTCCTTTTCGGGTTGGTCAATCAACAGAAACTTTGGCGGAGCGGTACATGCAGGAGATTGTAAGATTGCATAGAGTACCGGTGAGCATCGTGTCCGATCGGGACACTCGGTTCTTATCACACTTCTGGAGGAGTTTACAGGAAAGTTTGGGGACTCGATTGAAGTTTAGCACAGCTTATCATCCTAAAACTGATGGTCAGTCGGAGAGAACGATCCAAACTCTTGAAAATATGTTGAGAGCGTGCATGTTGGACTTCAAGGGTTCTTGGGAGGATCATCTACATTTGGTGGAGTTTTCTTACAACAACAGTTTCCAGGAAACTATCCAGATGGCTCCCTTTGAAGCTTTGTATGGTCGCAAATGCCGTTCACCTATTTGTTAGGACGATGACGGTAAACGAAGATTGTTGGGACCAGATTTGGTTGTGCAGACAGTTAAGAAAGTTAACACTATCAGGAATCATATGAAAGCAGCACAAGACCGACAGAAGAGTTGGGCCGATACGTCGAGGAGACCTCTAGAGTTCACCGTGGGTGATTTGGTATTCTTGAAGATATCACCGAATAGAGGGGTGATTCGTTTTGGAAGTCGAGGAAAGCTCAGTCCTCGATTCGTTGGACCCTTTGAGATCTTGGAGCGTGTTGGTGAGGTAGCGTATCGTTTGGCGTTACCGCAACCCTTGAAGAATGTGCACGATGTGTTTCACGTATCTCAACTCCGTAAGTATATTCGAGATGAAACGCATGTGTTGGATCATTCGGAGCTAACGGAACGAGAAGATTTGACTTTTGAGGAGCGACCGGTTGAAATTGTGGATCGAAGGGAAAAGGTTCTTAAGAACAAGGTTATCCCTCTTGTACTTGTTTCTTGGGGTAATCGCTCGCATGGAGAGTCCACTTGGGAACGAGAAGATGAAATCCGGCAGAAGTTTCCTCATCTTTTCTTATAGTTTGTTTCGTCTATCTTTGTGTTCTTGGAATTTCGAGGACGAAAATCTCTTGTAGTTGGGTATAATGTAACAGCCGAGCCCAATTCTACTAATTTCAGTTACCGTATGAATGGTGTGTGGTATTTATTTCTTTGATCTTACTTGATTGTTGCTTGTTGAAATTTACCCGACAATTCAAATTCTTGCTTATAACAATTTAAGTCTTTTAAAATAAATTAAAAATAATTGACATGGCCTGCTTGACACCCCTAACCCTGTGGTAGTGTCCTTGCATCGTGTTCCCATCCCGTTCAGTGAAACGGACGTGTCTGGACGGCTACGCGCACGTGCGTACGTCCGTTCTTGGGGGTATTCTTTTTAATCATAAAATCCTTCATTTTAATTTTTGGAACCCTCCAGTAATTTTCGTTTTTTCGAATTCTAATTTTTGGACCCGATCCAGGCGCAATTCTGAATTATTTTGTATCCCGCCAAATTTTAATTATTTAATATTTTAATTGTATTTAACCTATTTTTCAGCGTAGGAAAATATAATTGGTTAAGTTGCAAATCTTTCTGCTTGTGAAATCTCCTGTAAATTTTAGAATGTTATCAATATTTTTTTAACCTATAAAAATTATTCAAATAAATATTTTCGCTGAAGATCTCTCGTCCCAGATTAGAAAATCTTTATCAAATTTCCCATAACCATTTTAACTCCACAGCCAATCAAAAACGTTTCCTTTAAACCCCTAGGCCCCCACAAGACTCCCTCTCTCCTTTCCTTTCTCTTTCTCTCTCTTCCTCTCTCTTCTTTCTCTCTCCTAGCGTACTTTCTCTCTCCGATCACGAGTACTGTACACTCCTCGATTCCCGTCACCGCGAGCGCGTTCTGGTCACCACCCTGAAGCATCCTCTTCTCCTTCTTCTGTCTTCTTTAATGTCTCGCCACGAGAAAACCCATGAAAGTTAAACCCTAACCTTATATTTTTTTCCCTGCTCCTAAACCCTCGTCGACCACTCTGCATTCCCTCGTCACCCTCTACCCCAGCACCTCCGTCTCCTTCGTTCTCCTCCGAAGGAACCCACTGCAACTTCTAATCGAGCACTTCTTTACTCCTTCACCACCTCGTCGCCGCCGACTCCCTCATCCCGTCATCATCTTCTTTCTCTCCTCTGCTCTTTCTCGAGCGCCAATCCTGCACGTACTCCGCAACACAACCCCGATCAACTCCAAACCCTAGCACCCGAGGCCCTATCCTGTAACCCTAAGCGCTGCCGCCTTGCCGTCGTCTTGCCGGAGATCCTCTGCCGACGACTTCCAACCTTGCAATCACATCCCAGCCATCTCCCAGACCCCAGTAAGCAACCCCTCCTTCTCAGTCCTTGCTCCTTCTTCTTCATATGCTTCTTCTGTTAAATTTCACTTTTCTGTATCTTTTTTGTATATAAAAGGGGTATCTCTGTAAATCGTCGGAGCTCCATCGACACCTCACCAACGACGTTGTCACCTCTTCACCATCCACAGTGAGTATCCTTCCCTCTCCTCCATACTCCTTCTCTTCTCCTTTCTTTTATACCACACAGTCTTGAAATTCTTGATGTTAACTGTTTCTGTGTTCGGCCGGAATCCGGCGATGCTGACAACGTGTCCCGACGTTCCAGCCTGGACCCCTGACCCGTGTGACTCCACCATTCGTCGTTTGGGTTCATTCCGTGAACCGTGCGCACGTCGCAAGATTTCCTCGCCGACGCGTAACGTTCCGTTTTCCGTTCCGCGACCCATCGAGGCAAGTGAAACTTGCTACAAGCTATAATAAATTATTCATATGCTAAATTACTTATTTCCTGTTAAATCTCTAGTTAGAATCGAATGAAATGGATTACAAGTTAACCGTGTAAAGTCCTGTTATACATTTCATGATTCCAAACGTGAAACTTAACCTTGCATCTAATTAATTACATCTAACAATCACCTGTACATGATAGATCACATATGTTTATTGCTATGATACCCTTTTTCCAATTTTAGCCTATCAGACATCCATGTGCAACTTTAACCGGTCTAATTACAACTGTATTCATTAAACAGATTATACATGTCGTCGCATCCATGGATCATTCAATATTTATTAACCTGTTTCAGCATTTGCATCTATCATACTGTATGCACATTGTGCTGACACTGTCTGTTAAACACAATTGATAACTGTACAGCTAAATAAATGAAATCTGCTTTATTGTTTAATTCATTGCTTAGATTATATTGTTGATAACCATGCTTGATTACTTGTAGCCATGATCATGCTAGCTGTTTATGAGTACCCACATGTTATCTTTACACCCTGGCCTGACTTGCTACGCATATATCGTTTGACCGACATGGTACCGTACACTACCTGACTTGATCTATTGTACCATGGATTGACCCGTTACCTGATCTTGTGTCTAATGCCAACAAACCTGACATGTAGTCCTCACGGACCGTTCCTGTTGTCTATCCAGACAAACCTGCTTACCTGATCCTGTGTTGGCATTAGTTCTTGATTACTGAATACCTGACTTGACTTACACATACAACTTGGGGGTATGGGGAAATCAATGATGAAACCTGACTTGTAACTCGACAGTTCGATACCTGTTCTGATCAGTTTTAGAGGCTAGGCCAGCCTTGGGATGATGCTGCTGACATCATTCATCTGTATATATCTCATGTTTTAGTGCCTAGCGGCATGTCTCGGATTCAGCCCGAGAATCTGGGCCGTGATCCCGGGTATGCACGGGATACTATTGAGTTACATCGATGATTCATCAATTTGATTTCAAAGACTTTAGAGTAGAAAACCCAATAGAACAGTCTAGTTACTCACTGCACACTACTCTGCACTGCCTGACTTATATTACTGGTACCCCTGCTTTTCATTCATGTTTATATTTGCATTGCCTGTTATTCTGTTCATATTTTATTACTTGATGACATGACGCGCTGACGTCTGGGTTTTGCATGGCCCAGATTCCGTACCTTTGCTGCAGTCCGAGCAGGAGTACTTCAGCCAGCAGGCTGAGCTGTGAGATGTCAGCAGTAGTTAGTTCTTTTATTTTCTGCATTTTTATTCCTGATGTGAGCCCGTATTATGGGACATACATTCCAGTTATTTTGTATTGGATCTTTTGCTTCCGCACTTTTATTATTCTTTACTCATGATATCTTGGCTTATGGACATGTTTAAGTTAGTTTTATTTTGTTCTTGATATCTCTACAACCGTAATGTGACTGTGGAAGGATTTTTCCTATCCACAGGTAGCTTGGTTGGCTATGTCACGTGCCCATCTTAGCGTACTCTGGGAAGCGGGGCGTGACAAGCACCTGCTCCAAGACTTGCACTACCTGCACCACCCAGAGGACCACAAGCTGCACCACCTCCTCGTCAGTTCCATCAAGCTCAAAGGAACGTTCCGAGGAATGCTCCTTAAGCCAGGAGGAATGTACCAAGGCGTCAGGCTTTCACGATGACCGTGGAAGAAGCTGAGGCCACTGGCCAAGTCATCACTGGTAAACTTTTCTTTTCAAACTTTGTTTTTTTTTCTATCCTGCTCCTTAGATACATATTTTTCTTATACCTAAAACAAATCCCACATACCTTAGGTACAATCTTAGTATCCTCAATCCCTGCACTAGCACTGTTTGATACTGGAGCATCTCACTGCTTTATGTCACAATGGTTTGTCCGAACCCATGCGATTCCAGTCTCACCGCTTGTATCTAGCTGGAACGTCAGTTCAGGAAATGTGGTTCTAAAGGCAACCATGGGATACCGTTTGTGTCCAGTCGTCGTCTGCAGCAGAGAGTTTTATGCTGACTTCAAAGTGCTGGACATACCGAAATTCGATGTGGTTCTAGGAATGGATTGGCTTGGAACTTTTTATGCTACCATTGACTGTCGTCAAAGGAGGGTAGTATTCGAGATTCCAGACCATCCGGTTTTCTATTTCAAAAGCGGAGACCGTACACTGGAGCCAAGTACCTACAAAGCGAAGCCAAGAGAAGCAGTAGTTGCAGCAGCTCAAGCGGAGGAAGAATCAAGACCAGATGTGGTTCGAGAGTTCGACGATGTATTTCCTGACGATATATCAGGTTTGCCTCCCGATCGAGCTCTTGAATTCAGTATTGATTTAGTACCAGGAGCACAACCGGTGATCAAAGCACCCTATCGTTTAAGTCCGGAAGGTTTGAAGGAAGTACGAACACAGTTGGACGAATTACTGGCGAAAGGATGGATTCGTCCCAGCACTTCAAGTTGGGGATCACCTGTACTACTTGTAAAGAAGAAGGAATGTTCATACAGAATGTGCATCGATTACAGAGCCTTGAATGAAGTCACTATAAAGAACAAGTATCCACTTCCGCGCATCGACGATTTATTCGATCAGCTAAGTGGATCTTGTGTTTTCTCTAAATTAGATTTTCGTTCAGGTTATCATCAGGTGAAGGTCAAGGAAGCTGATATTCATAAAACAGCTTTCAGAACTTGCTATGCACATTACGAATTTCTCGTGATGCCATTTGGAGTGACCAACGCACCCGCAATATTCATGAACCTAATGAATCAAGTTTTCCGGGAGTACTTAGACAGGTTTGTTGTCATATTCATCGACGACATCCTGGTGTATTCTAAGAATCGGAAAGAGCATGCAAAATATCTACGAATTGTCCTAGAAACTCTTCGACAACATCAGCTCTATGCCAAGTACAGCAAGTGCGAGTTTTAGCTAAAGCAAGTTGGTTTTCTTGGACATATCGTATCAGGAGAAGGAATCTCGGTGGATCCAGCAAAAGTTTCAGCAGTTAGCGAATGGCCTACACCAAAGTCAGTGAAGGAAATTCGGAGTTTCTTGGGTTTAGCTGGATATTACAGAAGGTTCATTGAATGATTTTCGAAGATAGCAACACCCCTGACCAAGCTCACACGTAAAGAAGAAGAATTTGTGTGGTCAGAAGCATGCGAACAAGCTTTCGTAGAACTCAAGTCAAGGTTGACATCAGCACCTATTCTCATTATACCGGATCAATCTGGAGGATTCGAAGTGCATTGCGATGCATCCGGTAAGAGATTAGGATGTGTTCTACATCAGCACGGTAAAGTTGTGGCTTATGCTTCAAGACAGCTGAAGATTCATGAGCGCAATTATCCGACGCATGATTTGGAATTGGCAGCCGTCATATTTGCTCTCAAGATTTGGCACCATTATCTACTTGGTGAACGAGTGAACATCTACACAGATCATAAGAGCCTGAAGTACGTGTTTACTCAGAAGGAGTTGAATATGCGGCAGAGAAGATGGTTAGAACTCATGGCGGACTTTGACATCAACTTGCAATATCACCCAGGGAAGGTGAATGTGGTACCTGATGCACTTAGTCGCCAACCATTAGCAATGAATCTCACCGCTCAGTGGAAGTTTCAACAAGACTTGCATCAGATGGAGATTGAAGTAGTCATGCCAGGTAATGCTTCAAGTTTGATGAATTTACAAGTTCAATCAACCATTGTAAATCAGATCAAAGAAGCTCAAGCAAGTGATGCTAAGTTGCAAAAGATCATAGAACAGGTGGAAAATGGACTCAGAACAGACTTCATCATCCATGAAGACGGATCTTTGAGATACGGCAGCAGATTGTGTGTACCAAAAGGCCCTGTTCGGGAAGAGTTAATGAAAGAAGCTCACAGCTCTCCCTACTCAGTACACCCTGGAGGTACCAAAATGTACAATGATCTACGTCAGAATTATTGGTGGCATAAATTGATGCGTGAAGTAGCCAGAAGCGTCGCTAAATGCTTGGTGTGTCAGCAAGTAAAGGCTGAACATCACAGGACTGCTGGATTACTTCAACCGTTACCAATCCCAGAATGGAAGTGGCAACACATCACGATGGATTTTGTGACTGCTCTTCCTCGCAGCACAAAGGGTAACGATGCCGTATGGGTCATTGTGGATCGACTCACAAAGTCGGCTCACTTCATCCCATTTCGAGTTGGCCAATCTACTGAGACACTAGCAAAGAAGTACATGGAGGTAATAATCTACTTAAGATTTAAGCTCTTCATAATGTACTGTCTCTGATACCCATGAACCCATACAGGAAATTATGAGACTTCATGGAGTACCGGTCTGCATTGTCTCCGATCGTGACACCAGGTTTCGATCGCAATTTTGGCAGAGTCTGCAAGCAAGCTTGGGAATAAGTCTGTACTTCAGCACGGCTTATCATCCACAAAAAGATGGTTAGTCGGAACGAACTATTCAGATCTTGGAGGATATGCTCAGAGCATGTATGTTAGACTTCAAAGGATCGTGGGAATATCACCTACATCTTGTAGAGTTTTTATACAACAACAGCTACCAAGCAAGCATAGGAATGGCACCTTTTGCAGCATTGTATGGAAGGAAGTGTCGATCGCCATTAAGTTGGGACGACATCGGAGTTAGGGAACTTCTTGGACCAGGGATGATAGTAGCGACTGTTGATGTGGTTCGTACTATCAGGGAAAGGATGCGCATAGCCCAAGATCGACAGAAGCACTGGGCTGATGCAAAGATACGTCATCTGGAGTTCCAGCCAGGAGATCATGTGTTCTTGAAGATATCTCCGAACCGCGGAGTGATCCGATTTGGAAGACGGGGTAAGCTAAGTCCGAGATATATTGGACCGTTTGACATACTCGAACGAGTCGGTGAAGTGGCATACCGCTTAGCGCTTCCACCTTCATTGGAAGGAGTGCATAACGTGTTCCACATATCCCAACTCAGAAGGTATGTGAGTGACCCCAGCCATGTTCTCGATCATTCCGAGCTCACTATACTGCCCGATTTGTCTTGTGAGCAACAGCCTGTGGAGATCCTGGACAGGAAAGTGAAGACACTTCGGAACAAGGAAGTTAACTTGGTCCGAGTGATGTGGAGGAAAGACACTCCAAGAGAATCCACTTGGGAAAGGGAGGATGAAATGCGTACTAGATATCCACACCTCTTTGAAAACTAGTCCTCAAATAAAAGTTGTAAATTTCGAGGACGAAATTTTTGTAAGGAGGGTAGACTGTAACAACTCCATTTTTAATGTACAAAGAATTGATTTAAATTCAAAGTATACTTGGAGTATTTAATGTTGCTGATATCTCTTTAAGTATTTATTTCACACCATAATTACAAGAAAGAGCTTGTAGCTCATTGGTAATACCTTACACTGCTGAACCAAGCCACCAGACTTCAAATCCCTTGCCCCACATTATTTTTAATATTATTTTGTTTTAAAATTTTTAGAATATCAACAGTCAACACGTATTTTCTCACAAAAATCCCACTATCCATGAAAAGTTAGATGTTCCAGTAGCTACCCACGGCGACCCCCCAGATTCCGGCACCCTGACTCGGCCCGACTCGGGCCGGCGCCGCCGGCCGGACTTGGCCGGTCGGCCGAGTCGTCAACATAAAAAACCTGTCTTTTGGAATTCCCTACCTCGGTGCATACTCTAAATTCTGTAATAATTTCCAGAGAGCCCATTAACTCTCATTCAATCCATTTTTCCTATTATTTTTACATTTTTTAATTAAAAATCCTACACCTACCCTAACCCTAGCCTAACCCTATAAATACACCCCTACCTCCTACCCTCTCATCCCAAAATTCTGAGCCCACTCTCTCAAAATCTCAAGAAAACCTTGTGTACTTTGGAAACGAGCGAAAGGCGAAACGCCGACGAAAACGACGGCGAACTTCCGGTGATCGTGCTAGGAACTCTTGGCGACGAATCGACGCACCGGCGAATCCCCTACTTCCCTCTCACTCTCTAGTGTTGTCCAAAACCGTAAGTCCCCATTCTATCTTTCTTTTCTTTCTAAAAAATACGGAATTACAAGTCCCGACGGAATCGGCACAAATCCGATTTCCGATTCGGTTTTCTTATAAACTTCACTTCCCATTATTTCAATTATATTTAAACACTATCATGTTGACTATTAAACACTAAACAACTAAAATGATCAAAGTTAAATTCATAAAATGATAGCTATTTCCATTTTACCGTATTTTCACTTAAATACCACATTGTTTCAATATGCCTTTAACTCCATTAAAATTGATATACCTTTTAGTATATCACGAGGTAATGACCTACCTCCTCACACACTCATATGCAAACATAACACGCTACCTCGAGAACTTAGAATACGGAAAACAAAACAATTTCATTTAAATACCCTTTACTTAATAAAAACCAATTTTTGATACATTGTTATAAATGAATAACTTTTGGAACTAATAAAAAATATCTAGACTCAGTCAATTAAGGACCGTCGCCTTCATTAGGACATAGTAAGGTTGTGGACATCAGTCGTTTATCTAAACCTGACTTTGTGGTGTCTAGGCTAGACAAGTGATAAAGGTAACTTTAAAAAGCCCGTCTCACGGTGATTCGTGAGCGGATCACTCCTTTCTTCACTTGTACTTACCTGGCCACAATTGGCGGTGAAGAGGTGATTTGAGGTATCTCACAACTTGACATAAAATACGGGAAATCGACATCTTTACAAATAAATACCATTTACTTAATAAAACCGTATTCTAAAGGATTAGTATTTATAAAATCTTTGCAAAGCGCCGCCACAACCCATTTTGGGGAACCCGTTCGGGATGGTGCGGTTTATCGCACATCCTCGGGATTAGTAGTGCGAGATTCAGACCTCCGGAAGAAGCATACGGTCTCGAAAGATTTAAAATACGACGTCTTAAGAAAATGAGATTTTTAGAATATAAAATATTTATAAAAAATTATTTTTGTATAAATATATGTATATTTATCATAAAAATATCTATTTTGTTATGATATGAATATTCAACATTTTTCTAAAAATGTCACAAGAATCGGTTTATACTAAAATACCATGAATTCAATATAATCACCATTTACACATAAATACCTTTATTTATGGAATTAGGATATTTTCACTAGAAATATCACAAAATAAAATTACACTCATTACAACTATAAAGACGAATAATACTTAGGTGTATCTTGAAAACTATACAAAAGTATTTTTACATAAAACCCCCTCAAGTTTTATAAATTACCCTAAGGACCCTAGTAAATATAGGACTTCGATTTACATTTCTACTGTTTGACTCGGGTTTGAGTCTGATTATAATCTGACTTGAATATGATTCAAGTACCATATAAATCTACAATATTACAATTCAACATGAACACACGAATCCATGAATCCAGTTATCAATCTATTCAACTTGAATGAACCAAACCATGGATATACTTTCCATTTACATGATTCCAGTTTACATCCATTACATTCGTTACTGATATCATGGTTTCAGTCACTCATCCAACTATACAACTTATACAATACAATACAATATAACAATACAATCAAAACACTACGAGATTTAAGGGGTAGATTAGTACGGAAGGTGTTAAAAGTGGCACGAGACAGTAAGATTAAAACACCTAAAATGAATCATGTTGCTATTGTACCGTGGCATAACGGTTCCTTATACTTTCAGTTTGCCCTGGTCTCTAGCATATAGAGACCCCTCTCGTATACACTGGCATCCTTCTGTACCAAGCTACAAACAACAATGTTAACACAATATTCTACAATATTATACAACTTTAAAAGATACATTCTTATTCTGTCTTTTCTATTTCTCCCTTATCTTTGGGACTTACCGAGCGACCTGTTCGCTGACGACATTCTATTTCTTTCTTCTTTGAATGTCGTCAGGTGGTTTGGACCCGACAGAGATCGAGCCATCTGCAGAAGACTTGGATCAGCTTGCTGAAGAACCAGAGCTCTAGTTTCATTGTACATTTTCCATTCAGTACTTTTCATTTCCTGTCATGCCATTGTTTAGGCATCATTTTTATTTCAGTTGTATTTCCATTTCATGCATTGTACAAAAGAATGTTAATAAATAAAAGTTGCTGTTATTTTATACCTTGTCTCTTGTGATTATCTTTATATTTCTTAGATACGCTTAGCGTATTTGCTTCTGAGTAAATACGTAGTGGGCCAGTCGCGTCCCCTTCGCCGTATACCGG
Source organism: Agapanthus africanus (assembly GCA_030015575.1). Lineage (NCBI taxonomy): Eukaryota > Viridiplantae > Streptophyta > Magnoliopsida > Asparagales > Amaryllidaceae > Agapanthus > Agapanthus africanus. The sequence continues at coordinate 21,065,381 of JASDDO010000016.1, read as the reverse complement.
GAAGCGGGGTGTGACAATGATAGATCCGCACTCTTGACTCGAGGATGTCATAGTATATTTTGTATCGTACATGATACTATTGAGCCGGGATCACCGACTACTAGATATATATATATCGACTCAGACTTAGGTGGTTTTCCGTACCCTTTCGATTAGTTTGTTAGTTTAGTCATGTAGTTTACTTAGTAGATGTTAGACTGGGCTCGAGTCATACTTATTTCTAAAACTAACGAATCGTGAGTAATTTAAAAACAGGCCATGGGATACTACGGATATTTCAAAGGACGTACCATTTCTTAAAAACACCGTAGCCCCTATTTTCTAAACACCACGATTCGTGTTATTTCAAATGCCAAAACTGTATGACTCATATATATAAATGCATTTTCTTATATGTTGCGTTATTATTCATGTTCTGTATATTCTTGTTGTTCGCATCACATTGCATGCTTATTTGTGTTTTCATTAGTTATTATAAAACATGTTGTCAGAACACCAGCACCATTACCGATGATGTGTATGCTCCACGTACACCTGCTTGCCGGCTCACTCACATCATCATCGGTAATTGCCATGTCACGTACACATTAGAAAACACTATTTCATTAGTATAAATTGCTAGCAGATAGTTCCAATATGTTATTGCTTTTATATGCTAGTTTAATTATTGCATTCCTTGTTGATATCAGAAGCATTCATATATTCATGTGTCATGCAATATTATGGATTTTTATGCCGGTAATGCACTGTTATTTACTCTTGAGATTGGGATTTCGGATTTCCATGAGATTTCTGGATTTGGAGAAACCGCAAAGATTTTATAAACTTGTTATCATTTTAAAGATAGAAAATTGCTATTTTCTCATGATATGATTTGAGAGGTGTCCACCATGAGTTTTCTCGGCTCTTGAGCGATATCATACACCCGATTCGAGGAGGAGGAGGAACCATCTGTGGGTGCATGGTGGACCCGGTGCAGTACCCCGGGGCGAGAAGGTCGCAGATGATGGCGTTGAGCCTGGCAGGGGAGCACTACCGACCAGTGATTTTATTGTGACTCGACGGATATCCGGAGGATACCGATCGGAGTATAGGCCAGTCCGGATTGCTGGAGCCTGAGGTATTGAGATTTGATGATATAGGCCAGTCCGCATTGCCGGAGCCTGAGATATTGAGACAGCGAGATATATATATTTTTGTGTCGATGCTAGACACTGATTCCCTGTTGATTTCATTGATGATACTTCGATTTTATTACAAATATCTCACTGAGATAAGAAAAATAGTTTTCTCATTAGATGTATTTTGTTTTCATGCATTCATACATCATATATATGATATGTTGCTACCTGAGGCACTGACACGAGCACTTGGTATTACACTTATGTATAGATATTTACCATTGCCATTAGTATATGCTTCAGGCTATATTATTTGAGGATATTACTATCGTATGACCTAGGATTGAGTCATACATGCGATTTTCTGCTCGGTGATGTTTTCTACTCACGAGTTGGCAACTCACCCCCGTTGTGCCACAGTTTCTTGTAGGTTTTGCCGTACAGGTTTCGTTGCGGTTTGCTGGCACACTGTTTCCTTCCGGGTGATTGCTTTGGTAGGTGGGTTCACTCGCATCGTGACCACCATTGTACTTTATTTACTTTCTGTTGTATCTAGTAAACTCCATCAACCAGACTGTATTATTTGATAATCTTAGAAGACTGGTTGTATATTCTTTCGACTTTAGAGTCGCGCGTTGTATTATTATGGTTTTCCTTTGTTTTTCTTGTGAGTTTTGATCCTCGCATTTCGGCGTTGTATATTATATTGCTTGCGTGGTTGTGACCGCCATTTGGCGAAGAGCTAGCTCCCGCTTGGGGATGCCTTTTATCATTATGTATATTATTCATGCTTGTACCCATTTGGGGCCAGTATTTACAAAGGTGACTCTTCCGAAATTTTCGGGAAAAGATGAAGTTGCTTTTAAATGTTTATCGCCATTTATATTATTTAAACCACTTGCTTTAAACAAGTTTTCCTTCACTTCTTCTTTTAAATGGTTTAGATTTCTGGGATTTTGGCTTACTTGAATTAGATGGGGTCCTATGGACTTCATATGATTCAAGTGTCAGTCACGTGCCATTTCGGGTCGTGACAAACACCCTAGCATAATTATATGTTATTTAGTGATATTAAATAATGCTTAGGGTTTCTTTTAAATCATTCTTTTGTTTGGGTTGTGATTAGTGTTTGGATAGTATGCGTGATTATCGGGCCCGACCCGCTTGCGTGAAATCCGTTATGGGTTGATATTTAGATAGAGTATATTTTATTGATATTTATCCATAAAATAAATCTATATGAATCCAAAATAATAAATATACAATATTTAAACTAGAATATATTTTGTAGCCATACATTATGATTATACAAGTTGGTTATGAAAGATAATTAGTATCTAACCATTATTTGCTAGTGTGCTATTATTTTATTTAAATATTCTTATGATATTTTATTGACGATTATCTATTGCGTGTAAATCCATGTACATTCTAATATAGTGTAATATTTGATTTGAATATTTCGAAGCCATTAAATTATGGTTTAAGTGGACTGTTAAGATAATACGTATGTGTAAATAACTTCTGAATATATTTTGAGATTTCCTAGAGAAGATATGGATCATGATATCTTTATATAATATTATTTAGTTAAATGAGTTATATATATATATATATATATATATATATATATATATACATATATATATATATGATTGTTCGTTTGAAAAGTGATGTTTAGTAAAGTAACCGCAATCAGGACGGTGTCGCTAGTAGCTAGCCGCGATGAGTACGGGTCGTCCACAGGGAAACGGGAATCTTCTTCTTACTTTAGACGGGTTTATGCAAGATTGGTTGATTGGTTGTAGATCTATTTAGAAACGGATGTAAAGTTTATAAGAAAAAAGCTTGTAGGGTTCATAGGACTTGATAGTAATGGATGAATGACTTCTTTTATTTTTTAATAGTTTAAAACTAGATCGATAGTGATGAATGTAGATTAGGGTTTTTGGAAGAAACTAGGGTTTCCCCACTATTAACCCATGTTCTTGCATTAATCTCTATTCATGTCTAGCCCTTAACAAAACAAGTGTTAAACAGATCTCAAATCGTGGTCGTGACTATCAGTAAATTGGTAGTGTGCCCGATAAGGATGTTAACATTTGTTTTGTTAAAGTTTATAGACTTTAAAATGTATAAAAGAAGTTAAATGATTTTCTCATCCATTGATCTACACTAGCCTACGAACCCTAGCAAGCAACGAATTACTCGCTCATGGATGGAGATTTAGAAGAAAGGTTGAAGAATGAAAACATGATTAAGATGCAGAAATTAAATGCGGAAATTAATTGCAAAAAGACTAATAAAAATACTGTCGCGCCCCGCTTCACAGTGTACGCTAATGAGACGCGACGGGTCACGTGACGTATTTACTCAGAAGTAAATACATTAAGCGTAAATAAGCAATATAATGTAAATATACACAAGAAGACATGCAATGTAAATGAACAGCAACTTTTATTTATTAAACATTTCTTTACAATACAGCAGAAAAGTAAATACAATGATGAAAACAATGCCTGAACAATGGCATGAACATGAAAGTAAAGTATATACAAGAGACTAGAGCTTTGGGTCGTCTGTGAATTGCTCCAGGTCGTCAGCACTGGGATCTATCTCCAGTGAGTCGGATCCACCTGACAACATTCCAAATAAAGAAGAGAGAAGGAATGTCGTTAGCGAACAATCGCTCGGTAAGTCCCCAAAAAAGGTAGAAATAGAATAGACAGATAAAAAGAATATAACTGTATAATATTTGATTGTTATGTTAACGCAGTTGTTTGTAACTTGGTACAGAATATGCCAGTGTATACGAGAGGAGTCCAACTTACCCCGTGGACTATGGTATACGGAGCACAAGGAACTGTTAAGCCACGGAACAACAGCAATGGATATTCAGGTTAGGTGTATTAAAGTGACCGTCTCGTGCCACTTCTAACACATTCTGTACCAGTCTACCCCTTTAAAACCCCGTAATGTATTATGTGTTGATGTATATTGTTTTGTTTAATAGATGTACGACTTGCTGAAACCATGATATCGGTAGTTCATGTAAATGGAAAGGATATAGACGGATAGTCGTGTAGAGCAGTCAAATGTATATCCATGGTCCGGTCAAATCATGTTCATGTTGATATAGATTGAATTCTGGTAAAAATAGATTCATGTTGATTGGAGTTATACTTGAATCATATTCAAGGATAGATTGATTGATTTCAGATTAGACCGAGACTCTGCCTGAGTCAGACACTTAAACAGAATTGAAGTCCTGAATTAGTTTTGGAGTTATCGGTAACTACTGCACATGGACGGCAAGATTTTTGTCTTTTTCCAAGACAATTACCGTATTGATAACACCGTTTTTAGGTTGTCTACCTTAGATAGACAAGCACCCATATTCTCCGGCTCCCTGAGGCTCAAGAGAACTGGTCCCGCTTAAACCCATATTTACTAGGGTCCTTATTGTAAATTAATATAATTTGAGGGGGTTTTATGAAAAATAGTTTTGATATATTTTCAAAATAAACCTTAAGTATTTATTTATCGTCTTTAGGGTTTTTATAGATGTAATTTTTTATAAAATGGGATATTCTAGTGGATATAACCTAATTTGAATAGTATATGGTATTTTCTTGTAATTTGACTTGTATTGAATATGATGGTATTTTCATGATCTTTTGTGATTCTTTTCTTTTGATTAGAAAACAAGAAATATATTATATATTTAAAATATGTATTTTGATAATATTTATATATATATATATAATTATTAAAAATAGAATTTATTTATTAAATAGAAATCACGTTTTCTTAAAAATTGTAATAAGAATTCCATCGAGATCAGATGCTCCGTGAGGAGGTCTGCATCTCGCTCTACTAGTACCGAAGACGTGCGATAACCCACACCATCCCGATCGAGTTCCCCAAAATGGGTTGTAGAGGCTTATTTGCAAGGAATTATATAATACACTTTTAAGGAAAATGGTTTTTGATAGTTTATGGTATTTAAATGTAAATTCGTATTTTTTCCCAAAATAATGTTTTTACAAGCCATCGTGCTATGTCAAGAATGAGTGTTGTGATGAGGTAGGTCATTACCTCGTGAGTTTTCTAAAGGTAATATGAGCAAAACTATAAGGTAATGTCGTATGTAAACGTGATGGTATTTTACCGTAAAAGTTAAATAAAAGTTGTTTAACATTATATTTTGAATTGAAACTTGCTCCAAATATTATTTAATGGTTAATAAACAATATGTAAAAAGATGGTAAATTTTTTATTAAGAAAAATTATGTTTTTGATGAAATTAGAATCGGAAATCGGAATAACTCCGCTTCCGACGAGTTTTGAAAATAGGATTCTATTTACTAGAGAGAGAAGAGGGGACTTACTAATTGAAGGAGAGAGGAGAGGTAGAGGAAGGGTTTGCAATCGTCGTGTTAGTGTTTATGCCCTAGAAGGCCATTACTGTATCATACTAGCTTGTATATTACTTAATGGAAGCTTGGGATATTCACATGTATATAACAGTCTTGCTAAACATGGTAGTATGCTACTTGGTTTTTCTATATTAATATATGAGTATACGTATTGATAGAGCTCTTAGGATCTTGCTTGTCTACCAGCGTTGTGATGGCAGTCACACTAGTGGGGGCTGGGTAGTCTACAAGCACATCCTTATTCAGGTCCCTGGTCGTTGGATTATCGAGACAGAGCATCGATACTCCAGAGTAGACTGGTGTGTACGCTTCTCATCCCAGTTGGGGAGATGGTCTGTCCCACAGCCGTCAGTACGTCGTACTGGAGATAGTATGCAGGTGCTCGTTAGGTTACGGGTACACCGGACAGGACTCACAGGGAACTGTTGGTTGGTTTGATACCAGTCGTCAGTGAACAGTTCCCAGGTGACATGAGTACAGCGTAGTCCGCAGACTTGACACTGCTACTTCGCCTCGAGTGTGTCCCACTGTTCTTAGATTGCTACCCTACCACGGCTCAAAGGAGTCGTGCAAACAGGTAGCAGTTGGGTGCAGTCCCGAGCACTTGGAGGCAGTGGCGGTTAGACAGGATTCGTCCCTCCCGGTATTGGGAGTAGATATCGTGCTGTGTCAGAGAGCCATTACGCAAAGTCCCTGGCCAGAGCAAGCGAGATTTGCTGGTAGGTTCCAGTAGTTTCTCAGGGTGTAATGGGCTTCCCTCCGACACGACTTATACCGCTATTAGGGGACTGACGCTTGCCGCCCCCCTAGGCCCGATATGCGATAGTCTTGGACGAACGGACCGGACTGTATGGAGATTGTCACATCAGACTCAGTAGGAGTTCGGATGGGTTTTCTCATCGGCCTTCTTATCGACAACTACCTGGGGACCGTTACGTACAGCTAGTGCCGCTTGCGGTCTGTGGTTAAACCCACTGCCAGCGTAGTAGTCGAGTCTCTAGAGTCCCACACAGAGAGTTTCCTACTCCAGGCGAAACGATATAGAGGTTGCATGGTTTTGCGACAAAGGGTTTGGACGCATACGTGCGTTTACGCGCGTATGACTTTCGGACAGTTTTTACCAGTCGGCTTTGGTTTAAGCCAGTTACTGGTATCCGGTTATTGGATTTTTACAGTCTAAAGTTTTTCCGTATTTTTGCGGATTGGAGGGGCGTTCTCGTAATTGTACGAGAAGCTTCTAGAAGTGGTGACTAAGGAGGTTTAGGTGTCATTTGCATTAAATGAGTTTAGTGAGTCATGAGGGTGATTCATGCATATCATTAATGCATGATAAATGCTTAATGAGTCATGGTTATGAATCACCACTAGATATTTATGAAACTTCATTATTCATCATTTAGTTTTTCTTTTATGGATGAATTTTAAAAGGTTCATATATATTATGATAGATTTACTATTCTCATTAGATAATTTCTCACCTTCTCTCTCCTCAAGCTCTCATCTTCAAACCCTAATCCTTACACCTCATGAGTTGAGATCAAAGAATTAGTTAGACTAAACAATCCATAACCATCACTCTATTTCATTCTAGCTTCTTTGATTAGCAATCCAAGAAGGTTAGTTGCCTCAAGTTTAGAGGTTTAGCTTGGAGTTTTGCTCTCGGGTGGATCGTCTACTACCTAGAGAAGGCCGAGGAGAACAAGGAGATCGTAAAGACGAAGGACTAGTTTCGATAGGTATAATCCCTAAGCATAGTAGTTTAGAACAACTATATGTTTGGTTAGTTATCGTTTAGCTTCGATTTAAGCGGTTAGTCGATGTTCGTTCTTTAAACATGATCGTTTTTGAATATTCCGCCTCCCCACAAGTACTGGGGTGAAGTACATCGACTTACAGTGGTATCAGAGCCTCGCTAAACAATAAATAACTTGATTGCAAATTTGTACGAATTTCGAACGGAAAAACGAAGCCGGAAAACCCTAAAATATTTCAGTTTCTGTCGAGTTTAAATTGATGTCCTAAAATTGTTCAGGGTTGCTCAGAAAGCTAGAAAAGAGTCCAGGAGAACACCCATGAAATTCGAGCCCATGACTCGGCTAAAGCGCCGCGGAAGGGCGGCGGATCCCACCGATCCGCCGCGGTTCCGCGGCCGAGTTGCCGAGTCATGGACTCATCTTTCATGTGTGGGTCCTCTCTGGTATTTGGGGTTTTCTAGAATATTTTAATTTTGCTCAGGTTTCCAGTATACAGAGCAGATTTTGGAGCAATATTAAAGATGTTTAATCGATCGAAATTGTACAGTATTTGCATATTGGATTATATCTGTGATTGTTTAATGTGTTCGTAAACCTTCCCTAACTGCTAGTATGTCGGTTGGCAGGGGGTTGCACATTTCTGAAATGGTTATATCTGTTTGTGCATATAAACTGTATTGGACTGTTGTGGTGTTTAGCCGGGGTTTAGCAATGGGTTATTGTTTAATTCATTTGTTGTAAATGTAATTTGTTGTAATATTATTTTGCGGGGCACATCCAGGTTGCGGTTGTAGCCACCGTTGTATTATTTCATTTTACTGTTTTTGCTCCTAGGACTGACCCAAGGTGGGGTACACAAACTGCCGGGTGGGTAGTTTGCCGTACCCGTAGGGGTCGAGGGTGGGGTAACGGCTATTCATCACAACTGTGTAATCTGTCTTTTCTTGCAGGCTCAAAAGAAATACAGATTGCTTGCAAATCCAATATTGTTTATCTGTGTTCTGGAATGAATATCATTGCGTCAGACGAATGTAAAATATCTATATATATGATAGCTATTTAGACGTCACTTATGTTTTACACCCGCGCTAGCCCAGCCCCCGCTCTGTCGTTAGTTAAGTAACCTAACGGGTGATGACGGGACCCCGTGGCGAATGCGGATGGCATAAGAGGACGTTGTATTTTCGTTGTTTTCTGCAATGATAGGTTAATGATGGGACGCATTATCTATAATGCAAAGAAAAATAAACCAAAGTTTTAAATCGTTGGAACAATTTAAAAGAAACCACTCGGTTATTTTAAAAACAGATATTTTTAAATGCGGAGATTTAACCACTCCTTTTTAAAAGCTATCAGGTTCCTTCGGTTATATCAAGTTCACTACGTTCACGGTTTCGCCAAAACCAGTCGTAGCCCTCCGTCATTTCTTATGGATGGTCAGTAGTATTCAAGCTATGCTTGTTGGCATACGTCAAGGCATAGTGTTTGGTAGCTGCTGGGGTATTCATTTGTTGCATAGATAGATGTGTTGGTTTGGGACAGTCGCATTACCTTGTTGGCATACGTCAAGGGTATATACGGGTGGGTTCAAATTAACAAGATAATGATGGGCAGAACTTGACATGTGACTTATGATTTGTTGGCATACGTCAAGGTCATAAGAGCATGGGGCAAAAACTTATATCGGGAATTTCTAAAGAAACTGAAATTTGCAAAGAGATGCATACCATTTGGAGTTTGATGAATGTTGGTAGGATTCCTTCAACATTATCATACGATGATATTTGGATCCCGATCCTACTGTGAGTATATGCTACTTATCAGGATATTCGTCACTTAACGATCAATGCTATAAACCTAGTAGGTGTCCAGAAAAGTGTCAGCGGGGTTACGCCCCCAGAGAAAAGAGGTTATTTAATTAAGGAACTTCGCGAAAGCGTTGGAAAACCTCCCTCGAAGTACCGACACCAGCCTGGCTGAACGGTTAAGCAAGTATTGTACGGTGAGAATAGTCCTGGCTGATTCTTCTTTTATGGTTTGAGGAAGGATTCGAGAAACAGTGGGAGCCATCCAGTTTAGATAAACTAAAAACCACTCTAAACTTGCAAGAGCATCATGCTAAAGAGTTTTCTTCTCTCTCTCCTAATTGCAGCGACCCTGAAAATGACTGGACTTAAGTTACTTTTAGAGAAAAATATACTGACGGGGCCAAACTATAAAGATTGGCTGCGGAATGTCAAAATGGCTTTGACCTATGACAAACTGGAGTACGTCCTCACCACTACGGCACCTGCTGTCCCTGGTCCCAAATCCAGCAATGCGGATAAGGAAATCCGCAAAACCTGGGATTTAGATTGCGCGAGAACCAAGTGCATCGTGCTTGCCTCGATGAACAATGAACATCAGAGGAGGCACGAGGATATGTCCCTAGATGGCATATTTCTCCATACAAAGGAACTTTATGGAGAGCAATCTCGTATAGCAAGATACGAGACCTCTAAGAACTTGTTTCGAGCGAGGTTGGCTGTCGGGTCATCGGTAGGTGAACATGTCCTAAAGATGATCGGCTACATAGAAGAGCTCGCAGACCTTGGGACGACTTTGGATAATGAGCTCTATACAGACCTTATTCTCCAGTCCCTTCTTCCCACCTACGCCCAGTTTATCCTCAACTTCAATCTTCAAGGAAAAGAAGTTGAACTTGCGGAACTCCTGAACATGTTAAGGAGTGCAGAGGGCACCTTGCAGAAGGCAAGGGAAACACCCGCTATGTTTGTTGGCGGTGCATCTTCTTCCGGGTCCAAGGCTAGGGCCAAAGGAAGGAAGAAGAAGGCCGCACCCAGACCTAGAGGAGGTGTTAGTAAGGTGGGAGGGAAGGGAAAGAAAAAGAAAGCAGTACCGATAGTTGGTCAGGATGAGTGCTTCCATTGTCACAGGAAAGGGCACTGGAAGAAGGATTGCAAGGCGTGGAACGCCAAAAACCAGGAACCGAAGCAAGCTGTGGCTTCGACTTCAGGTGTGTTTGTAATTGAGAATTGTCTGTCAATCAACTCTACTTCCTGGGTATTGGATACCGGATCAGGATCTCATATTTGCAATTCATTGCAGGCACTGAGAAACCGTAGAGTGCTGAAGGAAGGTGATATGATCCTCAGGGTTGCTAACGGAGCTAGCGTGGGAGCTGCGTCCGTCGGGGATTATCACCTAGGATTGACGAGTGGACACATTTTGGTTTTACATAACTGTTATTTTGTACCAAGCTTAACGTGTAATATCATATCAGTTTCCTTGTTATCAAATAAAGGTTATGATTTCACGTTTGTAAGAGATGTTGTCAACATCCACCTTAATCATGGTTTGATTGGGTCCGGTACATTAAATAACGGCATATATGTTTTAAACCAACTCCAAATTTTCAATGTCCAGAACACACTAAAAAGAAAGTCTCCAGATTTGAATAAAGCTTTCTTATGGCATTGTAGACTGGGTCACATCAATGAGAGAAGGTTGACTAAGTTGCATAGAGAAGGATATTTAGACTCGTTCGAATATCAATCTTATGACACTTGTCAATCTTGTCTCAAAGGAAAAATAACAAAGACTCCATTTACTGGACAAGGAGTAAGAGCGAGCGAGCTCTTAGGACTCATACACAGCGATGTATGCGGTCCAATGTCTACACATGCGAGAGGTGGTTATTCCTACTTCATTACTTTTACAGATGATTTCTCTAGGTTTGGACATGTCTTCTTAATGAAGCATAAATCCGAAGCCTTTGAGAAATTCCTGGAATACAAGAGTGAAGCGGAAAACCAAACAGGCAAAAGTATTAAGACACTGAGATCTGATCGAGGTGGAGAATACTTAAGTGCCGAGTTCCTAGGTTACCTAAAAGAGAAAGGAATTCTCTCTCAGCTTACTTCTCCATACACTCCACAGCACAACGGTGTATCGGAGAGACGGAATCGAACCCTATTGGATATGGTACGATCCATGATGAGTAATGCTGAGTTACCGCGATCTTTCTGGGGGTATGCGCTAGAATCAGCGATACATCTTTTGAACAGAGTTCCAACCAAAACTGTGCCTACCACACCATATCAGATGTGGAGTGGGAAGAAACCCTATCTTCAGTACCTGAAGACGTGGGGATGTCCAGCTTTTGTAAAAAAGCAGCATCCGGACAAGCTCGAGGCACGCTCAGTAGAGTGTAAGTTTGTGGGATATCCAAAGAACTCTACAGGATATTGTTTCTATTACGCAGAGGAACAAAAGGTTTTTGTTTCTCGTCATGCCCGCTTCTTAGAAACTGAATTTTTGGAAAATCAGAAGAGTGGGAGCGAAATAGAACTGGAAGAAATTCCAGAACCACAAACTGCTACTGAAAGTTTGGTAGAACCGGAAGTTCAAGAAGAACAGAACATTCCCGCACCCCTCCGCAAGAGTAGTAGGCCGTCCCATCCGCCTGAGAGATACTACGGTTTTCTCATAGACAGGGATAGAGAGGATTGCATCATAGATGATGATGAACCTACTGACTTCCAGCAGGCCATCCAGAGCGGCGACTCGGTACGATGGCTAGATGCAATGCGGACCGAAATGGAGTCCATGTACACCAACAAAGTATGGACTTTGGACTTTGCTCCAGATGGGGTAAAACCCATAGGATGCAAATGGATCTTCAAGAAAAAGATTGGTGTAGATGGACAGGTGGAAACCTATAAGGCTAGACTTGTTGCAAAGGGTTTTCGTCAAAGACCTGGTTTGGACTATGACGAAACTTTTTCTCCAGTGGCTATGCTCAAATCCATTCGGGTCCTTCTTGCTATTGCTGCCTTCCATGATTATGAAATCTTGCAGATGGACGTAAAGACGGCTTTTCTGAATGAAAATTTAGAAGAGAGCGTCTATATGGATCAGCCAGAGGGTTTCAATCAGAGTGGGAGCAGCGGGAAAGTATGCAAGCTGCTTAAGTCTATTTATGGACTAAAGCAGGCATCGTGGAGTTGGAACATCTGTTTTGATGAGACAGTCAAAGAATATGACTTTATCAAAAATCCAGATGAGCCGTGCATATATAGTAAAGTTGTAGCCAGAAGTGTCGTATTCCTCGTCTTGTACGTGGATGACATTCTATTGATAGGAAATGACATTCCTATGCTACAATCTGTCAAAGGATTCTTGTCACACAGGTTCTCCATGAAAGACCTGGGTGATGCCTCTTACATTCTGGGGATCCGGATCTATCGTGATAGATCTAAGAGGATGTTGGGACTTTCGCAGTCCAGGTATATCGACACTGTACTGAAAAGATTCAGTATGGAAGATTCTAAGCGCGGTAATCTACCGGCTTGTCACGGAATCACCCTCTCCAAAGAGATGTCTCCCAAGACTGATTTGGAAAGGGAACGCATGTCTATTATACCCTACGCTTCTGCGGTAGGCTCTATAATGTATGCGATGTTGTGTACCAGACCAGATGTAGCTTACGCACTAAGCGTGGTAAGCCGGTATCAGTCAGACCCAGGGGAGAAACACTGGATAGCAGTAAAGAACATTCTCAAGTACCTGAGGAGGACTAAGGAGATGTTCTTGGTTTACGGCGGAAAAGACCTCAGGTTGGAGGCCTTTGCTGATTCCGGCTTCCAGAGTGATAAGGACGATTCCAAGTCCATGTCGGGTTATGTCTTTACCCTCAATGGAGGGGCGGTGTGCTGGAAGAGCTCCAAGCAGGACACCGTTGCTGACTCGACGATGGAAGCGGAGTATATAGCTGCTTGCGATGCCGCAAAAGAAGCAGTCTGGATGAAGAAGTTCCTAACAGAACTTCAGGTGGTTCCTACCATAGTTGATCCAATACCTCTGTATTGCGACAACAACGGAGCTATAGCTTTAGCGAAGGAACCAAGGTCCCATCAGAAGTCCAGACACATCTTGAGGCGGTATCACCTGATCAGGGAGATCATTGATCGTCAGGAGATCGAGGTTCGGAGAGTTGCTTCAGAAGAGAACATTGCTGATCCATTCACGAAGGCCCTTCCTCAGATTCAGTTCGAGAGGCTGCTCGAGATCATTGGTCTACGATATGCCAGTACATGGCCCTAGTGCAAGTGGGAGATTGTTAGTGTTTATGCCCTAGAAGGCCATTACTGTATCATACTAGCTTGTATATTACTTAATGGAAGCTTGGGATATTCACATGTATATAACAGTCTTGCTAAACATGGTAGTATGCTACTTGGTTTTTCTATCTTAATATGTGAGTGTACGTATTGATAGAGCTCTTAGGATCTTGCTTGTCTACCAGCGTTGTGATGGCAGTCACACTAGTGGGGGCTGGGTAGTCTACAAGCACATCCTTATTCAGGTCCCTGGTCGTTGGATTATCGAGACAGAGCATCGATACTCCGGAGTAGACTGGTGTGTACGCTTCTCATCCCAGTTGGGGAGATGGTCTGTCCCACAGCCGTCAGTACGTCGTACTGGAGATAGTATGCAGGTGCTCGTTAGGTTACGGGTACACCGGACAGGACTCACAGGGAACTGTTGGTTGGTTTGATACCAGTCGTCAGTGAACAGTTCCTAGGTGACATGAGTACAGCGTAGTCCGCAGACTTGACACTGCTACTTCGCCTCGAGTGTGTCCCACTGTTCTTAGATTGCTACCCTACCACGGCTCAAAGGAGTCGTGCAAACAGGTAGCAGTTGGGTGCAGTCCCGAGCACTTGGAGGCAGTGGCGGTTAGACAGGATTCGTCCCTCCCGGTATTGGGAGTAGATATCGTGCTGTGTCAGAGAGCCATTACGCAAAGTCCCTGGCCAGGGCAAGCGAGATTTGCTGGTAGGTTCCAGTAGTTTCTCAGGGTGTAATGGGCTTCCCTCCGACACGACTTATACCGCTATTAGGGGACTGACGCTTGCCGCCACCCTAGGCCCGATATGCGATAGTCTTGGACGAACGGACCGGACTGTATGGAGATTGTCACATCAGACTCAGTAGGAGTTCGGATGGGTTTTCTCATCGGCCTTCTTATCGACAACTACCTGGGGACCGTTACGTACAGCTAGTGCCGCTTGCGGTCTGTGGTTAAACCCACTGCCAGCGTAGTAGTCGAGTCTCTAGAGTCCCACACAGAGAGTTTCCTACTCCAGGCGAAACGATATAGAGGTTGCATGGTTTTGCGACAAAGGGTTTGGACGCATACGTGCGTTTACGCGCGTATGACTTTCGGACAGTTTTTACCAGTCGGCTTTGGTTTAAGCCAGTTACTGGTATCCGGTTATTGGATTTTTACAGTCTAAAGTTTTTCCGTATTTTTGCGGATTGGAGGGGCGTTCTCGTAATTGTACGAGAAGCTTCTAGAAGTGGTGACTAAGGAGGTTTAGGTGTCATTTGCATTAAATGAGTTTAGTGAGTCATGAGGGTGATTCATGCATATCATTAATGCATGATAAATGCTTAATGAGTCATGGTTATGAATCACCACTAGATATTTATGAAACTTCATTATTCATCATTTAGTTTTTCTTTTATGGATGAATTTTAAAAGGTTCATATATATTATGATAGATTTACTATTCTCATTAGATAACTTCTCACCTTCTCTCTCCTCAAGCTCTCATCTTCAAACCCTAATCCTTACACCTCATGAGTTGAGATCAAAGGATTAGTTAGACTAAACAATCCATAACCATCACTCTATTTCATTCTAGCTTCTTTGATTAGCAATCCAAGAAGGTTAGTTGCCTCAAGTTTAGAGGTTTAGCTTGGAGTTTTGCTCTCGGGTGGATCGTCTACTACCTAGAGAAGGCCGAGGAGAACAAGGAGATCGTAAAGACGAAGGACTAGTTTCGATAGGTATAATCCCTAAGCATAGTAGTTTAGAACAACTATATGTTTGGTTAGTTATCGTTTAGCTTCGATTTAAGCGGTTAGTCGATGTTCGTTCTTTAAACATGATCGTTTTTGAATATTCCGCCTCCCCACAAGTACTGGGGTGAAGTACATCGACTTACACGTCGTGGAGTCGCGTCGTCGCCGGATTTGTACCGAAACGTCACCGGAACTCGACCTTGAGCTAACTCTACTTGTACAACTTTTGGACTTGGAGAATTTAGAGAGTTTTGGCAAAGGATTTCTGAATGAGGAGGCTAGGGTGTGATGTTTGTATTTATAGGAGAAATTAGGGTTTTGAGGATTGAAGAATGAATTAAAAATATGTATTAAAATGGATTAAATAGGTGAATTTAATTCCTCTGTGTATTTGCAGAGAAATCAAACAGAATGGGGGTAGTGGGGTAAGCCAAGGGGTGCTGGGGGAAAAAGTTGGGGGCATTTTTTATGGGAGCGCCAGGAGGCGCCTGCCCCAATAGCAATCTCGCCGGCCATTTAGGGGGTGGGGGCTCTGGATTGAAGACACGTGTCCTAGCCGTTTCATATGGCTCAGTGCACATGTTTGTTTTACGAGACTTTTCATTTTGACGTGTGTTGGACGTGTAAACTGTTGGTCTTCCAAAAAGTTTAAAAGAAAAATCAACAAAAATAATATGTGGCTGAGGGGATTTGAACATAGGGACTATGTCACAGCAGTACAAAGTTTTACCAATGAGCTACAAGTGCTTTCTTGTTGTTCAAAAGCAATTTAAATACTTATAGCATACACAGGATTACAAATACTCCATTTGGACATTAACTTTTAAACAAATTTCCTGTACATTAAAACAGAGTCGTTACTACCCTCCTTACAAAAATTTCGTCCTCGAAATTTACAATTATTAAGGACTAATTTACAAACAATTGAGGGTATCTTGCACGCATATCGTCTTATCTTTCCCACGTTGATTCTCCTGGTGTGTCTTTTCTCCACATCACCCGAACCAAGTTTACTTCCTTGTTCCGAAGTGACTTCACCTTTCTGTCCAGGATTTCAACGGGTTGTTGCTCACAAGTTAAGTCTGGCTGTACAGTGAGCTCGGAGTGATCAAGAATGTGGCTGGGGTGACTCACATACCTTCTGAGTTGGGATATGTGGAATACTTTGTGCACTCCTTCCAATGAGGGTGGAAATGTCAAACGATAAGCCACTTCTCCGACTCGTTCGAGTATGTCGAACGGTCCAATGTATCTTGAACTGAGCTTACCCCTTCTTCCATAGCGAATCACTCCACGATTTGGAGAAATCTTCAGAAAAACATGATTTCCCGGTTCGAACTCCAAGTGACGGCGCTTTGCATCAGCCAGTGCTTATGTCGATCTTGGGTTATGTGCATTCTTTCCCTGATGGTGCGAACTACATCCACAGTTGCTACTATCATCTCAGGTCCAAGGAGTTCTCTATCTCCGATGTTGTCCCAACTTAATGGTGATCGACACTTCCTTCCATATAGAGCTGCAAACGATACCATTCTAATACTTGCTTGGTAGCTGTTGTTGTATGAAAACTCCACAAGATGTAGGAGATCTTCCCACGATCCTCCGAAGTCTAACATACACGCTCTTAGCATATCTTCAAGTATCTGAATCATTCGCTTAGACTGTCCATCTGTTTGTGGATGGTAAGCTGTGCTAAAGTCCAGACTTGTTCCCAAGCTAGCTTGCAGACTCGGCTAAAATTGTGATCGAAATCTGGTGTCACGATCGGAGACAATGCAAACTGGTACTTCATGTAATCTCACGATCTCCCGCATGAGTTCATGGGTATCAAAAATAGTACATTATGAAGAGTTCAAATCTTACTTAGATTCTTACTTACTTCCATGTACTTCTTTGCTAGTGTCTCAGTAGATTGGCCAACTCAAAATGGGATGAAGTGAGCCGATTTTGTGAGTCGATCCATAATAACCCATACCGCATCGTTACCTTTCGTGCTGGGAGGAAGAGCAGTCACGAAATTCATAGTGATGTGTTGCCACTTCCATTCTGAAATAGGTAACGGTTGAAGTAAACCAGCAGTCCTGTGAAGTTCAGCCTTTACCTACTGACAAACCAAGCATTTAGCGACGCTTCTGGATACTTCACGCTTCATTCTATACCACCAGTAATGTTGCCGCAGATCTTTGTACATTTTTTTACCATCAGGATGTACCGAATAGGGAGAGCTGTGAGCTTCTTTCATCAATTCTTCCCAAACAGAACCTTGTGGTACACACAATCTACTGCCGTATCTCAAAGATCCGTCGGTGTTTATGATGAAGTCTGTTCTGAGTCCATTTTCTACTTGTTCTCTGATCTTTTGCAACTTGGCATAGCTGGCTTGAGCTGCTTTGATCTGATTGACAATTGTAGACTGAACTTGTAAGTTCATCAAACTTGAAGCGTTATCTAGCATGACCACTTCTATCTCCATCTCATATAAATCTTGTTGAAGTACACAATGTGCGGTGAGATTCATAGATAGTGGTTGGCGACTAAGTACATCAGGTACTACATTCACCTTCCCTAGATGATATTGTAGGTTGATGTCGAAGTCGGCCATGAATTCTAACCATCTTCTCTGCCGCATATTCAACTCTTTCTGAGTAAACACATATTTCAGACTTTTGTGGTCTGTGTATATGTCCACTCGTTCTCCAAGAAGATAATGGCGCCAAATCTTAAGAGCAAAGATAACGGCTGCCAACTCCAGATCATGCGTCGGATAATTGCGCTCATGAATCTTTAGTTGTCTTGATGCATAAGCTACAACTTTACCGTGCTGATGTAGAACACATCCTAATCCCTTATCGGATGCATCGCAATGTACATCAAAACCTCCAGATTAGTCCGGTATTACGAGAATAGGCGCTGATGTCAATATTGACTTAAGTTCTACGAAAGCTTGTTCGCATGCTTCTGACCACACGAATTCTTCATCTTTACGCGTGAGCTTGGTCAGGGGTGTTGCAATCTTCGAAAATACTTCAATGAATCTTTTATAATATCCTGCTAAACCCAAGAAACTTCGAATGTCCTTCACTGACTTCGGTGTCGGCCATTCGCTTACTGCTGACACTTTAGCTGGATCTACAGAGATTCTTTCGCCTGATACAATATGTCCGAGAAATCAGACTTGATCTAGCCAAAACTCACACTTGTTGTACTCGGCATAGAGTTGATGTTGTCGTAAAGTCTCCAGGACAATTCGTAGGTGCTCGGCATGTTCTTTCCGACTCTTAGAATACACCAGGATGTCGTCGATGAAGATGACAACAAACCTGTCTAGGTACTCTCGGAAAACTTGATTCATTAGGTTCATGAATATAGCTGGTGCGTTGGTCACTCCAAATGGCATCACGAGATATTCGTAATGACCATAAAGAATTCTGAATGTTGTCTTTGGAATATCAGACTCTTTGACCTTCACCTGATGATAACCCGAACGAAGATCTAACTTGGAGAAAACGCAAGACCCACTTAGCTGATCGAACAGATCGTCGATGCGCGGAAGTGGATACTTGTTCTTTATAGTTACTTCGTTCAGAGCTCTATAATCAATGCACATTATGTATGAACCTTCCTTCTTCTTCACAAGCAGAACTGGCGATCCCCAACTTGAAGTGCTGGGATGAATCCATCATTTCTTCAATAATTCGTCCAACTGAGTACGGATCTCTTTCAAACCTTCAGGACTCAAGCGATACGGAGCTTTAATCACCGGTTGTGCTCCAGGTACTAAATCAATACTGAATTCAAGAGCTCGATCGGGAGGCAAACCTGATATGTCTTCAAGAAATACATCGTCGAACTCTCGAACTACCTCTGGCTTGTCTTCCCCCGCCTGTAAAGTTGCAATCACTGCCTTCTTCGGTTTTGCTTTGTATATGATTGGCTCCAGGGTAAGGTCTCCACTTTTGAAATGAAAGACCGGATGTTCTGGAATCTTGAACAGTACCCTCCTTTGACGACAATCAATGGTAGCATAGAATGTTCCTAGTCAATCCATACCCAAAACGACATCGAAATTCGGTATGTCCAGCACCTTGAAGTCAGTATAGAATTCTCTGCTGCAAACGACTACTGGACACAGGTCGTATCCCATTGTTTCCTCTAGAACGTCGTTCCCTCTAGAACGTCGTTCCCTGAACTGACATTCCGGCTGGATACGAGAGGTTTGATTGGAATCGCATGAGTTCGGACGAACCGTTGCGACATAAAGCAATGAGATGCTCCAGTATCGAAGGGTGCTAGTGCAGGAAATGAGGCTACTAAGATCGTACTTAAGTTATGTGGAATATGTTTTAGGTATAGAAAAGATATATGGATATAACAAGTATTGAACAGTTTTGAAAGATTGAAAGGTTACCAGTAATGACTTGGCCAGTGGTGTTTACCTCCGAAAGACGCGGCGGACTGAACGTCTTGCCTGAGATTCGGGGCAGATGCTAATTGGTTTTATCCGTCTACCTCTCCGAAGATGCCAAGTTGATTTATGGCGCCGTGTATCGGAGGTTTAGATGGATGCGGCCGATGTAGCAGACTTCGTCAGATTCCCCCTCGCTTGAGCGGTTTTTGATTGTGGGGACGCTCTTCCCTGCAGGCGCAAGCCCCTGCAGTTAATTACGCTACCGCATCGCGGTAGCCACTTTCTCCTTCTCCAGATGTTCACTTCGTGTCGTGTGTGTTTGTTTTGTTTGTGGTTGCCCGTGGATTGTATACGGAGACTAAGTGATGCCGTCGCCCGTAGGACGTGGATTAGTCCAAATCCGTGTTTACTTAGATTTGGGTTTGGTGTTTTAGTTTAAGGATACGTTAGCCATATTGAGTCTAAGATCAACTTAAACTTTTGTTTAGGATACGTTAGCCTAATCTCCAGACTAAGATCAACTTAACGGGATCGTTTGGATCCGACAAGAGAGCAATTGGCTCTATTGTTTAGTTTAATGACGTCGCGGTCGATTTCCAGTTTAGGGACATGGTGGTCCATATTCCAGTTTAGGGACGTGAGGGTCCATCATTCCCCATTTGGGGACGAACATTAGTTTAAGGACATTTCGGTCCAACATTCCCATTTCGGGACGAATATTAGTTTAAGGACGTTTCGGTCCAACATTCCCATTTTGAGACGAATATTAGTTTAAGGACGTTTCGGTCCACGAGTTTAGGGACCCCGCAGTCCGTATCGATATGTGGTTGTCGGGACCCGTCACCTCTCTGACGTCGTTGAAGGATTACAACGATAGGTGTCAGAGGAGTTCGGAGATGTATCCTTGAACCGGATGTAAATTGATTTAGGAGAGCAGTCTTGCTCAGTCAATTTAATTTGAGGACTTACGGCCATGATTGGGCTAAGTCCAGTTGAAAAAATGTTCAACGTTTTTATTTATCTTTGGCCTATTAGATCTGTGCTAGGGCTTTGCCCCTTTTTTAATAATGCACTGCATTTATTCTGGCCTGCTAGGCCTTTTTGATTTGGGCTCAGTCCCTTTGTAAATGATGCAGAGCATCTGTTTTTGTTTGGGTTCTGTCCTTTTTTTTAAATAATGCATTGCATTTTATTAGGCCTGTTAGGCCTTTTTAATTGGGCTTGGCCCTTCTGTAAATAATGCAGTGCATTAATTACTTGACAGTGGCTTGTCAGGCGCTTTGCGCCAATTACTGAGCGCAAGCGCTTGTCGTGGTGACACGTGTCACACTCTGGTGAGCGCAAGCGCAACAGCGCAGTGCGCTGCGCTGTTGCGCTACTGACACGTGGCGCGCTCTGGTGAGTTGCGCCAACTTTAAATTGCAATGCTCTATTTTTAAAAGCGCATAGCGCAAGTGGTTCTGGAGCTGACACGTAGCGCTCTCTGGTGGCTTGCGCCAACCCAGGAGCGCAACAGTGCAGTTTTTGCAAGTGCAAGGCACTATTTCAATAACTTGAGAATCTTTAAGATTCCAGAACCGATGGTTCATAAAAAAGTGCAAGGCATTGTTATTATTTATTTTTTATTGAAGATCATTGATCTTGTTCTTAGATCAATGATCTATTCAGAAGAAGTTCTTCTCTTTTTTTAAAGGTTTTTACCTTCTTTCCCTTCTTGAGTTCTTCTCAAAATTCTTTAGAGTTCTCTCTGTTTTGTTGTTTTTGAAGTTCTTGATCTTTTTTTTTTGAATTGGGGTCTAGGGGCCTTTATATAGTGCCCATTAATTTGTTAAATTTGTTAAAGAGATCATTCTTTGAGTGATTTGGGAAATTTTCCCCACCGTTGGATCTTTGATCCAAGGGCTTCTGTTTTACAGAAGAAAATCTTCTTGTTTTAACAAGAACAGAAGATCTTACTAGAATTTTAATTCTGTTTGGCGCAAACGCACCAGCGCTTGACACGTGTCGCGCAGCGCAGAGCGCGGCGCAACTGCGCTGCCACGTGGCGCGCAGCGCAGAGCGCGGCGCAACTGCGCTGCCACGTGGCGCACAGCGCAGTGCTTGCGTAACTGAAGCATTGCTTCCTTTAATTTTGTTTTAAATAGAGCCTTGCTCTGATTGGACGCGTTGCCTTGGGCGTTGCGCTGACGTATCAGCTTTTGACACGTGGCGCGCTGCGCAAGGGATTTGAAGCGTTGCTTCAATTTTTGAATTTTTGAAATTCAAACAGAGTTTTGCTCTGATTGGGGGAAACAAATGCCCCCCCACCGTTGCGCTTACATGGCCCCAAACGCGAGTGCAACGGTGGCAGAATTCCAACCGTTGCGGCAACTTTTGAAAGTTGAAAGGGCATTTGATGCCTATAAATAGGACCTTTGGTCCCTCAATAGATGATTATCATCTTCAACATTTTTACTTTCAGAATCTCATAGCCCTGCTCTTTATTTTTAAGAACTCTAAGAGTTAAACTCTTAAAAATCTTAGGTAAAAACTTTAATTTAAATTAAATTAATTTTCATTGACAGAGCCTTGCTCTCAATAGATCCCTGATCTAAAGAAAACCCATTTAGGGTTTCACTTAGCAGAGCTTTGCTCTAAAGGGGTCCAAAGAGAACTAAGGAGAATCCTATTAGGGTTCCATTAATAGAGCACTGCTCTCGAGGAGTTTAGCTCCCTATGCCTTTTCCTCATTGCTAATCTTCCAATGATGTTTTATTCTGGCATTATGGCGGTGCGTCTATACAGTCTGCACGAATTCATCACCTACGAGGATATTCGTATGCAGGGCCGTCAACAAAACCAAGAGTTTACAGGTGCCCAATATGCGGAGGTCATGGGTCGCCTTAACGCAAGCGTTGGTTGGCTGCTTCCTCGTCGTTCAGCTCTCTTGAAAGTCATGCTGGGAGCAATATGGAGAGCACTTCCGGGGTTTCACGAGGCCCTACCGCTCAATGCGCTGGATGATGCCGAAAACAAGGTGCATTCAGTGTACCTGTCGGGGCTGATCTCGAAGAAACGACGGGATAGCCTCATCGACATTCTGCATCAAATTTTCCAGCAGATGATGATAATCGCTGCTTATCGGAGGCTGGGGGGCCTCGCCGAAGATCTTGACACACAGGAGCGTGAGAGGCTGCGCACGAGAATAATCAGAAAGGCCAGAAAAACTCTATATGGCCTTACTTTTGAATTCCTCAATCCGTGCCCTGGATCTGAGGTTAAACCATTGTAATAATTTGAATAATGTTTTTGCTTATTTTCTTTATGATTGTAAGAACCCTTTGTAATAGGAATGGAAAATCTCTTATTTCAGCTTGTCTTATTTCTCGTTCTGAGTCTTTCGCCCATGCGTGAATGAGTGTGTCTCGAACGCTTGATCAAATGCACATCAGATGTTCTTTCTGTCGCTTTCTTCTTTCTTTTATTATCAGTATGCTGCCTTAATAAACATGGTTGACAGATAATAGAGTAAGCATCTTGGTTTCTTCGAGAGATAGCGATGGCTTAGGCCGCAGGTTCAGATCTGCCGCCTAAGACTTTTCAACTCTACGAGCCATGAGGGTCTCATAGAGGATTTTCTCCCTACGGATCGAGAAGATCTCGTAGGTGTATTTTCTCCTTAGGAATCGTGAGAATTCCTAAGTGCGTTTTCTCTTATAAGTCGTAAGGATCTTATAAGAGAATTTTTCCTCTTACGAGTCGAGAGGACTCGTAAGCGGTTGTTTCCCTCCTTGTCGAGATTCGACTTTGGAGAGTGAGACCCGTGGATAGTATGCAAGAGACCATTTTACACCGACTTGCAGGATCCCAGTGCTTAGGAAACAAGTTTTTAAATCCCTGCTGCCTAAGGCTTTATCTTCCAAGTCAAAACGAATCGGGGAGTCCTCGCGAAGACACTAAATTCCTCACGGGTCGAGACGAATCGAGCAGTTCTCGTCAAGGACACTAATTTCCCTGAGTTGAAGTATTTTGCCGAGGACGTTGGTTTCCTCGAAGTTGAAACGAATCGGAGTATTCCTGCAGAGACACTGGTTTCTCTACGGGCCGACGCGAATCAGGAGTCTCTCATCAAGGACGCTAGTTTCCCTGAATCGAAGGATTTTGCCGAAGACACTGGTTTCTTCGGGGTTGAAACGAATCAAAGTATTCCTGCGAAGACACTGGTTTCTCTGCGGGCCGACGCGAATCAGGAGGCTCTCATCAAGGACGTTGGTTTCCCTGAATTGAGGTATTTGCCAGGGACACTGGTTTCCCTGGGGTTGAAACGAATCGGTGTATTCCTGCAAAGACGCTAGTTTCTCTGCGGGTCGACGCGAATCAGGAGGCTCTCATCAAGGACGCTGGTTTCCCTGAGTCGAAGGATTTTGCCGAAGACACTGGTTTCTTTGGGGTTGAAACGAATCGGAGTATTCCTGCGGAAACACTGGTTTCTCTGCGGGCCAATGCGAATCAGGAGGCTCTCATCAAGGACGCTAGTTTCCCTGAATTGAGGTATTTGCCAGGGACACTGGTTTCCCTGGGGTTGAAACGAATCGATGTATTCCTGCAAAGACGCTAGTTTCTCTAAGGGTCGACGCGAATCAGGATGTTCTCGTCAAGGACACTGGTTTCCCTGAGTCGAAGGATTTTGCCGAAGACACTGGTTTCTTCGGGGTTGAAACGAATCGGAGTATTCCTGCGGAAACATTGGTTTCTCTGCGGGCCGACGCGAATCAGGAGGCTCTCATCAAGGACGCTAGTTTCCCTAAATTGAGGTATTTTGCCGAGGACACTGGTTTCCTCGAAGTTGAAACGAATCGGAGTATTCCTGCGGAGACACTGGTTTCTCTGCGGGCCGACGCGAATCAGGAGGCTCTCATCAAGGACGCTAGTTTCCCTGAATTGAGGTATTTGCCAGGGACACTGGTTTCCCTGGGGTTGAAACGAATCGATGTATTCCTGCAAAGACACTAGTTTCTCTGCGGGTCGACGCGAATCAGGAGGCTCTCATCAAGGACGCTAGTTTTCCTGAATTGAGGTATTTGCCAGGGACACTGGTTTCCCTGGGGTTGAAACGAATCGATGTATTCCTACAAAGACGCTAGTTTCTCTGCGGGTCGACGCGAATCAGGAGGCTCTCATCAAGGACGCTAGTTTCCCTGAATTGAGGTATTTTCCAGGGACACTGGTTTCCCTGGGGTTGAAACAAATCGATGTATTCCTGCAAAGACGCTAGTTTCTCTACGGGTCGACGCGAATCAGGATGTTCTCGTCAAGGACACTGGTTTACCTGAGTCGAAGGATTTTGCCGAAGACACTGGTTTCTTCGGGGTTGAAACGAATCGGAGTATTCCTGCGGAGACACTGGTTTCTCTACGGGCCGACACGAGTCAGGAGGCTCTCATCAAGGACGCTAGTTTCCCTGAATTGAGGTATTTGCCAGGGACGCTGGTTTCCCTAGGGTTAAAACGAATCGATGTATTCCTGCAAAGACGCTAGTTTCTCTGCGGGTCGACGCGAATCAGGATGTTCTCGTCAAGGACACTGGTTTCCCTAAGTCGAAGGATTTGTGGTGGTCTTTCAGGTTTCATGTAAGCTACCGTTAGAACCGTGAAGCTAGGAATTTGATCTTCGCTTCGTTTGCTGGCACTGCGTCTGTTGCATCAAGACGAATGTCGCGGTTGTCTCTAGGCTGTTGGTGAACCGTCAAGATTTGGCTTTGCTTTCTAGCGGAGCCTATTGGGAAGGTATGGTTCCGTCTTTGTTTGTGCCCTTGGATTGTATACAGGGATCGATGTGATCTCACCTGTAGGGCAAAAGTTTCATCATTTTTTTATATTATTGCTTTATTTCCGTGATGCTCTATCATTTCAGCTTTTATATCACGAAGGTCGCGATTGCCCAATCATTTCGGCTATTTCCCGCGGTGCCCAATCATTTCGGCTATTTATTTTATTTTTACCCGCTGCTTTTTATTTCGAGTTGCCCAATCATTTCAGATGTTCTATATGCATACGTTTTTACTTGCTGCTTTTTATTGCAAGCTGCCCCATCATTTCGGCTATTTTGTATGCATGTGCGGCTTGCTGGCTTTTCGCCGTAAGACTGGAATTAGACACCGGTTTCGGCATCAGCACCGCTACAACTGGGATATTGCCAGGAGCGAATCATCATTTGCCTATGTCGATGTCGAACAAAGGTGGCTTAGCGAACAGGGTTAAGGTCCTGTCGACTAAGGCTTTTGACTTCATGAGCCGTAAGGGTCTCACAAAGGTATTTCTCCCTACAAGTCATGAGGATCTTGTAGGTGTACTTTCTCCTTAGGAATCGTGAGGATTCCTAAGTGTATGTTCCTCTGTAAGTCGTAAGGATCCTACAAGAGGGTTTTCTCCTTGTAAGTCGAGAGGACTTGTAAGGGTTGTTCATCATGCGTACATATCCCCAGTCATGGATGGGACTTGGTTAGGGAAATGTTTATTCACGCCCGTGGATTGTATACAAGGGTCAGTATTGAACCACTTGTAGGGCAATATCGAAAGTTGTGGGGGTTGCTTAAGCACAGGTTTAGGTCTCTGTAACTTAAGACTTTCAAATCTTATGAGCCGTGAGGGTCCCATAAGAGAGTTCTCCTTCCGAGTCGTGAGGATCTCGCAAGTGTATTTTCTCCTTAGGCATCGTGGGGATTCCTAAGTGTGTTGCTCCTTTGTAAGTCGTAAGGATCTCACGCGGGTGGTTTCTCCTTACAAGGTCGAGAGGATCCTGTAAGTGTCCTTTAACGAGGTTGCGCCCTTTCGGGTTTTCACAAACACTCGCCGGTAGTCCTGCTGTTTTTACTCACGGAGCTCTTTTGGGTTTTCATCCGTGCCCATTTTGCTTATGGAAATACCGTTTTTTTTTATTCTTTTTATTCTTTTTTTTTACGAGGTCGCGCCCTTTCGGGTTTTCACGAACACTCGCCGGTAGCCCTGCTGTTTTTACTCACGGAGCCCTTTCGGGTTTTTATCCGTGCCCATTTTGCTTATGGACATACCGTTTATTATATATATATATTTTTATATTTTTTTTATTCATCTCGTCAGCCTAAGGACGTTGCGGTAGTAGTTTAAAGATGTTTCAGTCCTTCGTTAGTTTAAGGACGTTTCGGTCCGCCATTAGTTTAAGGACGTTTCGGTCCGTTCAGGAGAAGGCTGGCTACTGCTTATAAAGTTTGAGCTTAGGAAGATAGCGAGCGGACATAGTCGTCGTCATCTATCATTGACCTAGGCGGTAACTCGCTAAGCGTAGTATTTCTTTAGGAAGCGACCATTTATTGGCCTGAAAGGCCTTTCACCGTGCATATCCATGAGTAGATAGGCTCCACCCTGGTAGACCTTGTCTATGATGTACGGGCCTTCATAGTTTGGCTCGAATTTTCCCCGCTTGGCGCGATTGGGGATCATAGGTCTTTTGACCACTAGCACGAGTTCGCCTTGGCGGAATATCCTCGGTCGGGTCAATCTTTCATATGAGCGCGTCATCTTTGGTTTATAAGCCTCCAGATTTTGTTGCGCTATGAGCCGTGTTTCATCAAGGGCATCAAGTTCCTCAAGCCGAAGGTGAGCATTTTCTTCGTCCGTCAGCTCGTAGTGGACTGCCACTCGTAGAGAAGGTAACTCTATTTCGAGGGGGAGTATTGCTTCCGTACCGAATACTAACGCCTATGGAGTTGTATTCGTGGCCGTCTTGAACGTAGTTCGATACGCCCATAGAGCTTCTTGAAGTCTCTCGTGCCAGTCCTTCTTATTTTGGGACACTGTCTTCTTCATGATCTTCGTCAAGGTCTTGTTGAAGGCCTCGGCTAGACCATTAGATCGCGGATTATAAACTGAGGAATATCTCCAGTCTATATTATGCTGCTGCACGAAGCGACTGATCTTGTGGCTTCTGTAAGCTGGCCCGTTATCGGAGATGATCCGTCGCGGAGTTCCAAACCGATAAATGACATGCGTTTTGAAGAAATGGAGGATATTCTCCGTTTTCACTTCCCTCAACGGTACCGCTTCTGCCTATTTGGAGAAGTAGTCAGTCGTCGCCAGGATGAAACGATGTCCTCTAGACGATGCTGGTTCGATGGGGCCGACTATGTCAGTTCCCCACATTTTGAATGGCCAGCTAGCCACTGTCGGGTGTAGAGGATTTAGGTGTTGATGGATGAAGTCCCCATGAATTTGGCACGAGTGGCATTGCTTCGCATATTCGAAGCAGTCCTGAATCATCGTGGGCCAGTAGTAGCCCATCCGTTTGATCTTCAACTTCATCTTTGGGCCTGCTTGGTGAGAACCACAGAGTCCGTCGTGAACTTCCTGAATGACTCCTTTTGCCTCTTCAGGTCCCAGACATCTCAACCACAGAGAATCAAACGACCTCTTGTACAGAGTATCATTGACGAAGGCGAAAGACAAAGCTCGTTTCATAAGCTGATGTCTTGAGGACGCATCTTCGGGCGTTCGACGGTATTTGAAGTAGTCTATAAAGACTCCCTCCAATCCTCGGCCTTTTCCCGGTTTTTTATTTGCATAGCCATTTTCTCAGTCGCTCCCTTCTCTTCGGGTGATTCCGGAGATATTTCCGCTGGGGCGAGCACCCGACGGCTTTGTACCACAATTCTGACGTCATCGAGGTTCTCGTCAGCCAATTCTTTAGCGAGCTTGGCCAACGCGTCCGCTTTGCTGTTTTCCGCGCGCGGTATGTTTTCCAAAGTGTAGGAAGGGATTTGGGTCAACAATTGTTGCACCTTTTCGCCGTACTTCATCAGCTCTGGTTTGCATGTTTGGTAGTCGCCGTTTACTTGACTAACGACCAGCTGGGAGTCTCCGTATATGAGGAGGTTTTCAATTCCCATGTCAATGGCGATCTCGAGGCCTGATATTAAAGCTTCGTATTCGGCTTCATTGTTTGTCCTCGGTTCTGTTAAGGAGAAAGCAAAGCGCATTATCCCTCCTTGTGGAGTTACAAAGATGAGTCCTACCCCCGATTTGATTATAGGGGTACTTTGTTTACGCTTCTTCATGGAAGATACTCCATCGAAATAAAGATCCCATCGGGTATCACCACCGTCGATCGCATCAAACGCATGTTCGTTTGGAAGATCGCAATTCAGAGGAGAAACGGTGGGTATCGGATGCTCAGCGAGGAAGTCGGCGATGGCCTGGCCTTTCACTGCCTTGAGAGGTTGATACGTTATCGAGAACTCCATCAAGAGCAGGGCCCATTTAGCGAGTCGCCCCGTCAGTATGGCCTTTGACATCAAATATTTAAGAGGGTCCACCTTCGAAATGAGACGGACCTCATGCGCCAACGCATAGTGCCTGAGCTTTGTTATCACGAAGATCAACGCCAGGCAGTGTTTTTCAATAGGGGAATAGTTGCTTTCTGCCCCCAGTAGAACTCGACTTAAGTAATAGAGAGCTCTCTCCTTCCCTTGATCGTTCTCTTGTGCCCATAATGCACCTAAGGCGCCTTCGAGGGCGGTTGTTTAAAGGATGAGAGGTTTTCCCTTAACCGGAGCAGCTAACACTGGCGGATTCTTGAGGTACTGCTTGATTTCGTCCAGCGCGTCTTGGCATTTATGATCCCAGACGAACGGGGTTCCCTTCTTCATCAGGTGGCTGTAAGGACGGCACTTGCCTGAAAGGTTGGCTATAAATCGCCGTATATACGCGAGCTTTCCTTGGAGAGACCGCAGCTGTTTGAGAGTCCTTGGCGGAGGCATTTCCATGATCGCCTTGATCTTTGACGGATCTATCTCAATACCTCGGTGTCGGACGATGAATCCCAGGAATTTTCCCAAGGAAACTCCGAATGCACACTTGAGAGAGTTCATCTTCAAGTTGTATTGTCGAAGGCGTTGAAATACGGTCTTCAGATGCTCGAGATGTTCTTCGTATGATTTGCTTTTAACCATGAGATCGTCGATATAGCATTCGACGATTTCGTGTATAAGGTCATCAAAGATTTTCATCATGGCCCTCTGATAGGTGGCACCGGCATTCTTTAAACCGAAGGGCATCACCTTGTAGCAGAATATACCCAAAGGGGTCCTGAAGGCGGTGTGCTTCTGGTCTTCGGGATGCATCTTTATCTGATTATACCCTGATGAGCCGTCCATGAAGGAGAAAACCTCGTGAGTGGACGTATTGTCTATCATCAGTTCGGTGACTGGCACTGGGAAATCGTCCTTCGGGCAGGCTTTATTGAGATCCCGGAAATCCACGCATATGCACACTATCCCATTTTTCTTCATCACCGGAACGATGTTGGCGATCCATTCAGGGTATTGAACTTCCTGGATGAAGCCAGAGTCGATCAGCTTCTTGACCTCAGCATTGATACTCATCTCAAACTCGAGCCGCATTCTTCTTGGCGCCTGTTTGACCGGCTTGACGTCCGGAGATATCGCCAATCTGTGCACAGCAATTTCTGGATCTAGTCCCGGCATTTCGGAATAGTTCCATGCAAAGCAATCTCTATGCTGTAGAAGCACGTCCTTTAACGCAGTCACCCTTTCTTCAGATAGCAGCTCGCTGACGAATGTGGGCCGCGGGTCACTTGCCGTTCCCAAATCAATCTTCTTAAGGTTATCTGCGGTAGTATGTATTCCATCCTCCAGCTCTTTCGGTGCTGGTGGAAATTCTGAGATCACCTCATCATTGCTGTTTTCGAAGCACCAGGGAAGGTCATCCATATTCTCGGGCTCTTCTTTTGATATTGTTATCATGTGACAAGTACGAGCTCGCTTCGAAGACCGATGTGGGTCTGGTTCTGCTTTCGTGGGTTTGGGTTCGTGCTTCTGTGGCGGCGTTACCCTCCAATTATCAGATAGAGCGAACTTGCTGAGCTGATACTGTTCTTCAACCCAGTTCTTGAAGGTGAAGCAGTCTTCGAGAGGGTGCCCTATTACTCGGTGATAAGAGCAATAGTTTGGGTGTGAGACTTCGCCTGCTTGTTCGGGGTTTTTAGACTCCGGCAGTGTAAGCATCTGATGTTTTATAGCTCGGTCAAGTATCTTCTTCGTCTTGTCCCGAGGAAATGAGTATGCTCGACTCATCTTCATTACAAGAGACAGATCTGGACCGTTCGATTCCCGCTTGCGTGGCTTCTTAGTCCTGCTTTGTTGTTGTCGAGCGCTTTTTCGCTTTTCGACTTGTTTCTGCCTCTGTGTCGAGCCTTCTTTATAATAGGTGGACAGGGAGCGGCACTTTCATCTTTCATGGCCTATTGGAGAAGGCGTTGCGTTTTGGCTTTCTCGTAGATGGTCATCTCACGGTTGTGATCGTCTCTGACTTTTTGGCCAGCTTCCCTTATAAGCTTGTCCATTTGTTCTTCGAACGACGGACTGGGCACTTTTACATCAGGAACTTTTACTGGTTCAGGATTATCGTCCTCCCATTGAGCATCCACTTCTTCATCTAAGTCATGCACGACGTAGCAGTCACGGAGCACCTCTCGTTTCTTGGACCGAATGTATTAAAGCCCGATTGTTTCCATTCTCCCATTAGGCAACTTGTGCTGAGTTTCGGGAACGTTCCAGACCCTGTCATAGAATTTGGCTTTTCGAGCGGTCTGTTTAAAGGATATCCATTGGCGCTTTAGCAGCCTCTTCAAGCCTTTTGTATAATATCTGGGCAGACGGATGGGCTGAAGCCTGTCAAGCGTAGGATCCGTGTCGTGCCAGATTTCTTTCTCCACTTTGGTTTCTTCAAAGCGGTAGAATAGAATTGCATTTTCACCTTCCCGCCTGGGAGGGACATAGAACGTCCGCAGCTCCTCTACACTGTAGATATCAAGTGCATCCAGTTCTTTATGGTGTTTAGGTAAAACCATGGCGACTTGTAGACTTTGTTCTTCGTCAGCGGATGTCTGTATTGAAGGTCGAGCAGAGAATACAGCATGGACCTCATCTTCCGAGTCGCTACCAAATATCAATGTAGGAGTAGATGGTCCCGACTTGTTGTATTGGGGCGGACCCGAATAAACTATCTCCTCTTCCTCCTTGGTATCACTGCTGAAGACAGGGATGGTGGCATTAGCTTTGTTCTCCGGCTTGTGACACCTCTCCGTGTCTTCGAAATCCGGTAAAAAGTATTTGGCATCTTCATATTTTCGGACCACGTTCACAGAGAACGGGTTCAGTTCTCCCGTCACGGTATACTCGAGACCATCCTTAAAATACTTCATACACTGATGTTGTGTAGAAGGGATGATGTTGTACTCGTGTAACCATGGTCGGCCGAGCAGAGCATTGTAGCATGTCTTGGCGTCTATGACGTGGAACTTAATGTCCGTAACGAGTAGCCCAAAGCATAGCGTCAGTATCACAGACCCAAGAGTTCTTGATGATTGGGAGTCAAACCCGGAGATGGTGATCTTGTCCCGAGCAAGGTGCTGGACGCTCATGCAGATTTCCTTTTACACCCACACGTTAAGGAGATTAACAGACGATCCATTGTCGACCAGGATTTTTCATATCTTTATATCGTGGCAGTATCCTGAGACATAGAGGGGGCGATTGTGTTCGCACGTCCCAAGGAGAAGGTCTTCATCGCCAAAAGTGACAGCGGGCGTGTGCACTTCCTCCAATTCATCCTTCATCTTTTCTTCAGCCAGGAAAGCTTGGAATTGTTCCGGCTCCTGTAGTGCCTTGGTTAACGAATCTCTCGCCTCCTTTGATAGTAAAAGGGCGTCAAGAATGCTGAGCTGCGAGGGTAGCTTCCTCAAGTGTGCCAGAACGTTGTAGTCCACCTTATTTCTCTTTGGCGGGTCCTTGGCAATTAGCTCTTCCACAACTTGGTCATCCAGGGCAATATCCTCAGAGACCTTTTCTTTCCCTTTATCTTTTTTGTTTGAGGGTTCGAGATTCTTTTCGGGTAGCGTCCGATTACGCAGCCGGATATTTTCGCAAACCTTCGGCTCTTCTTCTTTTCCCGAGGTGGCCTCTTTAAAGAGGGGGCTAAGAGCCAGCTCCTCGTCAGAATCGCTCCCGAATGTGAGCACTTGCGATCCCCCGGCGTTAACCATGCGACAATTTCCTGTAGTTCTGTTAAGCCCCTCGGTCATATTTTTCTGCTCCCGGTGAGTTTTGCGCTTCTCCCGCTTAAAATGTTGTCGATGAGCAACATATCCTTGCCACCATCTATTGAAAGCTTTACACTCTTCAGTAGGGTGCGAAATCTTCCGATGATACAAGCAGTAGGAGGGGTGCATTTCCACTTCACCAGTAATGCTTTCTTCAGAGGATGGTAACTTCATACCCATTGATATGGCCTTAGCAAACCTTTTCCTCGTCTTGAATTTGCTTTTATCCGCAGTGGATGTATTTTGCTCCAGCGGGAGTGTCTCAACTCTTTCGTCAAGTCGCTGGCGCTTGGCCCTTTCAAATATAGCCGTCTCGCGTTCCCGATCAGCTTTACTTTTCAACAGAGCTTCGTTGAGGAATGCATCAATTGTTTCATCCGATGGCCCCAGAATTTCTGGTTCAGGATCTGCCCTCAGCTTTTCAGTGCAAGGAGTTTCCTCATCGTCTGTAAACGAATGGGAGATCATATGACAGCTCGCCACTTATTCCTCAGATTCATCCGACGAACTGTCTCCCTCATCTTCCTCTTGAAAGACATGGTTGAGGAACTCTTGGAGTGTAATGGGAGTCCGCGCTTTCTGGTTGTATTCCTCCAGCGCGTCAATTTGTTTCTATAAGTCCGTGCGCTTGTCGCCAGGCTTCACGGGCTTCTTGGATTTCTTCTTTTTCTTCTCTGAAGATTTTGACAGCTAGCTGAGAGTGCTTGGGCCACCACTATCTCTCTTTGGAGTTGGGCGCGGCTTCAACATCCCTTCAATGATTTGAGGTTCCAACGGGTTCTTCCACCTGATCGCTGGGCATGTTTGAAGATCGTTCAGCATCCTCTTTGTTTTGGCTGATAGCACAACCTCCCATGGAGCTTCTTCAACGAGAGAGCACGTTTCCCCCGGCGTATTCATCCTTTTAGAGGTGTGAGGTTGCGGCGGATTCACCTTCTATCTGTCGGACAACGCGAACTTGCCCTGTTGGTACTGGTCTTCAATCCAATTTTTGAAGATGTAGCAATCTTCGATCGGATGACCCAGTACTCGGTGATGGGGACAGTAATTGGGATCATGGACGTCGTTCGGCTGCGACGACGTCTTGGATCCGGCAGGTTTATGAGTCGGTTGCGCAACGCCAGCTTGAATAATCTTCTCGTTTTATCTCTTGGAAACGAGTAAGGACGTCCTAGCCTCTCCTCAAGGGGTACGTGCGGACGCATATTATTTTTATGGACAACCGGCTTCGAGTTGCTCGGCTGTTGTTGAGCATTAGCAACAACGATCGCTTTTCCCTTCCCCTTTTCATTTTGAGAGTCCGGCTTTGGAGGGGGAGGTCTATGGCCCATCTGATCCATTTGCGCTAGCTTGTCGATCAGGGCCTGGAAGGTAGTCGGCTTGAAGAACATCATGAATTGCGATATGGTCGCTTGCGGATCGAGGGTTCCCACAAACATGCCTACCGCAGGAGCCTCTTCGATGCGTTGCTCGCATTTTGACCATAAGTTCCGCCACCGTATAGCATATTGGACCCATGTCTCGCCTGGCTTCACTCTGGCATTAATCAATGCCGTCATCGGGGTGCGTTCGCTGGCGCTTGCGAAACGCTGAGTAAACAGCAGTTCCATCTCCGCAAATGTCTTGATAAAATCGTTTGGGAGCTCAGAATACCACTCGAATGTTGTATCTGACAAGCTGCCGACGAACTGGCGAAGCAACAGTTTGTCATCACCGCCGGTGTTGCCGCAAAGCGCTCTGAACTGGGCAACATGCTGGTGGGGATTGCCCGTCCCTTTATAGACATGGAATTTCGGTATCGTATAGCCCGGTGGGTACTTTATCTGATCGTACCAGCTCGGATATGGTCGTCCTATTTTTACGACCTGACCGGCTGCCTCAGTCGCATGATGAACCCGTATCTATTGGGCTATATATTCGTCCAATTCAGCTTTGGAGATTGTCTCCTGTTTGGCTGTTGACAGAGCCGGTGGAGGATTTGACGTTTCTCCCC
Source organism: Agapanthus africanus (assembly GCA_030015575.1). NCBI lineage: Eukaryota > Viridiplantae > Streptophyta > Magnoliopsida > Asparagales > Amaryllidaceae > Agapanthus > Agapanthus africanus. The sequence goes on along the minus strand of JASDDO010000016.1, from coordinate 21,030,663 downwards.
TATCGTCTTCAAGGAGGATCGGGGGATCTTCAGCTGGAGGATCCGGCTGGAGCATCATGCCCACCATATCTTGGAATAGAAGGGATATTCGCTTTATATTAGCCACTTGTTCCGCAGCCTCCTTGTCCTTCTTTTCCAATATCCGACGAAGGAATTCAGCATCGGTTTCTTGCTCCTGGCGTTCATCCGAGGACGCTTCGGGGCTTTCTTTTGGCCCAATGAGTGCAGCCATCGCGTTCATCATTTCCTGGAGCTTTTGCTGTTGCGCCTGGGCTTTGGTCACTGACCGTGTAAGCGGTCTATGACCTGTAGATGCACGGTTGTCCTCCTTCCCCGACGCCATGTATACAGTATAGACCACGATGCCCCGGGACTTAGGGCGTTTAGGCTCACCGCCTCTGGCATTTGCCGCGGGCGTGGGAATTTTCTCCGGCCTCCTTCTCTTGTGGGCCGTTGAAGTTGAAGGGGCCGTTGCAGCGAGCACCCTGGTGATTGTCGTCCTTTGCTGTTTGATTGGACGGTCCTTTTCTTCCTGCACTTTCGCCCTTTTCTGCTGACGAGAGTGACCTTGGTCAATTACAGAGTCTTGAACCCTTCGCCAAACTTTATAAATTTTGGAGGATAGCCGCTGAGGGGGCTGCTCCAGCTTCATTTCCGGAACCCTCTCCGCGGGTGGAGGAGATCTTTTTAGCGTAGCAGTTGGAGAGTTCTTACGTACCCTCCTAAGTGGTTCAAAGCTGTTCCCAGTTGGAACAGCAGCATTAACTTCCACCACTGGAGCAGGTGGAGTTAGCCCTGAGGGGGAGTTGCCCCCGGCCTTCCTTACTCGGTGCCAGTAGCGACGTCGAGCGTGACGAGCCATTGGGACTGGCTCGGCGATAGGGACAGCTTCATCTTGCCCCTTGTCCGAATGAGGTGCCGCTGGTGCCAGCCTCTTAAAGACCGAGGTTGTCATTTGAGTAGCGATATTCAATCTGTCAAAGACAGATCCTCGAGTAGGAGCAGGAGCCGGAATAGTCAGCCTTGAAAAGACTGACTCTTTAACAGGAGAAGCCGCCTTGGCGACTTTTGGAGCAGGGGTGGCTGTCTTTCTCGGGACGGCCATTTCAGGGTTCATGGGCTTCTTGGCGGGCCCATCAGGGTTCTGGTTCTGCCTGGCAAAGACAGAGGCTGCCAGTTTGATATTGGACAACCCGTTGAAAGGGGTCGTTGTAGCAGTGAGCCGATCGAAGACCGACTTCTTGTTCACTTCTGGTGCGGGCATTGGCATGGTGAAGCTTGCAGGCGGGATCATGGTTCCGAAAAACAGGCCGGTGGTGGCCTGGGTCACCTGTTCTACCGGCATGGCAAGGATGGAGGCCGCTTGAGGCCCATAAGCTACACCTCCAGGTGAGATGGAGCGTTGGTTGCACTGGGATGCGGTGACTGAACGTCCGAAAGACGCGGCGGACTGAACGTCTTGCCTGAGATTCGGGACAGATGCTAATTGGTTTTATCCGTCTACCTCTCCAAAGATGCCAAGTTGATTTATGGCACCGTGTATCGGAGGTTTAGACGGATGCGGCCGATGTAGCAGACTTCGTCAGATTCCCCCTCGCTTGAGGGGTTTTTGATTGTGGGGACGCTCTTCCCTGCAGACACAAGCCCCTGCAGTTAATTACGCTACCGCATCGCGGTAGCCACTTTCTCCTTCTCCAGATGTTCACTCCGTGTCGTGTGTGTTTGTTTTGTTTGTGGTTGCCTGTGGATTGTATACGGAGACTAAGTGATGTCGTCGTCTGTAGGACATGGATTAGTCCAAATCCGTGTTTACTTAGATTTGGGTTTGGTGTTTTAGTTTAAGGATACGTTAGCCATATTGAGGCTAAGATCAACTTAAACTTTTGTTAAGGATACGTTAGCCTAATCTCCAGACTAAGATCAACTTAACGGGATTGTTTGGATCCGACAAGAGAGCAATTGGCTCTATTGTTTAGTTTAATGACGTCGCGGTCGATTTCCAGTTTAGGGACATGGTGGTCCATGTTCCAATTTAGGGACGTGAGGGTCCATCATTCCCCATTTGGGGACGAACATTAGTTTAAGGACATTTCGGTCCAACATTCCCATTTCGGGACGAATATTAGTTTAACAACGTTTCGGTCCAACATTCCCATTTTGGGACGAATATTAGTTTAAGAACGTTTCGGTCCACGAGTTTAGGGACCCCGCAGTCCGTATCGATGTGTGGTTGTCGGGACCCATCACCTCTCTGACGTTGTTGAAGGATTACAACGATAGGTGTCAGAGGAGTTCGGAGATGTACCCTTGAACCGGATGTAAATTGATTTAGGAGAGCAGTCTTGCTCAGTCAATTTAATTTGAGAACTTACGGCCATGATTGGGCTAAGTCCAGTTGAAAAAATGTTCAACGTTTTTATTTATCTTTAGCCTATTAGACCTGTGCTAGGGCTTTGCCCCTTTTTTAATAATGCACTGCATTTATTCTGGCCTGCTAGGCCTTTTTGATTTGGGCTCAGTCCCTTTGTAAATGATGCAGAGCATCTGTTTTTGTTTGGGTTCTGTCCTTTTTTTTAAATAATGCATTGCATTTTATTAGGCCTGTTAGGCCTTTTTAATTGGGCTTGGCCCTTCTGTAAATAATGCAGTGCATTAATTACTTGACAGTGGCTTGTCAGGCACTTTGCGCCAATTACTGAGCGCAAGCGCTTGTCGTGGTGACACGTGTCACACACTGGTGAGCGCAAGCGCAACAGCGCAGTGCGCTGCTTTGTTGCGCTACTGACACGTGGCGCGCTGTGGTGAGTTGCGCCAACTTTAAAGAGCAATGCTCTATTTTTAAAAGCGCATAGCGCAAGTGGTTCTGGAGCTGACACGTGGCGCTCTCTGGTAGTTTGCGCCAACCCAGGAGCGCAACAGTGCAGTTTTTGCAAGTGCAAGGCACTATTTCAATAACTTGAGAATCTTTAAGATTCCAGAACCGATGGTTCATAAAAAAGTGCAAGGCACTGTTATTATTTATGTTTTATTAAAGATCATTGATCTTGTTCTTAGATCAATGATCTATTCAGAAGAAGTTCTTCTCTTTTTTTAAAAGGTTTTTACCTTCTTTCCCTTCTTGAGTTCTTCTAAAAATTCTTCAGAGTTCTCTCTGTTTTGTTGTTTTTGAAGTTCTTGATCTTCTTTCTTTTGAATTGGGGTCTAGAGGCCTTTATATAGTGCCCATTAATTTGTTAAATTTGTTAAAGAGATCATTCTCTGAGTGATTTGGGGAATTTTCCCCACCGTTGGATCTTTGATCCAAGGGCTTCTGTTTTACAGAAGACAATCTTCTTGTTTTAACAAGAACAGAAAGATCTTACTAGAATTTTAATTCTGTTTGGCGCAAACGCACCAGCGCTTGACACGTGTCGCGCAGCGCAGCGCACCTGCGCTGCCACGGGTCACGCAGTGCAGAGCACAGCGCAACTGCGCTAGCGCATCTGCGCTGCCACGTGGCGCGCAGCGCAGTGCTTGCGTAACTGAAGCGTTGCTTCCTTTAATTTTGTTTCAAATAGAGCCTTGCTCTGATTGGGCGCGTTGCGCTGATGTATCAGCTTTTGATACGTGGCGCGTTGCGCGCAGCGCAAGGGATTTGAAGCGTTGCTTCAATCTTTGAATTTTTGAAATTCAAACAGAGCTTTGCTCTGATTGGGGGAAACAAGTGGCTTCGGCTTCTTCCACGGTCATTGTGAAAGCCTGTCGCCTCAGTACATTCCTACCTGCTGGAGGAGCATTCCTCTGTCCGTTCCTTTGTACTTGAGGTAAGTTTCTTTGAGCTTGGTGGAACTGACGAGGAGGAGGTGGAGCTGGAGCTGGAGAGCAAGACGTGGAGCAGGTGCCTGGATAGCTGGCCGCTGGGGATAGGTAATTGCTGGTCTGGGTGCAGCATTTGGATTGAGTATATGAGGACAAGACCAAATATCATGTGTGGATGAACCACAGACTAAGCAAAGGCGATTAGCACTCCTACAATCCTTCACCAGGTGTCCATCCCTTTTGCAGTATGTGCAAACGGCTGGACTGGACCAGTTGAATGGTACTCCCAGTCTCCTAGGTACAAAAGGTGGCCTTGAAGAGGCTCCTCCTGCCATCTGAGCGGTAGGGCGCTTCACTCCGGCAGATTGGCATCTGCCCTTCATCTTTACTACTGTCTCATATCGACGGGCAGCTTTCAGAGCCAGTTCGTGGGTTGGAAATCCCATGTAGCTAAGGCAGCTTGGATCTCCGGATCTAACCCTTGCTGAAATCGTATGGACCTGATCTCAGCAGTCGGAATGAGGTGTGCCGCGAACCTGCTCAACATGGTGAACTCGGCATCATACCCATCCACTGATTTGCTCTATATAGAGCCTTATTGTAAGTGGATGAATTGTTGTTCCATGTTAAATCGGGCAGTCTCTGGAAAGTACTTCGGGTCGAACATGTCACAAAAATTCATCCATTCGATAGGCTGGGCAAGACGGCTTTCTTCCGCCTTCCACCATACTCGGGCGTTGTCGGTGAGTTGCAGCTTTGCAACCCGTACCCAAGCGATCTCTGACACTTGTGTTGCTGCCAGATCATTCTCAATGCTCTGAGCCCATTCTTCTGCTTCTAAAGGGCTCTTTTTTCCAGAAAATTGCTTCGGGTGCAATGCTCGGAATTGCTTCACTCCGGGTGCTTCCGCTTATGGGCGGTTCAATAATATAGCAGTCTACTGCTGATGTCCTTCCAGGAGGCTTCAGATTGCCTCAAGCAATACTGTTTGCTCATTGATCGGAGCTGCAACAGTAGGCGGTGGTGGTAGAGGTGGTGGTGTGTTGTTGACGTTGGTGCTGGTATTGTTTGGAGAATCCATAACCTTGAAAGAAAATGGGGTTAGGATAGATTCAAAGAATATGAAATTGTAAGATTCAAGGAATATGAAATGTAAAGAATGTTTTTAGTTGCCGACTCTTGTGTTATATTGCTTAGGACTTCATGCAGAATTGACCTTCATGTCGATGCAGAACTGACCTGCATGGGCCGCCAACAAAACATATCACGCCCCGCTTCCCGGTGTACGGTAATGAGACGCGGCGGGTCACGTGACATATTTACTCAAAAGTAAACACGCTAAGCGTAAATAAGCAATATAATGTAAATATACACAAGAAGACATGGAATGTAAATGAACAGCAACTTTTATTTATTAAACATTTCTTTACAATACAGCTGAAAAGTAAATACAATGATGAAAGCAATATCTAAACAATGGCATGAACATGAAAGTAAAGTATATACAAGAGACTAGAGCTCTGGGTCGTCTGTGAACTGCTCCAAGTCGTGATCACTGGGCTATATCTCCAGTGAGTCAGATCCACCTGACAACATTCCAAAGAAAGAAGAGAGAATGAATGTCGTCAGCAAACAATCGCTCGGTAAGTCCCAAAGAAAGGTAGAAATAAAATAGACAGATAAAAAGAATATAACTGTATAATGTTTGATTGTTATATTAACACAGTTGTTTATAACTTAGTACAGAATATGCCAGTGTATATGAGAGGAGTCCAACTTACCCCGTGGACTATGGTATACGGAGCACAAGGAACCGTTAAGCCACAGAACAACAGCAATGGATATTCAGGTTAGGTGTATTAAAGTGACCGTCTCGTGCCACTTCTAACACATTCTGTACCAGTCTACCCCTTTAAAACCTCGTAATGTATTATGTGTTGATGTATATTATTTTTTTAATAGATGTACGACTTTCCGAAACCATGATATCAGTAGTTCATGTAAATGGAAAGGATATAGACGGATAGTCGTGTAGACCAGTCAAATGTATATCCATGGTTCGGTCAAATCATGTTCATGTTGATATAGATTGAATTCTGGTAAAAATTGATTCATGTTGATTGGAGTTATGCTTGAATCATATTCAAGGATAGATTGATTAATTTCATATTAGACCGAGACTCTGCCTGAGTCAGACACTTAAACAGAATTGAAGTCCTGAATTAGTTTTGGAGTTATCGGTAACTGCTGCACATAGACGGCAAGATTTGTGTCTTTTCCAAGACAATTACCGTATTGATAACACCGTTTTTAGGTTGTCTACCTTAGATAGGCAAGCACCCATATTCTCCGGCTCCCTGAGGCTCAAGAGAACTGGTCCCGCTTAAACCCATATTTACTAGGGTCCTTATTGTAAATTAATATAACTTGAGGGGGTTTTATGAAAAATAGTTTTGATATATTTTCAAAATAAACCTCAAGTGTTTATTTATCGTCTTTAGGGTTTTCATTGATGTATTTTTTTTATAAAATGAGATATTCTAGTGGATATAACCTAATTTGAATAGTATATGGTATTTTCTTGTAATTTGACTTGTATTAAATATGATTGTATTTTCATGATCTTTTGTGATTTTTTTCTTTTGATTAGAAAACATGAAATATATTATATATTTAAAATAGGTATTTTGATAATATTCATATATATATAATTATTAAAAATAGAATTTATTTATTAAATAGAAATCACGTTTTCTTAAAAATTGTAAAAAGAATTCCATCGAGATCAAATGCTCTGTGAGGAGGTCTGCATCTCGCTCTACTAGTCTCGAGGACGTACGATAACCTGCACCATCCCGATCGGGTTCCCCAAAATGTGTTGTAGAGGCTTATTTGCAAGGAATTATATAATACACTTTTAAAGAAAACGGTTTTTGATAGTTTATGGTATTTAAATGTAAATTCGTATTTTGTCCCAAAATAATGTTTTTACAAGCCATCGTGCTATGTCAAGAATGAGTGTTGTGATGAGCTAGGTCATTACCTCGTGAGTTTTCTAAAAGTAATATGAGCAAAACTATAAGGTAATGTTGTATGTAAACGTGATGGTATTTTACCGTAAAAGTTAAATAAAAATTGTTTAACATTATATTTTGAATTGAAACTTATTCTAAATGTTATTTAATGGTTAATAAACAATATATAAAAAGATGGTAAATTTTTTATTAAGAAAAATTACGTTTTTGATGAAATTAGAATCGGAAATCGGAATAACTCTGCTTCCGACGAGTTTTGAAAATAGGATTCTATTTACTAGAGAGAGAAGAGGGAAGAGGGGACTTACTGATTAAAGGAGAGAGGAGAGGAGAGGTAGAGGAAGGGTTTGCAATCGTCGTGGAGTCGCGCCGTCGCCGGATTTGTCCCGAAACGACGCCGGAACTCGATCTTGAGCTAACTCCGCGCCGTCGCCGGATTTGTCCCGAAACGACGCCGGAACTCGATCTTGAGCTAACTCCACTTGTACAACTTTTGGACTTTGAGAATTTAGAGAGTTTTGGCAAAGGATTTCTGAATGAGGAGGCTAGGGTGTGATGTTTGTATTTATAGGAGAAATTAGGGTTTTGAGGATTGAAGAATGAATTAAAAATATTCATTAAAATGGATTAAAGAGGTGAATTTAATCCCTCTGTAAATTTTCAGAGAAATCAAACAAAATGGGGGTAGTGGAGTAGGCCAAGAGGTGCTGGGGGAAAAAGTTAGGGGAATTTGCTACGGGGAGGCCCGGCGGCGCCGGCCACAATAGCAATCTCGCCGGCCATCTAGGGGGTGGGGGCTCTGGATTGAAGACACGTGTCCTTGTCGTTTCATATGGCTCAGTGCACATGTTTGTTTTATGAGACTTTTCATTTTTACGTGTGTTGCACGTGTAAACTTTTGGGATTTCAAAAAGTTTAAAAGAAAAATCAACAAAAATAATATGTGGCTGAGGGGATTCGAACACAGGGGCTATGTCACAGCAGTGCAAGGCTTTACCAATGAGCTACAAGTGCTTTCTTGCTGTTCAAAAGCATTTTAAATACTTATAGCATACACAGGATTACAAATATTCCATTTGTACATTAACTTTTAAACAAATTTCCTGTACATTAAAACAGAGTCGTTACAAATACTACCTTTATTAATCAGTTATTTGCATTTACAAATCCTTTGAAGGTATAGTACAAGAACCCTAGTTGCTCTAGATCTCTATCTTATTGGAAGTAGATGACTAGCTGATGATCTCCTGGATGCGTGGATCGCTTTGGACCTCTTGATCACTTCGGATTGATGATTTTTTATGTGAAACTCTCGGTCCTATATATAGTCCCAAAACCAGAAACCCTAGATGCCCTGAGTGAATATATGTTGTTAAGATCCATACTACAAAATATCACATCCCAACTCTACCAAACCGCCGCAGATCCGCCGCAAATGTCACATTTTGCCGCCCTTCCGCCGCAGAATTGTGGAATTAGGTTTTCGGATTTTTTCTGGTGTTTTGGCATCATTTTTGGAGATCCTCTAGATGTCTAGATTCTGAAAATAATGCTCTGAGTCTTTGCCGTTGTTAGATCTCATTATTTGCTTCAATATTTTTGCAGATTCGATTCCGACATCTTGATTTAACCTGGATCTCCTTGATTCCAGACCTTAGCTAATATCTGCACAATATATCAATTCATAGTGTTAGTAATATTTGGTATATTTTTGAGATATTATCCTAAACATTTTATATGATATTAAATCTTAAGAATATGGTTAGAAATATTTGATATGATATGCATATTTTAATTACTAAGATATCATATAAATATTATATGCACGTATTTTCCCTCATTATGTTAATTATAATGTAGAAACATATGATAATAATCTTTTTATAAATAAACCCTTATATGTTCTATAATTACAATAAAAACCTCTTAGTACTTAACAATAATAGGGAAAATGTTCATTCAAATGTGCAATATTTTAGACTAATCAAATACCCCCAAACCTAACTTTGATCGTCCCGAGCAAACTAATTATTAAAGAGAAGAAAAAGAAAAAGAAAAACCTAGCACACTTTCGTAGGCAATACAATTGCACTGAGCACGTGCAACAAGCCTTTAAACCTCTAGGTGTCCCTGGTAGGAGGAGTGTTGTCTCCTGAGGGTTTTCAGCGGATTACACCCACAAATTCCCATAATAAAAGAAAGATGATGAAAGTTACATACAGAGATAAAGAACATATAAAGAAATAACCTGAAAATAAGAGTTTCAAGCTATACTAACTTTTTAGTAGCCATGAGCCCTATCTTAATAGTCATGAAAAGATATCAGAAATCACATCATCCCTCAATAGAACATCGCCTTTTGTCTTCCTCCCTATCTTTCTTCCAACATCGATCATATACCCCTACGTGTGTGTAAAAGACATTCTTACACTTAGATAATTCAATTCAACCTATCATACTCTTGTCTATCTTCCTTAGTACTTTTTAGTCGGTGAATGTTTTATAGATGGAATTGCTCACACATTTTTCATGCGACCATTAATACTTCTTGAGGTACTAACCAACCGATTAGCAAGCGTTCCCACTCTTATAGGAGTAATTAGCAATATCCTAGTCTTGCAATACCTAAGGCTTAGCAGTGACTCCCAAACCAGTTGGTCTAAGGCACTAGGTGATAAGGCACCCTCGCTATATTTTTTTTCTGCTGCCTTAAGTAATTACAAAACCACTGTTCATTTTTCTTCACCATTTTTATTTTTGTTTATATATTTTTTTCCTTCATACTAAGGCTTTTAGACAAGAGCATTTCAAGTTATCCTTTACTATCCCAAGTTTCATGATGTGTGCAAATGCGTATAGTAAGGTATCAACGTTCAGATATTTGGACTCAAGAATAGGGACTATTTTTCAAACTTATTTCTATCCGCAGATTATTAATTTCCTTCATCTTACTAACTCTTAGGATAACAGCTCATGACTACTTATTACTAACTTCGTTTTAAAACATCTAATTTTCGTACTTTTCTTGAATCTCTTCCTATCTTTCATATCTATTCTTCACTTCCTAACTTTTATTATCAAAATTTTTTTTTGATATTATTTAATATAATGCAAAATGATGCGTGAATAAGCATAAGCCCCAACCCCCCAAACCAATTTGCAGTAGTGTCCTCATTGATGTCATCTTTAAGCTTAAAAATCTATAGACTTGGGAGGAAAAGTTCTCAATTATTAGCAAAAGGGGACAAAATGTTAATGACAGTGAAATCCTCCTCCAAACTTATTTTTGGCTCTATTATACAAAAAAATTGTTTTTCTTTCAAGAGCCAAAATATCACCACCACCACCCCCTCCAACTTGAGTGAAACAGTATTAAGCATTTAAAATTATAAGAGAAAGGGTAAAGTTATTGGTCTATGCAAACTTTACAAAGAACAAATGTCAACACAAACCATTCGAAAATTTTATCGATGTAACAATATAGTTGGTAGAAGATCATAGATGTGAAGAAGTGGGGAGATAAGAGGCGTAATCGATCGGGTTTACGTCTCGGTTGGTAGAGACAAAACAATGATGGTAGATGAAAATGAGAATGTGAATGATTAGGAATGAGTGGAATATTAGCATTCTCATACTTAATAAGAAAAAGGATGGCGGTTCAACTTCTTCGGGTGGAAGTTGATTCATCACAACATCCATGTCTTTTAGGAATGCGAGTTCTTCGGCGAAAATGTCTTCAAAACTTTCATCAATGGTCCGAGTAATAATTTCATCGATATCTATGGAATATGCAGATTCACGAGGACGGTTGAGAGTTCCAAGGTCAGCCTTTTGCGCACCAAGATTCAAAACATTCGATTCATCGGAAATTATGGAGGTAGGAGATTTGAAATGATCGTCTCCCTCCTTCTCAAAAGAGTCTAAATCGAGTGGTCTTTCAAGAATCATAGAATTCGAAATATCGGAGTGTGATTCATAAAAACTCGGCGGAGTTGAAAGAAGATTAGAATAACCAAAGAAAGTGGGTGATGAAATGGGTGAACAAATTTGGGCGTCGAGCATTGTTGAACCAGATGTGAGAGATGAAGGTCGTATATCGTTCTGCTTATCGGATAGGTCGGTGTTGGAAACTCACGATGTCGTGCTTTTTGAAAAAGATTTTGTCAATATAGGATATGTCGGTTTCATGAAGAAAATAGTGCACGACGTGAGTCTCGAGTTATAAAAATACCGCAAGTGCACGGTGCGATGATGCAAGACGGCAAGTACGGGTCGATCCACAGGGAGTGGATATCACGATGTTCTTTTGAGTTAGAAAACAATGGGTTGGAGTTGGAATTGTCACGTTTTTACAAAATGAAATAAAGAAAGGATAAAATGATGTTTAGGGAAAACTTAGGCTAAACTTTGGTAAATTGAAATACAGCGTTACCCCCAACTCTCAATCTTGATTCAAGGTCCATTTTTAGTTTCTAATTGACTTAAGAAAGCATGCCGCATCTATCCCGATAAAAAGTGTCGGTTTAGGATACGATATGTAACTACTTTGTTTTAATATAAAGGAAATTTGTTTAAAAGTTAATGTACAAATAGAGTATTTGTAACCCTGTGTATGCTATAAGTATTTAAATTGCTTTTGAACAGCAAGAAAACACTTGTAGCTCATTGGTAAAGCCTTGCACTGCTGTGACATAGCCCCTGTGTTCGAATCCTCTCAGCCACATATTATTTTTGTTGATTTTTCTTTTAAACTTTTTGAAAGACCAAAAGTTTACACGTGCAACACACGTAAAAATGAAAAGTCTCATAAAACAAACATGTGCACTGAGCCATATAAAACGACTAGGACACGTGTCTTCAATCCAGAGCCCCCCAACCCCCTTGATGGCCGGCGAGTATGCTATTATGGCCGGCGCCCCCCTAAGAAAATCCCCCCAACTTTTTTCCCCAGCATCCCTTGGCCTACCCCCACTATCCCCATTCTGTTTGATTTCTCTGCAAATTTACAGAGGGATTAAATTCACCTCTTTAATCTATTTTAATGCATATTTTTAATTCATTCTTCAATCTCAAAACCCTAATTTCTCCTATAAATACAAACATCACACCCTAGCCTCCTCATTCAGAAATCCTTTGCCAAAACTCTCTAAATTCTCCAAGTCCAAAAGTTGTACAAGGGGAGTTAGCTCAAGGTCGAGTTCTGGCGACGTTTCGGGACAAATCCGGCGACGACGCGACTCCACGAAAATTGCAAACCCTTTCTCTACCTCTCCTCTCTCCTTCAATCAGTAAGTCCCCTCTTCCCTCGTCTCTCTTTAGTAAATAGAATCCTATTTTTAAAACTCGTCGGAAGCGGAGTTATTCCGATTTCAGATTCTAATTTCATCAAAAAAGTAATTTTTCTTAATAAAATATTTACCATCTTTTTACATATTATTTATTAACTATTAAATAACATTTGGAACAAGTTTTAATTAAAAATATAATGTTAAACAACTTTTATTTAACTTTTACGGTAAAATACCATCACGTTTACATACGACATTACCATATAGTTTTGCTCATATTACCTTTAAAAAACTCATGAGGTAATGACCTACCTCATCACAACACTCATTCTTGACATAGCACGATGGCTTGTAAAAACATTATTTTGGGACAAAATACGAATTTACATTTAAATACCATGAACTATCAAAAACCGTTTTCTTTAAAAGTGTATTATATAATTCCTTGCAAATAAGCCTCTACAACCCATTTTGGGGAACCCGATCGGGATGGTGCGGGTTATCACACGTCCTCGGGACTAGTAGAGCGAGATGCAGACTTCCTCACGGAGCATTCGATCTCGATGGAATTCTTATTACAATTTTTAAGAAAACATGATTTCTATTTAATAAATAAATTCTATTTTTAATAATTATATATATATAAATATTATCAAAATACCTATTTTATATATATAATATATTTCATGTTTTCTAATCAAAAGAAAAGAATCACAAAAGATCATGAAAATACCATCATATTCAATACAAGTCAAATTATAAGAAAATACCATATACTATTCAAATTAGGTTATATCCACTAGAATATCTCATTTTATAAAAAATTACATCTATAGAAACCCTAAAGACGATAAATAAATACCTAAGGTTTATTTTGAAAATATATCAAAACTATTTTTCATAAAACCCCCTCAAGTCATATTAATTGTAGGGTGTTTTTCGTCACCCCAGTGAGATGGGAATACGCGCGCGCTTGTCAGGCGTACTACAGATTCCCCCTGCCTAGGGTAGGCCGGGGTTTAATGATTGTGGGGATCCGAATCTCCGGCAGCCGCGGACTAAGCTGCCGTTAATTACCCATCGCCTTTGGGGCGGGGGAACCTCCGATTAACGGGTTAAACTGGTCATGCGAACTCAATGTGCAGTGTGCGTGTGTTTTGAAAAGGGGTTTTGGATATATCGGGAGCCACGCAGAGTTTTTACGGGGGTCCCGCTACCCGGATAGCGGGCTGGGGGTCAAGGGGGCTAGCAGCCCCCTTGCGGGGTGCGGGGCAGCGCCCCGTTAGAAATTTTTTTCTAACAGGGACAGTGTCGTGGAGTACGTGTATGTATAAATTTGTATACATATGTATATATGTATATATGTACACAAAAAGAGGGGGAAAAGACATCCAAGGGATGCGCAGGTGCGCAAGCGCGCACGCCACGTGTCGGCACGCGGGCGACTTGCGCACTTGCGCAGGTGCGCAAGCGCGCGCGCCACGTGTCGGCACGCGGGCGACTTGCGCACTTGCGCACTTGCGCAGGCGCGCGCGCCACGTGTCGGCACGCGGACGACTTGCGCACTTGCGCACTTGCGCAGGCGCGCGCGCCACGTGTCGGCACGCGGGCGCCTTGCGCACTTGCGCAAGCGCGCAGGTGAGGCACAACAGGCTTTTAGCCTAAAAAAATTTCTCAGAAGAGAAATCAGAGAGGAGTTGGACTCCTGAATGTGTTTTTCTTCTCTTTTTGGGGGTTTAATGAAAGATGTTCTTCTTCTTCCTCCTGTTTTTTGGCCGGATCTTGAAGATCAAGGGATGTGAGATATCAAAATCTCTTCTTTTTGAGATCTGATGGCAGATCTGGGTTCCCCTTAATGGGTTTTATGGTGGAAAACTATTTAGTTTTGAAAAAGAAAGAGTAAAACTCTTGATTTAATTCAAGAGAAAGGAGAAGGTTTTGGAACCTTGAGGAAGGAGAAAAGATCTCAGATCTATATTTTTTTGGAATGAAAAGTGTTATTTTTTTATTCATCATGTTGCCTTTTATAGGCTTACATATTTACATATAGCCCCTTGGGCTTTACAAAAATGGCATTTTAGCCATCCCATGGCTCACGTACCATTTCATTTTTGCACATAAGCCATGGGCTTACAAAATATTGGCTTTATGCCCATTTTGTTTACATTCATGCATAAACAATTACATAAAAATTATTTATTACATGATTTTTTTTGTTGACATGGCGGGAGGCCGGACGCTTCGTGTTCGGGCTCGACCTGGGCATTGGCCCACTTGCTTGGGCTTGGGCCCACCTGGCTTGGGGTTGACCTTGACTTTGACTTGGTCAACCGGGGTGCAAATTTTGACTTCAACATTAATTTACAATAAGGACCCTAGTAAATATGGGTTTAAGCAGGACCAGTTCTTTTGAGCGTCAGGGAGCCGGAGAATATGGGTGCTTGCCTATCTAAGGTAGACAACCTAAAAACGGTGTTATCAATACGGTAATTGTCATGGAAAAAGACACAAATCTTGCCGTCCATGTGCAGCAGTTACCGATAACTCCAAAACTAGTTCAGGACTTCAATTCTGTTTAAGTGTCTGACTCAAGCAGAGTCTCGATCTAATCTGAAATCAATCAATCTATCCTTGAATATGATTCAAGTATAACTCCAATCAACATGAATCTATTTTTACCGGAATTCAATCTATATCAACATGAACATGATTTAACCGGACCATGGATATACATTTGACTGGTCTACACGACTATCCGTCTATATCCTTTCCATTTACATGAACTACTGATATCATGGTTTCGGAAATTCATACATCTATTAAACAAAACAATATACATCAACACATAATACATTACGGGGTTTTAAAGGGGTAGACTGGTACGGAATGTGTTAGAAGTGGCACGAGACGGTCACTTTAATACACCTAACCTGAATATCCATTGCTGTTGTTCCGTGGCTTAACAGTTCCTTGTACTCCGTATACCATAGTCCACGGGGTAAGTTGGACTCCTCTCGTATACACTGGCATATTCTGTACCGAGCTACAAACAACCGCGTTAACATAACAATCAAACATTATACAGTTATATTCTTTTTATCTGTCTATTCTATTTCTACCTTTCTTTGGAACGTACCGAGCTTCTCTCTTCTTTCTTTGGAATGTTGTCAGGTGGATCCGACTCACTGGAAATAGATCCCAGTGCTCACGACTTGGAGCAGTTCACAGATGACCCGGAGCTCTAGTCTCTTGTATATACTTTACTTTCAATGCCATTGTTTAGGCATTGCTTTCATCATTGTATTTACTTTTTAGCTGTATTGTAAAGAAATGTTTAATGAATAAAAGTTGCCGTTCATTTACATTCCGTGTCTTCTTGTGTATATTTACATTATATTGCCTATTTACGCTTAGCGTGTTTACTTCTTAGTAAATACGTCGAGTGACCCGTCGCGTCTCATTACTGTACACCGGGAAGCGAGGTGTGACACGATATCACATTAGGTTGAAAAGAAACTAAAAATTTAAGGTTTAAGATGAAATGAGCTAAGTGAGGTTAGCAAGCATAGAACATATGCTTGTATGGCTATATGTTCTATCTAGCTAGTTTACTACACTTAGCTAAATTTTATATTCTTTTCAACTTCAATTCTTAATATAACAACAATAAAATATAAAGAAGAAATAGGATACATGTTAAAGGTTGATTTACAACCATTCAAAACAATATATCCTATCAAGCAAAACATAATAACATCGCATATATTAAAAAAAGAAGTGCAAAATGTAAAAATCAAGAAGGAGGGGTTGGAAGGCAAGCCATTCAACAACCTACCTCACCATAGCCTAAGCACAAGACTACTCACACATAATGAAATGGGATCACAACTTAATAAATATAAAAGAAAATGAAAATAGAGTAAAGACACAAGAAACAACTTGAAATAAATGAAGCTTTGATTGCAATGGTTTCCAAGTACAAGAAAAATGAGTTCAAATACCAAAATCTAATCTTGCAAGTTCAAAGAGAGAATTTGCAAAACCAGAGGAAGGCAAAGAACTCAAACTAAGAGATACAAAATCAAACTAGTTACAATGTATACAAAGTTTCTCCCCAAAAGTATATCCTAGCTTGCTCACTGATCTGGTATTTATAGGCTCCAAATAAAAATAAACAAATAATAAAACCAGGATGGTGAGACAATATTGAGTGACCGGATGAAATATGGGGTGATTTGGCCTTGGTGGGACCGACGGCCGGCCACGTGTAGGTTGTCGGGTCTCGAGTTTGCTTGGTGATCTTGAGTGCTCTCCATAATCCCACCGGTATTGTTTAATTTCTTTATATCAGCTTAGGTTATACTCAGTAGGTTTGGAGGGAAAACTAACTCCAAATCACATCACATCTTTTCATTTCACTCATTACTCATGCCCACTTGTGCTCTCTACTTGCACTAGGCAGCCCCACCTAGATCCATGTATCAAAAAAGTGTTCACACTTGTATTGTGTTGGACCATTTTGCTTGATAGAATGTGTACACATGCATGTTGCAAAGAAACTCTTTAGATATTGATCGGCTTTCTGTTCCGGTTGCATTGTCGGCTCACAAAAGTCATATCCATGAATTTGATTGTGTTTCCAGTGTTTTGTCACGAATACCTGTAATCTATATTTATTGAGCAGACACGGGTTAATAGTACCGATATATCACAAAAT
This sequence comes from Agapanthus africanus, assembly GCA_030015575.1. NCBI lineage: Eukaryota > Viridiplantae > Streptophyta > Magnoliopsida > Asparagales > Amaryllidaceae > Agapanthus > Agapanthus africanus. The sequence goes on along the minus strand of JASDDO010000016.1, from coordinate 21,013,825 downwards.
TGATAACGAATGAGCGGTATAAAAATGCAATTATTCGTGATGAACAAATACCCCCAAACTTATCTTTTGCTTGTCCCGAGCAAAACAAAATCCTAACCTCACTTTCGCAGGGAAAGCGATTGCACTGAGCTCGTGCAACAAGCCGTTAAACCTCTAAGTGTCCCTAGTAGGAGGAGTGTTGTCTTCTGAGGGTTTTCAGCGGATTGCACCCACAAAATCCTGTCAAGTTAGTTTCGTGAAAGAACAGTTGATTCTAATATTTAAAATAGGTATCAAAGCTAGAAGTTCTATTACCCTAGTCAGAAACGTCCAACCCTTATTTTTCACTTCTCACATCTTATTTAACATGAGCCCATACACGTCTTTACGTGGTTGTGTGAATAGTGTCGTTAAGTTTTTAAGAACTTCGATTAAGGTCATCATGTCATAAATACGGATCAGGACCAACTTCTTAAGGATCATACGAGTTTGAAAAGACTTAAGATTTTCTTAAGTTTCATTCGCCAGTTAAGTTTCAAGTCAGAATTTTTATCATTTTTAACAGAGAACTAAGTCTTATTCTTCACTCCTACCCTTCACATGTTTTTGTTCATACTCACCTTTTGTGATCGTGCAAAACGTATTATAATTTAAACTTTCATATCTCCGCTAAGAAAATATTATAATAGAAAACTCGTCTCCGCCAAGATTATTCTCCCACAAAGAACCGTGAGGACTTTTAACTTGAAGAGAACACTTGTTTAGCTTGTTTTATTTGGCGATTGGAGACTTAGTGAGATCTGGGTCAATGACTCCCAAACCAGATGGTTTTAGGGCATTAGTTGTGGAGACACCCCTAAGACTTAATTGCCCAAGTTACCAAGGCCACAAAACAAAAGACTCATTTTGTTGCATTTAAAATATTCTGAAAGCAGTGAGAACGAAGATATTGCCAGCTATTCTTTTTAATCCTAAAGACGTGTTCATGTGGATAAGGTGTGTAATCACTCCAACAAGGTTCTAGATGTGTTATTTTTCAGACTTTTAGCTTCTATTAAAACTTCAATAATATCCTTCATATCCACTTCACTTTATGAACTATTCTTGATATTACTTAATTCAGAACAAACCTGTTTGATCCTAAAGACGCTCATCAATTTTCAAAAGTTAAAAGACATATCAGACCTTTCATCTAATTTTCAAAAACTCATGACACGTGGAAAGTGATATAAAAGACGTATATTAGCTACGGTCAAACTCAAAGGAGGGTTATCTTTCGGGTTTTCAATCTCTCGAAAAGGATTTAGGTGTTTCTATCTTATCAACCGAACCGTCAGACTTCGAGTCTAAGTTCTCTCACTAGCTAACATGATGACAAAGTATTTATGTTTTTTGAAAAAAACTCAAATTTTTATGGTTTTTTTTTGAAATGCAAATGCAGAATATACAAATGAATGCAGAAGATAGAAATGCTTACCGAGCATACCCCAAAATTTAAACTTGACAGTACCCTCACTGTCATACAGTATAACGAGGGTCAAAATTGTTGAGGGGTCAAAAATAAATACACAGTCTCAAAGAGGCAAAAAAATTTATATACAAGATGTGGGGATGTGATTTAATCGTTATATATTGGCTCATGTAAAAACATGAGCTCCCTCGTTTCCGCAGGCAATTCTAAGAATGGCTTCAGACGTTGGCCATTGACTTTGAAGGTGTTGCCAGAGTGTTGATCTTCAATGTTGACTGCACCATGCGGAAAAATAGTGCGCACAAGAAACGTACCCATCCAACGTGACTTCAATTTCCCAGGAAACAGATGAAGTCTGGAGTCGTAAACCAGAACCTTCTGGCCCACAGTGAATGTCTTTCAGAGAATAGCCTTGTCGTGAAAAACTTTCATTTTTTCTTGTACAGCTTGGCGTTCTCATACGCGTCATTGCGTATCTTGTCGGTTTCGTTTAATTGAAGTTTTCGTGCATAACCGGCCTTTTCTAGGTCGACATTGAGCTGTTTAATTGTCCAGAATGCGCGGTGTTCCAATTCAACAGGCAGATGACATGCTTTTCCGAAGATGAGTCGGTATGGAGACATACCTAGATTTGTTTTGAAGGCGGTGCGAAACTCCCAAAGCGCGTCATTTAACTTCAACGACTAATCCTTACGGTTTTGGCTGACAGACTTTTCCAGAATCTGTTTAATCTGTCTATTGGAGACTTCGACCTGACCGCAACTTTGAGGATGGTAGGGCGTTGACAATTTGTGGCTAATGGAGTATTTCTTCATTAGTGATTCAAAAGATCGGTTGCAAAAATGTGTTCAATTATCACTATGATGGTGCGAGGTGTACCGAACCGAGAAAAGATGTTCTCTTTTAAGAATTTTACGACAACCTTGTTATCGTTGGTTCGACATAGGACAGCCTCCACCCATTTGGACATATAATCCACAACCAACAAAATATAGAAATTCTCGAAAGAGTTTGGGAATGGCCCCATGAAATCGATACCCCAGACGTCAAAAACCTCAACAATCAGAATGGAATTTAGGGGCATCTGATTTCATTTTCCAATCTTTCCCATGTGTTGACATCGGCTACAAGTTTTGCAATATTCAAAAGCATCCTTAAAAAGCGTCGGGCAGTAGAAGCCGCTTTGCAAAACTTTTTCAGCCGTCTTTCTGGGTCCAAAATGGCCCCCACAAGCTTGATCATGACAAAAAAACAGAACACTTCTCGTTTCAGAGTTGGAGACGCACCTTCTGATGATCTGATCAGGACAGTACTTGAACAGGTATGGTTCATCCCAATAAAAGAATTTGACTTGGGAGAGAAATTTTGACTTGGCCTGATTTGACCAAAAAGAAGGTGTTTCTCCGGTGACAAGATAGTTCACGATATCAGCGAACCAGGGTTCGACCAATACAGAGAGAAGTTGTTTGTCTGGGAATTGTTCGTTGATTAAAATTTCCTCGATTGGTGTATTTGTTAAGCGAGACAAATGATCGGCAACAACATTATCGGTTCCCTTCCTATCCTTGATGGTTAAGTCAAATTCTTGGAGAAGGAGAATCCAACGTATCAATCTGGCTTTGGCATCCTTTTTTGCAAAGAGGTGCCTAAGTGCAGAATGATCAGTCTAAATAATGACATGGGTCCCGATCAAGTAAGGACATAATTTTTCAAGTGCGTACACAACATCTAAGAATTCCTTTTCAGTGGTGGTGTAATTCAGCTGTGCGTCATTCAACGTCCTGCTCGCATAGTGGATAACGTGCGGCTTCTTTTCAAATCGTTGTCCTAAGACAGCACATATTGCAAAGTCAGAAGCGTCGCACATTAGCTCGAAAGGTTCATTCCAGTCTGGTGCACTTAAGATCGAAGCGGAAGTGAGCTCCGATTTCAGAATCTTGAACGCAGTAAGGCACTCAGAATTGAAATCAAAGGGAATATCCTTAGCCAGCAAAGAAGTCAAATGTCTAGCCAGTTTGCTAAAATCCTTGATGAAACACCTGTAGAAACCGGCGTGACCTAAGAATGCCCTGATGTCACAGACAGTTCGTGGAGGTGGGAGGCTTCAAATGACGTCGATTTTTGCTTTATCGACTTCGATGCCATTTTCAGAAATGATATGGCCTAACACAATGCTGTGTTTGACCATGAAATGACACTTCTCCCAATTGAGTGTGAGGTGTTTTCCCTTGCATCGTATCATGACCAGTTCAAAATGCCTCAGACACTCAGAAAATGAATCTCTAAAGATGGAGAAATCATCCATGAACACTTCAAAGAATCGCTCTACCATGTTGGAAAAGATGCTCATCATGCACCGCTGAAATGTTGCAGGTGCATTGCATAGCCCAAAGGGTATGCAATGGTAGGCGAATGTACCAAAAGGACAAGTGAAGGTCGTTTTGTCCTGATCCTCCGGATCGATCGGGATTTGATTGTAGCCGGAATATCCATCAAGGAAACAATAGTTGGTATGGCCGGCTAGGCGTTCAAGTATTTGATCAATGAAGGGAAGCGGAAAATAATCCTTGCGAGTTGCTGAGTTGAGCTTTCTGTAATCAATACAGACTCTCTAACCCGTCTGTGTGCGGTTTAGGACTAGCTTGTTTACTTCATTTGTGATCACAGTGATACCCGATTTTTTTAGTACAACGTGAATGGGGCTTACCCATTTGCTATCAGATATGGAATAAATGATCCATTGTCAAGACACTTTAGCATTTCATTCCACACCGCTTCTTTCATAACCGGGTTAAGCCGGCGTTGAGGATCTTTGAAGGGTTTGGAATCATCAGTCATGTGGATTCTGTGCTGACAGATAGCAGTGTTGATTCCTTTGATATCATCCATTGACCAACCAATTACTTCCATGTTCTTTCTCAGAACGTTCATGAGGGCCAACTCTTGCTCAGGCGCAAGGTCGGTTGCGATTATAACCGGAAGTGTTTCGTTATTGCCCAAGTATGCATACTTGAGGTGGTCAGGAAGAACTTTGAGGTCAATTCTGGGTGGCTCCTCCACAGATGGTCGCACTTCAGGGGCGGTCCGTTACGAAGTGGTTCAAATTGGGGGCCCCAATATGCATAGAAAGCATGTTCAGGACTTAGCTTCTCAAGCAAAAGAAGCTCATCAGAAAACGGTTCTTCAAACATTCATCAAGACACTCATTTTTGAAGTCAATGTACCCTCCTCAGACATATCATGTACAGCGTTGACTTCAAATGTGTCGCCGTGTCTCTCGCTTGCTTGGTTTCCTAGCAAGAAGATGTTGAGGTCAATCGTCATATTTCCAAATGAGAGTTTCATGGATCCGTTACGAAAATTGATCAACGCGTTGGACGTGGCTAGGAAAGGCCGCCCCAGTATGATTGGAATTTGACCACTGGGATTGGCGACGGGTTCAGTTTCCAATACGATGAAATCTATGGGGAATATGAATTCCCCGACCTTGATCGGAACATCATCGATCTCTCCCCTTGGTATCTTCATGGATCGATCAGCCAATTGCAGAGTCACCTTAGTCGGCTTAAGTTCTCCCAACCCTGGTTATTCATAAACTGAGTAAGGGAGAAGGTTCACGCTTGCCCCTAAGTCTAACAAGGCTCGGTTGATTTGCTTGTCCCCGATAGTGCAAGAAATAGTAGGACAGCCATGGTCCTTATATTTTACCAGAATGGATTTAGACAAGACATTACTTAGAGTGGCGGCCAAGAAGCTGTTTTGGGCACATTTGTGCGTCGTTTTTGCGTGCACAAATCCTTCAGGAATTTTGCATACGCCGGGACTTGTTGGACCATGTCCAACGACGGAATGTTGACTTCACAGTATTTGAAGACTTCTAACACCTTTTTCCATACTTGCAGAGGGCTTATTTGATTTCAACCTATTGGGATAAGGAGCATTGGGTTCAAACATTTGGTTCGAAGAAGTTGCAGATGGAACATGTGTCGAAGGCGTGAGTGTTCTAGCTGGAACAGCTGGACGAATTTGCGGCGATAGCTCTGGTTGCTTTGAAGGATGTGTAGCTGACGACGAAGAGGAAGAAGGTGAAGAGGAAGAAGGCAATGAAGATGAAGACGAACTGGAAGAAGGAACAGGTGATGAGACACGTGCCGGTATACTGACAATCGCACGTTTGGATGAGTCATTGGGTTTGAAAATCTTGTTGTCAATCGTGCATCCTAATCTGAGGACGGTGACGGCATTCGCATTCTCAATGTTGTTCTGTTGAACAACATGAGCGTTGTAGTTTCTCTGCTCTCTCGGATTTGTCACCGGTTGGGAAGGGAATGTTCCCTTTTCACGTTCATTTACTGCGGCAGCTAGTTGACTGATTTGAATTTCCAGTCTGGCTATCGTTTGTGTATTAGCGCTATGCAACTGACCAGATATTTGCATAAAAGTGGCCAGACTAGACGTAGTCTGCGCAGAGGTTTTAATCAAAGCTTCCAACCATTTTTCAATGGATGATACCCTCTTATCGTCTTGGACGAACCCAGGGGGTGTAAAGGTTGGGTTGGTCTGATTCGGCTGTTGGGGCTGGTTGTTGGAGTATCCCATTTTCTGGTTTTGAAAATTTGAATTTTGAAATTATTGGAAAGGCGGGTTTGAATTGTTGTTTTGAAAAGGTGCCTGATTCCAAGCGAAATTGGGACGATTCTTCCAACCAGGATTGTACATCTGTGAGAAAGGGTCGTTCCTGGGACGCTGGTTTTGATACAGCGCACTAACGTTCTCTTGTCCCTGGGACCCGACGAGAAACGGACATTCATCCGCTATGTGGCTAGGATGCTGACAATTAGCACACACGGTTTGAGAAACTTGGTTGACCGGTAGCGGTGAATTTTTGCCCTCTAAAGCTTCCATTCTCGGTACAAGAGCGGCGATTTTTGCTTCGGTTGCTATAGAGGTTTCGACTATGTGTGCACCGCTCCTAGTCACAGATGATGGTTTCTCACTCACACTCTCCCATTGAATGGTTTTGTCAGCCAGTTCTTCTAAAAAGTTCCATTCGTCCTTAGCATCATAACTCAGAAATTTGCACTAACACGTGGACTCTAACATCATGCGCGAACTGGAGTCTAAACCCTCGTAAACAATCTGACACAACCTCCACTATTCTAACCCGTGATGGGGACATTTGATTAAGATGTCTTTGAATCTTTCTAAGCATTTCCAAAAAATTTCACTCTCCTTTTGTTTGAAATTGTGGATTTCATTCCGAATCCGCACGGTTTTGTGAATAGGGTAAAATTTCTTTAGAAATATTTTCACAAAGTCGTCCCATGTCGTGATCGATCGAGCTGGCAAACTGTTTAACCAACTTTTTGCATTGTCTTTAAGTGCAAAAGGAATGAATTTGAACTTAACGACATCCTCACCCACTCCATGAATTTTCATCATAGCATATACTCCCTCAAATTCACTGATTAGAAGGTAAGCATCCTCGAACTCGAGTCCGTGGAATTTTGGGAGTAGTGGTATGAATTGCGGTTTGATTTCATAGTTGTTTGTCGCGATGGTGGGCAATACTATGCACGAAAGTAGGGATGAACGGTGTGGGTAGCATCTGTCTTGCAACGCTGCCTCTTGTTGCTCTATGATCGTCTGTTCCGTCATTGTCGGTAATGTGGGAGATGAAGGTGAAGGTGAACGAAGTGTAGAATCGGACGGCTCCGACAAAGCAGAAGGTAAGAGAGTCTCAGACGGTTTCGAGAAATCAGAAGGTATAGAAGATTCGGAAGATACAGTCACGAACCGGACTAATCGAGATTGTGAATCTCTAGTCCAAGCTGACATGCACTATCCGGAAGTGGTTAGGGAAAGACTAAGGAAATGGAAGAAAAGTGTTGCTTACAAATCCTAATTTATATATATATATATATATATGTGTGTGTGTGTGTGTGTGTGTGTGTGTGTGTATGTTTGTATGTATTCATAAACGAAAAATATCACACAAAAAGGGACAACAAGAACACAAACATGACACACTTCACACACCTAAACAATCTAGGGGTTACCTAGGTCAACTAGACTTGCTCAAAAAAATATGATTTGTGAGGTAAAAGTATATCGCGAAACGGGCCTAAGATAGATTGATCAAGAAACCAGGTAAGTGTAGAGAGGAAGGGAGGTTGTCCCTCGCTTTCCCGAGGTTCCTTTATTAGAATAACCTTCTCTCTATCGGTGGTTGCGCCTTTCATATTTTTCTAGACACTTCTTGAACAATATAACGATGGGCGGTGTTCGAAATACATTTAACTTTCCCTATTGAGCGCGAAGTCCTTAGAGGCTGAAAGTCTAATTTCTTTTAATATTAATGGGGGTGTGAAAAATGCTTGTTCTTTGTGGTTTGTGGGCCACGAAGAAGGGTAATGAAATCCCTTACCGTATCTTGTTGGGGTTCTTTGCTCTTAATTCCGTATTAAATTTATGAAATGCACAATTCAATGAAAAAAATTGTTCAAAAAATCATTTTTTATATTTAAGCACGGCGCTGCAACAAATACGGGTTAGTTCCTTTAGCGTTTGGCAATAAACTTGCAAAGAATCCTGCAAAGATGGAATAGTGGATGCGTCGGATTTGAGAAGAAGGTATTAGGAAATACGTACCGATGGATTTTTGGGTTAAGAAACCCCCGTTGAATTGAATCCGATTGGCTTGAAAAGTTCGCTTGCGCGGGTCAAACTACCCGGATCTTTGGCCTTGTACTTCGCTATCACCTTGGCCTTGAATGTACACTTTTCTCCGCACGATCGCAATTCGCAATTCCTTAGAATCTGAAAAAATCAGAAAAATGGATATTTTAGTGCGAAAAACGATATATGTGTCAAACTCCTGCACACTAAATATTATAAAAATCAAACAATAAAACTAAGATAATAATTGAACAAGGGAGCAGAGGAGAAAATTTTGGAGGCAAAGGAGGAGAATTGGCCGGCGGCACCGGTAATTTGAGGGGTTTCGCCGGTTGATTTTTTAAATTGGGGCTCCAATTTTCTTCTGTGATCTTATTGTTCTACTAGTGTCACGACCCGTAATTTAGCACGTGACCGGCACTTAAATCACGCAACGTCCAAAGGCGTAACGTAATTCAAGTAAGCCGAAACCCAGAAAATCTAAACCTTTTTGCGGAAAATAGTGGGGGTGCAGTTTTGAAATAAGGTATTAGGAAATACGTACCGATGGATTTTTGGGTTAAGAAACCCCCGTTGAATTGAATCCGATTAGCTTGAAAAGTTCGCTTGCGCGGGTCAAACTACCCGGATCTTTGGCCTTATACTTCGCTATCACCTTAGCCTTGAATGTACACTTTTCTCCGCACGATCGCAATTCGCAATTCCTTAGAATCTGAAAAAATTGGGAAAATGGATATTTTAGTGCGAAAAACGATATATGTGTCAAACTCCTGCACACTAAATATTATAAAAATCAAACAATAAAACTGATATAATAATTGAACAAAGGAGCAGAGGAGAAAATTTTGGAGGCAAAGGAGGAGAATTGGCCGGCGGCACCGGTGATTTGAGGGGTTTCGCCGGTTGATTTTTTAAATTGGGGCTCCAATTTTCTTCTGTGATCTTATTGTTCTACTAGTGTCACGACCCGTAATTTAGAACGTGACCGGCACTTAAATCACGCAACGTCCAAAGGCGTAACGTAATTCAAGTAAGCCGAAACCCAGAAAATCTAAACTTTTTTGCGGAAAATAGTGGGAGTGCAGTTTTGAAATAAAGGTATAATGAAATAAAGTTTATCTATAAATGCAAAACTAATGATATAAGAAAATGCAAGTAGAATGTACTAAAGTTGAGAATATTTTTCGTCTTTAAAATTTTGGGCATCACCTCCCTTGTATATTTTGAACCGAAACCACATATACATAACAATATAAAAGGCATCCCCAAGCGGGAGCTAGCTCTTCGCCAAATGGCGGAATCACAACCACGCAAGTAAGCAATATATATACGACACCCAACGGTGAAGATCAGCACAGAAAGAATGATAAATAAAGCGAGACATCAAACCCCCAAGAAGCGAATATACAACCATCGTTCTAAGTCTCGCAACCACACGATTCTTCCTAATCTACTAATATACAAAGTCTAGTTTCTGATTGATGGAGTTTATCTAGATACAATAGGAATAAAAAGTGCAAGAGTGGACACGATCCAATGTGTGTCCCACCTACCAAGCAATACACCGTGAAAGCAAGCTGTGCGCCAGTGATACCGCTACTGATCCCAAGATGTCAAACCTGCAAGAACTGCAGCACAATGGGGGTGAGTTGCCAACTCGTGAGTAGAAAACATCAGCAGATAGAAATCGAATAAAAAAATGATTTCCTAGGTCACTATATCAAGAAGGTAATACTATGATATCTACGGTGACCATGTATGCATATATGTCAACAATCGAATCAATGGGAATGACATATAAAATAACATCTGAAAACATGTGTCTGTATGTATGAGGATATCAACCACGTGTGTCCATCAACGACACATCAAAAATCATGGAACCTGAGTGTCCAATATCGACACTCGAAACATCATGAAAACCCGTGTCCAGCATCGACACGTAAATCCTCATATCTCAGGCGCCGCATACTCAGATCGGCCCTCATTTCTATCTCATCTCAGGCACCGCATACTCTGATCGTCCCTCATATCCATCTCACGACTCCGGCCGATATCCTCCGGACAACCGCCGGGTCCAATCAATCACCGGTAGGTAGTAGTCCCTCTGCCAGGCTCATCGTCTACTACACAACATGCATTTCTTGCCCCGGGGTACCATACCGGGTCCACCATGTGCCTGCAAACGGTTCACCCAACTCCTCGAATCGGGTTTCGAAAACAAATCTCAGAACCGAGAAAATACATGATGGACGCATCGAAATATCATATCAAGAGAAACCGGGTTTTTTAAACAATACATGCTTTCTTTTGAAATATAACCACGGTTCTCAAATCTAGAATTTAATGAAAACAACATCTCAATGCGTATAATCGTAAAGCATGATGTATGCAAATATAGAACAGAAATGTGAGCATATCAGTATATCATGCAACATAGAATAGTGATGTGAGCATATCAGTATATCATGCAACATAGAATAGTGATGTGAGCATATCAGTATATCATGCCACATAGAATAGTGATGTGAGCATATCAGTATATCATGCCAACGAGTCATGTGATAATACTGAACAATTAAGAGTAATAGCATGATATAGAAATTCCACTGTGTAAGTGACATAGCAATTACCGATGATTATTCTGTGTGAGTCGGCAAATCTGTGTAAGTGTAACATACGCATCATCGATAATTGTGCAGGTGTACTAGCAGACGATATCATAACAAATAATGGAAGCATGGGTATATACAATGCAATGAGAATATCATAAACGTAGCAGAAAAGTAAACCCTAAGCGCCGCATTATAAAATATACATATCTAATCTAACATCTACCTAAGGGATTAAAATATCTATAACATATCCGAGTCAATGAATCTATCAATCGGCAATCCAGCCTCATAGCATCACGTACGGTATAATCTATCGTACGGCATCCTCGAGTCAAGGGTATGGATCAATCATCAGGTAAAACTCATCGCGTACGGTAATCCATCGTACGACGGCACTACACAAATAGGGATCCTATCGACCTATACAACAATGAGGGTACGGATCTAAAGTCTCATACGACAATTCACTCATTATTCTCATATAAATAAATACACGCATATATCTCAAGTCACATTTGTATTAATCTCATATCATGTCTTGGCAAAAGTATCTATATTCTCATATCGCCTCGCATCCGTATATCGACATATTTGTTGGATATATGTATGCCCTAGAGGCCATTATATGATAGTGGATGTATCGGTGTGTGTATATATATATTCAGGGGACATTCTTGCTCGACATGATAGTATGCTATCTGGTTTTACTTTATCTTGACATGTTCATTTGATCATGCTTCTTATTCATTTGGTACATATTGATAAAGGCCTTAGGATATTTGCTTGACTACTGAGATTATGATGCAGATCATACTAGTGGGACATGTGTAGTTTATAAGCATGTCCTTAAAATGTTCCTAGTCGTGAGTGTATCGAGATGGGGAATCGATATTCCAGAGTAGACTAGCGTATACCATTCTTGTCCCATATGATGGGCGATGGATGATCCCATATCCATTTGGTGTGGTGACACCAAAGACTGTATACGGGTGCTCAGTGAGACTAGGTATACTGAACGGACTCGCTGAGAACTCCTATGTGGTATTATATCTATCTTCGGATAGCAGTTCTCAGGCGACACTGGTACAGGTTAGTCTGTAGACCCGAGATCGTCATAGAGTCTTGTGTGTCCTCCCACTGTACTTTGATCTTCACCCTACCACATCTCTACTGAGTCATGCAAACAGGTGGATTTTGGGTACAGTCTCGAGGCACATGGAGGCAATGAGCGATAGGAGGGGTTTCGTCTCTCCCGGTATTGGGGGTTGATGTTGCGCTATGCACAATTGGCTATAACAGGAAGTCCCTGGCCAGGGCTGCTGAGATTTACTGATAAGTGTTATCAGTAGTTTCTCGATCTGTTATGAGCCATATACCGGCATGACTTATTGAGTTATTGGGTTTGACGATGCCATCCCTAGACTTGATATGCAACACATTTGACGAAGAGGCCGGACTGTACGGTAAGTGTTGCCAGTTGGCTCAACGGGAGTTTTGACAGGTTCGCTTGTGTTTCTTCTGATCGCTCAATACCTGGGAGCCATTACGTACAGCTTGTGCCACTGACGGTTTGTGGGTATGTGATGTGATCACTGTCTACTGCTAGCATATTGACGAGTCTTAGAGTCCCACAAAGGGGTCTCCTAGCTCAGGCGAAAAGATGTGGGGTGCATATGAGATATGCGCGGGAGCTCGATTAAATGCGTGTATTGGATACTGTATTTTAATCGGGCGTTTACTATTGGACGGGTCGTATGTGATATGACCGGGTTATTAAATCAAGTATTGATTTAATATTAAATCCATTAGCTCATTTATTAAAACCTATTTCTTTATGATGTATGCATGAGTGTATGGATATGTTGATATGGATGCACATATGCAAGCATACATGTGTCATGGTTGATGATACATTGGTGATGGCAATGCAAGACTCACATGGTTACATATTTAGATATTTTGATTATTTGAGAAAAGAAAAATAGGATTAATACCATGGTTTAATTGCCCATGGTTTTAGTCCATGGTTTTGCTTAAACTCAAGTTACAAAATATCTAGATATTTTGTAACCATAGTTAGGCATGACATAATTCATTCTCATTTGGGATTATGTTTATGATTATTATCATTCTAACTTGAGTCAAGTTTAGTCATCTCCTTCTTCTTCCTCCTTCAAGCTTTCTAGGGTTTCAAAAGAGAGAGAAGAACATAAAAAGAAAAGGTTTTTAAGTGAGATCCAAACCCACATCACCAATCTATACTAGTCTAGCACATTAGTGTAGGTTGTTTGCTCCACTTCTTCAAAGATCAAGTGAAGCTAGGAGCTTGTGCAAAGGGACTTCGCGGTGGATCATCGTGGACTCGGAAGGATTCAAGCGAACCGGTTCAAACCCCACTCGATCCAAGGAGTCACAAGAGGAGGTCTACAAAGGTTGTATTACTTACCTCTTAGAGTTAGACACTACTTTGTATATGATACTATATGTTGTTACCCTAATTTTCTAGTTCGATTCATGGTTGGCATTGTTTAGCACCCCCTAAATTTTTATTATAGCATGTGTGATGCAACCCAAACCCTAGGATGGTGCCAGAGAATTCCTTACAATATTAAGCCAAGTCATCTATATCATCACATTCTCTTTTCATCACGTCAATATCTCACATCAAGTAATCTTATATATATTTATCATATTTTACCGATCCCATAACACATCTATCCCAATCTTATCGTATTCATCGATCTCTTGTCATATCCTTATAGATCTCGTCTCATATCTTGGTATATGTATTCAATCATTCATTTCATCTCCAACTAACTTTTTTTGATCATATCCATAGTTTCCCAGTATAGGTTTCTCGATTATATTCTATATATCGGTCTCCATTTTATAATTGTGGGGGTGCTATACGCCATCCACCCGACTTTCCCCGTAGATATAAATCTACTCACCTGCAATCTCCTTGTTTAGCCGAAGTCGATGTGCTTCGTCGTCTCGAAAGTCCACGTGAGGGTACCTACATATCAACACATCATAACGTTATTAAAACCAAGTCCGGAAAACCGATACGGCATGCGAAGTGATCATAGGTTAGAACTTATGGCTTACGCATGAAAGAACAACCAAATAACCCTCGTCGTTGACGTACAAACTTCCAACGAACAAATACAATATCAAATACCAAAACCCAAGTTCAGAAATCACAAAACCCGAAATCAGCAACTAAGGAAATCTATCCCAGATTTTACCCTAGGTCAAACCAGAACATTTTGCATATAGGGTTGCTCTAGATATCACATAACAAGTCCACTCACCAAAAATCACCACAATCCCTCACAATGTGGCCGCAATTTGCGGCCACGAGGATTAAATCTGCGGTCCAAACTGAAGGGGAGGGGCTCAGGTTTCTAGGGTAGGTTATAGGTTTCCTGCTCGTCTCTCAGTAATGGCAACTTAATTTATAGGTCTCTCAGGTCATCGTAGATTCCAATATACCCTCACAAACTGTCAAATAATCGATGTCGGGAAATTCTAACTTCAGGTTTTGGGTTCTAGTCTCTGGTCTTGGCCAGTAAAAACAACACTAAAGTCTTACAAACAATCACAACACCATAATTTACCATTTACAAGTCCAAACATCCACTAAATTTCAACCTAGAAATTTCTAAGATCACTAATCTACACTAAATCGAACTCTAAATTAAACTAGAAAGTTAGGAAACTAATTACAAAATGGAAAAAGAAGGTTATACCTCATGGATGCAACTCAAGAAATACCCTAGATTCCCAAAGTCTCCAAAATCCAAACTTGAAAGGTCCATAGGGTTTAGGAAGAGGTGGGGATCCTTTTTAATGAAGGTGGCATGAGGTTTTGGTGAAGATTTGTAGATGTTTTCATAGGGTAGAGGAGGTGGAGGAAGCATGAGGAAGGAGATGAAGATGATGAGGTGATGAAGGAAGAGGAAAATGGTGAAGTGAAGAAACAATGAGGAATGGTCAAGGTGGGGCCATACCCCCCTCTCTCTCATTCTCTTTCATGGCATGCTCTCATGCCATCATTTGGTCCCCTCTCTCTCTCTCCTCAATTATGCCATCTCTTTTCTTTTTCTTTTCTTTTACCCTCACTCATTAAAACCAAACACATAACACAAATAAAATGAAACAAATATGTAACAAAATGCAACATGTCATGACGCACTAGCCATAACTAATTAAAAATACGGATTTGGCCTAATCGTGATTAATAGTGCACTAATCAAGTTTAAATTAAACTTGCATATAATTAATTATAAAAATGCAAAAATCCGATAAATATCTTTTTAATAGGTCAATTATTTTAATCTCCACTTATATTCCAAATATAGGTATATACTTATACCATTTTACGAAAAACCCCTATTCACAAATCGAATAGTTTTCGCAATATATATTATTTTAATATTTAAATTCCAAAAATAATATTTTATATTTCTGAAATGTTACAATCTTCCCCCCTTAAATAAATTCGGTCCCCGGATTTAAATTTAAACCCCCAAATACTAAAACATTTCAATAATCTTGTTCAGATCAACGGGGCTCCGAAATCACGGAATACACAGAAATACCACAACGCTTCATGTGCGCATGAAAACGAGTGTGAAACTCAAAATCGAACTCCGCCAAGCGTAACGCAATCATCGGAGTTATAATGGAGATATAGATCTCGAAATCCACTACTGAAATCCAATATACTATTGTCAAAATCATAATACGTATATAGTACGCATCGCTTTAATTTCCTCTAAAAACTGGATAAAATACATGAAAAATCCTTTCCGAATCGCCGTGCGATACGTAGCTCACGACACAAGTGGCGGACGATCATTTGTAAAGTAATAAATATATCTATATATGTTTTTGCTCAAATTATACGTCCCGCCTTTTGAAATATCCCAGAAGGTTTTCCTTGTAAAATTTCGTGTCACTCACGGACACGTAGGAAATAGCGAAACTATAGCTCCTTTTTTAAAACCTCTTGGTAAACTTTTAATGCATACAAAAGTACTCAGGCGCTGTCCTCAGATCGGCCCTGCTCGGTTGCTATATAATATAGCGTCCACCATGAAAATATAATGCTCAAGAGCAAAAATCAGCCTCAAAAGGCGTATCCAATCATCACGTGCATCTGGTGTGCACGGAAAACCAAAACCAAATACAAGTGCTACGAATGCGTACAAAATCTAAACTAAGTGCAACGGGTGTGCAAGAAAACATCTGTCAAGGGCATCAGGTGTGCATGACAACAATATCGAGTGCATCTAGAGTGCACGAAACCTCAATCCAGTGCAACTATCATGCACGAATAAAAATCTCAATCAAGTACATCCGGTGTGCACAAAATCCCATACCATGCCCCCAATATGCGCGAAATCCAAATCAAGTGTATCAGGTACGCACAATGCCTAGTGCAGTAAAGCGCATGAAACGAACATCAAGTGCAAACGCACACAAAAACATAAATCCGGTGCAACCAATGCACGAAATAAAAATCTAGTGCAACATATGCACGAAAACACATCAATATCTTAAATGCTCACAAAAACAACACCGAGTGTACCAAGGTGTATATAATCACAAACGTATGCAACTGCGTGCACAAAACACGTATCAATGCACTGCAAGTACATGCGAGCTATACCGAGTGTAAAAACCAAATCGAGTGCGTACCACATGCACAAAATCAAATCGATAGTATTGAAATCCACAAATCATAAGTACGTGCAGCCAAGGCACAAAATCGATATCAATTGCAATAGATATGCACAAATCATAAACCAGTGCAGCGGTGTATAAACATAAATCGAGTGCAATAACTGTGCATAAAAATGTAATCTCTAGTAGGTGAAGCCATGGTGCACGAAAACAATATCATGAAACTCAAATCCAAGCGATAAAAATGTGATCACGAAACACGAATCACAATAAATGACATGGAGGTACACCTCCTTCAATGTCGAAAATATGTCGGTGCGCCCAAAGCTGGCAGAACAAGATCATCTACTTGCCTCCTGCTCACAGTCTGGCGTCTTCGGTCTCCGGGTCCTCATTTCCTTTCTGGATTACAAATCTCACAATCCTTCGGCTCGTCGGCCCAGTCAGGTGTGCTAGCGGAACAGTCCGCTCTGGCACTCCGCTGATCCTCTCTTGGCCAATTATCATGACTACTCGTAAATCAGCACGTCACTGGTGACGGAATCTGGCCCTCTAAATACGCGCGATACAACCTATCCTGGTTCAAATCTTCATCGCTGCGGCATCCTGGAAGAACCATGCTCAGGTCTCTTCCAATCTCACCTATGCTGAGCTGTACGGAGGTTGGCACTCTTTACTTAATCATTTTTCTCATATCTGGACGGCTGCGTCCTCAGCACGGCTTCCCTCTGGAATTGGCCGTATCCAATGCCTCTGCATATTTATCAATCCTCTGGCATCAACGGGGAGTAACAACCGCTCGATAACATCTCATACGAACCTCTTGTTCCACCCGTCTTTATTATCGTCCATTTCGACGCTATCTCTTGCTGTCTGCGTATTGCAATTCGTTCTCGGCTACAGTCAATCCGGAGTCTCTCACACAGACTCAAAATTACGAACTCAGGTATCTTCACCACTCTATGGAAGATATCAGTCGATTACATCTTCGAAAACTTTTCCAAATCATCGAAGGAATACACTTTATTCGTCCGTTCTCGATCAACTTACAACGCATCTGGGTGAGGTCCTTCTATCCGAAACTGGTCAACTTACCGATCTCACATCGGAGCATCCAACGAACAACGTCCTCTCTTGCTCGATTTACTCTAGGTCCAAGTAAGATCCTTTAACTGGAATTCTTCAACTCAACTGAGCCTGCATCGGCACATCAAATCTGACGAATCATAAAAGTCGATCAACTCAAGATAGACTAGCTATCTCCTGTCACATCTCTGTCTGGAAGCTCCAGCGGTTTCAGCTCATAAACTCTGGAAGCGACATTACGTCAATCTCAGCAACAGCTGTGTCATCTATCCGCATGGCAGACAACATCACAACCTCAGGGTTAGGCTGTACATCAACAGTCCTCTTAATCTGGAAGCCTCTATCAATGGCCCGATCATCCTGTGCAAAACCGAACACTCGCCTCAAACGAGAGATCATAACACCACCACTATACCTACATGTTCCTATGTCACCAAAAACAACATGGTCAGCCCTCGTCAGTGACGAGCTCGCTCTGACTGCAACACTAGCAGCAACTCAATCTGTGTTCAAACCATGGTGACAGGAACCTCAGGTAGGTATCGATGAAGATAGATTATAGGAACGAAAGAAATCAACAGATCCCAAATGGATATATGATCAGAGGAACGAAGAGAATCACAGATCTCAAGATAAGTACATTCTAAGGTTACTTAAGCGTAGTATCGTATCGTAAGTATGCCGCGGAACATACGCACGGTACGTCACTCTACTCAAGCTACCTACTCCATCAATCAAGGTTAACCTATGTACGAAAGTTCGGGTCTAATACCCCCCGTCAAGTCTTAAGTTCCGTAAGGTCAAGCCTAGGTTCCGAAATAAATATACGCCCTAAACTCCACATAGTCAAACCTAGACTCGAACCAAGGTTAAACCTAACGCTTTGATACCAACTTTGTCACGACCCGTAATTTAGCATGTGACCGGCACTTAAACCACACAACGTCCAAAGGCGTAACGTAATTCAAGTAAGCCGAAGCCCAGAAAATCTAAACCTTTTTGCGGAAAATAGTGGGGGTGCAGTTTTGAGATAAAGGTATAATGAAATAAAGTTTATCTATAAATGCATAACTAATGATATAAGAAAATGCAAGTAGAATGTACTAAAGTTGAGAAATTTTTCGTCTTTAAAATTTTGGGCAGCACCTCCCTTGTATATTTTGAACCGAAACCACATATACATAACAATATAAAAGGCATCCCCAAGCGGGAGCTAGCTCTTCACTAAATGACGGAATCACAACCACGCAAGTAAGCAATATATATATGACACCCAACGGTGAAGATCAGCACAGAAAAAATGATAAATAAAGCGAAACATCAAACCCCCAAGAAGCGAACATACAATCATCGCTCTAAGTCTCACAACCACACAAGTCTTCCTAGTCTACTAATATACAAAGTCTAGTTTCTGATTGATGGAGTTTATCTAGATACGATAGGAATAAAAAGTGCAAGAGTGGGCACGATCCAATGTGTGTCCCACCTACCAAGCAATACACCTTGAAAGCAAGTTGTGCGCCAACGATACTGCTACTGATCCCAAGCTGTCAAACCTGCAAGAACTGTGGCACAACGGGGGTGAGTTTCCAACTCGTGAGTAGAAAACATCAGCAGGTAGAAATCGAATAAAACAACGATTTCCTAGGTCACTATATCAAGAAGGTAATACTATGATATCTAGGGTGACCATGTATGCATACATGTGAACAATCGAATCAATGCGAATGACATATAAAATAACATCTGAAAACATGCGTCTGTATCTATGAGGATATCAACTACGTGTATCCATCAACGACACATCAAAAATCATAGAACCTGAGTGTCCAACATCGACACTCGAAACATCATGAAAACCCGTGTCCAGTATCGGCACGTACATCCTCATATCTCAAGCGCCGCATACTCAGATCGGCCATCATGTCTATCTCATCTCAGGCGCCGCATACTCTGATCGGCCCTCATATCCATCTCACGACTCCGGCCGGTATCCTCCGGACACCCGCCGGGTCCAACCAATTACCGGTAGGTAGTAGTCCCTCTGCCGGGCTCATCGTCAACTGCACAACATACATTTCTTGCCCCGGGGTACCATACCGGGTCCACCATGTACCCGCAAACGGTTCGTCCAACTCCTCGAATCGGATTTCGAAAACAAATCTCAGAACCGAGAAAACTCATGGTGGACGCATCGAAATATCATATCAAGAGAAACCGGGTTTTTAAAACGATACATACTTTCTTTTGAAATAAAACCACGGTTCTCAAATCCAGGATCTCATGAAAACAACATCTCAATGTGCATAGTCGTAAAGCATGATGTATGCAAATATAGAACAGAAATGTGAGTATATCAGTATATCATGCAACATAGAATAGTGATGTGAGCATATCAGTATATCATGCAACATAGAATAGTGATGTGAGCATATCAGTATATCATGCCAACGAGTCATGTGATAATACTGAACAATTAAGAGTAATAGCATGGTATAGAAATTCGACTGTGTAAGTGACATAGCAATTACCGATGATGATTATGTGTGAGTCGGCAAATCTGCGTAAGTGTAACATATGTGTAACAACTCTAAACTTTCTGTACAAATTTTTTTCAAAAATACAGAAAAGGGTACTTTTGCCTGAGCACAAGTTATAAGTTTGTTTTGCTTTTTAATAGAAATAAAGAGCTTGTAGCTCACTGGTAAAACCTTACACTGCTGAACTAAAGCACCAAAGTTCAAATCCCATCACACACATTATTTTTTAAAATTGTTTTCTTTTAATTTTTTAGAATCCCAAGAGTCTACACGTGCATAACTCGTAAAAACCAAAAGTCACATGAAAAACAAACTGACCCAGGAGAATCACCACCAGACGAGGGACACGTGGCGACAGCGACCCGACCCGACTCGGCCGACTCGGGCCGGCGGCACCGGCCGAACCGAGTCGGATCGCCGAGTCTTCTTCTGAGAAGTTGTGCCTTTTTGTATTCCTTCAACCCCTGTATACTTTAAAATACCTGCACATTAACAGATCTTTTTAAAACTCCATTAAACCACTTTTTAATACAAAATTTAATACATTTTCTTCTCACCCTTTCACCTACCCTAATCCTAGTTTTATCCTATAAATACCACCACTAAACCCACCCACCCCCTCACTCACAAATTCTGTCTAAACTCTCAAGAAAACTCTCTAGAATTTTGTGTACAAGTGGAGTTAGCGAAGGGAGAAACTCCGGCGAAATTCCGACGACGACCCTAAGAGCTCCCGGCAACGAAACGACGCACCGGAACCTACTTCCACTCCCTTTTCCTCTCCTCTAAACCAAAAGCCAATAAGTCCCTTCTCCCCCTTCTCTAATATATTTTAAAAACTTGTAAAACTAAAACCTGACAGAAGCGGAGTTAATCCGATTTCCGATTCGGTTTTCTCTAAAAAGTTCAATTTTCCTTAAACACAACCATACTAAAATCTTACATCTTGACTATTAATCGGTAACAAAATATATAGAACAAATTCCATTTCAAAAGAATGTATATTTCAACTTTTATCGCACTTTTTCAGTAAAATACCATGTAGTTTAGTTTCGACTTTAAAACACCATTAATTTTGCTATACCATACCTTTAGTTAGATCACGAGGTAATGACCTACCTCCTCACAACACTCATATGAAACATATCACAATACCTTTTGGGAACATAGAATACGGGAAAATGAAACTTTACATATAATACCATTTACTATTAAAACCGTTTTCTACAAGATTATGTATTTTAAACAAATCTTTGTAAAGCGCCGCTACAACCCATTTGGGGAAACCGTTCGGGATGGTGCGGATTATTGCACATCTTCGGGCTTAGTAGTGCGAGATGCAGACCTCCGCAAGGAGCATTCGGTCTCGAGAGATTTAAAATACAAATATCTTAAGAAAATGAGATTTCTGGAAAATAATAAATTAAAATTATTTTTATAAATATATATATATATATATATATATATATATATATATGTATGTATTATCAAAATATCTATTTTTGTTATAATATCAATATTCCAACTTTGAACCCGAGCACCTTCCTCGCCATCAAACTCGAACCCATCAACCCTCGCCTGTGAAGATCACCGGCGCCAACTCCTTCAATCTCCATCGCCTCTTTATAACCCGTGCCTGTGCCTCTCCCCAAGCAGCAGCCTCTCATCGACCCAAGTAACCCACCATAGTCACCCTTGTCGACGACATCTCATCCAAAGCCCTCACCTGCATCGAGAGCATCTCTTCCTCTGCCGCTACTCCTATCGTCATTACCGACTCCCTCTTTCCCAAGACCTCACCGCAGCCACCAACTCCAGTTGTCGTCACCGATCTTCTTCATCCTGCGGCTTGATCCATCGACTGAGCAGCCATCGAATCATTTCATCATTGCCGCGATCGCCTTCTTCTTCGCTTAACACCCGAGACCACCATCGGCAGCAGCCCCAAATCATCGTCGACTTCATCTCCAAGCCAAGCTCAAGCTTGGATCTTGCTTCGTGTTTCCGTTGTTCCGTGTTCGTTTTGCTCCGTTCGTGTTCATATCCGCATTCGTCGAGACCGAGGCGAGTTTCTAACTTGCTACATGCTATAGTTTACGCAATATACATATATATTTTCGTAATATTATTATTATTATACTATTATATATATATAATTCGTATACCGTAGATAGTTTAACATTAATATGTTTTTGCAATATACTGTTTATGCAAATATATCTAAATAATAATATCTAGTAATTATAACAAACTATTCTAGTATGGTCAAGTTAATAAATTGAACTGTAGGAATTGATATGGTTATTTTTTTACAAGTTATTCCGCACCTAGATAACGGTTACAACTATATCCATCATGACTTGTTTACACGATATTATTACGAAATAAACACTTCACCTAATTTAGTACACCATACCTGACATGCTTGTAACCTGCCAGACTGTTACTGTTTTGCTATCATGCTAGTACCTATTGCCTGTAGTACTTACTGATACCAACAATCCTGATTTGTTATCCTGATAGATTTGATCTGTTGTCTTGATAGACATAACATGTACCTGCATGTTTCTATGTTGGCATTAGGTAGATATTATCTTCATACTTGATTTGGAAAATGAAACCTGGGGAAATGGAGAAATCAAAAGTGTAACTGAAGTATAACTCAATGGGATATTACATGTTTCCGTGGTTTCGAGGGTAAACAGAACAAAATCATTATGGATTTATACATCTTGCATCCGTGGTCCCCGGGGATAATGGGATATATCTTGCGTCCGTGGTCCCGGGGGGTAACGGGATATATCACCTGTGACTGTTGTTGTTTATACTCATGATACCTCACTCTTGCATGTGACAACCTATATAGCATATTGTTCATATTATTATTATGATATCTTTGACGCACTGACGTCTAGATTTTGCATGATCCAAATCCTTTGACCTTATCACAGGAGGACCGGGTATACTTTGACAGGATTGCCGAGCAGCGAAGAGCTTTCCGCTTATTTTAGTTTAGTGATGCTTTAGATTTATTTTCTAGTTATGGATTTGTCGTTGTGATCTCATAAAGGACGAGGTTAGGATATTATTTCTTTGTTAGATCTTTATTTGTTTTCGCTACCTTTTCGTTATTATTTATTGTGCCAGTTTGGACATGAGATAGATAAATGTTTACTCACTGTTCTTGATATCTGATTGACAGCCGTAATGTGACTATGGAAGGATATTTGCTCACCATATATAGCATGGTTGGCTTTGTTACGTTCCGTATTTACGTATTTTGGGAAGCAGAGCGTGACAAGGGGTGTTAGGGTAGTTTGAGTGTGAGTTCGATCAACGGAATCTCAGGAGTCTCATTACCTGTATATTTCGTAGTTGCGTGTTGCTGTGATACCCGACTGAAATGGTATATTTCGTGAATATGCGTTGCTGTGGTACTGGGCTGAAACAGTATGTTCCGTGAATATGTATTGCGGTGATACCTAGCTGAAACGGTACATTATATTACCGACTCTTGATTCGGGCCCATGTTTCCTTGCCCCGAGGCTTACCCTTGGGTTGGGAATACTCCTGCGGTGGTTGACACTCATGCTCGAACTGATGATAGGTTAGCTTACCTTTATTAAATATGAGTACTTTTTTCCACCGATCGATTTCAACCGACTTAGATACTAATAGGTTTAGTGACATGAACATTGCATTGATTACTGATTTGATATGCATGCTATACTGTTTACCTATACCTGTTATTTCACGCTCACGTCATTCTCCTATGCTTGCTACTTCATGTTTATCATTATTGCATATATTATATGTATTGCTATATTGTGTCGCCCTGACGACCTGAGTATGCATGCTCAGAGAACGATGAACCCAGCACAGGATCAAGACTTACCCTACGATATCACGGAGATCTAGACCAGCGATGTCCACTTTATTGTTTCCTTTGTTACCATCTGGTTAGTTGTTTCCTTGATATTACGGATTTGTATCCATTGCACTTTGATTCATCTAAATGTGATAGATTTAGTGATTGTGATTCTTATTACTTGTGTTGTGTTTACTGCTTACAATATACTGCTAGAAGTCGAAATGGGACTACGGCAGGATTATTCCTTGACCGTAGGAGCATGGCTGGCCTAGTCACCCTCGTATTCCGTATTTTCGGAAGTGGGGCGTGACATTAAGTAATTAAATATTAATTACATGTAATTCATTCAAATTATCAAGCATACCACGGTAGAAAGTTTTATGATGATGGGGAAATCGATGTGTGCGTACACCCCATACCTTTGGGGGGTGGGGGTCTACTCTTCTTGATACTAGTATCGGAGATAGGCCGAATGACCGAAATTCTAGTATATGCCCAACACTGAATAAAAATTAATTGTTAGATTCACTACAATTATCTTTACAATAAAAGAAAATAATTATACAACTAATATGATACCTGCAAAACTGTAAGACGGCTCTTTATTGCTCTCACATTTGACAGTGCCGCTTCGTTCAATCCATTTATCAAATACGACAACCCCTCCCCCCTAAACGTATGTAGAGATGAGTTCCTCGTCGCTCAATAATTGAAACCATTTTGGATGAACTAGGTTCTTGGAGCGTGTAGGGAATAATGCCATGCATGTACAAAACATAAGCTTTTGTACATTGAATCATATTCTCCCGATCGGCATTAGTCCCGAGACTACTAAAAGTCTCATACACCCACGTTGCAAGTACATCACCGTCTTTCCTCTTCTCCTTCAGGGGATCAACTCCTAATACGTCGTAAAAATGTATGAAGGAACTCATACATCCTTCATTAACAATTGAAGAACCTGTGATCGGAAGACCAAGAATCCATGATACGTTTTCAAGAGTGATCGAAGCCTCTCCAATGGGTAAATGAAAAGTGTTCACCTCGGATTGCCATCTCTCAACTAATGCAAATATCAATGGTAGGTCATGTTGTTGGTAGCCAACTTTACGATACCCACCAAAACCCCATTCGTCTAATAATTCAATCTGCCGATCCGTAGTAGGCCATTGCGCATGCTCATAGATTCGAGCGCAACAAGATTTCCCCGATCTTTATCACTTCAAATAGTTTTGAAAATGTGATTTGATTGATTATGCAATACAAGATTCTTCATGGGGCCAGAGTTGTATTGAATAGATGATGTCTGAGATGTTGATGGCTGGGTAAAATTGACTACAATCACCTTTGATTGCATTTTCCTTCTTTTGCTACGTTCTTGGAGTTATTCTTTACGGATATTTTTGGCGGAGGAGGAGGTGGAGTCGGTTTAGCCCTCTTTTGTGTAGCTCTCTTCAGTGTAGCTTTATTGGGTGTATATTTGCATTTACCGACCATTATAACTACATAATAAACATCAAAAATCCTTAATATATTTTTAAAAAACCCTACACAAATAAGACCAAATCCTAAACTAATAAAGTCATTGATTTATGTTATAAAATCGATCTAAGAAACATGAGAATACTGAGCAACGATCACAATTCAAATCACAGGAAAACAACTCCAATTTACATATGAAAATCCTAACAAAAATCCCCCAAAAAATAACAAAGCCTATACTAATTAAAGTAATTAATTTACCTTATGAGATCGATCCATGAATTAAGAGAATACCAGCAAGAATTGTAGTTCAAATCATAGCAAAAATCGCCCAATTTTGATCTCCAATCTTTAAACCGCTGAAACTGTTCGGACGGTGGCATTTTTTATTAAATAGGAACTGCTACTTAAAGTGGCAGTTGAATATGATCCATTCGATTTTAACCGCTAGTTAAAATAGCGGTTAAAATTAACGGCTCGGATTTATTGGATAAGTTGCCCCCTCCGTCCCTTTTTACTTGACGTTTTAGAAAGAAAAAAGTGTCTCTCTACTTAACGTTTTGAAATAACGAGAAAATCATTAATGATAAAGATGTCAATAAATGATACAGTACCAAAAATATCATAGAAAAATTACTAGTGGTGATTTTATATTATTAATGCTTTTCAAAATAGTTGAGAACAAAAATAATATGATTATTTAGTGGTGGTGTGGCAATAGATTAATTGTTGATATTAAGAAAAAGATATTGTTTTTCTTAATCAGTATGCATTACTCTAAAACGTCAAGGAAAAAGGGACGGACAGACCAATTTATCCAATGCAGTATATTGTTCAGTCCATGTATATAACAACCAGTGGCCTCCACCAAACAATAATCTCATCGGTTTACTCACCAAAAGAGAAAAGTAGGAATAAAACAGTCAAAGGCTCAGAGGTACATACTTTGAGTGAGAGACAGGAGAGAGAGAGAGAGAGAGAGAGAGGTTTGCCGATTAAAGGCGATGGCGGCTGCTCGAAGAATCGCTTGCACTGTTCTCTCACGCTCATTTCTCATTAGAGGAGGTGAGTTTTGATAAAAAATCATTTTGGGTGAACTTTGATGATTTTTACGTTTTTGTGTTGGTATTTTGTGGTTTTTTCTTTCTGGGTCTCCTAAAAATTGGATTTTCCTTTCTGGGTCGATGTTCTTAATTGAATCGGTATGATTTTTTGTGGTGAAAAAAAAGTTTCTTTTTTTCTGGTATTTGTGTTGATGGTGAGTATTTAGAAGTTTTTTTAATTTTATTTTAAAAATCAACTTTAGATAGTTTGAGGATTTTTCCCATCAAACAATATCCATTTTCTAACAAAAAAATATTTCCTTTTTTCCCATGTTCATTTTCCTTATTTTGAATTAGTCAGATTAGATTTGAGGATGTGTGTAGGTTAAGGTGACGGGGTGATTATAAACTCACAAAAAATTTCAATCGAAATCTCTGGGGTTTTGAGGAAACTTTTGATCAGAAGGAAAAAAAAACTGTTTTTAATTATGATGAAAAATTAGAGGCAGAGATTTAGCCTATTACTATAAATAATACATCATCATCATCATCATCGTCATCATCATCTGAAATGCCCAAAACTTGGTGGTAAATTTACTTGATTGTTAACTAGATGTTCTTTCTACTTGTATAATTTATCAGTGCTTGTTTATTTCCTTCATTAGGTTTATCTTTGAAAATTGGGTATATTTTATATACCATCATCGATTTTCAGAGAATACCTTAACCACCCTTGAACTGGCGATTTTGTATGATAATGTTTAGTTTCATTAGCTCGTTGTGGACTGAATAACCGCAAAATGACCTTGCATGTGTATTGAATAGCCCTAAAATGAATTGAATGTGGCATTCTTTGACGAAAATACTGTCATTTTTAATGTTTAATGGTGCTATCTCAGAAACCTAAAAATTCGACGGCACTTCATAAAATTCACTTCATAAAATTCACCCATGAATAATTTGTTTATTAATTTTCTATTTAATGCAGGTGCGGCCCCGGGGATTCAAAGGTTTGGCACTGCAGCTGCAGTGGAGGAGCAACCAATAACTCCACCAGTCAAAGCAGAATACACACAGCTTCTCATCAATGGGAAGTTTGTGGATTCAGCATCAGGTGCATCAATCAATCAATTAAATGCAGCCTCTTCTAATTCCTTGAAACATTCTAGAACGAGGGTGAAATTTTTATTACAGGAAAAACTTTTCCAACTTTGGATCCAAGAACTGGAGAAGTGATTGCTCATGTTGAAGAAGGGGATGCTGAAGACATCAACCGCGCCATCATTGCGGCTCGCAAGGCATTTGACGAAGGACCATGGCCGAGGATGACTGCCTATGTAACTATCTGACTTGGTCAATATAGAGTGTTTTTCACTACCCTATTGAAATAGGAATGCGCTCGCTTGTCGAGACGGTACAGATTCCCCCTGCCTAAGGTAGGCTTAGGTTTATTGAATGTGGGGATTGCAATCTCCGGCAGTAGCGGACTAAACTGCAGTTAATTACCCATTGCTCTGAGACGAGAGAACCTCCGTTTAACGGGTCGTGCAAATCATGCAAACTCAATATAGAACATTTGTGTTTGGAAAATAAATGCAACGGTGTGTTTATTTCGTTTTTTTATTTTTGTCTGTTTATTTACTTTTTTGTTATTATTTATTTTATTCTATTTTTACTTTATTTTATGCTCTCATTTAATTTTATATATATATATATATATATATATATATATATATATATATTTTAGTTTTTAAAAAAAAGATAAAGGAGAAAAAAAGTAAAGAGGGCCCCAGGATGGGCCCTGGGAGTGGAGGCAAGAGCCTCCCATGATGGGAGGCAACAAAGGAGTGGGAGCCTCCCCCGAGCGGGAGGCTCCAATGAGGCGGGAGCATATTTTATTTTAATTTTATTTTTTTTTTTGAGCGGAGACCCAATGGGGTCACTGAAAATAATCGGGTATCCCATTTGAGGTATCCGAAGCTCTAAAAAAATGGGTTTTTATTAGTATCGGGCTTTTTATTCTAACTTCCAAATATTTTATTCGTTTTATTTTAAGTTTTATGAACGAAATTAGGTGTGCCGATTTCGACAAAATTTTGGCAGCATGACTGCCAAATTTGTCGATTTTATCGTGTCACACGGTGAAATACGGAAAATTCTATACCCACTAAAAAGGAAATACGGACTGAAATCCACGTTCCAAAGGGAAATACGGACTGAAGTCCGTATTCCAGAATTACCGAAAGAGAAATACAGATCGAAATCCGCATTCCCAAGCTATTGAAAGGGAAATACAGATCAAATCCGCATTCCCGAGGGTTTCCTCCAAGGGAAAAGCCCGAAGGCTTTCCCTTTGATGAAGCCATCGTCCTTCGATTCCGACCAAGTCCCTAAAAAAATATTCTCCAAGATTTTATATGTTAGGATCTTGAATGAATAAGTAAAAGAAAACAAGGTTACCGCTCGCTTCTCTATATGTCCAAATTTTATAGTAGTTGGACTTTTTTTGATGGTCTCTTCCTCTGCCTCCTTTCTTTTGCTTTCTTTTTATGTTTGGATCGTGATCAAAATAAAAAACAAAGGGATCTCCCTCTTTTTCCTTTGTGGTGTATATATTTTGATATAAAAAAATATTTATAGTGGAGGAAAGAGATCTTCAAAGATAAGGGAAAAAAATTTGAGTAGGGAAGAGAAGAAAAACCTACGTTAGAGAGGAAAAGTGAATGACGACACAAAACCCTAGAAAATTAGCAGAGAGTTCTTTTTTATTTAATCATGGGGTTGGCTTTTATAGCCCTTACATTTCATATTGGGCCCTTTGGGCTTTACAACTTTTGGCTCTTCTGCCCAATTCTTTTACATAAAAAATCAGATATTCATTTATTTTCTACATAATTTTTTTATTTCCTTCATCAGCGTGGGGCTGGCTCTGCCTGAGCTCTAGGTGGTTTGGGCATGGGCCCGGTTGCTTAGGGTTGGATCCGGATTGGTCAGATCCGCGTTGGCTTTGGCTTTTGACCTTTAATTTTTGATTTTTAATTCTGATAATGTAGTGTAAATTTTGACCCCAACAAAGTGCATCCATCAATAAATGCACAGCATGTGTATGAGTGTGTATAAAATAGATAGATCTTCTTTCATGAAGGTTGATTTGCTTTTCTTTTGGTGACATGGAGGTTGGTGCTTCCCTTTTGGCGACGTGGAGGTCGTTACTTTATTTGGTTCCCTTTTTGCGACGTAAAGGTCATTGCTTTATTTGGTTCCCTTTTTGCGACGTGGAGGTCGTTGCTTCTCTTTTGGCGACGTGGAGGTCGTTGCTTCTCTTTTGGCGACGTGGAGGTCGTTGCTTGATTTGGTTCCCTTTTTGCGATGTAAATGTCATTTCTTCCCTTTTGGCGATGTGGAGGTCGTTGCCCTTTTGGCGACATGGAGGTTGTTGCTTCCCTTTTGGCGACATGGAGGTCGTTGCTTGATTTGGTTCTTTTTTTGTGACGTAGAAGTTGTTGCTTCCCTTTTTGCGACGTAGCGGTCGATACTTGAATTGGTTCCCTTTTTGCGACATGAAGGTCGATACTTTCATTTTTGCGATATAGTGGTCGATACTTGACTTGGTTCCCTATTTTCGACATGAAGGTCGATACTTTCCTTTTTACGACATAGTGGTCGATGCTTGACTTGATTCCAACGCGGAGTGCCACTGTTGACGCGTCACTGGTTTGGGGCTTCCAGCTTATTTGGCGGGGTTTTTGAGCTTGGAAGCACTTCCGGGTGGGACTTTGGTTTGATTTGTTTGATTCCTGCCTTTTTCGGTGGAACTTTCCGAGTTCGGTGGCACTTGTCGAGTGGAACTTGGTTCTTTTTTTTGTCCTAGTTTAACGACGAAGGAGTCATCTATTCCCAGTTTAACGATTTAGGGGTCATCTTCGGCAGAAGGTTTGTTTAATGTCTACCCGGACGGACAGTTGTTCAGCGTCTACTTAGACAGAGGGTTTAACATCATCATAGACGAGATGTTTAAAGTTTGATTCTCGGAATGACATTATCCGCACTCGAAGGATTTGAATTAGGAGTTGGATTTTGGAGTTGGAATTTTGAGGTGAGATTTGGACTGGATTTGGATTTGAATTCGGATCGGAATTTTGGGGTTCGGGTTAGCATCAGCATTACTAACACTAGAGCACGGGTGACCGGAATAATTTATCATTTGCCGTTGGAGGATTTGAAATTTTGGTTTCGGTTTGGCATCAACATGTTAATACCGAAGCATAATACCAGGGGCAACTCATCATTTGCCTTTTGGGATTTGGAGAGTTTGGATTTCGGTTGGCTTCTGCATCTCTACACTGGAGTAATATCAGGAGGGACTCATCATTCGCCGTGGGAAGATTTTATTTGCTTCCAGTTTAATGATTCAGGGGTCATCTATTCCCGGTTTAACGACTTGGGAGTCGTCTATTCTTAGTTTAACGATTTATAGGTCTTTTTTTTACGAGTTTGCATCCTTGCGGGTTTTCACAAGCTCGCGGGTAATCTCACTATTTTTATTCATGAAGCCTTTTCAGGTTTTTATTCGCGTCCCTTTTGCTTATGGACTTACCCTTTATTTCTTTTTTATCCTTTTTTCCCAGTTTAATGATTTAGGGGTCGAAGTTGTGCGCTTATTCAACGTCCTTGAACTTTGAGTTTGATGAAGCTGAGTTGATGGCCGAGACGATTAGTTTTGCTTTGTTTCCTTCATTTAATTCCTAGCTCTTTCTCAAGATACTTCAACATTCTGTCTTTTTGGACAGATGTGTCCCGTAGAAATTGTGATGGACCGGATCATTTTTTTGAAGTAGCCGATTGAGCCGTTTGTCCTTAGAGGGTTTTGATCTTCATTTGTATAGAGCTGACGACCGTAGCTTGGTCGTTTGCTAACACGCCTTTAGCCAATGAGATCACTCCCTCCTTGTATTGTTTATCAACCCAATTCTTGAAAACAAAGCCCTCTTCATAGTATGACTCACCATTCTGTGATATGGGCAGTACATGGGATTGTCAGTCATGTTTACTTCATGCGGTCTTTTTGATTTCGGCAGTTGCAAACCATTCTTCAGGGTGTCCTTGAATATTTAACGGACCTCGTCCCTTTTGAAGGAGTAAACCTTGTTCTTCCTTTCTTTTAGAGTCGGTTCTCCTCCTCCTAGTAATGGCTTCCGGGGCCAGTCGGTCTTTGATCCGTCTGCTCTTCGCTCGCCTTCATCCTCTGACGTATTGAAAGAATCAGCCTTATTGGAATTCCCGCCTTTGCGATTATCGTCCTTCCGATTCTTCCATGGTTTATTATTGGCTTGGGGTTCTGGAGTAGACTCGTGCTTTGAGCATTCCAACATTTGAATCTTCTTGGTCAGCTCTTGGAACGTTTTAAGACCCGCGGTGTATAGAAACGGAGTCATCTAATTGCTGAGATTCCCAATGAGGAGACTGATCGATTGGCATTGCTCTAATGGCGGTTCGCACTTGACAGTGAGATTGTGACATCGGGCTATAAAGTCCGTGTTGCTTTCGTTGCATTCTAGCTTGATCCTCACAAGGTCAGAAATGGTGATTTTGTCGCCGACACTCATGAATCTTTGCCTAAATAGAAATTCCATTTAGGCAAATGTGTTAAAGGAGCTTTCGGTATGCTTGCGTACTAATCGAAGGTACATCAGTCAAGCTATTAACGAATTGGCGAAGGAAAAGCGCATCCTTGCCCCCAGTATTCCTACACAATGCTTTAAAATGGGCAATGTGCTGGTTTGCATTCCTGTCCTATCAAACCTTCTGAATCTGGGGACGAAATAGCCACTGGGAAACTTCACAAGATCGTATTGTGCATGGTACGGTCTCCCATTACCTCGACATCTTTTTGCACTTCTGTTTCGGCCACCAACGTTTTGACTTTGTTGGTGATCAAATCCATGATCCGATCTTGCGTTAACGGGTTGCTGTCGTCAAGAGAATACATTCCTTGAGGCAGAATTTGGCTGACTTTCATATGGCTCGCCTATCTTTGAACTTAAGGGAATAGGTGTCGGCTGCTTCGGGTCGTCGCCCAGCTCATGAGTAGAGCCTTGTACTTGATTGGACGGCGGCCGAGCAACTTGGGTCGTGGGCTGCATGACGACATTTGTCAAGTCGTCAATTTTCGAATAGAGCTTGGCTATCTCCTTATCTTTGTTTTTAAGCTGTTTTTGGAGTTCTTAAAGCAACTCTTGTTCTGCGGTCCTGAGGTGGTAAGTCGGCTTCTCTTCGTTGTCCAAGCTCGACTCCCCATGAATTGAGGGGTCCTTTTCCCTAGCATTCTCACCGAAAGGATTTTCAGTGACTTCTGGAGGAGGTTGGACTTAAGAAGTGGCAGCCACATTCAAGCCAGATTGGGCCTAAGAAGTAGCAGCCCTATCTTTACTTTTGCTGCGAAGGTTATCACTAAGGCGCGTGCCTGTCATATAGACCGTGTGGACCACGCATTCGGTCATCTCTGTATCACTGGCGGACGGTCTTTCGGATAGTCGTTATGGCCCTTCCTCTTTGGAAAAGAACAAGCGACTAAAAACAGTCAATCCGGTTGGATTCTTAGGTAGCACTGGTACCCTCTTTCTAGATTTTTCTCGTTGCTTTCGAGCAGCACGGAGCGCTTTGTAGACTTTTGAAGAGATGGTGTCAAGCTTTCTGTGTTGAGCTTAGACACCTCTCTTTGCAATACTGTTTGAATCGTCTTCTTGAGTTTGGCGGTCATGGTGTTTCTCTGAACCCATTTTAAAAGTTCAAAGAAATTGTTGATTTTCACGTCCGACACAGCTATTGTCGCGAGGTAATCCTGTTCTTAGAACGTCACGAAGTTCAGCTAGCCCTTTTATTGGCTCAATATTTGAGTCGATTTTGCCTTAACTTCTCGGTCTTAAGGGCTTGGCGGGCATCCGCTTTTCTGGAAGCCGCCATAGACCGATCGACATAGAGCTCAAAGACGACACCCGGTCGTGCAATTGTCAAGGGCGCTGCCTGAGCTTGCCCATGACGCCTTATGGTTTTCTTGGTTTTGACGGCCTTGTTCACAGATGGAGTAACGGAGAGCCTTTCAAAACATATTTGCGTTTGGGCTTAGACGCCCTCGTGATTATGGCATTTGGCATCTTCCCCTTTGAGGCTAGTTTAGTCACTTTGCTTGACGAAGCCTTAGCAATAGAAGCACTGGAGGCTGACAAAAATAAGATGGAGCCGAACGGTAGTGGCGATTCCTCCCACTGCTGCATGAGATTTGCCGGGAGAATCACCGTGCGCTCATCTTCATCATGTATGAGACAGGAGTTGCATCAGAAACATAGTTCGTCTTTGGAGACATTATCGTTGTGTTTGAAATTACAATTGAAAGTTGCTAACCTGCATGAAAGAGCCTGATTTCAGTACAACGAAGATGCATATATTAATTGAGTTCGCATGAACGTTCGACCCAACATATGGGAGAATAGACGAGGTCCCACCGGACGTGCCAGAATGTGTAGAGTATTTTCGCCACCCTATTGAGATAGAAATGCGCTCGCTTGTCGGGTCGGTACAGATTTCCCATGTCTAGGACAAGCTGGGGTTTATTGATTGTGGGGATCCTTATTTCCGGCAGCCGCTGTTATTTACACCTCGCTCCGAGGCTAGGAAACCTCCGATTAACGGGTCGTACAAATCATGCAAACTCAATATGGAACATTTATGTTTGCAAAATAAATGCAAGGGCGTGTTTATTTCGCTTTTATTTTCGTCCGTTTATTTACTTTTATTTCGCTTTTTTGTTATTATTTATTTTATTCTATTTTTACTTTATTTTATGCTCTCATGTATGTGTGTGTATAGTTTTTTAAAAAAAAGATAAAGGAGAAAAAAAAGTAAAGAGGGCCCCAGGATGGCCCCCTGGGAGTGGAGGCGGGAGCCTCCCCCGAGCAGGAGGCTCCAACGAGGCGGGAGGCTCCAAAAATATTATATATATATATATATATATATATATATATATATATATATATATATATATTAATTTTACTTTGTTTTGGTTTTATATTATTTTAATTTTTTTTATCGGAGCGGAGACCGAATGGGGTCACTGAAAATAGTCGGGTACCCCATTTGAGGTATTCGAAGCAGCTAAAAAATGGGTTTTTATTAGTATCGGACTTTTTATTCCAACTTCTAAATATTTTATTCGTTTTATTTCAAGTTTTATGAACGAAGTTAAATGCGCCGATTTCGACAAAATTTTGGTAGCATGATCGCCAAATTTGTCGATTTTATCGTCACACAGTGAAATACAGAAGATTCCATACCCACCTAAAAGGGAATACTGACCGAAATTCGTGTTCCAAAGGGAATTACGGACCGAAGTCCGCATTCCAGAATCACCGAAAGGGAAATATAGACCAAAATCCGTATTCCTAAGCCGCCGAAAGGAAAATACGGATCGAATCCGCATTCTCGAGGATTTCCTCCAAGGGAAAAGCCCGAAGGCTTTCCCTTTGATGGAGTCACCCTCTTCCGATTCCGATCAAGTCCCTAAAAAAAATAATCTCCAAGATTTTATATGTTAGAATCTTGAATGGACAAGTAAAAGAAAACAAGGTTCCCGCTCACTTCTTAAGAACTCCAAATTTTGTAACGGTGGGATTTTTTTGATGAGTCTCTTCCTCTGCCTCCTTTCCTTCGCTTTCTTTTTATGTTTGGATTGTGATCAAAATAAAAAAAAACCGAGGGATCTCTCTCTATTTCCTTTGTGATATATATATTTTGATGTAAAAAATTTTTATAGTGGAGGAAAGAGAGGAGATCTTCTCCAACGATGGGAGAAAAAAATTTGAGAGGGGAAGAGAAGAAAAAACTACGTGAGAGAAAAAGAGAATGACAACACAAAACCCTAGAAAATTAACAGAGAGAGTTCTTTTTTCATTTTATCATGGGGTTGGCTTTTATAGCCTTTCCATTTCACATGGGCCCCTTGGGCTTTGCAACTTTTGGCTCTTCTGCCCAGTTCTTTTACATAAAAAATTCATACAATCATTTATTTTGCTACATAATTTTTTTTTCTTCATCAGCTTGGGGCAGGCTCATCCTGGGCTCGAGGCGGGCTCAGTTGCCTTGGGTTGGATCCGGGTTAGTCGGACCTGCGTTGACTTTGGCTTTTGACCTTTAATTTTTTATTTTTAATTCTGGCAATGGGGTGTAAATTTTGACCCCAACTGTCGAATTATACTAAAATACCCTTAACTATCACCCTTTTTTATAGTGAACTTTCTTTTAAAAAAATTTACCGTAAACTCCTTTGAAGTGCTGCAATTAAGGGTATTTTGTTGAAACCAAAGTTTTATATCAAAAAAATTTAAGGCGGCTTGGTGAAAATCAGCGCATCTGAGTCTGAGTGTAATCTAGCTTTCAAATTTCTGATCTCTTTCTTTTTCTCTTGAATATAGAAATAGGAAAATTGTTTAGTGAGGAATGCATTGGAGAAAGGCGGAACATAATAGTTCGATCAATGGTATATACACTAGGTGCTGGCGAGAGATTGGGCGTAGGTAAGTATGCTTAAAAAAGATGAAAGCAGTAGATTTTTAGGACTCAATATGACTATCGAAGTTTGGAACTGTTCCGAAGATACAAGCTTAGTGTGCACAAGTAAATTATTCAACAGAATTATAGATATCAGGTGTGAAGATGATCGATGAATGGAGGATAAACTTGGCATGTATCAATAAAAATAAATGGGCATGCATAATTGTACAAATTGTTACTAGATAAAGCGGTCACAACAGTCAGCCTCTGAGGTTTTTCCTTGAGCCTTTCTAATATAGACTTTGCCTAGGCCAGATAAAAAGGCTTTTATAGAGGGCCGATGTTTTGCGTTACAGCGCATGATAACATGATTTGATAAATCTTGGAAATTATATTTAACTTGAATAGAGTTTCCTTAATGATCTTTATTTCTTGTTAATCTGTACAGGAAAGGTCATGCATATTGTTAAGGTTTGCGGATTTGATTGAGAAGCACAACGATCACATTGCAGCACTCGAGACCTGGGACAATGGGAAGCCTTACGAGCAGGCAGCACAAACAGAAGTTCCTGGGTTGGCACGTCTGATGCGATATTATGCAGGTAATATAAATATATGATGCGATATTATCTAGGTAATATAAATATATGATGCGATATTATCTGGGTAATATAAATATATCCCTCAACCTGACCATTACTTCGGAGTTCTTCTGCAGTGTTGATTAGCAATATAATGTATTATGTTAGCTTGATAAACATTGATATCTTAAAAACCCAAAAACTTCAGCTTTTGGATAAAGTGGTTCTTCACATGGAATCAAAGTGTACCATGTTTCAAAAGGTCTTGGGTTCAAACCTCTTTGTTCTAAATTTAAATAGATATTTTCCCTGTTTAATCCACCTATACAAGCAAGAGTTTCCGTTGGAGGCCTTTCCACTCGGTCAAAGGCACCCAGTGTTATATTAGCTTAATATACATCGTTATGCCATAGCCTGACAGCCAAAGCTTTTGGGTAAAGCGGTTCTTGATAAGCAAAGACTTCAAAATGGTAACATAGCCAACCGGATTTATGTCCCACCCGGGGCATATTTAAAGCATTTTTTCTAAGAAAAGTATCTTTGTGCAAAATGCCCATGTCTCATCGCACAAAAAGGTTCTCAAGCTAAAGCGTATGAAAATATTTTCCTCGACCAACAACACAACTTTGAACTGTTGGTTACTTTAATCCATCTATTCTGCATGCATTGTTCTCATATAAGTTAGTGATGGATGCCAATCTTCTGATCGAAAATCGACAGGTTGGTGCGACAAGATACACGGGCTTGTTGCCCCAGCTGATAGCGCGCATCATGTGCAAGTTTTGTATGAGCCGATTGGCGTTGCGGGACAGATCATTCCTTGGAATTTCCCTCTTCTTATGTTTGCTTGGAAAGTTGGCCCGGCTCTTGCATGTGGGAATACCATTGTGCTTAAGACAGCAGAGCAAACCCCACTGTCTGCTTTATATGTGGCGAAGCTAGCGCTCGAGGTATGAGCGTTGATTGCATTTCTTCCTATGTTGTGATCCTTCTTTCTTATTTGAAGATTGAGAGTGTTGGATTCTGTCCTGGGGTCCTTTAACTACTTACTGCTGCATCTGGCATTGAAATTGATTGAAGGCAGTTGGTTTGGTGGATAACAAGAAATATTTATGTTTTTCAATGAAGTCTCCGTTTTATGTAGAAATAATTAGGCTTATTTCACAGAAACCGCCTTATGGTTTACTTGAGTTTTCCAAAATCACCCTTTGGTTCAAACTCAGCATGAAACCCCCTGAATTTTCAGTTCATTGTATAAATACCCTCTCTTGTTTGATTTGTAAAGTTTTTTTGGCAATTAACGGGTCATGCGACCCCACATTTGACCAATTCTTGTAGTTTTATCCTAAATTATCCGTCTTAATCTCATTATATCACCTCTTTTTTCTTTAAATTTCGATTCAATTTCAATTTGAGACTTGTTCCCCAAATCCTCAAATCTAAAGTCGTGTTCTCCAAATTAGGGCAAATTGCCCATAAACGCACTAAGAGTATCGGTATTTTTATTAAGATAAGAGGTTAATTTAGTCAATTTAGGTGTAGCCATAGACCTTTCCGCTCCATTGCTCCTGCTCCATTGCCTTCATTTTACCAATTTTCATGAACGGCCATCTCAAAGGGGACATCATGTAAATAGGCGTTTAATGCATTAAAATATTCAGATCTGAATAAGTTCATCTAGTTATTAATCCAATTGATTTCGTCAATTTTCAGCTTTCAACCATATTAGGCTTGAGAGCATTGAACTATTACAAATTATGGTAGCACTTTCTCAGCCTCCTGCATATCTACTTGAGATATTTGATGAAAAGGAACTGCTAAAATATTTTTGGTGAGCCTAAGATAAGAGATTTCCTACTTGAACTTTCATCATGATGTGCTTCGCGGTATGTTTTGTTTTAAATTCACATAGGTTTTTCAAAAGCAAAAAATAAAAAAAATTCATTTGCCATTTTCAGACAAAGTTCACTGTAAAACAAAAAAAAAGTTTAGTTAGAAATCGGTTGCTTGAAGAGATTAATTTCTTTTATTCCCCCGTATTCTGTTCCTTTGCAATAGAGATTACTTTATTTTTTATGTATGAATGTACAAATTGTTCATTACAGGCTGGGCTTCCAGAAGGCGTTCTGAATGTTATCTCTGGATTTGGTCCCACAGCTGGTGCCGCTCTTTCCAGTCACATGGACGTCGATAAGGTTATTTCTTGTACCTTTTTCTTAATATTGCACTACTTTTATTCGGCTTAACCATTTATTAATGTACTATACTGGTGTGGTGCCAGTCTCGGTTATGCCTTTAACAACCGTCTACTTTGGTTCAGCTTGCTTTTACTGGATCAACCGAGACAGGCAAAATCGTACTTGGAATGGCAACGAAGAGCAACCTGAAGCCGGTCACGTTGGAGCTTGGAGGCAAATCTCCAATGATCATATTGGATGATGCCGATGTTGATCAAGCTGTTGAGCTTGCCCATTTCGCTTTGTTCTTCAATCAGGTGTGTATGATCACTCATATGATATCCTGAAGAGGGGCAGGGGGGGGGGGGGTTATAATGTACCGAAAGATTTCACTTATCTTTCAGGGTCAATGCTGCTGTGCTGGATCTCGTACTTTTGTGCATGAAAAAATATACGACGAGTTCGTCGAGAAAGCAAAAGCACGTGCTCTTAAACGTGTTGTTGGCGACCCTTTTAAAAAGGGCGTCGAGCAGGGTCCTCAGGTACTTCAATTACACTCTTTAACATCATGGTTTTTTAATATTTTATCTGAACCTTTAATGGTTACTATTATCCTTGACGCAAACTCAATCTCAGATTGACGACGAGCAATTTACCAAGATTCTTCATTACATAAAATCTGGCGTCGACGGAGGTGCTTCTCTCGTGACCGGGGGTGAGAGAATAGGCAACAAAGGTTTCTACATTCAGCCTACCATCTTCGCAGATGTGAAGGTAAATACCTTTCATTGCTCTACTTATTTTAAAAATATAGAATCTTTAGCAGTATCATTTGACTTGAAAATTCTTTCACAAAGGATGATATGATTATTGCAAAGGAAGAGATCTTTGGACCAGTCCAATCCATTCTCAAGTTCAAGTGAGTTTCTATTAATCTCTACTACATAATTACTTTCTATAGCAAATATATTAGGTCCATGAGATTTTTATATTAATGTGACCGGATCTGTGATTTTTTATTATCTTGTCTTGTTTAGTCATTCACCTACCATTTTTCATTTCTCCAAAGGTTTATTTTCTGGTAATTTCACTACAATTAGAATAAATTTGACTGCATTTATATTGAACTTGATTATGGTCTATGAATTATACTTTTACCATTAGCAAGGTCCCCTGTGCAATGCACAGACACGAAGTCCTAAGTCAATAAAAATCATATTAATTTAAAAGTTTATTGTTATATGATTTGTAAATTGAAATATCTTAAATATATGAAGGATTAATCTGCAGATACTTTGGTATTTTTCTTCAGCTTTTCAATATTTTCTTTCCTTCAAAAATTTTAAATTTTTTTTTCTTCGTTTTTCAATATTTTGCTTGTTAGCACATGAGAATAATACAATGTACAAAAATCCCATAATTTTTTGTTTTCTTCAAATTTTCAACATATTGTTTTCCAATTTTATGTTTCAATTTTTTTGTTTTCTTCAAATATCACACAAATATGGAAAAAAAATTAAAATATCGAAATTTCTGTTTTCTTCGGTTTTCTAGTGTTTTGCTTGCTATATAGCACAAAAAAATCATGAAATTTGCAAAAATAAAACATTTTGTGTATTTCCTTCAAATCCACAATATTTTGCATGCCACCACATGAAAATTATGTAATTTTCAAAAATTTGTAATTTTTCTATTTTCTTGGGTTTTAAATATTTTGCTTGCTATAACGAACAAAAATTGCGAGAATTTTGCAAAAAAATCTCAGTTTTCCGGTTTTCTTCGACATTTCATTTATTTTACATATCACGTGAAAATTGCATGAAAATTTCTAAATTTTCAAAAATCTCAATTTTTTTTGTTCTCTTTGGTTGTTTAATATTTTGCTTGCTATTCCATGAAAATCACGTTATCTTCAAAAATCCAAAACTTTATGGTCCTTTAAATTTTTAATATTTTGCACAGCACATGAAAATTGCGAATTTTTTAAAATTCAAAAAATTTCAGGTTTATTCAAATTTTCAATATTTTGCATGCTATATAGCACACAAAAATCACGAAAGATATAAATTTAATATTTTTGGTTTTCTTTCGTTTTTCATTATTTTCCTTATATCACACGAAAATCGGTAAATTTCTAAAAATCTAAAATTTGTTTCTTCTGTTCTATGCTTTTTTGTATGTTGTATATAGCACAAAAAAGTCGTTAAATTTTCAAAAGTCTCTAATTTTTTTGTTTTTTTTTGTTTTTATTATTTTGCTTGCCATATAGAGAATGAAAATCACAATATTTTCCAAAATCATGAAATTTTCTATTTTCTTCGGTTTTTCAACATTTTGCATGCTATAACAAACTAAATTTGCAAAATTTTCAGAAATATAATTTTTTGTGCTTTCTTCGCTTTTTCAATATTTTGCATGATAAAGCACGTGAAATTTGCAAAAAAATTCAAAAATCTCAAAAAATTCTTTTTGTTCTCTTTTTTATTATTAGTTTGCATGTTATATAGTACACGAAAATCATGAAAATTCACTAGCCCAAAATTTCCCGTTTTCAATTTTCGAATATTTTACTTGCCTGAAATTTTGGAGACAAAAAAAGCTATGTGATGTAAAAAAAAGAAAAGGTCGTCAATTGCTTATAAGAACCTAACAAAACAAAGAAATATGCTTCGAGTGACTAGGAATCCTTGGCAACACACAAAAATCATGGAATTTTAAAAATCCCAATTTTCTTCTATCAAATTTTCAATATTTTGCACGCTATACGATGAAAATCATGAATTTTCAAAAACTCGAGAATTTTCAATATCGTCAGCTTTTCAATATTATGTTTGTTACAGCATACGAAAAACGCAATATCTTCAAAAATCTCAAAGAATTGTTCTTATATCTTCGGTTTTTCAATAATTTTTGTTTGTTATATTACAAAGAAGATTGCGAAATTTTTTGTTTTCTTCCGTTTTTTCTATATTAGCACACGAAAATCGCGAAATTTTCGAAAATCTTAAATTTTCTATTTCCTTCAAAAATTTTATATTTTACTTGCTATAACAGATGAAAATAATGGATTGTTCATAAACGTCAATTTTTTGTTTTACTGATTTTTCTATATTTTTCTTTTGCATTACCAAACGAAAATCGTGAATTTCTTAAATATTTTGTTGGTAAAACCTTACTGATAGAAAAATAGAAAGAGATTTTAAAGAAGGGGTTAAATCATAATTTTCCACCATTTAAGCCCCTAATTTCATGGGATAAAAGAGAAATATTGAGTAGGGGCCAATAAAAAAATATTCATGACCCAAATGTCGTAATAAAATCAAATAGGGCTAGATAACAATTTTTCCACTAAAGTCCAAGCTAGATAAAGGAATATTCTAAGGATTATTCTCTCATATAGCTTTATTCATATTATATATAGACAGACAAATTATACTACAATTGCACTAACATTAACTACAGGTAGCAAGACTGTAGAGAAGTGTAAAATAAGAATTTGATATTATGTACAATTATTTTAGCGTAGCGCGCGAAATTGAAGAAAAAAGATATCAGTTTGGAAAAAATAAAATTAGCCTAGTCACAGTCATTAAATCTCATTTTTATTTCTTGCTAGCTATACAAACTGCATATTAATGTTCGCTTTTTTTTTCTGGCAGTGATCTCAACGAAGTGATAAGGAGAGCCAATAACTCGAGATACGGCCTAGCTGCTGGGGTGTTCACGAGCAACATCGATAAAGCAAACACTTTGACTCGGGCATTGAGGGTCGGAACCGTGTGGGTGAACTGCTTCGATGTTTTCGATGCAGCGATTCCTTTTGGGGGATTCAAGATGAGCGGCCAAGGGAGGGAGAAAGGCATCGATAGCCTCAAGGGCTACCTGCAGACCAAGGCAGTTGTTACGCCTCTGAAGAATCCTGCATGGTTGTAATTTATGTAAAATAAAAAATAAAATGTAAACTTGTGATGATGATGATGATAATGTTTTATGACATGAATAAGATTTTGCAATGCTGAGGATGTTTATGATTGGATAAATTTTCCCATCTTTATTCTCCACTAGTTTTACACATCATCATGAACTGCTATGGATATATACTTTTTTGTTCTTTCTAGCCCAAGGCTATGCCTGCAAACTTGATGCTTGAACTCTGACAAGTATCAGATTAATGTGCTCTCTTACAGATTTTTAATGGGTAAATTGTCAAAAAAAACCCAAGCAGTTTTCCCGTTGACAAAAACTCCTTGGCCTTGAAGCGGTCGTTAAAAACCCCTTGGAAAGTTCTCATGCGGTACTATACAATTTCTTGTTATATCTAAATAGGTCATAGATATTGTAAGCAATTGTATAGATATTAAATAATAACTAGATATAGTAGGCAATTATACAGATACGCATGCAGGAGGGTTTTTGACAACCAAAAACTCTTTTAGGAGGTTCTTGACAAGCGCTTTGGTGCCATGTGGTTTTTGCCAGCGGCACAACTTGCTTGGGGATTTTTAAAAACCAAAAACTCTTTTAGGAGGTTCTTGACAAGCGTTTTGGTGCCATGTGGTTTTTGCCAGCGGCACAACTTGCTTGGGGATTTTTAAAAACCAAAAACTCTTTTAGGAGGTTCTTGACAAGCGCTTTGGTGCCATGTGGTTTTTGCCAGCGGCACAACTTGCTTGGGGATTTTTAAAAACCAAAAACTCTTTTAGGAGGTTCTTGACAAGCGCTTTGGTGCCATGTGGATTTTGCCAGCGGCACAACTTGCTTGGGGATTTTTGACAATTTACCCATTTTTAAATGGGGATAAATCAACCTACCAAATTTCGGGGCTTATTTGTTTGGCACATACACATTGACATTTGGCATGCAAAT
Source organism: Agapanthus africanus (assembly GCA_030015575.1). NCBI lineage: Eukaryota > Viridiplantae > Streptophyta > Magnoliopsida > Asparagales > Amaryllidaceae > Agapanthus > Agapanthus africanus. The sequence goes on along the minus strand of JASDDO010000016.1, from coordinate 20,970,199 downwards.
GGATCAAAATACTGTACAGCTTCTACTCTATAAGAAAAGAAAAATAGGGATAAAATAAAAAGAAAGGTAAATTGTCAAAAAGACCCCAGCCCGCTCAGGAGTGGTCTAAATTCGAAATTGTTGGGAAGAGCCTACTGTTCAAAATCTTTGTGAAAAAACCCCTGGTTTGTATTTCATTTTTGCCTTGTATTCCCTGAACTGCTTGGATATTACGAGCAATTGCAACTGCTTAGATATTACAGGCAAACGATATATAGAGGGTTTTGATTTGGCCCAGGGATTTTTTAACAAGAGCAAAAAGCCTAGGAGGTTTTACACATGTTTGAAGTGGACCGGGGGCTTTTTGACAATTTACCCTAAAAAGAAACATAAGCACTTAGCATTTCAATCACATGTGATGATGAGAGAGGTGCATAACATTCCATTGTTGAGACTATAAAAAGTATAAGGAAAATTGGTCATAATATGGATGCTATCAATTCAAAATTGTTTTAACATGCTACAGACTAAACATCAGCTCAAAATCATTTAAGGTTATGGGCAAAAAACCCTTAGTCCTGGCTACAAAAAATAATGAGCCATTCCTGAATACTCATTACAAGTTCAAACTGTTGTGAAAACTTTGCAAAATACAACCCATTAGAAGAGCTTACTCAGAATCTGAAGTATATCTATGTTTTGTCGATGACTCATGGAAAAATTCTAAGCTGATGTGCCGGGTAAGTCATCCTTTGTTGGGGTAGTATCAGTTGCCGGTTTTGGCGAAGGTTTGGTCACGACAGGTGGGAGCGGCCTGGGCGGTTGAACCTCATCAACCTTTTCACGAGGAATATCAAACTGTGCAATTTAATAGACGGTTAGAAAAGAAAAAAAGTACTTCGCAGCTTTAAGAAGTATATCAAGCATTGATAAAAGGGAATAAAAAACACATCAGCTTTAAGAAGTATATCAAGCATTGATAAAAGGGAATAAAAAACACATCAGCATAAGAAAAGAACAAGGTGTGAAGAGAAGGCAAGAGAAGAAATCAATGGTCAAATCAACACCTAAATGAAATCTAAAAATAAATCATAATTGCCAATTAAACATTTGGTTTTTTTCGCTGCTCATCTTTAATTTGATGTTCTCATCGATGTGAACAAGACTTGAATGGCTAAGGAAGAAGAATGTAATGAATGGAATGTTCTGTTAAGAACTCAGAAAATGTTAATGATTCCGAAATTCACTTATTTATTTGGTTGGGGTGGCCGCGTTGGGCGGGGTTTTGACAATTTTTTTACCCGACCTAAAATTTAAATCTTAACCCAAAGATTGCCCGAACCCAAGAGGTTTACAATGCGTTAAACCTACAACAGCAGCAAGCCTTCATCCCAGATTTTTAGGGCCAGCTCAAAGAATTCTTCTCTACCATCCTGCTCTACAATGTGTTACACCTAAACACGCAAACTTGGGTTTCAGGTGGGTTTTGGGTTTATGAAGGCGGACGGTTTATGTGGGTTGTTTGGGCTTTGCCCATTATAATTATTAGAAAAATTGAAATTATAATACTTGAGGCAGTTCTGCCAAATATATGCACAAAATCTATACTTTGACAAAATTATATAATTAGTATACAATAGATTTATTGATTACACTTTAAATTGCACTTGCTAAATATAATACAATAAATTACAATATGTATATTACAATAAGTAGAATTAAATGTCCATGGAATATATCGGGCAGGAACGAATTAAGAAGCAGTTTAATTCGTGTGGGGTCTACAGTTCGAGCGGGTGGGTTTTATACTAAACCCATATCCAACTTGAAATTCTTTTTTTTTTGTCTCTGATCTTGAACCCGGAACCTGCCTAATCGGGTTCGGGCGGGTATAGGATGTCCAAAAAACCTGGAAATATCAGGTTAGGTCTAACGCAACCCGACTTTCACCCTAATATTTAGAAACAGATTAGGCATTTACCCAATTTATTTACATCTACCTTTTATAATTCACATCATGAATGTTTTTGTCAAGGATTTAGATAGAGCATCGATTCTGAAATTCACAAATAGGTTTCCTTCATAAGAAATTTGACCATCTACCTAATTTAGTGAAAATAGTTCTCCAAATACTAAAATCCAAGACTTCAAATGACAAATAGTGAAGTCAAACAGAGATTTAAGACTTTTTTCAGTTTGTTGTTTGTCGAAGTAAAAGGAAATGATTTAAATGTGGAGAACTGCTTCTAGATGTGAGTACCATGTGATCACGAGTTACCCATGAAATTGAAATTTGGAATACAAGTAAAATGGTTCAAGATATAGTTCACCATATTTTCTATTCAAATAAAAGTTAGTTAACACAAAGTATGGGTTCAAACCCGAAGGTACCAATACACATTGCATTGTAAATGTCGCCTAATAATCTTATTATAGAAATGTTTTATCTATTGTTCTTATTATATAAAACATGTGGGAGAATGTTGGATGTTTTAATAATAATTTGATTTGGCTTTTAATATTATATGGTTTAAATCTAGATATAATAATGTATATTTGTTATCACTTGTTTGATTTTGATTTGTTTAAATTAGTTGTACCATATATTAACTATTCATATACAAGTATTAATTAGTAGGATGGAGAATAATAAGATTCCACAATTCATGGAACAAACCCATGTGAATTGACGCGGCTTTTAAGTCGTGACTTTTCACTACGTCGGCTTTTTATTGTAAAATTTAAATAATAACATTTTTAAATGGTGGTTTTTTAGGGAAGAAACAACGCAACTTTTCAAGGTTTCTCCAACAAAAAGATTTTCTTTCCTATCTATATAGTATATATAAGCTATATGAGAGAATATTTTTTGGAATATTCCTTATCTAGCTTGAACTTTAGTAAAACTATTGTTATATAGTACTGTTTAATTCTCTAACTACATTTGGATCATGAAAATTTTATTATGAACTCTCTACCCAATATTTATCATATTTTTATCCCATACAACTTTAGGTTAGGTTATATCAGCAAAATTTTATTATGAACTCCCTACTCAAAATTTTATTATGAACTCCCTACTCAATATTTATCATATTTTTATCCCATGAAAATTTGGCTTATATAGTGAAAAAATACTAATTGGCCCCCTTCTTTGAAATCTCTGTCAATTTATTCTCACAACTTAGGTTATATCAGCAAAATATTTAAAAAGTTTACGATTTTTTATGCTATAAAAAGTATGCAAAATATTGAGAAAAAACACAATTTTTTGAGTAAAAAATTTCACGATTTTCATTTGGTATTGGGAAAAATAGGGGAAAACACAGAAAATAAAAAAATCAACGTATTTGAAAAATTCACTATTTTCATGTGCTACATGTAAAATATTAAAACTTTGAAGAAAACAGAAAATTTGAGATTTGTGAGAATTTTGTGATTTTCGTGTGCTAGCATGCATAATATTGAAAAATGTAAAATACATAAAATTTTGAGTTTTTGAAAATTTTGCAATTTTCTTATGTTATAGAAAGTAAAAAAACCAGAAAAACGGAAGTAAATAGAAAATATCAAGACTTCTAATAAATTCGTACTTTTCATGTGCAATGGCAAACAAAAAATATTGAAAAACCATAGAAAATAGAAAGTTCTTGAGATTTTTGAAGATTTTGCAGCTTTTGTATACAAATAACAGCAAAGTAAAAAAAACCAAAGTGAACAGAAACTTTTATTTTTTTCATGTATAACATGGAAAATATTGGAAATTTGAATAAAATAAAAAATGAGGGGGGAGAGTTTAAAATTTTGTAATTTTCATGTGTTGCCAGTGTTCCCGATCCTAGTCACCCGAGTCTTAGTCACTCAGACTGGATTTCTCAGTTTTGTTGGTTTCTTAACGCAATCGACGACTTTTTCTTCTTTTATTTTACATAGCTTTTTGTCTTCTTGATAGCCAAAAGTTTTCCTAGAATATGAACATGTAAAATATTGAAAACTAAAATAACAGAAATTATGAGATTTTTGAAATTTTATGATTTTGGTGTGCCATATAGCATGCAAAATAATTTAAAAATGAAGGCAATAGATTAAATTTTGCGATTTTCAAGTACTATATATAATACAAACTATTGAAATGGTGAACGCAAGCAATTTTTAGATCTTTCTAAATTTTTGCAATTTTCGTTTGTTATAGCAAGCAAAATGTTGAAAAGTCGAGAAAAAAACCATAAAATTTTGGAACTTTTGAAAATATTACGATTTCCATGCTCTTTATAGCAAGCAAAAGAATTTAAAAAATCTAAGGAAATAGAAAATTTTGAGATTTTTTTAAAATTTAGCGATTTTCACGTGTTATAAGAGGCTAAATGGGCACATAAATACCCATATTTTCACCAAATAGCAGATAAATATCTATTTTTCAAAATGTGGCACTTTAATACCCGAAGCTTTACTTTTTAGCACCTTGCTACCTACCCGTTCTCCAGAAATGTTGAAATTCCCTTCTAAGTCTCCATATGTTTCACATAACTTTTTTGATTTTTCCTTAGTATTGCAATATAGAAAGGATTTTATTCATTTCTGGAGAACGGGTAGATAGCGAAGTGCCAAAAAGCAAAACTTTATGCACTAAATTGTCATATTTTAAAATATGGGTATTTATATGCTACTTAGGTGAAACAATTATGCTTTTTAGCTGTTACAAGCAAAATATTGAAAAAGGGAATAAAACTGAAAAAGCTCAAAAGATCTTTGTGTGCTAGCATGCAAAACATATTGAAAATTTGAAGAAAACGTACTTCGATATTTTCTTATGTTATGGCACATAGAATATTAGAAATTTGAAGATAACAGAAAACTTTGGAATTTTTGAAGATACCGCGATTATTGTGCAATAGCCAGGGACAATATTGAAAACCGAAAAGCATAGACAATGCATGCAAAATATTGAATAATCGAAGAAAACTGAAAAGTTGAAAGTTTTTAAAATTTCATGTACTTATCAAGCAAAATATTGAAAAACTGAAGAAAACATAAAAATTTGAGTTTTAAAAATTGCATCCTAACGGCTGCCAAAAGCGGTCAATGTTACATGTGGCTGGATTGAATCATGAAAAATGGAAATGCCCTCGCCTACTTGACTATTTTGAATAAGGGGATGTGATGTAATCGTCTAGCATGCAAAATATTATAAGATTTGAGGAACACAAATAATTTTCCGATTTTTGTAAATTAGTGATGGTCATGTGCTATATATTAAAAAACGAAGAATTTTGAGGCATAATATTAAATTTGAGAGTTTTGAAAATTCAATGATTTTTTGTAAATTCATGATGGTCACCATGCAAAATATTAAAAAACGAAGTAAACAAAAAAATTTGAGAGTTTTGAAAATTCAATGATTTTTCGTGTGCTATACATGTATGATATTGAAAAAGAAGTAAACAGAAAAAATTTGAGGCATTAAATTTTGCAATTTTCGCATGCAATAACTGTAATAAATTGACAAATCGAAGAAAACTGAATTTTTTTGACATTTTAAAAAATTTCGCGATTTTCCTGTGCAAGCAAAATATCGGAAAACCGTAGAAAACATAAAAATGAAGCACCAAAATGCACAAATTAATTTTAGAAATAAAGGGTTTAATGCTTAAAATACAACATGACTCATAAAGTCACTTCTATATTTAACGTTGCCGTTGAGTTTCTCTTCATGATAGTAGATTAAATTGAGACATTTCAAATGTTGAAATCCTATATGGCTTCCTGCTGTTTTCAAAGTTTTGTCTATGTTAAAAACAAGATAGTGCAGATGAGAAAAGATGGGCTAGCTTAGACACAGTGAGATATAAATAATGAGAAAAGCAAGAGATTTTTTTAAAATTACGCGATTTGTGTTGTAGCATGCAAAATATTATAAATTTGATGAGAGCAAATAATTTTGGGATAGTAAATTTCGCGATTAACATGTACAATATTAAAAACCCAAGAAAACAAAAAAAGTTGAGATTTTGAAAATTTCATGATTTTCATGTGTTATATGTGCATGCATTATATCGAGGAAAAAGAAAAAACAAATTTTTAAGAAGGTTTTTGAAAATTTCACTATTTTCATGCTAAGCAAAATATTGAAAAACCAAATAAACTAGAAATATTTTAGATTTTTAAAATTTCGCGATTTTCGTGTGCCAAGCACAATATCGGCCATAAAATATTAAAATTAAATAAGCAAAGATTGAAATTGCCAATATTAATTTTTATGTAAAAACCCAGCACTTAATCACAGCAAAAAGAAGTGTCCAGAAGATCACTTTGACACATAGAAGTGTCGCAAAAATCATTTTTATATTAAAAAAACTAGCACTTAATTACAGTAAAAAGAAGTGTCGAGAAGATCACTTTGACACATAGAAGTGATGAGAGCTTGGCCGCATGACGGATGAGGAAAGATTGAACAGTGACTATTGTTAAGAATGTAAATAGTTAGTATATATTAGTTATGAGTATATTTAGTTAGTGGATATTAGTTATGAATATATTTTGTTATTAGATTGAGAGGTGATCTATAAATATTTATATAGACTTTGAAAATAATTGTGGGAAAAATCGCTATTTGGTTAAGCTAATAAACTATTTCTATATATTAGTTTGATTAAGCTAATAAAATTTTCTCTTGATTATTTTCATGATACCAATAGCCCCTCCTCCACCATCGATCTCCCCTCTCCAGCCCTCACGCACCGCTTGAAGCCATCACCAACCCTCGCCGAGCCTTCCCGTCCCCCCTCAAACCCTTCCCAGCAACCTCGATCCCTTCCCATCAAACCTTGATCCCCCCTGTCCAGCAACCTTCCTTCATCATAGCCCTCTCCAGCCCCATCCTCCCTTCGACTCACCCTATGGATCCTTCCAGCACCTTCGAAACCCTCTGCCACCTCGACAGCCACCTAAACCCACTTCAGGCCCTTCGATCTCCCGCCAATACCCCTCCAGGCCTCTCGATTTCCCTCCAGGATCCTTCATCTCCCTCCAGACACCCTCGAAGACCCTCTGCACCCTCCACGGCCCCCTTCAGCCCTTCGAAGCCCTCTGTAACAGCACCCATCAGCAACACCCTCTGCCACATCACCCATCAGATCCTTGCAACAGCAGCCCTACAGAACCCACATGACCGCCTCATCTACTCTTGAAAACCTCGTCATCTCCACGATCTATTAGATCATCTTCCTCTGTATGCTTGTGGCGAGTTAGACAACCTTTATTCTCTCTCGGGATCTTCCGCGTCGTTCATCATAGATTCTAGTGATAATAAAATTAATTCGGCCTCTCTCATCCGGTGATTTCAAGACGGATCTTCGCTTGACTACGATCTGTCTCCAGCGCAAAGAATTACCTCCAATGGTCCAGTACTGTTGAACGAGCCTTGAACAGAAAAGGCCTTCACCGCCACTTGAAGGATGCTCCTCTTGATTCCAAAGATATCCAATATGATACTTGGTTCCAGAACGATAACAAGATGATTGTTTGGTTGTCTAACTCTATGAATTCTCGTTACTATACGTCTATTATGTCTCAGAAAACTGCTAAGAAAGTACACATCTCTGTTCTCTATACCCGTCTAAAGATAACTTGCAGAAGCTCTATAATTTCTTCCGTACCTTTACTATGGCTACTCTAGAAGAAGATATTCAGGATTTTGGAGCTCTCTACAGTGGGTTTCTGGATCAGTGGAACGTCTATCAACCTATCTCCACTGACCCTGCTGTCACTTGCAAACAATGTGAGTCTCTTGTTGACGCGTTACTCTTGGCTTGACTTCCGCCCAATTTTGAGAGCGCCCGCTCCCTCATTCTTTCTCAGAGTTGTTTTCCCTATCTACTGAGCCTATCTCGATCGCACTTGTTCCTCGAGGCCGTAGGCGAGAGACCTACACTCAGTCTGGACGTGGGTTATTTGATTTTGTCTCTGGTGATCGTGGGGCATCACGTAGTTGCCCTCTTTGACTGCTCGTGGTCGTGGTTCCCATGGATACGGTCATGGCCGATCCGGCCTTTATTGTGCTTATTGCGGCGACACTAATTATCGGAAAGACTAGTGTTGGGAGAAGCATAGATACTCTGATGATACATATACCGCTTGCCAGACATCCACACCAGCAGTTACTGGTCAACCTTCCTCTTCTATCGGACATGCACCATTATCCAGTGATGAATGGGGCCAGTTGCGTCGCCTCCTCTCTTCTGTAGCTCCTACCAACATTTCCACTCCGTGGAGTATATCTTTATTTTCTCATTCTGACTCGTGGGTAGTTGATTCCGGCATCTCAAATAACATGTCTCATGATGGATCATCTCATCTTGCTTCTAGTCCTCACAAATTTATTTCTATGGCTGATGGTAATACTACACATGTTTCTGGCTCTGCTGATATATCACTTACCTCATCTTTACACCTAAAAAATGTTTTAATCGTGCCATCTTTAAAACAAAACTTGTTTTCTATTCGTCAGCTTACAAATGATTTCAACTGCTCCACAACTTTTTATCCATCTTACTTTGTGATACTGGATTTTCTGACGAAATAACGGATTGGTAGGGAGCATGAGTAGAATGAACTGTATTATGTTGATCACCTTCTCAGCACGTTTGCAGCCGTTTCTACTATTCAATGGCACCGGAGACTTGGTCACCATCCCCTTTCTTTACGTACTATATTACTTTCTTTTAGTTTATCAGAATTTAGTTGTAAGTCTTGTATTCTTGGAAAACATCATCGTTCCTCTTTTTCTTTTAGTTAATAAGAGGCATGATTTATCTTTTGCTTTAGTTCACTTCGATATTTGGGACCTTTTAAATTTTATAAATATTTTGTTGCATTTATTGATGATCATTCACACATGACTTGGCTGTATCTTCTGCATAATAGGTCTGAATTTTTGTCTACTTTTAAAACCTTTGTTACTGAGATTACTAGTTAATTTGGTGTTTCGGTTAAAATTCTTCATTCAGATAATACTAAGGAATATATCAGCACGGAGTTTACTGCATTTTGTAAGACATGTGGCATATTACACCAAACATCATGGTCTTATGCTCCTCAGCAGAATGTGATTGTTGAACGAAAGAACCGGTATTTACTTGAGGTAGCTCATTCTCTTCTTTTACATATGCATGTCCCTAAATGTTTATGGAATTTTATTGTTTTAGCTGCCTGTTTTTATATCAATTGCATGCATTCTTCTGCCCTAGGCAATCAGTCTCCTTTCTCTATTTTGTTTCCACAGGACAAAAGACTTTTCACATTCCTTCTAAGGTGTTTGGTTGTCTATGCTGTTGGAAATAGTCAACAAGATATTTCTCAGATTATTTAGAATCTGTTTGTAACAAAATCTTTTAGAATCTGTTTGTAACAGAATCTGTTTGTAACTTCCTTATTTTATTGTTTTACTCATAACTTCCTATACTTGTGTAACAAGGCTATAAAAAAAGCATCTCTGTATACTGAATTTAGTATGAAAGAAAGTTCAATTCGCTTATATCGTATCAGAGTGGTAAAACTTTCTCCAAAAATAAAAATCATCATTTTTCCTCAATCAAAAGAATCCCAGTTCATTTTTTTCCAGCCATAATGTCCTCCATCACAGAGACTGAAATATCCTCCGTGTATCAACCAACATACAGGTCCGGAACTCAAGGAGATCGGAACACCAGCCAGAGTCCTTTACAAAAACAGGCTTTGCAGATCGAGTCCGATAGTTCTCAGGAGTCAAGAATCAACTCAGGATCGCCTCCATTCACAAAGGAACAACTGTTGCACCTGTACAAGTTCTTTAACTCCACTGCAGACTCGTCAACACAACCCTCCTGTTCTTTAGCCCAAATCGGTAACAATCACCCTATCTCTTTTTCATGTATCAATCAACTTCCTTGGATTCTTGACTCTGGAGCAACTGATCACATGACCAGTTGCTTCACATTATTTTCAACTTACACACTCTATGCAGGAAACAAAAGGGTCAAAATTGCAGATGGTTCGTATTCTGCCATAGCCGGCCAAGGAACCATCACAATCTCTCCTTCCTTAATCCTTCTTAATGTTTTACATGTTCCAAAGCTTTCCTTCAATCTGATTTCCATTATAAAGCTAACTCAAGACCTTAAGTGTCAAGTTAAATTCATGTCCTCTCATTGTGAAATTCAGGTTCTGGACTCGGGGACGATGATTGGCAATGCTAGAACCAGTGGAGGTCTCTACTTGCTTGAAGAAGGATCGCATTTCAATAAGTCTGCATCTAGTTTGTGTTCTCAGTCCATTTTTGTTTCTCATGACAATGAATTAATTATGTTACATTTTCGTCTAGGTCATCCTAGTTTCCATTATATGCAGTATTTGTTTCCAAAGTTGTTTCGGAATAAAAATCCTTCTCAATTTCAATGTAAAGTATGTGCTTTTGCTAAACACAAAAGGGCAATTTATCCAACTCGACCCTATAAACCTTTAGCACCGTTTACCTTAATCCATAATGACATTTGGGGACCATCCTGCGTTTTATCTGTCTTCGGAAAAAAATGGTTTGTTTCGTTTATTAATGATCATACTAGAGTCCTTTGGGGTGTTTTTACTAAAGAAGAAATCAGAAGTTGAACAAGTTTTCAAAACCTTTTATGCCATGGTTGAAACACAGTTTAACACAAAAATTCAGAATTTTCGAAGTGACAATGGACAAGAATGTTTTAACGAAACCTTAGGAGATTTTTTTGCAAAGGCATCATTCACTAAAGTTCTTGTATTAACACACCGCAACAAAACGATGTGGCTGAAAGAAAAAATACACATTCTTGAAATTGCTAGGGCATTATTATTCACCAACCATGTTCTAAAAACATTATGGAATGAAGCAATTTTAACAGCAATCTATCTTATTAATAGAATGCCCTCAAAAATACTCGATTTTAAAAACCTGTTGCCTTGTTAAAATCCCTTTACCCTCAAAGCCGCCTTGCAATCTCGGATCTGCCTTTGAAAATTTTTGGTTGTACCGTGTTTGTTCACGATCACAACCCCACTAGGGGCAAACTTGATCCAAAATCGAAAAAATGTGTTTTCATTGGCTACGCCACGAATCAAAGAGGGTATAAATGCTTTGATCCTTTATCAAATAAAATATTTATCACAATGGATGTGTTGTTTTTTGAAAATAAATCTTTTTTTAAGCCTCCTCTTCAGGGGGAAACAAATAGTGAAGACTCGGTTTCCATAAAAAATAGTCTCCCAAAAATACCCAACTTAATCCCACATACAAATTCACAAGATCTAGATTTTTTAAATCATAACATTTTAGACCAGCCTTTTGAACACCTGGCAAACCAAAACAGTGAAAATTCACTGAACACTCAAAAAAAGGTCCTTGAAAACTCAGAAAATATGTCTGTTGAAAACTCGGTTCCTTTATTAGAAAATCCGGAAAAATCCCATAAAAATAGGACCACACTACCGACTCCTAAAACAACTTGCCCCGTGGATTTAAATCCACCGAAAGCTGATGTGGAAATTAAAACTTACAAAAGAAAACGTGAAACAGGTCTGGAAAAAACGTTACAGGAGCATTTAATTGAGATAGATCCTTCTCCACAAGCAGAGGCCGACTCTGTCCAGCCCCACCAAGAATCCGACTCGAGATCAGAACCGGATCACAGTGAGCTGGATCTTCCCATAGCCTCCGAAAGTCCACAAGGTCATGTACTCGTCCCTTGTATCCAATGTCAAAATTTGTTTCCTCAAATAATCTCTCACCCAGTTTTCAGCCTTTACCTCTAATGTGTCTGCTGTGGAGATTCCAAAAACTGTACAGAATGCTCTAAGAGCTCCAGAGTAGAGAAAGGCGATTTTCGAGGAGATGAATGCACTTGAGAAAAATCAGACTTGGAATATGGAGGAGCTGCCGAGAGGAAAGAAGGCTGTAGGATGCAAATGGGTATTCACACCAAAGTTTCGTGCAGATAGAACCCTAGAACGATATAAGGCGAGGCTCGTTGCTAAAGGGTTCACTCAAACATACAGGATCAACTACATTGAGACTTTTGCCCATGTGGCTAAGCTAAACACGATCCGGATCTTGCTGCCAGTTGCAAAAAATCAAACTCGATTGGCGACTTCAACAACTAGATATAAAGAACGCGTTTTTGAATGGAGACCTGGACGAAGAAGTGTATATGGAACCTCCGCCGGGGTTTGAAAAAGGGTTCGGCTCCAAAGTTTGCAGATTGAAAAGATCACTTTACGGTCTTAAACAATCTCCACGAGCTTGGTTCGAACGTTTCCATCAGTTTGTGAAAGGGCAAGGATACAATCAGGCTCAGGCAGATCACACCATGTTCTACAGAGTCTCGAGACATGGAAAAATTGCAATACTAATTGTTTACGTTGATGACATCATTGTTACAGGAGATGACGAGGAAGAGGTCAACCAGTTAAAAGGAAGTCTCGCCAAGGAGTCCGAAGTAAAAGACTTGGGAGAATTGAAGTATTTCTTAGGTATGGAAATTGCTCGAAGTAAGAAAGGTATTGTCTTGTCTCAACGGAAGTATGTTCTTGATCTTCTCAAAGAAATAGGGATGACAAACTGCAAACCTGCGGAGACACAGATAGATCCGAATAAAAAGCTCGGAGAATTTACACAGAGCCCGTCAGTGGACATTCCACAATACCAGAGGTTAGTGGGAAAATTGATCTTATCTCTCACACACACGTCCCGATATCACCTTTGCAGTGAGTATGATAAGCCAATTTATGCACCCACCTCAAGAAGAGCACCTTGATACAGCATATAGAGTTTTGAAGTATTTCAAGGGCGCATCAGGAAGAGGTTTATTCTTCAAAAAATGTGAAACTCACAGCGTTGAAGTATTCACTGATGCAGATTGGGCAGGTTCTATCGTAGACAGGAAGTCAACTTCAGGGTATTATACGTACGTGTGGGGCAATCTAGTTACATGGCGGAGCAAGAAACAAAGTGTCGTGGCAAGGAGTAGTGCGGAGGCAGAATTTCGAGCTATGGCCAACGGTATTTATGAAGTTCTGTATGTTCAACGGGTACTACAGGAAATAAAGCAGCCTATAACTCAGCCACTAAAACTATACTGCGACAATAAAGCTGCCATCAGCATAGCACACAACCCCGTACAGCATGACAGAACGAAGCATATTGAAGTCGACCGCCACTTCATCAAGGAAAAACTGGATACCAGTACCATCTGTATCCCCTACATTCCGACAAAAGAACAAACTGCAGATATCTTTACAAATAGACTATTCAAAGCAGTGTTCAAAGGATTCATAAGTTAGGCATGATGGACATCTACGCACCAACTTGAGGAGGAGTGTTGGAAATAGTCAACAGCAAAATATTTCTCAGATTAGTTAGAATCTGTTTGTAACAGAATCTGTTTGTAACTTCCTTATTTTATTATTTTCCTCATATCTTTCTATACTTGTGTAACAAGGCTATAAAAAGAGTCTCTCTGTATACTGAATTTAGTGTGAAAGAAAGTTCAATTCGCTTATATATGCTATCCCATGTTCTAGGTCCTCATATTGACAAGCTTGATCCTAGAGCTACTCGTATGGTATTTGTATGTTACGAACTCAAAAAGGGTATGTTTGCTTTGACCCTACATCATCTAAAGTTTGTACTTCATGTGATGTGACCTTCTTAGAAGATTAAGACTATTTTCCACCAACTGTTAAGGAACCCACTCCTACTATCCATGTTCTTCACCTACCTTCATCAGACCTTGATTCGTCTGTCCAACCTGTGCTCCATAGTTTTCAGCCTGTAGCCCTTATCCACAGGTGTATCACCGTTGTAAGAAAGTTCTCTCAACTCTCCCACCAATGATTCTTCTAACGATTCTTCTGCAGGTCCTACTATACATTCTAATGTTCCTGATTCTCCACCGTCGCTGCCTTCAAAAGAAAATCTTCCTTTTCCTATTGCCTTACGTAAGGAAACGTTCCAATACTACTGCACATCCAATTTCTAACTTTATTTTCTATCATAGACTGACACCATCTGCTGGATAGTTTGTTTCTATTTTGTCTGTCATCACCCTTCCTCAGTTCAGGAAACTCTTCAGCACTCAGGTTGGCATGCAGCTATGTTAGATAAGATTGCCGCACCGCGCTCTAATCAAACTTAAAAATTGGTACCTCCGCCTTCAAATAAGAAGATTGTTGGTTATAGATGGGTCTTTGCTGTCAAACATAATCCGGACGGGACGATTGACCGTCTCAAAATTTGATTAATGGTCAAAGATTTTACTCAGCAATATGGTTTGGATTATTTTGAAACTTTTTCGCCATTGCCAAATTGACATCGGTTCGTGTTCTTATATCCTTGGTTGTTTCTAAGGCTTGGCCTCTTCATCAGTTTATATGAAAATTGCCTTTCTTAATGGCGATCTTTCAGAGACTATTTATGCAGCAACCTCCTGGCTTTGAACGACCGGAGGAGTCTATGGTTTGTCTTTTACATAAATCGTTATGGATTGAAGCAGTCACCGTTTACTTGGTTTGAAAAGTTTAGTACAGTTCTACGACAAATTGGCTTCAAACACAGTCGCGTTAACACATCTCTCTTTACACATAATCGTCATCAGGAGGTAATTGTGCCGGTGTTTGTTGATATTATCATTACTGAAAATGATTCTGCTGATATCTCCAAGGTAAAAAGAACATTTAGCTTCACACTTGCCACTTAGATATTTTCTTGGAATTGAAATATCACGGAATTCTGGTAGATTACAGCTCTCAGCGCAAGTATGCACTTGATCTTCTATCCGAGACAGGATTTTTGGGATGTAAACCAGCAAACGCTCCTATGGATTACTCAGTCAAGCTATCTCGATTGAGCTCTTCCTCGGATCCTCCACTATCTAACCCAGGACAATATCGACATCTAATTGGGAAGCTTATTTACCTCACTATCACTCGTCCTGATATTGCCTTTGCCGTTGGCACAGTAGGTCGGTATATGCAGAATCCTGACCTCACCTTAAGGCGGTTGAGCATATTCTCAGACACATCAAAGGTTCTCCGCGACATTCTTCTTTACAAACCATCATCTATGTTGTCACTCACAGCCTTTACAAACCATCCATTGATGATCGTCATTCCACAAGTGGCTATTGTGTATTTTTGGGAGAAAACTTGGTTACATAAAGAAGTAAGCAGCAAAATATAGCGACTCGTTTTTCTACAAAGGCTGGGCATATAGATCTATAGGATGCTGAGTTGGTATGACTTACCTCTTCCGACAGATCTTGAGGTTCCTTCTTCTCTTCCGACTATTCTTCTGTGATTATAAAGCAGCAATCCACATTGCTGAGAATCCAGTTTTTTATGAGCAGACCAAGTATATTGAAATAGATTGCCACTTCATTTATGACAAGGTGACAGATAAGATGGTTGCACTCCGACATATTTCTTCTTTGACTCAACTAGCAGACATCCTTACCAAACCTCTTTCTCAACCGATTTTCGCTCGTCTTTTGTCTAGGTTTAGCATGAGTGACATCTATGCTCTAGCTTGCGGGGAGTGTTAAGAATAAAATTAATCATTATATATTAGTTATGAGTATATTTAGTTAGTAGATATTAGTTATGAATATATTTTGTTATTAGATTACGAGATGATCTATAACTCTCTATATATGGATTTATATGGACTCTTGTTTAATTAAAGCTAATAAAATTCTCTTGATTATTTCAACTATAAAATAGTGGTAAATCAGTCGTGCGAAAAGGTAATGCAATGATAAGAGAACTCATGCAAGATGTCGTGACAATCGAAGGCATGTAGTAGTAGCAAGAAGCAATCATAGAAAGGGATTTGCTTGACATGCGATGGGGTGATGGTATGACTGTGATTGAGGAACTGTGACGATGTAGCAAATCGACGCCGACAAGGGTTTTTCCTTTTTTATAGTAAGAAAGAAGAAAGAAGATTATTGGAACTCTAGCCTTTGAAAATATAGTACTTTTGAGTGAGAATGATATAAAATTATATCATTATGTTTTAAATGTCGGCCGACATTGCCGAAATGTCGTTGACATGTCGGATTTGGAAAGAAAACGACACAGATATGCAAAATTATTTTGAGTACCGATATTTTGTAAATGTCGGCCGGCATTTCATAATGTCGCCGACATGTCGTGTAGTCTGCGTTTTAACCGACATTTACCGATATGTGGAAAAAATTTAGGTAATTTTCATTCGGGTTTTGGACTTTATACATTAAATAATTAATCCGGTCCATCGCAAAAAAAAAAGAACAAAATACATCGCCATTGTCTACGACCGTTCGCTTAACAGACGGTCGCTTTACCACTGAACTATTGAGGAAGATATAAATTTAATGAAACTAAAAATCTTAATAAGTTAATATTATTTTCAAAAAACTAAGTTATATAAATGGCGTTTACATTACTAAAATGTAGAACCTGATATTTAATAAAACCATCCGACATTTCATGATATCTGCTATCCGACATCACAATCTTCAGGACGACACAACACTGACATCCGAAATGTAGAACATTGATATAAAGAACTTCACTCCTGTCGCAAAAAAGATCTCAATTCAAGCTTTTATCTTTGAAAATTTCGTGATTTTTGCGTGCTATAGCAAATTAAAATTATTGAAAAGAAGAAAAAACATAAAAGTTTCAGAGTTTTGAAAATTACGCAATTTTCATGCGGTCGCGTGCAAAATATCGTAAATTTCAAAAAAAAATTAGGGATTTTTGTATATTTCGTGATTATCATCTGCTTATAACATGCAAAATATTAAAAACCGAAGAAAACGGAAAAATTTAAGATTTTTGAAAATTTCATGATTTTCATGTGTTATATATAGAGCATGCATGAGAAAAGATAGGAAAAAAAATTCGCAATTTATAGCAAGTAAAATATTGAAAAATCGAAGAAAACAAAAAAGTCTGAGTTTTTTAAATTATGCAATTTTCGTGTCGTTGCGTGCAAAATATTGTAAATTTGAAGAAAACGAATAATTTTTCGGTTTTTGTTAATTTCACGATTATCATGTGCTATAGCATGCAAAATATTAAAAACCAAAGAAAAAAATTAAGATTTTTGAAAATTTCATGATTTTCGTGTGTTTTAGGGAGAAAACAGAAAATTTTGAGATTTATAAAAATTTCACGATCTTGTGTCAAAATTTTGAAAACCCGAAAAAAAGAAAATTTGGAGGGTTTTTTAATTACGTAATTTTCGTGTGATAGCGTGCAAAATATTGTAAATTTGAAGAAAACAAATAATTTTGGGATTTTGAGCTTTCTAGATGGTTATGTGCTATAGCATGAAAACCGAAGAAAACATTAAAAAATTTGAGGATTTTGAAAATTTCATGATTTTCGTATATATAGCATGCAAAATATTGGAAAATTTAAAGAAAAGGAAGAAAACGGAAAATTTTGATAGTTATAAAAATTTCGCGATCTTATGTCCAAATGTTGAAAAACCGAAAAAAGGAAATGTATGAGTTTTTAAAATTACGCAATTTTCAAGTGATAGCGTGCAAAATATTGTGAATTTGAAAACAAATAATTTTGGGGTTTTTTAAACTTTCGAGATTGTTATGTGCTATAGCATGAAAACCGAAGAAAACATACAAATTTGGGGGGGGGTTTGAAAATTTCACGGTTTTCATGTGCTATATATAGCATGCAAAATATTGGAAAATATTAAGATTTTTGAAAATTTTATGATTTTCGTGTATTATATTAAGGAAAATAGCGATAACCGAAGATAACAAAAAAAATAAATTTTCCTAATTTTCTTGTGCGCAAGTAAATATTAGAAAACAGAAATTTTGAGATTTTTAAAAATTACGTCATATTCGTGTGATGTAGCATGCAAAATATTGAAAATTTAAAGAATTTTTTTGGGGATTTTTCCGCATTTTGTCTTTCTCATGTGCTATAACAAGCAAAATATTGAAAAGCTGAAGAAAAAGAAAATTTTAAGATTTTTAAAAATTCCGCGATTTTCGTACAAAGGAAAATATTGAAGAGCTGAAAAAATATGCCAAAATATTTGCAAGTTAATCATTCATATATTTTACATAAGTTTATAAATATGATATGTTACTATTTACAAATCATATACAATGACAGAGCCGACACTTTATGTCAGGTTAGTCAAAGTTTTTAAGGGTAAATCGCATGAAAACCACCTCCACTTTTGCCCGATGGCTAAATTGAGATGGCATCATGCTTATCAGGCTAAAATGAGGGATATTTGATAATGTAACTTTCATTTTTTCTGCATCAAGTTGGACCAAAATGAACTCTTCGAAGTTCAAGTATTAACTAATTTCTTCTCTAAAGTTACTCAAATCATCATTATTTAATACATGTAGAATAGATTATCGTAAAGTATTTATTTTTCCTTTCTAATACAAATAACTACTTAAGATAATATTCTACAAATTATTACATAACTAAGAAATTCCTAAGTAAAATTTATTTTCAAATTGTCATTTATGTACCAACATATAATTAAGGATTAATTCCAAAAAAACCAAATCTTTTGGCTAAATACGGAAAACCCCAAATAGTTTCAAAATTTTGAGAAACCCGAATAGTATGTAGTTTTGTGCTATTTATTGCTGACGTGACACTTGATCTTTGGGGGTTTCTCATGGTTTTGAAAGTTTTTGTAGTAGTTTCTTGTGTATTTTGAAAGTTTTGTGGTGGTTTCTTGAGTATTTTAAAAAAAAATTGGGGTTTCTCGTATTTTAGATAAAAGGTTTGGTTTCTTTTTTCGAAATTAAGCCTATAATTAAATATTAATCTTATTTTTTTTTAAAACTTAGATAAGTTAAATTTAGTTAGCATAATTTTGGGGTTTAACTCGGGAACCGTTAGGACTTCAAATTAATGAAAAAAATATTTTAGTAGAGAGATTATTTTAGGTAAAGTGTATTAACTAAATTGTGAAGGAAATTATTTAAGAGTGTATTTTGAAAACCTATTGCATGAAATCCACAAAAGAATGACTATGACTTTTAAGTGAGTGGTGGGGCTCACATATATATGAACAAAAAATAATGCAGGCAATATGATTCGAATTTGGGAGTGATGGGAGGTGCTCCACAACCTTAACCGCTTAATCAAATTTCCAAGTATGGCAAATTAGCTTAGAAGTTATATAAATCAGATATACGTCCATATATACAAATCGTATATCTCCCGATCGAGGTGAGTCGAGTGCCTAACCTCGACCCACCCTAGCTCCGCCGCTGATCATATAACAATAAAATTTTAAATTGAAATGATTTTTCTTTACTTTGAACTTCGTACTCGCGCATTGAGCGGGGACCCTTGCTACTAAATAAAGAATAGTTAAGAAAAGAAACACATCTTTATTTCTCCCTTTCTTCCCAAAAGTTTTCTTTTAAAAACTTTTATCAGAGAGTCCTCCACGATATAAAACTTTTATTTTCTACTTACAATAAGATTGGGCGATTATAAGGCTACAAAGGTTCAAAGTTTTATCTTTCTTGACTTATACATACGAAAAATGATCAGTGGCGGGCGGATTATGGTTATATCTCGAAAGTAAGAGACCAAATCCTTGTGTATAGAAGAAAGGCTCAATCTACTTCAAGGATAGCATCTTCGACATACCACTTTACCCACGCCAGAATCTAACTTTACCTTTATATATGGTACATGATTGTTAGGTTTAATGAATCTTGCATATTTATACAAATTTGATAATAATTTTCTAACACGTTACATAGTTAAGAGTTTGGAGTTAAAGTTACAGATAACTTGATGAAACTCCTCTTATCCGAACTTAACTCCAAAGCCAAACAGACCCTAAAAGATATCATAAGGAACGAGTGTACAGTAAGAAGTTCTTGTGACTTCAATTCAGGGTAGAGTGCGGGATATCAGTTGAAGGAGAAAGAGCAATAACTAACAAGTCATGGATAGAGGCAGTTAAGAAAGAAACATAGCTGTTAACTTAACTATGAGGTGACGTGTAAGAAAACAAAATGGGGAAAATGATTGATACAGGATGCGTACAACCCCAAAGATTTGGATTAAAGCTTTGTTTTTGTTTTTAATAGTTTGTAGCTTCACTAAATACGCAGAACGATGTATCTCATGCACTCCTTATATGACAAGCTTTCTAGTTATACATAATGTTGATAGTTTTTAAAAAATAGCCAAGTACCAAGGAAAAACATGCTAACCTTGAAACCACAGCCAGAAACGCAGGCATGAAAACATTCCTGCATGCACAAAACATGTTATAATACTTGACAGTGACCAAAGAAGAAGAAGAAGAAAGAAAGCTTCCTTCTTCTTTTTTTGGGTAGAAATAGAAGAAAGAAAGCTAGTCATATATAAAAAGAGCTTTTATAACCAGGAGTAGGCGCCAACAAGTCATACTCAGCTTTTTTAGTTATAATATTAGAAGGTGTTTATAATACAAAGTGGACCGTAAGTCCATTATATACGACACTAAGAATTTAGAATATGGGGATGTAATTTATTGGCTTTTTCTATGTTTCAGAGATTAAGTGGATCCTCTATGGAAAAAGTGGCCCTCACTAGGTTTTAAATCTTAGCGAAGCTTTTGTTCACCTACCAAATTTCTATAGCAACACTTGTTATATATGACGATGACAAAGTTTCTTGAGCTAATATATAATGGAGACAAATATGGAAAGTGAATACAAGGCAAAGCATAATCATTAACATGCAAAATCTTCTGACTACTGAAATAGACTATGCATTCAAATCTTTATCAGCAGATCACCATGCAACATATCAATTTGTAATATATCGTAAATAACAATTACGAATCCTTCTCTAGAAACGGATTGGAGAATTGATTAGTCATCTGATAACCATTGTTTTTCCATTTTTTTGGAACATTTGTTGTATGTAGTTACAAAGACAATATGAACACTAGATGGGTATGAATTTTAGTGTTTGGTTCATTTTTCTCTACGCCCATCTCTGTCATCCAAACAGAATGAACCAAATTAAAAGTATATTCGAATTTGAAATATAAATGATTTTCCTTTTTTTTGGATATACAAGATTAACAAATAAAAAGCTGAGTAAATGTGAAATAAGAATTTAAAGATCTTGGGGTCAAGACAGAACATCAAATATTGCAAATCGAAAAAGTATGCACCAAACAAGATAAATGGCAAGCAAAGAAGCAAGCCCACAGGTTGCTTTGTATGAGACACGACGTTAGATTTGCAATTGGGTACTTGCATAAACGAGCCAAGTACCTATTGGGATAGATTTCCCAGATTCTAAATTATCATATGTTTATAATTATCTAAACTATACTTTACACAAAGGATGGTTCAGAATCATTACTGGATGCAAAAATGGAAAAAATGTATGAGCATACTTATTAATATATTGAGGTATTACAAAGTCCAATATGTGTACTGTGTATGTAAATAACAACAGTGTGTACTTATTACTATGAGTCCTGCTTCGAGAGAGTTGCGTATTCACATATCATATTAAATAATTTATATCCTAAGTGACAACAGCATCAACAGTTGAGGTAGTGAGACAAACCAAAGAGAAATTTTCATCACCAGGAGATCTGTCTATGTAAGCGCTCCACTGCTGATCCTTGAAAACTGGATCCTTATAGCATATCTCATTGCACTCTCCGATGCCTACAATTTTAGATGATAATAATGACAGTAATAAGTTAACAAGCAACATATCAGGAGAACTTTTTAGAGTTTAATATTTAATAAACATCTCTAGCACACAACATGGGCAATGAGTTCAGATTATTTTTAAGTATCAGAAAATAAGTGCACATGAAATGACAATCCAAGTTGCAGAAGAACCTAAAATCTCTGTGAAATTGTTCAAATAAGGTTTCTTGTCTTCACTGTGCTTTATTTTATTTTTTTTCCTTTTTTGAAATCAACCCCGATCGAACTTACGACCTCTCACATTGAAAAGGAAATTGGTACCAACCGAGCCAAGAACTGAGCTAAGCCCAGTTGGTTTCATTGTACATATTGCATATATTTGATACTTGCTGCCATTTCCTGCAGTTAATTTTTGTACCAATTTCCACATAAAGCAGCATGTTCTTTTAGTAGCGCAAGCCTTTGAGGGGAGTTTGTTTCGAGCACTTTTATTAAATTTCTTTGTTATCACCTTCCTCCACAATCCTATTCAGTAACTACAACATCCTCGACCTTGTTGATATTATGAAGCACCGGGTAACAGCTTTATGGATTTGGCCGCATCTAAATGCCTTTATCTCGCATTCTTAACTTTATTAATTGCCAACAATAGGCGGGAGTCAACTAGAATGGTTACGCACAACCGAGGCCAACCTAATGGCGTTTCACGCGTCAATTCTACCAAACATTAGTTTCTTGAATGTTCTTCTAGTAAACAATCATAATTCCATTCCTCATTCTCCAATTTCTTAAAAGTACTGCCAATATATGGCAGAAGAAACTATACCCGTTTTTTCACGAAACAGCCGAAAACTTCCTAAAATAAAAGCAAGTAGGTAAAACTTTCATATCAGCATTACCCGTTCTTCACCAAACCACCATAACAGCGTTTCACAAATTCCGGTAATGCCGTTATGTTGATCTAGTAAATACACGTAAAAATTCATTACCAATATTTTGTTGCTTTTTATGTTTATGAAACAAGGACATAACATTGGCATTAAAACAAATAAATGACATGCAAACAATGCAACATCATCAAACACAGTTTCAAGAAAAGTGAAGAGAGAAGCTTACATTCTTCCCAATTCTCTCCATCAGCAGCGCATCCCTTCTTGCAGAAAACTCTCCCTACAAACAACCATCAACTACGAGATTAAACTTCCACTAATTATCAAAATCAAGGAAACCCATTAGGGCAAACTCAATTGGGATGACAATTATAGAAACCCCTTAAGAAATTAAAGAGATCGAAGGTCAAAATCAATCAAAAAGTAGTAAATTTCTCAACTTTTTGCCAAAAAAAACCCTAAAAATTAGAGATACGAACAAGGAATCTGAATCAATGCAGCGTATTTCTTTGTGCAGGAGCTTCCACAAGGAGGAGTCCAATCCTTTGGAAACATTTTCTCACTTTTTTCCCTTTAATTTTCTCTTTAAAAAATCCCTTTTTATCCTTTTTTGGTGCCCTTTTCTTGATTTTAAAAGATGTAGAGAGAGAAATAACTTCATTAATTAATTCTAAAAATTGGATTAAATTTAGAAAGAAAGACAAAAAAAAAGGGAGACTTGTGATGCTATTCAAGCCCATGCCATTTTTTGTGATATTTAGATTATTGGGAATATTTGTTTTTACTTAACATGTTTAAGTATGATTTGATCATTGATGAGAAAATAATATTCTCATATTTGGTATGTAAAGGATACCTTAATATTATAGCATTCTCAGTTAATTTTTTTAATTATATAATTATATCACAATGTTACAGGCACTTAAGAAAACGACCAAGATGGTTACGATGGTGGTAAAGAGGGCCATGGTTCTCATGGCGAAGAAGGTGTCGGTCACAGCGCTAATGGTAATCATTGAGGATGTTATGATGGTAGCGGCAAAGATAAATAGATTTTGGTTCACTTCAAACTTCTGTATTTGAGTTAAGTATAACGCAATAAACAGCAAAAAATAACCCTTATATGACTCTGTAATTTTTGTTCGCGGCAGTTTAAATATTCACATTTTGTTAAGTGTGTATTCATTTAGGAAAAGGTCAAAACCCGTCTAATGAAATACGTATCATTTGATAAATTCTTTTTCTTTCAAAATAGGATACATTTTTTCTATTCAACTGAATCTTCTAATTAAGGAGTCAATGCGTATATAGAAGAGCCAATTGCCATATAAGAAAAGATAATTTCCCTTAATTATAAAATTTATCATATATATTGAAAAAGGTGAGCATTGAAATGAGAAAGGATGCAACACGGTTTCAATTGTGAACGTGAAATTCAAAAGATGTTCGCAAGTGCACAGAGCCAGAAATCAGCATGTTCGTCCGTGGGCCGAGTATTCGCCCACTTTAGAGCCTTTATCCTTAGAATTAAAAAAGGCACCCCTGCTTCAAAACGAAAGGTCTTCGAAGAACCTCTATTTGCTGTGGTCAGAGACAGTCGCATATGCTCTAATATATTTCTCCTCATATAACTAAAATAGAGAAGGAATAAACCAAATTGGAGCATATCCAGACTCTTGAACCCAACAATACTCGTACTCATGATCAAATATGTGAATGATAATCTGCTTTCTCACGACCATCAGAAACATATCCTCGGAGCAAGAAGAAGAAACAAGTTAAATCTCTTGAATGCAGCCATGATCATTAATATAGCTCCAGCCTTTACGATGCACTTGTACAATGGCGGACATAAATCGAAAGACACTAATCGGCAAATCATCATCATAGACGATAAAGAACCTTCCCTTATGGTACACGACATCTTCAAGTATGTCCTTGCTTTCAATCACATGACAAGGCATCGGCTTCCATGCATCGTTTCCAGATCTCATAAACGCTATGCGGTGTCTATTGTACAATCCACCGATATCCCCCGATCGCGGCCACGTCGCCTCTAAACACATTCGATTAACATTTACAACACCCCTACTATCTATAGTTCATGATCTCTAATAAACAAGAGAAATAAATAAAATCAAAAGCCATTCCGAAAAGGTTTAAGAATAAAAAGATAGTAAATTTACCATCTTCATCTATCAATATGTTTTATATACACCAGCAAAACTATATCCGACACTATGAACATAACTCAATACACAAGGAGAGGATACTCATCAGCTTGAACTGCCACAATTCTCTCAACCAAACTATTATCGAAATTTTCCCTTCAAACTCTGTTAAAAACGAACATAAATTGGATAAAAGCTGTTGGCGCAAATACATAAAGGACAAAAGTGCAAGCTTGTTATATTAATATATATATATATATATATTCGTCAAATATTTTATTTATCAATTATACTGTGAAACATTTTTCACCGACAGTTTCAACCATCGCTAAACATTTTTCACCAACGGTTTTGACCGTCGGCAATTCCTACAAATTGTTGCGATCGGTTTTCAGGAACGGTTGCAACCGTTGGTGACGATTTTAGTTTCAACCGTCGGTAATGTCCGTTCGGTTCCAACCGTTGGAGAGACAATATAAAACCATCCCCTGAAGGCAAATAAAGAATATATATACATAATACAAAAAAAAACCCAAAGAGCACACACAAATTCTTTCATCCTCTTTCTCACTGCATCTATTGTATTCGAGTATCTCACTTCAAAACAAAAAAGGGTACTAACACTGCTTCGGCGATTTGTGCAAGCCGAGGTATCAGAAGGGCTAGGGGAGTTGTATCTTGAGATTGAATTGCCGTTGTAAACTTGCCAAGAGAGAGTCGATATCTTTCTTAGGTCAGTGCACTCAAGTGCGTGTCTCTTCTCCATAAACTTCATTTTCATACTTTGTGATTTACAAAGATTAGTGTTTTTTATTTTATTTATTTTTGAAGTAAAACGATTTAAACAACATAACTTGTCCAACAATTTAAGAAAGATACCGATCTGTTTAATTCGTTTTGTTTAACTCAAATCTGTTTAATCTAACCTTTAATCGGTAATTATTTTAAATTAGGATATGTAATTGTTATTCTAGTTCTAATTGTAATTGAAATTTGCAAAGTCTGTAACTTATAAATAATTATTCTGGATATTTAATTACTAATCTGTTAGTAATCATCTGTTAATTAACTTGTAATTTGTTTAGTACTAATTTGCTTGATCATTTGTTATTGCATATAATAATCTGTAACTAGATATTCAGTAACTACAATGATATACCGATTGGTCTACTTTGTCGGGCATGTTCCCCTCAAAGATTACCTTACTGATATTGACTGCACTATACCGATTGGTCTACTTTGTCGGCCTTGTTCCCCTTAAAGATTACCTTATGGATATTGACTGCATTATTTTCTTGTTACTAGTAATTTTAAATTAAAAGTGAATATTAATATTAAGGATTAGTCTATTTGTTAAGCAACACCGGATATTCATGTTGGAAATAGTATCCTCAGAGTCAATTATTGGATCACAGGCACGTGATTGCAATGATTGAGGGAGGACCTATGCCGGTAGGACAGTCTTACTCAAGATGATAGTATGCTATCTGGTTTATCTTTATAATCGTGTACTGCTTTAGGTGACATTACAGATCACTATTGCACGTTGGTAGAGCCCTTAGGATTCTTGCTTGACGGCCAGCAGTATGATGGCGATCATATACGTGGGAGCTGGGGTCTATAAGCACATCCTTTAAAGGTCCCTAGTCGTGGGAGTTTTCGAGACAGGGCATTGATACTCCATAATAGACTAGTGTATACAGTCGAGACCCCGACGAGGGGCGGTGGCCGGTCTCACAAGCCATTGGTGTCAGTTGGTTCACCTAAGATGTATACAGGTGCTCATTGGGTTATGAGTACACCGGACAGGACTCGCCTGGAACATGCTAGTTGGTATTATACCTGACATCAGATAGCAGTTCCTTGATGACATGTGTACAGGTTAGTTCATCGACCTGAGATCGTCATTTGTCTCGTGTGAGTTCCCACTGTGCTTTGATTACTACCCTACCACGGCTCAAAGGAGTCGTGCAAACAGGTTTTAGTTAGGTACAGTCCCGAGCCACATGGAGGCAGTGAGCGGATCTGCAGGGGTTTCGTCTCTCCCGGTATTGGGGGTGAGATCGCGCTGTGTCTAGGAGAGCCATTACACGAAGTCCTTGGCCAAGGCAGGAGACTTACTGGTAGGTATTCCAGTAGTATCTCATGGTGTTCTGGACTACACTCCGACACGACTTGTACCGCTTTTAGGGGTCTGACTTTTACCAACCCCCTAGGCCCGCCATGCGATGCTCATAGACGAACGGACCGGACTGTACGGATATTGTCACTGACAGGCTCAGTAGGGTGTCAGGATGAGTTCGCTCATCGACCTCCCTTTTGGTCAATACCTGGTAGCCCGTTACGTACAGCTAGTACCTCTGACGTGCTAGTGGTTAAATCCACAGCCAATGTATTGACGAGTCTTTAGAGTCCCCCACAGACTGTTTCTCAAGTTTCGGGCGAAACGTTGTAGAGGCCGTATGAAATATGGCAGGGTTCGATCATATACGTGCGGTATTGCACGGATCATGATCGGACGGATCATACTAGTGGGCTTTGGTTTAAGCCGGATCCTAGTATTAGATTTGTTGGATTACTTTAGTCTCGTCGCATTCGCATTCAGTCGGAATGCGGATGCAGGTATGTATATACAAGTGAGGGGTATCCTTATGATCCGTCACGAGTTTACTTTAGATGTTGCCGTATCTTTTTGTTATGCCAAACATCTGGATTAATGTTTGGATGGAGGAAATAATGAGCTAGAATTTCATCATGACATGAATTAATGTGACATGGACTTATATATGACTCATGGTCTCTTTTTTGTGAAAATATGTCACATTAGTGATTGTTTTGTGTCATGATTTGATGAGAGGAGAGAGAGGGGCAGCCAAGGGTGTGGTTGGCTCTCATATTATCCTCTCTCTCTCTCTCTCATTTTATCACAACAACAACATGATAGAAAAAGAAAAGAAAGAAACCTCTTCTTCTTCTTCCTCTAGCCCTTTATCTCCTCCAATGGCAACCTCTTCAACCTCCATCCAAATCCATGGATGCAAGAGACAAAGTGATCACAACATTCTCTACTTCACCTTGAACACGTCGGCTAGCACACTTAGTGCCCGAATTACTTCGGATGAAGCGGAAGCCCGTAAAAAGAATCGATGACGTGGTGCCCTTTCCGACGAGGAGATTGAGATCGGAGTTGCCGCGACGAGCTTGGGATGGTGGCCAAAGACCGAAGGACACGGATCGATCGGTATAGCATTCTATCCCTTCTCTTGTTAGCTAGCATTAGGTTAATGGTTCGATCCGGGTATTTTAGTATGCGGCAGCGCCGGTTTTCAAGTAAAGAAAAGTTTTTGTTTCCGCATTTTGACCTCGGACAGACGGCCGGGACGCTACCGTGGACTTACATGGTATCAGAAACACGCCATTAACCTTTATTAGCTTGCTCTAACGTGTTTAGAACTTCGATCGAACGAAAATTCCGAAAACCGCATTTCCAAGCTCTGTGTTTCTGTCGATTTTTTAAACTGTCCTAAAAATATTTTTGAGCATCTCAGAAAATCGTGCAGGGTTTTTTGAGAATTCTGGAAAAAATTGGTTCGCTAATTTTACTGTAGCGCGGCGGATCCGCGGCCAAAACCACATTTTGGAGGCGGATCAGCGGCCGTACTGTAGCAACAGTGCACCAAATTTCTTCAGTAGGTCTCTGTGTTGGAATTGGGGTTTTTGGTATATTCTGTTTGGGCCTAGATTATTTTGAGTGCTGCAGTTGTACTTGGGGCCCACTTCGGGAAATTTTGTCGATCGAAAATTTTAAAACATGTTAGTTCACAGTATTTACATTATATCTGCGACCGTGAATGTCATTTGATCGGTAAATCCTGTCTAACTGCTATAGCCCTTTTAGACGGATTTGCGAACGTGACATTTACGTTGATGTTCTGTGTTGTGCTGTGATGTTGAGGATTTGTCGTGGTGGATAGCCTGGATGCAATGTTAGTACAGTTTTGGTATTATTATGTACATTTGATATTGCGGGGCGAGCGTCCGACATGTGGACTGCCGTCACTGCCTGTTTGTATATTATTCTTTTGGGGCACGACCGGGTTGAGGTCGATGTTTCCGTTGTATATATTTTTTTACTTTCTGTACTAGGATTACCCCGTGGTGGGGTGCACGGATAGCCGGGTTCTAGAGGGCAACGGGCCCGCATCTCATGGCTTTGAGATGGAGGGGGCTTCACTCTAGAATTGGCAGGCTATTCGCCGCACTCGTAGGGGGTACAGGTTGACCCAAGGAGGGGTGCTTAAGTTACCAGATTCCATAAAGTGCTGGGTGGTCCATTCACGTTGTTGAAGGGGGATGTCTCGCTTCAGGTTTTGGCGGGTAACTTGCCGCGCCCGTAGGGGTCTAGGATTTCATTGCACAGGCTATCCACACGACCACGGGAACGTCGGGTTTCAGTGGCGGCTCTATGAAACCCGGGGATCCCAGATATCTGTATTGTTCTGTGATACTTATTACATTTCTGTGATGTTGCATTTTATCACGCCTTGAGCGAATATTATATATTGATATATATACTAGTAGATGTTGTATATGTTTTACACCCGCGCTAGTCCAGTCCCCGCTCTGTCGTTAGTTAAGTAACCTAACGGGTGATGACGGGACCCAGTGGCGAATGCGGATGGCATATACGTACATCATTATTTTCGTTCTTTATTGGTGTGATCAATTGATGGGACTGCGTTGATTCGGATCAATGCAAGCTAAACAAACCTATTCTGATGTTGTTGGAACATTTTTCAAAAAGCTGTTATTGCAAGGGCGTTCTCTTTTGTTTTGCACAGTGGTATTCGGTTATGAATATCCAGCACCTCAGTCGACGAGGCAAGGGCCGAGATCCCTTCACCGGGAGTGACCCCTTGGACAGAAGTTTGCGTCAGGGTAATAACTTCACTATAACCGATTGCCTTTTGCTTTGCATCGTGGTATTCAATTGGAATATCCTGCACCTCATTCTACGGGGAAAGTGTCGAGATCCCTTCACCGGGAGTGGCCTCTTTAGCAAAGGTTTTCGTCACTATATTTTTATAAAAAGCTATCCGGTTCTTTCAACGATATCAAGTTCATTACGTTAAAGGTTTTTCGCCAAAAACCATTCGTAGCCCTCCGTCATTTCAGACGGGTAGCACTTAGTATTCATGCTATGTTTGTTGGCCAAAGTCAAGGCATAGTGTATGGTAGCTATTTGTTATTTTTCTGCAGCATAGATAGATGCGTTGGTTTGGGACAGTCGTACTGCCTTGTTGGCCAAAGTCAAGGGTAGGTACGGGTAGGTTCAAATTAACCTGGAAAATGACGGGTAGAACTTGACATGTGACTTATGATTTGTTGGCCAAACTCAAGGTCATAAGAGCATGGGGTAAAAATCACATCGGGAGTTTCTAAAGAAACTGAAACTTGCCAGATATGTGCATACCTCCTGGAGTATGATAACGTGAGTGGATTCCATCACGTTATCATGCGATGATAGTTAGATCCCAATTCCCACTGATGAGTTGGTTTACTCCTCGGGTGATCCCGACTAATTCTTCTTTCAGGTTTGGAGGAGAATTTGAGGTTACAGTGGGTGGTTTCCTGATTAGATAAAGTGATAACCATTCTGATCTAGGTTAGAGTGCACGCTGAGTGTTTCTTTTCTCTCTCTCTTTGGCAGCGACCATGGCCCGACCCTTGACTATGACTCAGTGACCAAGTTAACCGAATCTTCTTAAAACACTGGCTTTTGGATTGTCTGTGTTGCATACCTCATTGCCACTCCTACTTTTACCCTTTTCTCCAGGACACCCCGTATTACTACGAACTTCCACTTCCATTGGATAAAACTATCGTATGGTTATATACGAACTCGAAGGAATTTATTCGAGGATGGTTTCTGGTTCTGGAGAAAAAGAATAGGATTATTCAGTTGTCTTTTCCTTTTACCTTCTCTCAGGTTGCGAGTGCTCCTTGGATTAGGACGGTACACCTATTATGCTAATTGGATAGTCTTCTTCTAAACCATAGGCAGGTGCCGAACGGTGGGGAATGAAGAAAACCAATTAGCCTAACGATGGTGTGCAGAAGGTAATAAGTTAAGACAAATAAAGGGATTAGTAAGAGGGAAAAGTAAATTGCGACTGCTATTCACGACCAAACCAAGTATTTCATCGCCACTCCTACTTCACCTTTGTATTTCTCCGGAACACCCCGTATCACTACGAAGATCCACAGTTTATTTGGATACTCCATCGTATGGTTATATATGAACTCGATGGGACTTGTTCCAGTTCGGGGATGGATTCTGGTTCAGGAGAAATAGGAATAAGGTTTATTCAGTTGTCTTTAATCTTCACCTTCTCTCAGGTTGCGAGTGCTCCTAGGATTAGGACAATACACCCATTATGCTTATTGGATAGTCTTCTTCCAAACCATAGGCTGATGCCGAATGGTAGGGAAGGAAGAAAACCATTTAGCCTAAAGGGGTGTACAGAAGGTAATGACTAAAGACATATAAAGGGATTTGGAGAGATATCAAAGAAATATATGGTTACAGTTGTGAATCTGATAATGGAAGAGGCATTACTAGGAATACCCGGATACCCCTTCGAAACATTTTCATGTTTCAGTTTCACTGTGTATTGTTAAAGGAAAACTGATTTCCCAATTAGACACTTGCTCCAGGGTATGTATTTACCAGGTATGATTCTCACATCTATATGGTTTTACAGATGATGAGTGGGAGTAAGTTATTGGGAATTAGGTGATTGTCCTCATTACATCAGGATTCGTTGTAATTGGTGATATTTGAGGAAATCACCTGGGTTGTTTGCCGGACGGCAAATATTTGGTTTTGAATATCCGTTGTTATGCACCAATTTCAAATTGATATATCTGTACGTTTATTTTTATAAAGTGAGATATAACTTTTTGAAATTATGTCCATGACATTTACCTATATCAGTGGATGGTTATCTAAGAAGCATTAAACAGCGGTGTAATTCTTCTTAGCCATAAGTACAGTTTTCAACCTACGACACACAGGGAATGCGTTATTAGACTCAGGGGACTTATACAGAGTATTGTATGTTGTCCAGTGTCCTTGAGGACAGAGAGGTTGGTCATCGTACTATATTCTGTTTACTTATGACTTCTCTAGTTCTTAGACATGTGTTTCGTAGAAATACAAGATCCGAATTTTGAGAAGTTATAGGTATAAGAATAAAGTAGAGAACCAGACGTTGCAAGTATCAGGATTCTTCAAGATGATCGAAGATGTAGATACTTGTATATGGTATTCAGATGATAGTAATGATTATGAGAACTTGCTTCTCTTTCAGGTTACTCATAATTGGATGCACTCCTAAGTTGAGCAATTGTAACGCTTCGAAAATCGTTTAGGCAGTTTTTCGGTAATCGGCTGAATTAGCAGCTTTTTCCGTAAAAAGTCAAAATAGGTATTTTTCATTATAGACCTAGTTATACAAAATTTAAATAAGATATTACTATAAATTGGTCACTAAAATGTCACTTAAAATTTTCTAGTTAATTAAAAAAAATTCCTTAATTAATTATTTTTAATATTATTTTAAGCTTTTAAAAATACATTTAATTAGTGATAAATACAAATTTAATTGGGTAAATTATATAATTAGGAACCATAATAACTAAAATTTAGTGTAATAAAAAATTTTTAGCAAACATTTCATGTTTGGTTGCTTTTGGAAAAAGGGGTTGAAAAATTGAAAGAAAAAGGGTTTTTCTTGTAAAGTCTTGATGTGAAATGCTTTAATGAGTTAAGAAGGGGGTTTTTCAACCTAGAAAAATCTACACAC
This sequence comes from Agapanthus africanus, assembly GCA_030015575.1. Taxonomy (NCBI): domain Eukaryota; kingdom Viridiplantae; phylum Streptophyta; class Magnoliopsida; order Asparagales; family Amaryllidaceae; genus Agapanthus; species Agapanthus africanus. The sequence continues at coordinate 20,937,560 of JASDDO010000016.1, read as the reverse complement.
TCACACACACCCCCGTTCTAGCTCTGGCCGAAAGCAACCTGCAGGAACCTCCATTTTTCCCCATCTCCTTTTTGCTACAATTTCATCTCAAAAATCAACATGAAATCAACAAAAATCCACAAAATCCTTCTCACTTTCAAACCAAATTCCTATTCTACCTTCTCTCAAACCCAAAATTGTTTAAGAAGTGGAGAAAAGAGGTGTCTTGGAGGCAAGTGCAAGTTAGGAATCAACTCTTGTAAGGTATAAATCCTAAACTAGTTGTTTAATTTGCTAGATTAAATAGTTCAAGTGTGAATTTTAGTTATAAATTATTGTTTATGAAATTTCAAGAAAAGGGGTGATGTTGTAGTTAGGGTTTGAAGTTGAATAAGTGTGTTTAGGTTAGTATTGTGTCCATCTAGTGTATTAGGTCGGATATTTGTGCGATGTTGCGATCGCGATATCGTTAATTCGCGATGTTTGCTTTGAAATCGGTATGCTAACGCTAACTAGATTTTTATGAATTTTAGGTGGTGATCTAATTACGATATATGGACTATATAATTAGCATCCTATATGACTTTTAATGTGTGCGAATGCAGGGTTTTGTCTAGTCGGGTTTTAGTTTTGGCGATTGCCCCAAAACGGCGCTTTTAGTTAAGGTTTTAGCGATTTCCGTGCGTTTTCCGCGCACCGAGTGCACGTTGTGATTAATTCGAGAGTGTCGATCTTTTCATATTGTGAGTTGCGTCATTTCAGGAATCTGTAATCTTATATTGTGTGTTATGCAATTCTAGGAACGGTTGCGGAAACATCAGACGCGGCGCGCAAAGGCAAAGCGGTGGTCGGATCGGATTAGCAAGGCATTCAGGTGAGTAGATGTATTCATCTATGGGGGAATCGTATGGATGGTGTGAGGCGCCCCCTAGTTAGAATTACTTTATTTCTTGCAAGATTTGCATTGTTAGTTAGCTTACCCCCTCATTTACATTGCATACCCTTAGAGCAAATCGTCTGCTAAATTGCATGGATATTCATATACACATGTGCGATATCACTTCGTAGGACAAGAACACCATTACCATTGGCTCCTGTTGCACGCGCACCATGTGACACACACGCCTTTGGTAATTGCCATGCCACGAGCACCATAAAACCTGTTTAGCTTAGTATCACCACTTGCATCATACATGATATATGAAATCGCATAGCATGCATATACCTCGCATCATCATCATACTTACATAGATTTCTCGCCACAAATCACATCGCATACCTTGATATCATAGACATTTATCATATACAACATCTTGGACATTATGATTTTCTTGAGGATTTCAGTATTGCTGCGATTTCTGGATTTTGGGGAAAACCGCAAGAATTTAACGAGGCTTATATTTATCATTTTAAAAATAAAGTTGCGGTTTTCTCGTGATGTATGTGTCGTCCACCATGAGTTTTCATATTTTCTGTTGGATTTCGAGACCCGATTCGAGGAGTGGATGAATCGTCTCGGGTACATGGTGGGCCCGGTATGGTACCCCGGGGCAAAAAGATCGAGTTGTAGACGATGAGCCTGGCAGGGGAAGACTACCTACCGGTGATGTCTGGCGCGGCGGATATCCGGAGGATACCGACCGTTGTCGTGAGATTTGATGATATGGGCCGATCCGGACTGACGGAGCCCGATGTATTGAGAAATTGATACAGTGAGACATTGAGACAGATGTGTTTTCATATTTGGTGTCGATGCTTGACACGGGTTTTCAGATGATTTCTTGATGGTATTTAGCTATTATATAGATATTCTTTTTCTAAAGTTAGGAATGCAGAACTCATAGCATTTAAAACACTTAAAGATTTAGTATTGACATTGCATACATGTGCATGCATACTAGAGGTATTACACCATATCTGGACATGCATGTTGTGACGCATTTGCGTGCATTCTTACGATAGCCTTACTAGATGTTATATTCTACTCACGAGCTGGCAACTCACCCCCGTTGTGCCACAGTGTCTTGCAGGTCGGACTTATCAGCCTAGTAGCGGCGGCTTATTTTATTAGTGACTTCTTTTGGCCAGACTCGCGACATTGCTCGTAGGTGGGTTGCGAGAGCCCTATTATCTCTTTTTGTACTATTTTTGTATCTAGTATTCTCCATCTACCACTTCTTATTTATATATGCGACCTAGTGATGAGACTGAGAGGTTTGTGTATATGTGGTTTCTTTTGGGTCGAGCTCACTTGAGCCGACGTTGTGTTTTCTTACATTTTGCATTTCTTTATGCTCTTTTCTGGAATTGCATATATATATTCCGTGTGGTTGTGATCCGCCTTGGGCAAAGAGCTAGCTCCCGCTTGGGGATGCCAATTTGTGATTACATGTTATATATCTTGTTGTACCCATTTTGGGGGATAGGATTTACAAAGGAGACTCTACGGAAATTTTCGGGAATTTTTGATGTTTTTTTAAAAAGGGGTTCAATGCAACTTAATTGATTTCAAGTTGTTTTCATGAAAGCTTTTCCTTCACTCTTTTGATTTTGGTTTAGATTTTTTTCTGGGCTTTGGCTTAGGTTACGTTGCGCCTTTAGACGTCTCATAATCTAAGTGTCAGTCACGTTCCTTACTTTCGGGTCGTGACAGCAATGCTGATCGACCTCTCTCCATTTAGTTGACATGCACTGGAGACAGCTGCATGATTTGAACCTGGTTCCAATTAAATCAGTGCCTCTGTTTCTATATTGGATATAGAATAGTTCATATCTTAACATTGTTAAGGTACGGGGAGTTGTCCGGCTTATGCTTAAAACCAGACTCTGAATAACTCAAGGCACGTTTCTGTAAAGGCTGTTTGTGGGTTGACCCGGGCTATGACGAGGGTTGACTTTCTACCATCTGGAAGATCAATAGTGATATTGTTCTTGAATCGCCACAGTTTTAGTAAAATGGATTTTTTCAGAAAACAGTAGTGGGAGTATGGTAGAACTGGAAGTGATTCCAGAACCGCAAACGATTACTGAAAATTTGATAAGAACCTAAAGATTCAATCTGGTTTGACATTTCATTGTCCACTCCGCAGATAAGGTGGGTAACCTCAGGCACTCGAGAGGTACTTCGGTATGCTCAAAGACGGTGACGGGGAGGTTCTTGTTTACCCAGACTTGCCATTGCTGTTGTTTCAGACTATGAAACCCGGCAGGAGGATGAGTATAGCGTCGTTCTGAACTGGCTTTAGAAGTGCACGTGTATATTATTCTGCCAGAGGGTTGTCGTAGTCAGTGGGAGCAGCGGAAGCATAATGGACAAGTGGCTTATGTCTATTTGTAGACTAAAGCAGATATAGCGGAGATAGATCATTTATTTCTGATATGACAGTCATAGGTTTGACTTCATCAGACTAAGGGATGGATCTGTTAAGAAAGTAGTAGGGTGTGATGTCCTGGTATTTGGATGACATACACAGAGTAGGAAGTGAAATTCCTATACTACGATCGGTTATACTTTGGTTGTCACACAGTGGTTTCTCCACATAGGACTTGGATATTATATCAGACATTCTGGTTACTAGATCTATGGTTTTAGATCTAGATTTGGGTAGTTTCCAAATCTGGGTACTTAGACAACATTCTAAAGGTGTTTTAGAATGGACGACTCCTGGCACGGTAGTGTACCTGCAGGTGATGGAGTCACCCTCTCTAAAGGTGTCTTACAGACTAAATGGGAGAGGGATGTGCATGATTGGTAGATCACTTGCTTAGGTAATTGAGTCAATCATGAGATGTCAAGTACCACACCAGACGTTGTTTTTGCAGTAGATGCAATAAGTTGATATTGATCCTATCTTGTAGAAACATTCGGAAGCAGTTTCAGAACATAAGTTGATGTTATGGGGAAATGATAACGACATCCTCCTTCGGGAGACAGTTATCATTCCAGGCTTCCAAGGTAACCTGGATGACAGAGTGACTGTCAGAGTTATAGTTTTCCCTCCGACGAGGGGTAGTAGTTTGGACAGGTGGTCTAAGGGGATACCGAGGGAGGCATGGCGCATGATACTGATTAAGTTCAGTTGACGATACAGTCTAAGAAGTTTGGATTTGGAGTTCATTTATGAGCTAGGTCCCATCATATATCCAGACATATTCTGAGACAGGTATTACTCATTTCGGGAGATGACTTTCTCCGCGAACTTGAGATAAAGAGAGACATAGAAAGAAACATCAGAGCGGATCCACTCACTGAGGCTATTCCTCGAACACAATAGTTTTGCAAACAGGATTTGTGAAACTGATTAGTAGAGGAGTTGGGTGTTCGGTATCACACGGGCTGTGAGTATGCGACATCGCAATAATAAGCCTTGAGTGCAAGTGGGAGATTGTTGGAAATAGTGCCTTCAGAGTCAATTATTGGATCACAGGCACGTGATTGCAATGATTGAGGGAGGACCTATGCCGGTAGGACAGTCTTACTCAAGATGATAGTATGCTATCTGGTTTATCTTTATCATCGTGTACTGCTTTAGGTGACATTACATATCACTATTGCACGTTGGTAGAGCCCTTAGGATTCTTGCTTGACGGCCAGCAGTATGATGACGATCATATACGTGGGAGCTGGGGTCTATAAGCACATCCTTTAAAGGTCCCTAGTCGTGGGAGTTTTCGAGACAGGGCATCGATACTCCAGAGTAGACTAGTGTATACAGTCGAGACCCCGGCGAGGGGCGGTGGCCGGTCTCACAATCCATTGGTGTCAGTTGGTTCACCTAAGATGTATACAGGTGCTCATTGGGTTATGAGTACACCGGACAGGACTCGCCGGGAACATGCTAGTTGGTATTATACCTGGCGTCAGATAGCAGTTCCCTGGTGACATGTGTACAGGTTAGTTCATCGACCTGAGATCGTCATTTGTCTCGTGTGAGTTCCCACTGTGCTTTGATTACTACCCTACCGCGGCTCAAAGGAGTCGTGCAAACAGGTTTTAGTTGGGTACAGTCCTGAGCCACATGGAGGCAGTGAGCGGATCTGCAGGGGTTTCGTCTCTCCCGGTATTGGGGGTGAGATCGCGCTGTGTCTAGGAGAGCCATTACACGAAGTCCTTGGCCAAGGCAGGAGATTTACTGGTAGCTATTCCAGTAGTATCTCAGGGTGTTCTGTACTACACTCCGACACGACTTGTACCGCTTTTGGGGGTCTAACTTTTACCAACCCCCTAGGCCCGCCATGCGATGCTCATAGACGAACGGACCGGACTGTACGGATATTGTCACTGACAGGCTCAGTAGGGTGTCAGGATGAGTTCGCTCATCGACCTCCCTTTTGGTCAATACCTGGTAGTCCGTTACGTACAGCTATTACCTCTGACGTGCCAGTGGTTAAATCCATAGCCAATGTATTAACGAGTCTTTAGAGTCCCCCACAGACTGTTTCTCAAGTTTCGGGCGAAACGTTGTAGAGGCCGTATGAAATATGGCAGGGTTCGATCATATACGTGCGGTATTGCATGGATCATGATCGGACGGATCATACTAGTGGGTTTTGGTTTAAGCCGGATCCTAGTATTAGATTTGTTGGATTACTTTAGTCTCGTCGCATTCGCATTCAGTCGGAATGCGGATGCAGGTATGTATATACAAGTGAGAGATATCCTTGTGATCCGTCACGAGTTTACTTTAGATATTGTCGTATCTTTTTGTTATGCCAAACATTTGGATTAATGTTTGGATGGAGGAAATAATGAGCTAGAATTTCATTATGACATGAATTAATGTGACATGGACTTATATATGACTCATGGTCTCTTTTTTGTGAAAATATGTCACATTAGTGATTGTTTTGTGTCATGATTTGATGAGAGGAGAGAGAGGGGCAGCCAAGGGTGTGGTTGGCTCTCATATTATCCTCTCTCTCTCTCTCATTTTATCACAACAACAACATGATAGAAAAAGAAAAGAACGAAACCTCTTCTTCTTCTTCTTCCTCTTTATCTCCTCCAATGGCAACCTCTTCAATCTCCATCCAAATCCATGGATGCAAGAGACAAAGTGATCACAACATTCTCTACTTCACCTTCGACACGTCGGCCAGCACACTTCGTGCCCGAGTTACTTCGGATGAAGCGGGAGCCCGTAAAAAGAATCGATGACGTGGTGCCCTTTCTGACGAGGAGATCGAGACCGGAGTTGCCGCGACGAGCTTGGGATGGTGGCCAAAGACCGAAGGACATGGATCGATCGGTATAGCATTATATCCCTTCTCTTGTTAGCTAGCATTAGGTTAATGATTCGATCCGGGTATTTTAGTATGCGGTAGCGCCGGTTTTCAAGTAAAGAAAAGTTTTTGTTTCCGCATTTTGGCCTCGGACAGACGGCCGGGGCGCTACCGTGGACTTACAATTCATATTCTTTTTTTTAATTATAACACATTCTTGTTATCAATCAGTTGATATAATATGGTAAAGAGCAATGACTCCAATTCTATAAAACCCGAAATGTTCAATGGCCAAAGTGATTTTAAGACTTGGCAAATCCAAGTCGAATAATGGTTGACTATACTACGATTAATAACCGCAATTAAAGAAGATCCTATCTGTCACGTCCCGCTTCCCCTTATACAAAAATTTTCAGGACGTAACCCGGTCATCCATGCTACCTATGGAACGGAATTATCCTTCCATGGTCACATTACGACTGTCATGCAATAATCAAGTAACAATATAAAATATCTAATTAACACATGTCCAAATTTTGCAACAATAACGATAACGATAATCAAGAGTTGATAGCGGAAGCAATAAATAAGATCAAGTATCAAGTATCCGAATATAAATAAAAAAAGATAAACAAGACTTGTCCCTTATGAGATCACAAAAGGAGTTCAACAATTAGTTTGATACTGGAAATAAAACTAAAACACAAATAACTAGATAAATATGAAGCTCCTCACTGCTTGGCAAGCTTCTCGAAATAATCCTAATCCTGCGGTGTTAAAGTCAAATGATCTTCGTGCATGTCGCATGCACCTGATTTTTTTTTACTGTCAGGCACACACGTTGCCTGCGACAGATGTTTCGTGCACACCAGTTGCACTTAGATGTTGTTTTGTACACCTGTTGGCACATATATGGATTTTGATTCCTTGCGCACCAGACGCACAGGATATTTTTATATATGCATTTTGGGGATTGATTTCTAGTAGAGCCGTACATTTTTATGATATTCGCTACGTATTGATGTTTTCGGAGCCCCGACAAATTGGATTTTTACTGAAATGTTTTAGTGTTGGGGGTTTAAATTTAAATTCGGGGACCGAATTTCTTTAAGGGGGTAGATTGTAACATTTCAAAAAGATAAAATATTAATTTTGGGAATTTTTATAATTTAATATTATTTTATTGAATATTTTAATATTTTGGTATTATTAAATACAAATAAATAGGAAAAATTTGAGAAAAATTATGGAAAAATAATGGAAAATTCTAAAATTGGGTAATTATTGGAATTATGGCATTTTTAGATTTTTATGATCATTTATATGCTAATTTAGTGCTAATCGCGATTAAAAATTGCTAATCGGATTTTTGGCGTTTTTGTGAAAAACATGCACACATCCTTTTCCTACACTTGTGCATTTTCTTGCCATGGTTTGTTTTGGGATTACTATTTGAGTGAGAAGGGTTTAAAAGGAAAAAGAAAAGAGAAAAGAATAAAGAATTGGTAGTGGGTGAGAGAGAGAGGTATGGGCTTCATTTGACCTAAAGACTTAGCCATTCTTCTTTACTTCATTTCCCTCCCTCTTCTCCTCTCTCCTGCTGCTGCTCCTCCTTCATCTCTCTCTCCTGCTGCTGCTCCTCCTTCATCTCCCTCCCCTCTTCAAGCTCCAAAACACCTCTAAAACAACCCCAAAACCCAATCTCCATTTCATTAAATGTGTGCACAATCCCTAGATCTACACTTGGAGCTAAAGAAGCAAGGATTTTGGCCACTAGGGGGCAACTCAAGAAAATTCTTGAGTTGCCAAATGAGGTATTTACTGAACCATTAGCTTAGTTTTAGCATTTCCTTATACCCCAATGTTGTTATTGAACCGATATTGTGTGATTTGGTGACTTGAGGTAAAACCTAGTTAGGGTTGTGAAGAATTATGAGTTGTAATGTGAAATTGAGCTCAGTAGAGGCTACACCAACACCCTAGTGCATGAATTGAGACCCTAACCTGAGAGTTGAAACCCGAAATACGGATTTAGAAACCGATATCGGAAAATTTGTGGAATCTGTGAAGGGTATATTGAATCTGCTATCACCCGAGACACCCTAAAATAAAATTGAGTGGACAGTGGGATGTGCAGGCACCCAGGAAGCTAACCCCAAGACCCCAGCCCCCCATTTCTTCTTCCCGGCCGCTAATTTATTCCCATTGGCCGCAAATTGCGGCCTGGGTCCCACCATTTTGGCTCGTATTTGTTCTGTAGCTCCTACATGTTTATGTTAGACCCCTGGTATATTTAGATTTGTATAAATTGACCTAGGGTGAAATCTGGGACATATTTCCTAAGTTGCTGTTTTGGATTCGTGTTTCCGTATTCCGTATTTTTAATTCTGTATTAGTTTCTTGTGATTTACCTCGACTATTTGGCGTTTATACGACGATATAGAGGATTTATTGATGGTTTTGAAGGCGTGCCATAGGTTCTAACCTATAGGCCCCTTATCGTATCGTTTTGGATTTCGTGTGCCGTTTTAGCTTTGATTTAGTTTTAATGCGCATATACGACACTTGATGTGTAGGTACCACATGAAGACTTCGGGATGACAAGCAAACGCGTGGTGGCATCGAAAGATAAAGACGCAAGGTGAGTAGATTATATCTACAGGGGGAAGTCGGGTGGATGGCGTATAGCACCCCCGCAGTCCGTAGTATATATATATGATAGCTAGGTGTACTATGGATAGTGTAGGGTTAGAAGTGACTAGTGTAGTTCATAGTCGCGAACCCTAGAGTAGATTTACACCTACACGCACATCCTTGCATATTCATTATACTTGCACTGTGTTTGATGATATTGGATGACATTGGAGATGAGTCGATGATGTTGGGCATGGTGCCGTGAGATCGGTGATTTGATGTGATTCGTATTTGGGGATACGATACGTGATCTCTAGCGGGCCTTGGGACGTGTGCTTGCACACGCAGTAGTTTGATGGTATCAGTTGTACTAGACTTAGATCAGTACCCCAGATTATATGATATGAGATAGTGTGATATTAACCCGTACCCAGCTATTGGGATGCTGTACGACGATTTACCGTATGAGCTTTACATTGATGATAGATCCACACTCATGACTTGAGGATGTCATATGATATACTGTATCGTACGCGATACTATTGAGGCGGAATCACCGACTATTATATCTATCTATATCGACTCAGATGTTAGGCGGTTTCCTTACCTGTAGCTCAGCTTGTTAGTTCAGCCGTATAGTTTAGTGTAGTTGTTAGATTAGATTAGACTCCTACCTATTTCAAAACTAGCGGGTCGTGGGTATTTTAAAAGACAGGTCATGGGATCTACGGATATTTCAAAAGGCGTATCTTTTCATAAAAACACCGTAGCCCCTATTTTCAAAACCCCATAATTCGTGTTATTTCAAAAGGCACCATTTGTAGGACTTATATTAGTTTTATGCAGATTAGTTATAGTTGCGTCTAGTTTCAGCTCCCACTCATTTTTGTGGTTCGCCTTGCATCGCATTCTTATATTATGTTTCATACTCCATTATTAATATCATGCTGATAGGACACCAGCACCATTACCGATGATGCGTATGTACCACGTACACTTACTTGCCGGCTCACACACATCTTCATCGGTAATTGCCATGTCACGTACACCTTAGAAAATATTATTGCTTGACATAGCCTATTAGCTAATAGTTTAGACATGATATTAGTGTACCTTCCATATATGTTAGTTAGACATTGTAGTTATTACCTGCTACTTCATGCATACTGTTATACATTGTTATGCCGCATTCATGGATTCTCATGCATATATTCACTATTTTACGTGTTATTGAGGTTTTGGATTTGGATTTCCGTGAGATTTTCTGGATTTGGAGGAAAACCGCAAAAACACAAATAAACATTTTCTCTCTTTTAAAGTGTTAAGTGCGGTTTTCCCATGATGTATGAGTCGTCCACCATGAGTTTGCTGATGGATTTGGAAACCCGATTCGAGGAGACGGATGAACCGTTTCGGGTACATGGTGGACCCGGTAAGGTACCCCGGGGCAAGAAGCGCGTGATGATGACGATGTGAGCCCGGCAGGGGAGCACTACCTACCGGTGATTTTACCCGACGCGTCGGATATCCGGAGGATACCGTCGTGGTCTTGAGATGGATGGTAGGGGCCGGTCTGGACTGACGGCGCCCTAGATATTGTGGTTGAGACATTGAGATATCGAGATATTGGGATTACGTTTTGTGCCGATGCTAGGCACGGTTTTATGCTGATTTCATTATGATACCTCATTTTAAAAATATAAAGGAAATCTCACTAAATTATGAAAACAGTTTCTTCATGTACATGTATTCTGTTTTCATGCATTCATATCTCATTCATATGATATATTGCTACCTGAGGCACTGACACAGGCACATGAGATCACACTCGGGTTAGATATTTACCCTAGCCTTGTTATAGGCTACATGTTATATATTGAGGATTTTATATACTGATCGTATTGACTTAGGATTATGTCTTCCGTTCGGTTTCCGCTTGTAGATATTTCTATTCACGAGTTGGCAACTCACCCCCGTTGTGCCACAGTTCTTGCAGGTTTTGCCGTACAGGTTCCTTTGCGGCATTTCTGGCACATTGCTTCCTTGCGGGTGAATTGCTTTTGGTAGGTGGTTTCTTTTGCATCAAGAACCACCATTGTACTTGTATTATTCTTTGTATCTAGAATTCCATCAACCAAAACTGGTATATTGTTTCAGACTTAGACATTAGTGATGTATTATTCGACCATAGAGTCGCGCTTAGTAGTATTGCGGTTTTCATGCTTATTGAGTTCTTTTGGTTTGACTCTCGCCGTTCGGCGTTGTATATTATTATTGCTTGTGAGGTTATGACCGTCGTTTGACGAAGAGCTAGCTCCCGTTTGGGGATGCCTTTTATCATTGCATATATATATTATTCTTGTTGTACCCCGTTCGGGGCCAGTATTTACAAAAGAAACTCTGCCGAAATTTTTAGAAAAGACTTTACCTTTTAAAAATGCACATTCGGCTTAGTTATTTAAAACCCTTGACTTCAACATGTTTTCCTTCACTTCTTTAAACCAGTTTTCTTTACTTACTCTTAAAATGGTTTTAGATTTCTGGGCTTTTGGCTTACTTGGATCAGATGGAGTCCTATAGACTTCATATGATTCAAGGGCCAGTCACGTGCTCTTTCGGGTCGTGACAGTGACTTAAGCAGAGTGGCGTAGCATGGGTATGATCCGCGGCATACTTACGATACGGTACTCCGCCTAAGTGACCTTAGGAAATGATTGCTTGTCTTTCCTTTCTTGATTCCTGGCATTCCTTGATTCAACTGCAATGTTCTTATCGGTCATGTTTCTTATTCCAGCTTCGATGCCGCCAAAGACTACGAGAGCTCAGCGGGCTGCCGCTAGGGATGAGATTCGGGCGGGCTCTTCTGAGGCGAGGATCGAGCGGGATGATACGACTACCCCTCAGGGTCATATTGATCCGCCTTATCCAGGCCTATTGCCAGATTAGAGGCCGGCATGCAGGAGTTGCGACAGATGATGGGATCTTTAGTTGAGTCCAGTCGGGCACAGAGATCCGAGGACATTCTTTCCACCGCACAGACCACGATTGTACCTGCTGCACAGATGGTCACTCCTGCTACTACGGAGACTATCCCTGTTTTACTACAGAAGTTCATGAGATTGAGACCTCCAGCTTTTACCGGTACGGATGCGACAGAGGACCCACAGGCATTTCTTGATAGGATGGCTCGGATTTGCTATTCGTTGAGGTGTTCTGATGATAAATTGGTGGAGTTCGCGAGTTTTCGTCTGGAGGGTCTTGCCCAGACATGGTATGATTCAGTAGAGAGAGGCCGAGCTACAGGTCTACCTTCTATGACCTGGGAAGAGTTTACAGCAGCGTTTCTTGCCCTTTTTCTTCCGGAGAGTGTCCGAGATGCTCAAGCCCGTAGTTTTGAGTCTCTGCGCAAGACCCCTGGGATGACGGTGTCGGAGTATGATATACAGTTTACCCAGTTGTCTCGATATGCTCCATACCTAGTAGACACAGAAGAGAAGAGAATAAAGAGGTTTGTGCGAGGGCTTGATACAGAGCTATTCCTTGCCATCGGCACCCAGCACTTTGATACATACGCAGCCGTGATGGACGCAGCCTTACTTTTGGAGGAGCGTATTTCTGAGACTCCGGTCGTTTCTGGGCCGAAGAGGATCCGTACTGATACGCCAGCTCAGCGGCAGATGGGCAGACACCGCGATAGATTATTTCCGGGAGATGGTGGAGGCCGAGGATTGAGACGAGGTCAGTTATTTGGTTCATATCCACAGACCCAGCAGTCATCGCCAGGATGTTTTCGGTGCGGGAGTCAGTACCACCGTATCAGAGACTATACCATGGGGCACCAGGGCGCGGCGATAGTCCCGCATGTGACCTTACCACCCTCACCACCTCTTCAGAGAGCTCTACTTCCTACTCCTGATAATGCTCCACACCAGCCAGATGCTCCTAGAGGTCGTGGGCGTAGCGGTCCGGTTCAGAGAGGGCGAGGCGACAGAGGCAGAGGCAGAGGCCGAGGTAGAGGCAGAGGACAGCCAGCTACTAGTGGTGGACAGGCCCGAGTGTTCGCGTTGACTCCTCAGGATTCACATGCATCCAATGCCGTCGTGACAGGTACTCTGCCAGTATGTTCTTTTGATGCACGGGTATTATTTGATCCAGGCTCCACACATTCCTATGTATCCACGTACTTTGCACCGAGGTTGGGCTGAGAGTCTTCTCCGTTAGATCGGCCGCTTGTCGTTATTACACCGGTAGGCGAGTCGTTTGTTTCTCGTTTTGTGTACCGATCATGTTCCGTTCGTATCGGGGAGAGAGATTCTTCAGTTGATTTGATTCTCCTTGATATGCTAGACTTTGACGTTCTTCTTGGTATGGACTGGCTAGCGACCTGTTATGCATCCGTGGACAGCCGTGAGAAAGTAGTCAGATTCAGTTTTCCTGGTGAGCCGGTTCTTGTTATTCAGGGAGATCGTAGCGCTACCCTTCTCAGCTTGATTTCTTCTCTTCGCGCCGGTCAGCTCTTAAGAAAAGGGTGTCAGGGATTTTTAGCCTATGTTTGTGATACTAGCTCCACAGAGGTTCCGTTGGACCAGGTCCCTGTTGTGAGAGAGTTTCCTGATGTATTCCCTGACGAGCTGCCTGGTCTGCCACCAGAGCGCGAGATTGAGTTCTGCATTGACTTGATCCCGGCACGGGGCCTATCTCTATACTGCCTTATCGGATGGCCCCGGCGGAGCTGAGAGAGCTGAAGGATCAGTTACAGGACTTGCTGGACAAAGGGCTTATCCGACCGAGTGTGTCACCTTGGGGTGCTCCCGTCCTGTTTGTTAAGAAGAAGGACGGAAGTATGCGCTTATGCATTGATTATCGTCAGCTGAACCGGGTTACTGTGCGGAACAGATATCCTCTACCCCGTATTGATGACTTATTCGATCAGCTCTAGGGTGCAGGGTTTTTCTCGAAGGTTGATTTACGGTCTGGTTATCACCAGTTGCGGGTTCGGAAGGAGGATATTCCGTAGACCGCTTTCCGTACTCGATATGGTCATTATGAGTTCTTGGTGATGTCGTTCGGGCTCACCAATGCCCCGGCAGCATTTATAGACTTGATGAACTGTGTATTCAGGCTGTATCTCGATCAGTTCATCATTGTGTTCATTGACGACATCTTGGTTTATTCTCGGAGCCGGGAGGAGCATGAGCAGCACTTACGTATCATATTGCAGACCTTGAGGGAGCCTTAGCTGTTCGCTAAATTTTCCAAGTGCACATTCTGGTTAGACAGTGTCGACTTCTTGGGTCATGTGGTGACGAGAGATGGTATTTGTGTGGACCCGAAGAAGATCGAGGCAGTTTAGCGTTGGCCTAGACCAGTATCAGTTACAGAGGTTCGCAGCTTTCTGGGTCTGGCAGGCTATTATCGACGTTTTGTCTAGGATTTCTCCCGTAATGCTGCACCGCTGACCGGGTTAACCCGGAAGGGGGTTCCTTTTGATTGGACCGAGGCATGTGAGGATAGTTTCCAGCAGTTGAAGACTCGTCTGACTACTGCACCGGTGTTAGCTTTGCCTTCAGGATCAGGCGAGTTCGTGGTATATTGTGATGCTTCTCGAGTGGGGCTGGGTTGTGTATTGATGCAGCACGACAGAGTTATCGCGTATGCTTCTCGACAGCTGAAGAAACATGAACAGAACTACCCCACCCATGATTTAGAGATGGCTGCAGTGGTATTTGCACTTAAGATCTGGAGACATTACCTATACGGGGAGTCATGCCAAATATTCACTGACCACGAGAGTTTGAAGTATATCTTTCAGCAGCCAGATCTGAATCTGAGACAGCGCCGTTGGATGGAGTTGGTGAAAGATTATGACTGCGAGATTTTATACCATCCGGGCAAGGCGAATGTGGTGGCAGATGCTTTGAGTAGGAGGCCCGGAGGTAGTCTATCTTGTTTGAACGCAGTACAGATGCAATCGACGACGGATTGGCAGATTTCATGTGACAGCAGAGTGCAGTTCGAGTTTACTCCTACCGGGGGACAGCTGGCCCATTTCAGAGCACACCCACAGTTATTTGATCGTATCCGTGAGGCACAGTCTGGCGATGCCCGTATTTTAGAGATTATTGAGCAGATTCGGCAGGGCAGAGTTTCTGAGTTCGTGATCGATGATCAGGGGATACTTCGATTTGGGACTCGACTGTGCGTACCAGATTCTGAGGGACTGAGGCGCGATATCCTCGAGGAGGCACATAGATCAGTATACAGTGTTCATCCAGGTTCCACCAAGATGTACTATGATTTGAGAGAGGTTTACTAATGGGGCGGGATGAAGAAGGATGTTACAGACTTTGTGTCGAGATTCCTGACTTGTCAGCAAGTCAAGGCCGAGCACCAGAGGCCAGACGGCGAGTTACAGCCTTTGCCCATCCCTGAGTGGAAGTGGGAACAGGTCTCTATGGACTTCATTGTGGGTCTACCCAGGACCAGTCGAGGGTATGACTCTATTTGGGTGATTGTGGATCGACTGACGAAAGCAGCTCACTTCCTACCAGTGAAGACCACTTTTGGATTTTCTCAGTACGCCCAGGTTTATATTGATGTGATCGTGCGACTGCATGGCATTCCGACTTGCATCGTGTCCGACCGGGGCACCCAGTTTACCAACCGATTATGGCAGAAACTTCAGGAAGCTTTGGGCACCCGATTGAGTTTTAGCATAGCCTTTCATCCGCAGACTGACGGTCAATCGGAGCGTACTATTCAGACTCTTGAGGACATGCTCAGAGCTTGTGTTTTAGATTTCGGTGGTAGCTGGGATCGTCATTTGCTTTTGATCGAGTTCTCCTACAATAATAGCTTTCAGGAGACGATTCAGATGGCACCTTTCGAGGCTTTATACGGGAGGAGATGTCGATCGCCTGTGTGTTGGACAGAGCTCAGGGAGAGCAGTATTTTGGGCCCGCAGATCGTACAGGAGACGACCGAAAAGATACAGCTGATTAGGGACAGGATGAGAGCGGCACAGAGTAGGCAGAAATCATATGCTGACAGGCGCCGTCGCCGACTCGATTTCGCTGTTGGCGATCATGTTTTCCTGAGGGTCTCTCCGATGAAGGGTGTGATGAGATTTGGACGAAAAGGGAAGATTAGTCCTAGATATGTTGGTCCCTTTGAGATCCTAGAGCGTGTTGGTCCAGTCGCTTATCGGTTAGTTCTTCCGCCCAGCTTCCCCGATGTTCACCCCGTGTTCCATGTTTCGATGCTCCGCAAGTACCTTCATGATCCTTCCCATGCGATTCAGCACCAGACGATCCAGCTAGAGCGTGATCTTTCATTCACCGAGCAGCCGGTGGTCATTTTGGATCAGCAGGTGAAGAAATTGAGGTCGAAGGTTATACCGTCTGTCAAGGTCCTTTGGCGTGGCCCGAACAGCGAGGAGGTCACCTGGGAGACCGAGGTCGAGATGAGGAAGAGATATCCCCATCTTTTTGAAGGTACGCGTAGTTAAATTCTAAATTCGGGGACCGAATTTCTTTAAGGGGGAAGATTGTAACGCTTCGAAAATCGTTTAGGCAGTTTTTCGGTAATCGGCTGAATTAGCAGCTTTTTCCGTAAAAAGTCAAAATAGGTATTTTTCATTATAGACATAATTATACAAAATTTAAATAAGATATTACTATAAATTGGTCACTAAAATGTCACTTAAAATTTTCTAGTTAATTAAAAAAAATTCCTTAATTAATTATTTTTAATATTATTTTAAGCTTTTAAAAATACATTTAATTAGTGATAAATACAAATTTAATTGGGTAAATTATATAATTAGGAACCATAATAACTAAAATTTAGTGTAATAAAAAATTTTTAGCAAACATTTCATGTTTGGTTGCTTTTGGAAAAAGGGGTTGAAAAATTGAAAGAAAAAGGGTTTTTCTTGTAAAGTCTTGATGTGAAATGCTTTAATGAGTTAAGAAGGGGTTTTTTCAACCTAGAAACATCTACACACTCACACACACCCCCATTCTAGCTCTGGCCGAGAGCAACCTGCAGGAACCTCCATTTTTCCCCATCTCCTTTTTGCTACAATTTCATCTCAAAAATCAACATGAAATCAACAAAAATCCACAAAATCCTTCTCACTTTCAAACCAAATTCCTATTCTACCTTCTCTCAAACCCAAAATTGTTTAAGAAGTGGAGAAAAGAGGTGTCTTGGAGGCAAGTGCAAGTTAGGAATCAACTCTTGTAAGGTATAAATCCTAAACTAGTTGTTTAATTTGCTAGATTAAATAGTTCAAGTGTGAATTTTAGTTATAAATTATTGTTTATGAAATTTCAAGAAAAGGGGTGATGTTGTAGTTAGGGTTTGAAGTTGAATAAGTGTGTTTAGGTTAGTATTGTGTCCATCTAGTGTATTAGGTCGGATATTTGTGCGATGTTGCGATCGCGATATCGTTAATTCGCGATGTTTGCTTTGAAATCGGTATGCTAACGCTAACTAGATTTTTATGAATTTTAGGTGGTGATCTAATTACGATATATGGACTATATAATTAGCATCCTATATGACTTTTAATGTGTGCGAATGCAGGGTTTTGTCTAGTCGGGTTTTAGTTTTGGCGATTGCCCCAAAACGGCGCTTTTAGTTAAGGTTTTAGCGATTTCCGTGCGTTTTCCGCGCACCGAGTGCACGTTGTGATTAATTCGAGAGTGTCGATCTTTTCATATTGTGAGTTGCGTCATTTCAGGAATCTGTAATCTTATATTGTGTGTTATGCAATTCTAGGAACGGTTGCGGAAACATCAGACGCGGCGCGCAAAGGCAAAGCGGTGGTCGGATCGGATTAGCAAGGCATTCAGGTGAGTAGATGTATTCATCTATGGGGGAATCGTATGGATGGTGTGAGGCGCCCCCTAGTTAGGATTACTTTATTTCTTGCAAGATTTGCATTGTTAGTTAGCTTACCCCCTCATTTACATTGCATACCCTCAGAGCAAATCGTCTGCTAAATTGCATGGATATTCATATACACATGTGCGATATCACTTCGTAGGACACGAACACCAATACCATTGGCTCCTGTTGCACGCGCACCATGTGACACACACGCCTTTGGTAATTGCCATGCCACGAGCACCATAGAACCTGTTTAGCTTAGTATCACCACTTGCATCATACATGATATATGAAATCGCATAGCATGCATATACCTCGCATCATCATCATACTTGCATAGATTTCTCGCCACAAATCACATCGCATACCTTGATATCATAGACATTTATCATATACAACATCTTGGACATTATGATTTTCTTGAGGATTTCAGTATTGCTGCGATTTCTGGATTTTGGGGAAAACCGCAAGAATTTAACGAGGTTTATATTTATCATTTTAAAAATAAAGTTGCGGTTTTCTCGTGATGTATGTGTCGTCCACCATGAGTTTTCATATTTTCTGTTGGATTTCGAGACCCGATTCGAGGAGTGGATGAATCGTCTCGGGTACATGGTGGGCCCGGTATGGTACCCCGGGGCAAGAAGATCGAGTTGTAGACGATGAGCCTGGCAGGGGAAGACTACCTACCGGTGATGTCTGGCGTGGCGGATATCCGGAGGATATCGACCGTTGTCGTGAGATTTGATGATATGGGCCGATCCGGACTGACGGAGCCCGATGTATTGAGAAATTGATACAGTGAGACATTGAGACGGATGTGTTTTCATATTTGGTGTCGATGCTTGACACGGGTTTTCAGATGATTTCTTGATGGTATTTAGCTATTATATAGATATTCTTTTTCTAAAGTTAGGAATGCAGAACTCATAGCATTTAAAACACTTAAAGATTTAGTATTGACATTGCATACATGTGCATGCATACTAGAGGCATTACACCATATCTGGACATGCATGTTGTGACGCATTTGCGTGCATTCTTACGATAGCCTTACTAGATGTTATATTCTACTCACGAGCTGGCAACTCACCCCCGTTGTGCCACAGTGTCTTGCAGGTCGGACTTATCAGCCTAGTAGCGGCGGCTTATCTTATTAGTGACTTCTTTTGGTCAGACTCGCGACATTGCTCGTAGGTGGGTTGCGAGAGCCTTATTATCTCTTTTTGTACTATTTTTGTATCTAGTATTCTCCATCTACCACTTCTTATTTATATATGCGACCTAGTGATGAGACTGAGAGGTTTGTGTATATGTGGTTTCTTTTGGGTCGAGCTCACTTGAGCCGACGTTGTGTTTTCTTACATTTTGCATTTCTTTATGCTCTTTTCTGGATATTGCATATATATATTCCGTGTGGTTGTGATCCGCCTTGGGCAAAGAGCTAGCTCCCGCTTGGGGATGCCAATTTGTGATTACATGTTATATATCTTGTTGTACCCATTTTGGGGGATAGGATTTACAAAGGAGACTCTACGGAAATTTTCGGGAATTTTTGATGTTTTTTTAAAAAGGGGTTCAATGCAACTTAATTGATTTCAAGTTGTTTTCATGAAAGCTTTTCCTTCACTCTTTTGATTTTGGTTTAGATTTTTTTCTGGGCTTTGGCTTAGGTTACGTTGCGTCTTTAGACGTCTCATAATCTAAGTGTCAGTCACGTTCCTTACTTTCGGGTCGTGACAGCAATGCTGATTGACCTCTCTCCATTTAGTTGACATGCACTGGAGACAGCTGCATGATTTGAACCTGGTTCCAATTAAATCAGTGCCTCTGTTTCTATATTGGATATAGAATAGTTCATATCTTAACATTGTTAAGGTACGGGGAGTTGTCCGGCTTATGCTTAAAACCAGACTCTGGATAACTCAAGGCACGTTTCTGTAAAGGCTGTTTGTGGGTTGACCCGGGCTATGACGAGGGTTGACTTTCTACCATCTGGAAGATCAATAGTGATGTTGTTCTTGACTCGCCACAGTTTTAGTAAAATGGATTTTTTCAGAAAACAGTAGTGGGAGTATGGTAGAACTGGAAGTGATTCCAGAACCGCAAACGATTACTGAAAATTTGATAAGAACCTAAAGATTCAATCTGGTTTGACATTCCATTGGCCACTCCGCAGATAAGGTGGGTAACCTCAGGCACTCGAGAGGTACTTCGGTATGCTCAAAGACGGTGACGGGGAGGTTCTTGTTTACCCAGACTTGCCATTGCTGTTGTTTCAGACTATGAAACCCGGCAGGAGGATGAGTATAGCGTCGTTCTGAACTGGCTTTAGAAGTGCATGTGTATATTATTCTGCCAGAGGGTTGTCGTAGTCAGTGGGAGCAGCGGAAGCATAATGGACAAGTGGCTTATGTCTATTTGTAGACTAAAGCAGATATAGCGGAGATAGATCATTTATTTCTGATATGACAGTCATAGGTTTGACTTCATCAGAATAAGGGATGGATCTGTTAAGAAAGTAGTAGGGTGTGATGTCCTGGTATTTGGATGACATACACAGAGTAGGAAGTGAAATTCCTATACTACGATCGGTTATACTTTGGTTGTCACACAGTGGTTTCTCCACATAGGACTTGGATATTATATCAGACATTCTGGTTACTAGATCTATGGTTTTAGAACTAGATTTGGGTAGTTTCCAAATCTGGGTACTTAGACAACATTCTAAAGGTGTTTTAGAATGGACGACTCCTGGCACGGTAGTGTACCTGCAGGTGATGGAGTCACCCTCTCTAAAGGTGTCTTACAGACTAAATGGGAGAGGGATGTGCATGATTGGCAGATCACTTGCTTAGGTAATTGAGTCAATCATGAGATGTCAAGTACCACACCAGACGTTGTTTTTGCAGTAGATGCAATAGGTTGATATTGATCCTATCTTGTAGAAACATTCGGAAGCAGTTTCAGAACATAAGTTGATGTTATGGGGAAATGATAACGACATCCTCCTTCGGGAGACAGTTATCATTCCAGGCTTCCAAGGTAACCTGGATGACAGAGTGACTGTCAGAGTTATAGTTTTCCCTCCGACGAGGGGCAGTAGTTTGGACAGGTGGTCTAAGGGGATACCGAGGGAGGCATGGCGCATGATACTGATTAAGTTCAGTTGACGATACAGTCTAAGAAGTTTGGATTTGGAGTTCATTTATGAGCTAGGTCCCATCAGATATCCATACATATTCTGAGACAGGTATTACTCATTTCGGGAGATGACTTTCTCCACGAACTTGAGATAAAGAGAGACATAGAAAGAAACATCAGAGCGGATCCACTCACTGAGGCTATTCCTCGAACGCAATAGTTTTGCAAACAGGATTTGTGAAACTGATTAGTAGAGGAGTTGGGTGTTCGGTATCACACGGGCTGTGAGTATGCGACATCGCAATAATAAGCCTTGAGTGCAAGTGGGAGATTGTTGGAAATAGTGCCCTCAGAGTCAATTATTGGATCACAGGCACGTGATTGCAATGATTGAGGAAGGACCTATGCCGGTAGGACAGTCTTACTCAAGATGATAGTATGCTATCTGGTTTATCTTTATCATCGTGTACTGCTTTAGGTGACATTACAGATCACTATTGCACGTTGGTAGAGCCCTTAGGATTCTTGCTTGACGGCCATCAGTATGATGACGATCATATACGTAGGAGCTGGGGTCTATAAGCACATCCTTTAAAGGTCCCTAGTCGTGGGAGTTTTCGAGACAGGGCATCGATACTCCAGAGTAGACTAGTGTGTACAGTCGAGACCCCGGCGAGGGGCGGTGGCCGGTCTCACAATCCATTGGTGTCAGTTGGTTCACCTAAGATGTATACAGGTGCTCATTGGGTTATGAGTACACCGGACAGGACTCGTCGGGAACATGCTAGTTGGTATTATACCTGGCGTCAGATAGCAGTTCCCTGGTGAAATGTGTACAGGTTAGTTCATCGACCTGAGATCGTCATTTGTCTCGTGTGAGTTCCCACTGTGCTTTGATTACTACCCTACCGCGGCTCAAAGGAGTCGTGCAGACAGGTTTTAGTTGGGTACAGTCCTGAGCCACATGGAGGCAGTGAGCGGATCTGCAGGGGTTTCGTCTCTCCCGGTATTGGGGGTGAGATCGCGCTGTGTCTAGGAGAGCCATTACACGAAGTCCTTGGCCAAGGCAGGAGATTTACTGGTAGCTATTCCAGTAGTATCTCAGGGTGTTCTGTACTACACTCCGACACGACTTGTACCGCTTTTAGGGGTCTAACTTTTACCAACCCCCTAGGCCCGCCATGCGATGCTCATAGACGAACGGACTGGACTGTACGGATATTGTCACTGACAGGCTCAGTAGAGTATCAGGATGAGTTCGCTCATCGACCTCCCTTTTGGTCAATACCTGGTAGTCCGTTACGTACAGCTATTACCTCTGACGTGCCAGTGGTTAAATCCACAGCCAATGTATTAACGAGTCTTTAGAGTCCCCCACAGACTGTTTCTCAAGTTTCGGGCGAAACGTTGTAGAGGCCGTATGAAATATGGCAGGGTTCGATCATATACGTGCGGTATTGCATGGATCATGATCGGACGGATCATACTAGTGGGTTTTGGTTTAAGCCGGATCCTAGTATTAGATTTGTTGGATTACTTTAGTCTCGTCGCATTCGCATTCAGTCGGAATGCGGATGCAGGTATGTATATACAAGTGAGGGATATCCTTGTGATCCGTCACGAGTTTACTTTAGATATTGTCGTATCTTTTTGTTATGCCAAACATTTGGATTAATGTTTGGATGGAGGAAATAATGAGCTAGAATTTCATTATGACATGAATTAATGTGACATGGACTTATATATGACTCATGGTCTCTTTTTTGTGAAAATATGTCACATTAGTGATTGTTTTGTGTCATGATTTGATGAGAGGAGAGAGAGGGGCAGCCAAGGGTGTGGTTGGCTCTCATATTATCCTCTCTCTCTCTCATTTTATCACAACAACAACATGATAGAAAAAGAAAAGAACGAAACCTCTTCTTCTTCTTCTTCCTCTTTATCTCCTCCAATGGCAACCTCTTCAATCTCCATCCAAATCCATGGATGCAAGAGACAAAGTGATCACAACATTCTCTACTTCACCTTCGACACATCGGCCAGCACACTTCGTGCCCGAGTTACTTCGGATGAAGCGGGAGCCCGTAAAAAGAATCGATGACGTGGTGCCCTTTCCGACGAGGAGATCGAGACCGGAGTTGCCGCGACGAGCTTGGGATGGTGGCCAAAGACCGAAGGACACGGATCGATCGGTATAGCATTATATCCCTTCTCTTGTTAGCTAGCATTAGGTTAATGGTTCGATCCGGGTATTTTAGTATGCGGTAGCGCCGGTTTTCAAGTAAAGAAAAGTTTTTGTTTCCGCATTTTGGCCTCGGACAGACGGCCGGGGCGCTACCGTGGACTTACAATTCATATTCTTTTTTTTAATTATAACACATTCTTGTTATCCATCAGTTGATATAATATGGTAAGGAGCAATGACTCCAATTCTATAAAACCCGAAAAGTTCAATGGCCAAAGTGATTTTAAGACTTGGCAAATCCAAGTCGAATAATGGTTGACTATACTACGATTAATAACCGCAATTAAAGAAGATCCTATCTGTCACGTCCCGCTTCCCCTTATACAAAAATTTTCGGGACGTAACCCGGTCATCCATGCTACCTATGGAACGGAATTATCCTTCCATGGTCACATTACGACTGTCATGCAATAATCAAGTAACAATATAAAATATCTAATTAACACATGTCCAAATTTTGCAACAATAACGATAACGATAATCAAGAGTTGATAGCGGAAGCAATAAATAAGATCAAGTATCAAGTATCCGAATATAAATAAAAAAAGATAAACAAGACTTGTCCCTTATGAGATCACAAAAGGAGTTCAACAATTAGTTTGATACTGGAAATAAAACTAAAACATAAATAACTAGATAAATATGAAGCTCCTCACTGCTTGGCAAGCTTCTCGAAATAATCCTAATCTTGCGGTGTTAAAGTCAAATGATCTGGGCCATGCAAAACCCAGACGTCAGCACGTCATAGATAAAGTCATAAGGATAAAGACCAGATATGAAATATAATAATAATAGCAGTAATAACATGGAATATAATAGACATGGCATGTGAAATAACAAGTATTATGCAATAAGTCTATCATGTCATGTGAGCATAATATAATATTAGCAAAATAAGTGATATAACAAGTAATAAGAAGTAAATCAATCATGTCATGTAGAAGTTAGGGTCAATATATTAGATGAATAATGATGATCTCATTATTTCAGAACAAATACCGTTCTTAACATATTAGGATAAAGCTCCCCATGTATTAGGATAAATCTCCTCACGTATTAGGACAATACCGTCCTCAAGAATATAGTAGGACAATACCGTCCTCAACGTACAGATGAATGATGGCTTATGTCAGATACCTACAAGTTAATGTACAAATGTCCTCTTGACCATAATACAGATGTCTATCTTGACCATAATTCAGATGTTTATCTTGACCATAATTAAGATGTCCACTATGATCATAATACAGATGTCACGCTCCGCTTCCCACTATACGGGCGGAGGACGCGACGAGGCCGCTACGTATTTACTCTGAAGTAAACACGCTAAGCGTATCTAAGCAATATAAGTAAAATATACAAGAGACAGGAAAAATAGATATAATTGAACAACAACTTTATTTATTAATATTCTTTTTACAATACATCTGAAAATTAAATACATGGAATGGAAAGCAATGCCTAAATAGTGGCATAATAGAAATGGAAAATACATAATGTAAATGTGTACAAGGAATCTAAAGCTCTGGGTTGAAAGCTAGCTGGTCCAAATCCTCGCTAGTGGGCTCGATCTCCAGTGAGTCCGAATCACCTGACGACATTCCAAAGAAAAGAAAGAGAATGTCGTCAGCGAACAAATCACTTGGTAAGTCCTATAAATAGACAAGAATAGAATAGACAGAATAAAGAGTATATTGTTATAATGCTGTATTTAGTGTTAACGCTGTTATTTGTAGCTTGGTACAGAAGAGGCCAGTGTATACGAGAGGAGTCTCACTAGACCAGAGACTGCGGTATATGGAGTACAAGGAACCGTTCAGCCACGGTATAACGACAATTGAATTCAGGTTAGGTTTCTTTATGGTTGATGTCTCGTGCCACTTCTAACACCTTCCGTACCAATTTACCCCTTAAAAATCCTGCGATATCTTGATTTTAATGTTTATATTGTTTGAATTGTATATTGTATATAGATGGATGACTTGCCGAAACCATGATATCAGTAATGGAACGGATATAATGGATGAACATGTAGATGGAATATATCCATGGTTCAGTTCAGTCAATATAGATTGAATAGACGAATTCATAGATCCATGTTGTATTGAAGTTTGATACTTGAATCATATTCAAGTAAGATTGATTATATTGAGACTTGGTCTGAGTCAGACAATTAGAAAAGAAATTGAATCCTGAATTATGTTTTGGTGTTATCGGTAACTGCTGCATATGGACGGCAGGATTTATGTCTTTTTCAAAGACAATTACCGTGTTGATAACACCGTTTGTTAAGTTGTCTACCTTAAATAGGCAAGCACCCATATCTCCGGCTTCCTGAGGCTCAAGAGACTGGTCCCACTTAAACCTATGTTTACTAAGGTCCTTATTGTATTTTAGTATAACTTGAGGGGGTTTTATGTAAAAATTAATTTTGTATAATTTTCAAAATACACCTCAAGTATTTTATTATCGTCTTTAGAGTTTTCATGGATGTATATTTTATCAATGTGACATTTCTAGTGAATAAAACCTAATTTCATAATATATGGTATTTATTTATAATATTGGAATTGTATGGTATTTTCTTGTACAAGGGATGTTTTTCTTGAATTTTGGAAATGTGGAATATTATAAATACTAAAAATAGATATTTTGATATTAATTATATATACATATATTTATTTAAAATATAAGTTTTATTTATAATAGAAATCACATTTTCTAAAGAAAAATTGTATTAAAAATCTTTCGAGATCGTATACTCCTTGTGGAGGTCTGCATCTCACTCTACTAGGCCCGAAGATGTGCGATAATCCGCACCATACCGAATGGGTTTCCCGAAATGGGTTGTAGAGGCACAATTTCAAAAATTTGTTAAAATATACTTCTTGTAGAAAAAGGTTTTATAAGTTGAAGGTAGTTATATGTAAGGTCGTATTTTCCGAATCTATGTTCCCAAATTCCATCGTGCTATATTAGATATGTGGGTTGTGAAGAGGTAGGTTATTATCTCATGAGTTTTCTAAAGAATACGGTTAAAAGGTATAAACATGTCGATATGAAACATAAAGATATTTTAATGTAAAAATGGAATAAAACTTGCTACGGTTATTATTTTGATGTCAAACTTGTTCTATTGTCTTCGTTAATGTTTAATGGTCATGACATAAGAGTTTGGTATTATTGTGTTTAAGAAAAATAGAACTTTTTAAGGAAAAACCGAATCGGAATTTGGATTAACTCCGCTTCCGTCGGGTTTTAGTCTTAAATGTTTTTAGAATAGAGAAAAGAAGGAGAAGTAGTGACTTACTGGATGATTGGCTAGATGAGAGAAAGAGGAAGAGATGGGAGTTACCGGTGCGTCGTTTCGTCGTCGGAAACTCCTTGAGTTGTCGCCGGAAGTTCGTCGGAGTTTCGCCCTTTGCCAACTCTACTTGCACACAAAAGACTTGGGAATTTTCTTTAGAGTTTGGGCAGGGATTTGAGAGTGAGGAGGGGTGATTTGAGAGTGGTATTTATAGGAAAAATTATGGTTTTAGGGTACTGAAAGGGTGTATTAAAAATTTGTATTAAAATGGATTAAGTGTGTGTTTTAATGTGCTCTGTAAATGTGCAGGAAAAACAAATAATGCAGGAGTTATAGAGGGAGTCCAAGAGTCGCCAGAGTTGAAGAAAAATGGGGTTTTGTCCGAGTCAGACCGGCGCTGCCGGCCGAGTCAGCGAGTTCGCCGGCCCGAGTCACCGAGTCGGGGGCTCGTATTTGTGCCACGTGTCCCTGACGCCTGGTCTAGCCTCGTGTGCATGTTTATTTAGGCTGTGACTCTTGGTTTTACGAGTTGTGCACGTGTAGACTCTTGGGCTTCTAAAAGATTAAAAGTATTTTAAATAAAAAGGTATTGTGGCTGATGGGATTTGAACTCTGATGCTTTGGTTCAACAGTGCAAGGTCTTACCAATGAGCTACAAGCTCCTTCTTGCTGTTAAAAAGTAAATCAAATTTATAACTTGTGCTCAGGCTCAAGTACCCCTTTCTCTATTTTTTGAAAAAATTGTACAGAAAGTTTAGGGTTGTTACAATAGATGTCCATGCAAGTCAAGTCAAGTAGTAATAGGCAATATTAAGAACTAAATATCAGGGTACAAGTCAGGTAACAAGTCAAGTAAGTCAAGTCAAAGGTATCATGAATATGTTATCATAGGACAGCTCCTATATGGCATAAGTCCTAACATGGCGCTAGTGAACATGTTCAAGCATAAGTAAAGGTAGAAAACATGAATTAGTATTAACAGGAATATCTTGATCAAGAAATACAATAACAAATTAACATGTATTGTAATTAATCAGTATACTATCATGTCATGAATATCATAATCATAGCATGTACAAGATTAAGATAATAGCATTAACAGGAATAACATGGTCAATCAGCATATAATACAATCATAATATGTTTCAAGTAGCATGTTGTGTATGTGTAATATGGCCTAGTATGTCGTATAACATATCAGGTTCAATGTCAGGTTTCATGTCAGGTTGAAACGGCTCAAGTGTTAAAGACTCTCAAATTCGGGGATGTTTTCAGCTATCATAAACTCAATATTGTCAAATATGATAAACATGAAAGTTGTACATCTCGAAGAGATCTTTCCAACGAGCCTAAGAATATCGAAATCTGATCATCGAGAAAAACTTTATGATGGTTTTACTAAGACATGTATGTACAGTAAACTTGAGACGACTCAAGAATTCTTGAGACGGCTCCGAAGTGGTCTGGAATGTATTATTTGTTCTCTGGATTTATGAGATGGCTCAGGGTTGTCTTGAGACGTCTCACAGCCTAAAAACTGATACAATTTGATATTTTAATTAGGGTTTTCACTCCATACTTCATACCTATGATAACAATAATGATTAACTCGATTTCCCTATATTTTATGCCATCAATCTAACAATATAAAAGTGATATCTTTAGGGTTCCAAGTCAAATTGCCTTTCAAACAATATTATCGATATATAGTGATTCAGATCTCGATATTGTCAATCTAGGTTTAGAAACTATGTGTCAAACGACCTATATAAATAATATGAGATTATAGCGAAGTCTAGCAAGATCTCCATCGCGTCAAACGTGCATATGAAAAACAATAACCACAATAATCAAATAAGGAAATAACATGCATACATGATTAAGGTTAAAAGTTTGATAATATATATATATATATATATATATATATATATATATATATATATATATATATATATAACGAGATCTAATCTCGCTATAGCATATAGCAAGTACCGAGTACTTACCTCAATCTACGATTATCACGATGACGAGGATGCAAGCACGATCTCGGAACCTTACGCAAATCCCTCACTTGTATGTTCGATCTTGATGCTACAGTCGCGAGAAAGAAGACGATGGTGATGACAAAGATCTCTTCAAGACGGTGTAAACGATGATGGGTCGGCTACGAGATGGAAAGATATTGGGTTTTGGAGTTAGGGATAAGGTTTGGTTCATGTGTGAGAGAGAAAGAGATATGGAGGCTAGGGTTTTGGTGTTTGAGAGGAAAACAATAGGAATTAGGGTTGTATGATTATAAAGGGGTTGATATAGTATATCATGGATATCGGCTGAATAATATATGAAACTTATATCAAAACAATCATATCCACAACCTAAAAATTAATTAAACCCAATTTACCCTAACCCAATAACAATATATCAAATACCCAATGAATAAACATATCAGAAAACAATATCAGATCGCAGTCGGTTGAGACGACTCAATATAGCCTGAACTGGCTCACAAGTTTTTCCAATCAAACCATGATTCTCTGAGTACATGAGACGGCTCACACCATGCTTGAGCCGGCTCATAATGCCCCAAACCAAAACTCAGTAAAACCTGTAAATCAATCAATATCATTTATTAATACAAAATATGTACGATCATTGTCACGCCACGTTTCCTGGTATACGGCGAAGGGGACGCGACAAGGCCGCTACGTATTTACTCTGAAGTAAATACGCTAAGCGTATCTAAGCAATATAAAAGTAAATACACAAGAGACAAGAGATATATACTGAACATCAACTTTATTTATTAACATTCTTTTGTACAATGCATGAAAAGTAAATACAACTGAAACAAAAGCGATGCCTAAACAATGACATAACAGGAAATGAAAAGTACTGAATGGAAAATGTACAATGTCTAGAGCTCGGGGTCTTCACCGAACTGGTCCAAGTCTTTAGCAGTGGGCTTGTTCTATGACGGGTCCAAAACACCTGACAACATTCAAAGAAGAAAGAAATAGAATGTCGCCAGCGAACAGGTCGCTCGGTAAGTCCCAAAGATAAGGGAGAAATAGACAGAGAGTAAGAGAGAGAGAGATAGAGAGAGAGAGAGAGTAGGTTTTAATGTTGTATTATATTGTTGTAATGTTGTATTAACGCTGTTGTTTGTAGCTTGGTACAGAAGAATGCCAGTGTATACGAGAGGGGTCTCTATATGCTAGAGACCAGGACAAACGGAATATAGAGTACAAGGCTCCGTTAGAAGGCCCGGAACAACGACAATTGGATTCATGTTAGGTGTCTTAAGTCTTACCGTCTCGTGCCACTTCTAACACCTTCCGTACCAGTCTACCCCTTAAACCCCGTAGTGTTTTGATTGTATTGTTGTATTGTTTTGTATAGATGGTATAGTTGAATGACTGACCAGAACCATGATATCAGTAAACGGATGTAACTGAAGGATCATGTAAATGGATGTAAACTGGAGATCATGTAAATAGAATGTATATCCATGGTTCGGTTCAGTCAAGTTGTATAGATTGATAATTGGATTCATGGATTCATATTGAAGATTGTAGATTATAGATTGTAGATTGTACTTGAATCATATTCAAGTCAGATTATAATGAGACGCAAGAGATTGGACCTGCTTAAACCTATATTTACTAGGGTCCTTAGGGTAAATTATAGAACTTGAAGGGGTTTTATCTAAAAATACTTTTACATACTTTTCAAAATATGCCCCAAGTATTTATTATTCGTCTTTTGAGTTGTAATGAATGTACATTTTATATTGTGATATTTCTATTAGAAATATCCTAATTTCAGAAATAAAGGTATTTATTTGTAATATTGATTTGTGTGGAATTTATGGTATTTTAGTGTAAAATTGATTCTTGTGATTTTAAAAAAAAGGTGGAATATTTATATCATAACAAAATAGGTATTTTAATGATATATATATATATATTTATACAAAAATAATTTTAATATATATTTTATATTCTAAAAATCTCATTTTCTCAAGATGTCGTATTTTAAATCTTTTGAGACCGAATGCTCCTTGCGGAGGTCTGAATCTCGCACTACTAAGCCCGAGGATGTGCGATAATCCGCACCATCCCTAACGGGTTCCCCAAAATGGGTTGTAGCGGCGCTTTACAAAGATTTGTATAAATACTAAATCCTTTAGAAAACGGTTTTATTAAGTAAATGGTATTTATTTGTAAAGATGTCAATTTTTTCCGTATTCTATGTTCTAGGGTCTCCTAAGTCAACTAGACTATTTCTAACTGGTCAAAACGACAAGTTGTGAGATGCCTTAAATCGCCTCTTCACCGCCAATTGTGGCCAGATAAGTACAAGTGAAGAAAGGAGGGATCCGCTCACGAATCACCGTGAGAAGGACCTTTTAAAGTTACCTTTCTCACTTGCCTAGCCTAGACACCACAAAGTTAGGTTTAGATAAACGACTGATGTCCACAATCTTATCCTATTTTCATAATAAGTGGTATTTACTTAAAAAGTGTATCAATACTAAATCTTTTAGAAATGGCTTTATTTAGTAAAGGGTATTTAAATGAAAATGTTTGTTTTCCGTATTCTGAGTTCTCGAGGGTATCATGTTAGGTTGTATGTGAGTGTGTGAGGAGGTAGGTCGTTACCTCGTGATCTACTTTAAATGTATAGCAAGTTTAATGGAGTTAAATGTAGGATTGAAATAATGTGGTATTTAAGTGAAAAATATGATGAATGGAAATAGCTATCATTTTATGTAATGAAACTTAATCAATTTGTTTGATTAGTGTTTAATAGTCAACATGAGGAAGTTTAAGTATGATTGTATTAGTGAGAAGTGGAATTTTATAGGAAATCGAATCGAAAATCGGATTTGTTCCGATTCCGTCGGGTTTTGTAAATTTCGTATTTTTAGAATAGAAAAGAGAGATAGAAAAGGGAATTACGGGTTTGAGAAAACAAGAAGAGTGAGAGGGAAGTAGAGGAATCGCCGGTGTGTTGCTTCGTCGCCGGGGTTCCTAGAACAATCGCCGGAAGTTCCGTCAGGAAATCGCCGGAGCTTCGCCTCGAGCTTGTTTTCGAAGTACACAAGTTTTCTTGAGATTTTGAGAGAGTTGGCTCAGAATTTTGGAATGAGAGGATAGAAGGTGTAAGTCTACGGTAGCTCCCCGGCCGTCTACAGACGCCAAATGCGGAACAAAAAACTTTTAACTGGCGCTATCGTATACTTTAACCCGGATCTGCCATTATTGCTAAACTAACAAACTGTAAAGAGTGTAGAAAGGTTATACCGAACGATCCGAGTCCTTCGTTCTTCAACCATCATCCCACGCTCCGTTGCGGCTGCTCTGATCTCGTTGATCTCCGATCTGCTCGTCCAGGTGGCACCACGTCACTGATTCTTTAAACGGGCTCCCGCCTCTGACTCGAGGCAACTCGGTCGTCAAGTTTGCTAAAAGAGACGACCAAGAATGATGTAGAGAATGAGTAGATGACTTTGTCTCGTTCCGTCCAAAGCTATGGACGAACGGTTAATGAAGTTGCCACTCGAATCGGGTGATAGAATGAAATGAGCTGTGAAATTCCATACACCCTAAAATCTATCATAATCTTTTTACCAAATGAAAACATCAAGTGAGAGTGTGAGAGTGAGGGGAGGGGGTCGGCCATATATAGGAGGTGGGGGGGGTGAGTGTAGGAGAGGAGGAGGTAACCATAAGAGAAAAGATCAACCACAAATATCCTTCATGCAAACAAAACCTCATTAATGCAAATGGTGATTCATTAACCTAGTCACCATTGCATTAATGGCTCCATTAATGCACTAATGACTCACCATGCCAAGTCACCCTTTCTAGAACCTTCTAGAATCACGACTCAACCTTATCCAAGAAAAGATAAATCCGTCTTTAACCGAATGTTAAAAGACGGCTGATAGAAAACAGGAAACTGGCAACTTCCAAAAGTGATCCTGAAACGACTTTCAGGATAACCCCGTAACTGTATAAATATACCCGCATTTGTATCACGACCGAACAAATGCAACTGAGACAAAGATATTATACCTACTCAATATAATACTCGGATCCGGCTTAAACCAAATCCGACCAGTATCATCTGCCCGAAAAATAACACGTGCGTAAACGCACGTGCATTTTCCGAACCCTGCCATAAAACCATACGGCCTCTACAACGTTTCGCCCGAACTTGGGAAACTGTCTGTGGGGGACTCTAATGACTCGTCAGTACCCTGGCAGTGGGTTTAACCACAAACCGTCAGCGGCACTAGCTATACGTAACGGCTGCCCATGGACTGACTTCAAGGGAGGCCGATGAGCGAACTCATCCGGAAACCCTACTGAGCCTAACAGTGACAATGTATATACAGTCCGGTCCGTTCGTCTATGAGTATCGCATATCTGCCTAGGGGGCTAGTAACTTCAGACCCCCAATAGTAGTATAAATCGTGTCGGAGTGTAGCCCAATAACACCCTGAGATACTAATGGAGTACCTACCAGTAAATCTCCTGCCATGGCCATGGGCTTTGTGTAATGGCTCTCCTAGACACAGCACGATCTCGCCCCCAATACCGGGAGAGACGAATCCCCTGCCGATCCGCTCACGTGCCTCCATATGGCTCGGGACTGTACCCAAAAACTACCTGTTTGCACGACTCCTTTGAGCCGTGGTAGGGTAGAAATCAAAGCACAGTGGGAACTCACACGAGACAAATGACGACCTCAGGTCGATGAACTAACCTGTACACATGTCACCAGGGAACTGCTATCTGACGATATGTATAATACCAACCAGCAGATTCCCGGCGAGTCCTGTCCGGTGTACTCATAACCCAATGAGCACATGTATACATCTTAGGTGATCCAACTGACACCAGTGGCTTTTGAGACCGGCCACCGCCCCTCGTCGGGGTCTCGACTGTATACACTAGTCTACTCCGGAGTATCGATGCCCTGTGTCGAAACTCCCACGACTAGGGACCACAATTAAGGATATGCATATAAACTACCCAACTCTCACGTATATGATCGCCATCATACTGTTGGTAGTAAAGCAAGGTCCTAAGGGCTCTATCAAAGTGTAACATGTAATCAGTCACCTGAACATGTACACGACTGATAAAGGCAAACCAGATAGCATACTATCATCTCGAGTAAGACTGTCCTACCGGTATAGGTCCTCCGCAATCATTGCAATCACGTACCTGCGATCCAGTAATTGACTCTGAGGGCACTATCTCCAACAATCTCCCACTTGCACTCAAGGCTAATTATTGCGATGTCGACTACTCACAGCCCGTGTGAAACCGAACATCCATCTCCTCTACTAATCAGTTTCACAAAGCCTGTTTGTAAAACTATTGTGTTCGAGAAATAGCCTCAGTGAGTGGATCCGCCTAGATGTTTCTTTCTATGTCTCTCTTAATCTCAAGTTCGCGGAGAAAGCCATCTCCCGAACTGAGTAATACCTGTCTTAGAATATGTCTGGATATCTGATGGGACCCAGTTCATAAATGAACTCCAAATCCAAACTTCATAGACTGTTATCGATCACTGAACACAATCAGTATCCGGCACCATGCCACCCACAGTATCCTCTTGGACCACCTGTCCATAATACTGTCTCTCTTCGTCAGAGAGAAAACTATAACTCTGACAATCACTCTGTCATCCATGTCACCTTTGAAGCCTGGAATGATAATCGTCTCCCGAAGGAGGCTGCCGTCATCAAATCCGTAGAACATGTACTTATGTTCTAAAACTGCTTCCTTATGTTTCTCCAGGATTGGATTAATACAAACTTATTGCATCTAGTGCAAAAACAACATCTGGTGTGGTACTTGACATCTCACGATTGACTCAATTGCCTAAGCAAGTGATCTGCCAATCATGCACATCCCTCTCCCCTTTAGTCTGTAAGACACCTTTAGAGAGGGTGACTCCATCACCTGCAGGTACACCACCATGCTAGGAGTCATCTATTCTAAAAACCATTAGAATACTGTCAAACTACCCACCTTGGGAAACTACCCAAATCCAGATCTAAAACCATAGATCTAGAAACCAGAATGTCAAATATTATATCCATATCCTGTCTGGAGAAACAACTATGTGACGACCACAGTACAACCGATCGTAATATAGGAATTTTACTTCCTACTCTGTGTATGTCATCCAGATGCCATGACATCACACCCTACTACCTTCTTAACAGATCCATCCCTTATTCTGATGAAGTCAAACCCATGACTGTTACATCAAAAATAGATGATCTATCTCCGCTATAACTGCTCTAGTCTATAAATAGACATAAGCTACTTGCCCACTATACTTCCGCTGCTCCCACTGACTACGACAACCCTCCTACCGGGTCTTATAGCCTGGAACAACAGTAATGTCAAGTCTGGGTAGATAAGAACCTCCATGTCACCTTCCTTGAGGCTACCGAAGTACCTCTCAGGTGTCTGAGGTTACCCACCATATCTGCGGAGTGGCTATTGGAATGTCAAACCTGATTGAATATATAGGTCCTATTAAATTTTTCGTAATCGTTCGTGGTTCTGGAATCACTTCCAGTTCTACCATACTCCCACTACTGTTTTTCTGAAAAAGATCCATTTTACTAAAACTGTGGCGAGTCAAGAACAATATCACTATTGATCTTCCAAATGGTAGAATATCAACCCTCGTCATAGCTAGGGTCAACCCACAAACAACCATTACAGAAACGTGCCCTGAGTTATCCAGAGTCTGGTTTTAAGCAAAAGCTGGACAACTCCCCGTACCTTAACATCTTTTAAGGTACGAACTATTCTATATCCAATATAGAAAATTTGGCACTTTATTTAATTGGAACCGTATTCAAATCATGCAGCTGTCTCCAGTGCATATCATCTTAATGGAAAGAGGCTAATCAGCATTACTCAACTTAGGAATCCATCCAATTATGAGTAACCTGAAAGAGAAACACGTTTCTCAAAACCATCACTATCATCTGAATACCAATCACAAGAATCTACATCTTCGATCTCTTTGAAGAATCCCGATACTTGTGACACCTGGTTCTCTACTTTATTCTTATACCCACAACTTCTCAAAACTTATACCTTGTATTTCTACGAAACACTTGTCTAAATACTAGAGAAGTTATAAGTAAACAGAACATAGTACGAGGACCTACCCCTTTGTCCTGATGGACACTGGACAACATACAATACTCTGTATAAGTCCGCTGAGTTGAATAACTCAAAACCTGTGCGTCGTAGGTTGAAAAATGTACCCTGGCGATTTCCTCAAATATCACCAATTACAACGAATTCCGATATAATGAGGATAATCACCTTATTCCCAATAACTTACTCCCACTCATCATCTGTAAAACCATACAGATATGAGAATGAAACCTGGTAAATACATACCCTGGAGTAAGTACCCAATCGGGAAAACAGTTTTCTTTTAACAATGCACCGAAACATGAAAATGTTTCGTAGGGGTATCCTGGTATTCCTAGCAATGCCTCTTCCATAATCCAATTCATGACTTTAACCGTATATTTCACTGCCATCTCTCCAAATCCCTTTGTCTGTCTTTAGTCGTTACCTTCTGTACACCGTCGTTAGGCTAAATGGTTTTCTTCCTTCCCTACCGTTCGGCACCAGCCTATGGTTTGAAAGAAGACTATCCAGTAAGCATAATAGGTGTACCCTCCTAAACTAAGGAGTACTCATATCTTGAGAGAAGGTTATGATAAAAGACAACTGAATAATACCTTATTCCTTTAAAGGTGAAATAGGAGTGGCGATGAAGTACGCGGTTTTGGTCGTGAATGATATCAGTAGCAATTTACTTTGCCCTCTTTCTAATCCCTTTATTTTGTCTTTACATATTACCTTCTGCACACCCTACTTAGGCTAATTGGTTTTCTTCATTCCCTACCTTTCGGCACCTGCCTATGGTTTGGAATAAGACTATCCAATAAGCGTAATAGGTGTACTCTCCTAAACCAAGGAGCCCTCGCAGCCTGAGAGAAGGTGATAATAAAAGACAACTGAATAAACCAATTCTATTTCTCCTGAACCTGGATCCATCCTCGAAGAAGTCCCTTCGAGTTCGTATATAACCATACGATGGATCTATCCAATGGAAGTGAATGTCCGTAGTAATACGGGTGTTCTGAGAAATACAAAGGGTAAAAGAAGGAGTGGCAATGACTTATGCAACATAGACAATCCAAAAGCCAGTATTTTAAGAAGGTTCGGTCAACTTGGTCACTGAGTCATAGGCTAGGGTCGGTCAAAGGTCGCTGCCAAAGAGAGAGAGAAAAGAAACACTCTGCGTGCACTCTAACCTAGATCAGAATGGTTATCACTTTATCTAATCCGGAAACGTCCCACTGTCCTGTCAAATTCTCCTCCAAACCTGAAAGAAG
The DNA here is from genome assembly GCA_030015575.1 of Agapanthus africanus. Lineage (NCBI taxonomy): Eukaryota > Viridiplantae > Streptophyta > Magnoliopsida > Asparagales > Amaryllidaceae > Agapanthus > Agapanthus africanus. The sequence goes on along the minus strand of JASDDO010000016.1, from coordinate 20,900,672 downwards.
AATCAATCGGGATCACCCGAAGAGTAAACCAACTCATCAGTGGGAATCGGGATCCAACTCTCATCGCATGATAACGTGATGGAATGCATCCACGTTACTCATACTCCAGAAGGTATGCGCATACTTGGCAAGTTTCAGTTTCTTTAGAAACTCCCGATATGATTTTTGCACCATGCTCTTATAACCTTAGCGTTAGGTCAAAATGTCATAAGTCACATGCCAAGTTCTACCCGTCACTATCTTGTTAATTTGAACCCACCCGCACATGCCCTTGGCGTTAGGTCAAAATGGCAGAACGGTTGTCCCAAACCAACTCATCTATCTATGCGACAATTGAATACCCAGCATCTACCAAACACTATGCCTTGGCGTTAAGTCAAAATACATAGCTTGAATACTACTGAATACCCAAAAGAAGTGACGGAGGGCTACGGCTGGTTTTTGGCGAAAAAAACCTTTAACGTAGTGAACTTGATATCGCTGAAGGAACCTGATAGCTTTTTAAAATATAGTGGCGAAAACCTTTTGCTAAAGAGGTCACTCCCGGTAAAGGGATCTCGGCTCTTTCCTCGTGGAATGAGGTGCAGGATATTGCACTGAATACCGCTATGCAAAGCAACTTGTAATCGACTATAGCAAAGTTATTACCCTGACGCAAACTTCTGCCCAAGGGGTCAGTCCCGGTGAAGGGATATCGGCCCTTGCCCCGTCGAATGAGGTGCAGGATATTCCACTGAATACCGCTATGCATAACAAAATGAAACGTCTTTGCAATAACACATTTTAAATTTGTTCCAACAACTGTAAACAGGTTTGCTTTACTTTGCATTGATCAGAATCAACGTAGTCCCATCAATCAATCACACCAGAAAAGAACGAAAATAAAATGTACGTATATGCCATCCGCATTCGTCACTGGGTCCCGTCATCACCCGTTAGGTTACTTAACTAACGACAGAGCGGGGACTGGACTAGCGCGGGTGTAAAACATATACAACATCTAATAGTATATAAACCAATATACAATAATCGCTCCAGGCGTGATAATATGCAACATTACAGAAAAGTAATAAGCATCACAGAACAATACAGATAATCTGGGATCCCCGAGTTTCACAGAGCCGCTGCTGAAACCCGACGTTCCCCTGGTCGTGTGGATAGCCTGTGCAATGAAACCTAGACCCCTACGGGTGCGGTAAGTTACCCACCAAAACCTGAAGCGAGGCAGCCCCTACAGCAAAGTGAATGGACCACCCAGCACTTCATGGAATCCGGTAATCTTGGGCACCTCTCCTTGGGTCAACCTGTACCCCCTACGAGTGCGGCGAATAGTCTGCCAATTCTAGAGTGAGGCCCCTCTGCCTCTCAAAGCTATGAGATGCGGACCCGTTGCCCCTCCAGAACCCGGCTATCCGTGCACTCCGTCGCGGGGTAAAAATAGTACAGAAATGAAAAATAGTACAACAGGTACATCGACCGCAACCTGGTCGTGCCCCAAAAGAATATTATACAACAGGCAGTGACGGCAGTCCACATGTTGGACGCCCGTCCCGCAATATCAAATGTACAAATAAATCCAAACTGCACTATCATTGCACACTGCTATCCACCACGACAAATCCGCAACATCACAGCACAACACAGAACATCAACGCGAATGTCACGTTCGCAAACCCGTCTAAAAGAACTATAGCAATCAGACGCGGTTTACCGATCAAATGACATTCCCGGTCGGAGATATAATGTAAGCACTGTAAACTAACATGTTTAAATTTCGATCGACAAAATATCACAAAGTGGGCCCCACGAACAACTGGTGAATAGTAACAAAATCTGGGCCCAAAAGATATATACCAAAAACCCCAAATTCCAGAGGAGAATACACTGTGCAAGTTTGGGGGCATGATCACACAGAACGGCCGCGGATGCGCGGTCAAACCATGGGTTTGGCCGCGATTCCGCGGCAGTCTTGTCGATTCATGTGCCCAAATTTGTACGGTGTTCTTATTATACCCTGCACAGTTTTCTGAGATATGTAGAATAATTTTAGGACCCCATTTAAAATCGACAGAAACTGTGAAGCTTGAAAATTGTGTTTTTCGATATCCGGTTTGATCGATGTTTTAAACGCGTTAGCACAAGTTAGTATAGCAAAATGGTGAGGCTCTGATACCACTGTAAGTCTACGGTAGCGCTCTGGCCGTCTACAGACGCCAAATGCGGAACAAAAAACTTTTAACTGGCGCTATCATATACTTTAACCCGGATATGCCATTATTGCTAAACTAACAAACTGTAAAGAGTGTAGAAAGGTTATACCGAACGATCCGAGTCCTTCGTTCTTCAACCATCATCCCACGCTCCGTTGCGGCTGCTCTGATCTCGTCGATCTTCGATCTGCTCGTCCAGGTGGCACCACGTCACTGATTCTTTAAACGGGCTCCCGCCTCTGACTCGAGGCAACTCGGTCGTCAAGTTTGCTAAAAGAGACGACCAAGAATGATGTAAAGAATGAGTAGATGACTTTGTCTCGTTCCGTCCAAAGTTATGGACGAACGGTTAATGATGTTGCCACTCGAATCGGGTGATGGAATGAAATGAGCTGTGAAATTCCATACACCCCAAAATCTATCATAATCTTTTTACCAAATGAAAACATCAAGTGAGAGTGTGAGAGTGAGGGGAGGGGGCCGGCCATATATAGGAGGGGGGGTGAGTGTAGGAGAGGGGGAGGTAACCATAAGAGAAAAGATCAACCATAAATATCCTTCATGCAACCAAAACCTCATTAATGCAAATGGTGATTCATTAACCTAGTCACCATTGCATTAATGGCTCCATTAATGCACTAATGACTCACCATGCCAAGTCACCCTTTCTAGAACCTTCTAGAATCACGACTCAACCTTATCCAAGAAAAGATAAATCCGTCTTTAACCGAATGTTAAAAGACGGCTGATAGAAAACAGGAAACTGGCAACTTCCAAAAGTGATCCTGAAACGACTTTCAGGATAACCCCGTAACTGTATAAATATACCCGCATTTGTATCACGACCGAATATAAATGCAACTGAGACAAAGATATTATACCTACTCAATATAATACTCGGATCCGGCTTAAACCAAATCCGACCAGTATCATCTGCCCGAAAAATAACACGTGCGTAAACGCACGTGCATTTTCCGAACCCTGCCATAAAACCATACGGCCTCTACAACGTTTCGCCCGAACTTGGGAAACTGTCTGTGGGGGACTCTAATGACTCGTCAGTACCCTGGCAGTGGGTTTAACCACAAACCGTCAGCGGCACTAGCTATGCGTAACGGCTGCCCATGGACTGACCTCAAGGGAGGCTGATGAGCGAACTCATCCGGAAACCCTACTGAGCCTAACAGTGACAATGTATATACAGTCCGGTCCGTTCGTCTATGAGTATCGCATATCTGCCTAGGGGGCTAGTAACGTCAGACCCCCAATAGCAGTATAAGTCGTGTCGGAGTGTAGCCCAATAACACCCTGAGATACTACTGGAGTACCTACCAGTAAATCTCCTGCCATGGCCATGGGCTTTGTGTAATGGCTCTCCTAGACACAGCACGATCTCGCCCCCAATACCGGGAGAGACGAATCCCCTGCCGATCCGCTCACGTGCCTCCATATGGCTCGGGACTGTACCCAAAAACTACCTGTTTGCACGACTCCTTTGAGCCGTGGTAGGGTAGAAATCAAAGCACAGTGGGAACTCACATAAGACAAATGACGACCTCAGGTCGATGAACTAACCTGTACACATGTCACCAGGGAACTGCTATCTGACGATATGTATAATACCAACCAGCAGATTCCCGGCGAGTCCTGTCCGGTGTACTCATAACCCAATGAGCACCTGTATACATCTTAGGTGATCCAACTGACACCAGTGGCTTGTGAGACCGGCCACCGCCCCTCGTCGGGGTCTCGACTGTATACACTACTCCGGAGTATCGATGCCCTGTCTCGAAACTCCCATGACTAGGGACCACAATTAAGGATATGCATATAAACCACCCAACTCTCACGTATATGATCGCCATCATACTGTTGGTAGTAAAGCAAGGTCCTAAGGGCTCTATCAAAGTGTAACATGTAATCAGTCACCTGAACATGTACACGACTGATAAAGGAAAACCAGATAGCATATTATCATCTCGAGTAAGACTGTCCTACCGGTATAGGTCCTCCGCAATCATTGCAATCACGTACCTGCGATCCAGTAATTGACTCTGAGGGCACTATCTCCAACAGAAGGTAGGGGTGAATTTATAGGGTTAGGCTAGGGTTAGGGTAGGTGTATGGTTTTTAATTAAAAATGTTAAAAAGATAGGAAATTCATTAAAAATTGGAGTAATTAGGTGTTAATGGGCTCTCTGGAGGTGGTCTGCAGAATTAAAGTATGCAGGGGTGTAGGGTAGTTCAAAAGGCACACTTCCCTTGTTGACGACTCGGCCGAGTCAGGCCGAGTCGGGGTCTTCGGAGGGGGGTCGCCGGGGGTAGGCACTGGTATATTTAGATTTTCAGGTTCAGTTGAAAGTTTGGGAGTTATCTCGTGTGGACTGTTGGGATTCTATAAAATTTAAAACAAAATAATATTAAAAAATAATGTGGGGTATGGGATTTGAACTCTGGTGGCTTGGTTCAGCAATGCAAGGTATTACCAATGAGCTACAAGCTCCTTCTTGTAATTATGGTGTGAAATAAATACTTAAAGTGATAACAGCAACATTAAATACTCCAAGTATACTTTAAATTTAAAGCAAATCTTGTACACTAAAAATGGAGTTGTTACATTTTTTATCTTGTAATTAAAAAGCAAAATAATTACGTATATCTTATGCTCAGGCTAAAATACCCCTTTATGGATTTTGAAAAAAAAATTTGGAAAAAAAATTTGTATAGGAAAATTATGGTTGTTACATTCTACCCTCCTTATAGAAATTTCGTCCTCGAAATTTGTAAAAGGAAAGTGTAACAGTTTGTGACAGAACTAAAGATTGTAAAAAAAATTTGATCATAGTTGTGAGGGAGCTACTTGGGTTACCTTGGTTCACAGTCTCAGGTTATATGGCTGCTAAGGTGAATGTCTGTCGCCGTGGTACATTCCTTCTAGCTGGAGGCACATTCTGTCTTTGGGGCCTGTTTCTCTACCCTCTAGGCATGTCCCTCATTACTTGTTGGAATTGGCGAGTAGGCTATGCAGGTGGTGGAGCAGGTAGTGTATAACGAGGCGCAGGAGCCTGGATAGCTGGCCGCTGCGAGTAGTTGGTGGACGTGTGAGCTGAGTTGCTATTGTAAGGACGGTTCCCAATCCCGTGGTTGGATGCACCACAAATTAGACACAGGCCATTTGCGCACCTACAGTCCTTCCACAAGTGTCCCTTTCTTCTGCAGTAGTAGCAGAAATCTGGACTCGACTGGTTATTGGTTTCTTCTGGTCTCCTGGGTTCAAACGATGGCCTGGAAAGGGCTCCTCCTTCTATTTGAGTGGCAGGGCATTTCAAACCGGCAGATTGGGGTCTGCCCCTCGCCTTTATCACTGCCTCATAACTGCGGGCAGCTTCCAAAGCATCTTCATGAGTCGGAAATTTCCCTGTGGCTAGTGCAGCCTGGATTTCCGTGTCCAAACCTTGTTGAAATCGACGGGATCCGATCTCATCCGTCGGTATCAGGTGTGCCGCAAATCTGTTACGATCCTGTGTTAGCTGTGTAGTATATGATATTAAAAATTTGAACTATTGTGACATATCTTACCGACTTAGCATGGTGAATTTAGCGTCATACTCATCTACTGACTTGTCCCACATTGAACCTTGTTGTAGATGAATGAACTGCTGTTCCATGGCAAACCTGGCAGTCACAGGGAAGTACTTCGCGTCGAACTTATCGCGAAAAGTCTTCCATTCAATAGGCTGTACAAGACGGCTTTCTTCCGCCTTCCACCAGTTGCGAGTATTGTCCGTGAGCTGTAGTTTTGCCACATGGATCCAAGCTATGTTTGGCACTTGTGCTGCCGCCAGATCATCCTCTATGCTCTGTGCCCATTCCTCAGCTTCCAGTGGGCTCCTCTTTCCTGAGAACTGATTGGGATGTAAAGCCCTGAATTGCTTTACCCCAGGTGCGTCAGTCTCGGGACGGTTCAGGAGTTGTTGCTGTCCCTCAAGAAGGCCTTTTTTTTTCTGGCATTCCGAACTGCATATAAAACCGATCTAGGTATGTCTCCTTACAGACTAGTGTTTGGGAAGGCTTGTTACCTTCCGGTCGAGATTGAGCACAAAGCAATATGGGCCATTAGAGAACTTAACTTTGAATTAAATCAAGCCTGCAACTTTCAGAAGCTGCAATTAAACGAGCTAAGCGAACTCCGCGATGAAACTTATGATAATACTGTAATTGTAAAGAATCGGACTAAGGTATTTCACGATAAAACCATTTTGAGAAAAACTTTTACACCTGGTCAACAATCCTTCTTTATGATTCACGACTCCATCTTCATGCGGGTAAGCTACGATCTCGGTGGAAAGGACCTTTTGTTGTGCGGTATGTATACCCGCACGGGGCAGTTGAGGTAGAAAATGTTAAAAATGGTACATTTTTCAAAGTAAATGGACATAGATTAAAACCATATTTTTCCACTGACCCTCCGGAGGAGCTCCTGTTTTTACAGGAGCCGATTTATCTTGATTAAAATTCCTCCGTCCCACCTCCATGTCTTGTAAAATACTGTATCATCTTTAGAATGGAGGTGAGTGAAAACAATAAGTTTGGGGGAGGATTTTCACGATCATATTTATTGCCCCCATTAATAAATTTCCTCTCAGGCTTACAGGTTTTTGTGATCCAGCGGTTAGCAACAGTGAGGACACTGTTGAAAACAAGTTTGGGAGAGCTTTGTGCTTATTTACGCATCATTTGCATATTACTTTGCATAAGCACAAAACATTTAAAACATATAATATAAAAATTTTTAAAAAAAATTCAAAAGATAAAAATATTTAATATTTAATTTGATAATAAAAGATTAGATAGTGAAAAATTACATCCAAAAGATTGGAAAAATTTAAGAAAACCAAGAAAATTAGAAGTTTTCTTAAACGAACTAGTAATAAGTGGTTATGAGCCGCTGTCCCAAGGGTTAGTAAGATGAAAGAAGTCACTAATCTGAGGATAAAAATAAGTCTGAAAAATAGTTCCTATTCTGGAAGCCAAACATTTGAATGTTGATACCCTACTATACACACTTACACACGTCTTGAAACTCGGGATAGTAGAGGATACCTTGAAATGCTCTTGTCTAAAAGCCAAAGTATGAAGGAAATAATAAATGAAGAAAATATAAAAATGGTGAAGAAAGAAAAATGAACACTAGTTTTGTTATCGCCAAGGCAGCATAAAAAAAATATAGCGAGGGTGCTTCATCACCTAGTGCCTTAGACCAACTGGTTTGGGAGTCACTGCTAAACCTTAGGTGGTGCAAGACGAGGAAAATACTAATAAACCTAATAAGCAAGCACATGAGTAATCGGTCGGTTAGTACCTCAAGAAGTATTAACGGTCGCATGAAAAATATGTGAGCAATCTCATCTAAATATTCATAAATTAAAAAGTACTGAGGCAGATGGATAAGAGTATGATAACTTGAATTGAATTCTCCGAGTGTAGGGATGTACTTTACACACACGTAGGGTTATATGATCGATGTTTGGAAGAAAAGTAGGAATGAAGAATAAAGACGATGTTTTATTGAGAGATGACGTGATTTCTAACATCTTTTCATGACTATTAAGATAGGGCTCATGACAACCGAAAAGCTAGTATAGTTGGAAACTCTAAATTTTCAAAGTCTTTCTTTTACAATTCTTATCTTTATATGTAAATTTCACGGTCTTCCTTTTATTATGGGATTTTGTGGGTGCAATCCGCTGAAAACCCTCAGAACACAACACTCCTCCTACTAGGGACACCTAGAGGTTTAAAGGCTTGTTGCACGTGCTCAGTGCAATCGTGTTGCCTACGAAAGTATGCTAGTTAGTTTTTCTTTTTCTTATATTTTCTCCTTCTCTTTCTAATAAAACAAGTTTGCTCGAGACGACCAAAATTAAGTTTGGGGGAATTTGATCAGTCGAAAATATAGCATTTTTAACACATCAATTTCCATACGATTTGCAATCATCTAAAGGTGTTCGGTATGAATATAACACATATTAGCAATTCGTCTGTAAAATACCAAATAACATGTGTTATACATTATAACCGACATTTTGAGGGAAATTGAGTTTATTATTGCACGCATGATCTTTATATATCGCAACACTTGTCTCGAGAATTGTGTGCAGGAAATTCCAGAAAAAAAACCGGAAGTGCTAAAAGTGCTGATAAAAATACGCCAAGTCCAAGACTTGTGATCTGGCAGTGAACAAGAGAGTATAAAAATATTTCAGATATAAAATAGTTCCCAAGGATCAGCACTAATTCAGACTGGAAGTTTCATACAAAGATGGCACCAAACAGCCGCGGATTCGTGGCCGAATGGGCCGATCCACCGCGGATCCGCGGCCGCGTCAACACATTATTGGCAGATCATTATTTCAGAGGGCTCCGTTCACTAGCCAAACCTCTTCAAGACACTTCAGTCTCCAGATATCTCCCGAAGATTCTCTTCTAACAGCCAAGCTTCTTGTACAAGCCTAATACCTACTAAGCTTCTCAAGCAAGCTAGCTAACTACCTTAACCTAGAAGCTTCTTCTCATAACAACCAAGCTTCTCTTGTAAGCTAAATAACTAACTCAATCTAGAAGGTTCTTCTTAACTACCAAGCTTACAAGGGAAGCTAAACCTAGCTTAGCTTCTAAAGGAAGCTAGATCAAGCTTCTAGGGGAAGCTAAAGGAGAAGACTATATAAAGGGACCTTAGGGCATCATTTCAAGGTTGTTGAAAATTGAGCCAAAATTCCGCAAGTTGAGTGACACAACTTGCTGTAAGTGCACGGCGGCGCCCCGACCGTCAATCCGACGCCGGAATGCGGAAGCGATGATTTACTTTAACTTTTCAAACCGGCACCACCGCGCACTATAAACCCGGATCGGACCATTAATCTAGTCCTAGCTAACAAGAAGAGGATAGAGAGATATACCGAGCGATCCGTGTCCTTCGGTCTTCTCGTCGTCGTCCCGATCTCCCCACGGAATCTCCGGTCTCCACCACGTCGCCGGCTTCTTTTACGGGCTCTCGCCTCTGGACCGAGGCAACTCGGGCACGAAGCTGGCGAGTCGACGTGCCCAAGATTTGGAAGTGGCCTTTGGTGGAGGAAATGAACTAAGACTTTTCGGAGATGAAACTTTGGGATTTTTGTGAAGCCAAAAGACCAAAAATCCCACCACAAAAATATGGGCAGCCCTCTCTCCTTGCTTGGTCGGCCATGCATGGTGGGGAGAAGAGAGTGAGAGAATGAGGGAAAAGCATCACTCATCCAAAAAAAAAGAGCAAGTGAAAAGGCTATCATGCATGAGAGAGAAAATGGGTGATGATGATCAAGAATCATCACAACCAAAAACACACTCAACCATCATAATCCATCATCATCACCATGTGAAAAGATAAGCAATCATGAACCATCATGATCCTAGAAGTCTATGGAGACTAAGTCATCATGATACAACAATATGCAAATAACACCCTCCAAAATGCTTATTTGCACAAATGCAAATAAGCCCTCCTCCACCAATCTTCAGCCAATGAAAGATACAAAGAAAAATGGCTGAAACGGAAAACAAACTGGCAACTCCAAAAAACTGATCCCGTAATAAATTACAGGAAAACCCCGCTACTGTATATACATACCCACATTTGTATTCCGACCGAAATACAAATGCAATAGGACAAAATCTACACTGTACAATACTAGCATCCGGCTTAAACCAAAGCCTGCTAGTATTATCCGTCCGATCCTGATCCGTGCAATACCGCACGTATCTGATCGAACCCTGCCATATATCCATACGGCCTCTAGTATTAACCGTCCGATCCTGATCCGTGCAATACCGGACGTATCTGATCGAACCCTGCCATATCTCCATATGGCCTCTACAGCGTTTCGCCCGAAACTTGAGTAACTGGTTGTGTGGTGGACTCTAAAGACTCGTCAATACTATGGCTATGGATTTAACCACTAGCACGTCAGAGGTATTAGCCATACGTGACGGGCCACCAGCTATTGACCAAAAAGGACGTCGATGAGCGAACTTATCCTGACACCCTACTGAGCCTGTCAGTGACAATATCCGTACAGTCCGGTCCGTTCGTCTATGAGCATCGCATGGCGGGCCTAGGGGGTTGGTAAAAGTCAGACCCCCAAAAGCGGTATAAGTCATCTCGGAGTGTAGCCCAGAACACCCTGAGATACTACTGGAATACCTACCAGTAAATCTCCTGCCTTGGCCAAGGACTACGTGTAATGGCTCTCCTAGACACAGCGCGACCTCACCCCCAATACCGGGAGAGACGAACCCCTGAAGATCCGCTCACTGCCCCCCATGTGGCTCGGGACTGTACCCAACTAAAACCTGTTTGCACGTCTCCTTTGAGCGTGGTAGGGTAGTAATCAAAGTACAGTGGGAACTCACACGAGACAAATGACGATCCTCAGGTCGATGAACTAACCTGTACACATGTCACCAGGGAACTGCTATCTGACGTCAGGTATAAGACCAACTAGCATATTCCCGGCGAGTCCTGTCCGGTGTACTCATAACCCAATGAGCACCTGTATACATCTTAGGTGAACCAACTGACACCAGTGGCTTATGAGACCAGCCACCGCCCCTCGTCGGGGTCTCGACTGTATACACTAGTCTGCTCTGGAGTATCGATGCCCTGTCTCGAAACTCCCAGGACTAGGGACCTTTTAAGGATGTGCTTATAGACTACCAGCTCCCACGTATATGATCGCCCTCATACTGCTGGCAGTCAAGCAAGAATCCTAGGGGCTCTATCAACGTGCAATAGTGACCTGTCAGGTCACCTAAAGCAGTACAAGATAATAAAGATAAACCAGATAGCATACTATCATCTTGAGTAAGACTGTCCTACCGGGATAGGTCCTCTCTCAATCATTGCAATCACGTGCCTGTGATCCAATAATTGACTCTGAGGGCACTATCTCCAACAATCTCCCACTTGCACTCAAGGCTAATTATTGCGATGTTGCATACTCACAGCCCGTGTGATACCGAACACCCAACTCCTCTACTTGTCCGTCTCATAAATCCCGTTTGCGAAACTATTGCGTTCGAGGAATAGCCTCAGCTAGTGGATCCGCTTTGATGTTTCTTTCTATGTCTCTCTTAATCTCAAGTTCGCGGAGAAACCCATCTCCCGAAATGAGCAATACCTGTCTCAGAATGTGTCTGGATGTCTGATGGGACCTAGCTCATAAATGAACTCCAAATCCAAACTTCTTAGACTGTATCGTCAACTGAACTTAATCAGTATCCTGCGCCATGCCTCCCTCAGTATTGCCTTAGACCACCTGTCCAAAATACTGCCCCTCGTCAGAAGGAAAACTATAACTCTGACAACATCCCTGTCATCCAGGTCACCTTGGAAGCCTGGAATGATAACTGTCTCCCGAATGAAGCTGTCGTTATCATATCCCTAGAACATCCACTTATGTTCTAAAACTTCTTCCGACTGTTTCTCCAGGATTGGATCAATGTCAACTTATTGCATCCACTGCAAAAACAACATCTGGTGTGGTACTTGACATCTCATGATTGACTCAATTGCCTAAGCAAGTGATCTGCCAATCATGCGCATCCCTCTCCTCTTTAGTCTGTAAGACACCTTTAGAGAGGGTGACTCCATCACCTGCAGGTACACTACCGTGCCAGGAGTCGTCCATTCTAAATACTCTTAGAATGTTGTCTAAGTACCCTGATTGGGAAAACACCCAAATCTAGATCTAAAACCATAGATATAGTAACCAGTATGTCTGATATAATGTCCAAGTCCCATGTGGAGAAACCACTGTGTGACGACCAAAGCATAACCGATCGTAGTATATGAATATCACTTCATACTCTGTGTATGTCATCCAAATACCAGGACATCATACCCTACTACCTTCTTAACAGATCCATCCCCTATTCTGATGAAGTCAAACCTATGACTGTCACATCAGAAATAGATGATCTATCTCCGCTATATCTGCTTTAGTCTATAAATAGACATAAGCCACCTGTCCACCAATGCTTCCGCTGCTCCCACTGACTACGACAACCCTCTGGCAGAGTCATATACACGTACACTTCTAAAGCTGGTTTAGAACGACGCTATACTCATCCTCCTGCCGGGTCTCACAGTCTGGAACAACAGCTATGGCAAGTCTGGGTAAACAAGAACTTCCCTGTCACCGTCCTTGAGGCTACCGGAGTACCTCTCGGGTGCCTGAAGTTACCCATCCTATCTGCGGAGTAGCCAATGGAATATCAAATCAGATTGAATCTTTAGGTTCTTATCAAATCTTCAGTAATCGTTTGCGGTTCTGGAATCACTTCCAGTTCTACCATACTCCCACTACTGTTTTCTGAAAAAATCCATTTTTATTAAAACTGTGACGAGTTTAGAACAATATCTCTATTGATCTTCCAGATGGTAGAATGTCAACCCTCATCATAGCCTCGGTCAACCCACAAATGGCCATTACAGAAATGTGCCTTGAGTTGTCCAGTGTCTGGTTTTAATCATAAGCCGGACAACTCCCCGTACCTTAACATCGTTAAGATATGAACTGTTCTATATCCAATATAGGACCAGAGGCACTGATTTAATTGAACCAGATTCAAATCATGCAGCTGTCTCCAGTGTATGTCAACTAAATGGAAAAATGCCGATCAACGTTACTCAACTTAGGAATGCTACCAATTATGAGTAACCTGAAAAGAGAAGCAAGTTCTCTTAAACATTACTATCAACTGAATACCCTACACAAGTATCTACATCTACGATCACTTTGAAGAATCCCGATACTTGCAATATCTGGTTCTCTACTTTATTCAAATACCTATAACTTCTCAAAATTCGGACCCTGTGTTTCCACGAAACACTTGTCTAAAAACTGGAGAAGTCATAAGTAAACCGAATATAGTACGAGGACCAACCCCTCTGTCCTGATGGACCCTGGACAACATACAATACTCTGTATAAGTCCCTTGAGTCTGATAACTCAATCCATGTGTGTAGTAGGTTGAAAACTGTACTTATGGTTATGAAGAATTACACCGCTGTTCAATGCTCCTTACCTAATCATCCACTGATATAGGTAAATGTCATGGACATAATTTCAAATAGGTAAATCTCACTCTATAAAAATAGACGTACAGATATATCAATTTGAAATTGGTGCATAACAGCGGATATTCAAAACCAAATATTTGCCGACCGGCAAACAGCTCAGGTGATTTCCTCAAATATCACCAATTACAACGAATTCCGATATAATGAGAAAGATCACCTAATTCCTAATAACTTACTCCCACTCATCATCTGTAAAACCATACAGATGTGAGAATCATACCTGGTAAATACATACCCTGGAGCAAGTGTCTAATTGAGAAATCAGTTTTCCTTTAACAGTACACAGTGAAACTGAAACATTGAAATGTTTCGATGGGGTATCCCGGTATTCCTAGTAATGCCTCTTCCATTATCCAGATTCACAACTGTAACCGTGTAATTTTTTACCATCTTTTCAAATCCCTTTATATGTCTTCAGTCATTACCTTCTGTACACCCCTTTAGGCCAAATGGTTTTCTTCCTTCCCTACCGTTCGGCACCAGCCTATGGTTTGGAAGAAGACTATCCAATAAGCATAATGGGTGTACTGTCCTAATCCTAGGAGCACTCGCAACGCGAGAGAAGGTGAAGATAAAAGACAACCGAATAAACCTTATTCCTATTTCTCCTGAACCAGAATCCATCCCCGAACTGGAACAAGTTCCTTTCGAGTTCGTATATAACCATACGATAGAGTATCCAATAAACTGTGGATCTTCGTAGTGATACGGAGTGTTCTGGAGAAATACAAAGGTGATTTAGGATTGGCGAATAAATACTTGGTTTGGTCATGAATAGCAGTCGCAATTTACTTTGCCCTCTTACTAATCCCTTGTTATGTCTTTACTTAATACCTTCTGTACACCATCGTTATGCTAATTGGTTTCCTTCATTCCCCACCGTTCGGCACCAGCCTAAGGTTTGGAAGAAGACTATCCAATTTGCATAATAGGTGTACTATCTCCTAAACCAAGGAGTACTCGCAACCTGAGAGAAGGTAAAAGGAAAAGACAACTGAATAATCCTATTCATTTTCTCCAGAACCGGAAACCATCCTCGAATAAATTCCTTCGAGTTCGTATATAACCATACGATGGTTTTGTCCAATGGAAGTGGACGTTCGTAGTAATACGGGGTGTCCTGGAGAAAAGGGTAAAAGTAGGGGTGGCAATGAGGTTTGCGACTCTGACAATCCAAAAGCCAGTGTTTTAGAAGGTTCGGTCAACTTGGTCACTGAGTCATAGTCTTAGGGTCGGGTCAATGGTCGCTGCCAAAGAGAGAGAGAAAAGAAACACTCAGCGTGCACTCTAACCTAGATCAGAATGGTTACCAATTTTTCTAATCTGGAAACCTCCCACTGTACCGTCAAATTCTCCTCCAAACCTGAAAGAAGAATTAGTCGGGATCACCCGAAGAGTAAACCAACTCATCAGTGGGAATCGGGATCCAACTATCATCGCATGATAACATGACGGAATCCGCTCACGTCATCACACTCCAGAAGGTATGCGCATATCTGGCAAGTTTCAGTTTCTTTAGAAACTCCCGATGTGGATTTTTGCCCCATGTTCTTATGACCTTAACTTTGGCCAACAAATCATAAGTCACATGTCAAGTTCTACCCGTCATTCTCCAGGTTAATTTGAGCCCACCCGCACAAGCCCTTGACTTTGGCTAACAAGGCTATACGACTGCCCCAAACTAACGCATCTATCTATGCTGCATATGAATACCCAACAGCTACCAAACACTGTGCCTTGACTTTGGCCAACAAACACAGCTTGAATACTATTGACTACCCATATGAAACGACGAAGGGCTACGAATGGTTTCTGGCGAAAACCTTTAACGTAATGAACTTGATATCGTTGAAGGAACCAGATAGCTTTTAAAAATATAGTGACGAAAACCTTCGCTAAAGAGGTCACTCCCGGTGAAGGGATCTCGGCTCTTTCCCCGTAGAATGAGGTGCAGGATATTCCAACTGAATACCGCGATGCAAAGCAAAAGTAATCAGCTATAGTGAAGTTATTGCCCTGACGCAAACTTCTGTCCAAGGGGTCACTCCCGGTGAAGGGATCTCGGCCCTTGCCTCGTCGACTGAGGTGCTGGATATTCATAACCGAATACCACTGTGCAAAACAAAAGAGAACGCCCTTGCAATAACAACTTTTTGAAAAATGTTCCAACAACATCAGAATAGGTTTGTTTAGCTTGCATTGATCCGAATCAACGCAGTCCCATCAATTGATCACACCAATAAAGAACGAAAATAATGATGTACGTATATGCCATCCGCATTCGCCACTGGGTCCCGTCATCACCCGTTAGGTTACTTAACTAACGACAGAGCGGGGACTGGACTAGCGCGGGTGTAAAACATATACAACATCTACTAGTATATATATCAATATATAATATTTGCTCAAGGCGTGATAAAATGCAACATCACAGAAATGTAATAAGTATCACAGAACAATACAGATATCTGGAATCCCCGGGTTTCATAGAGCCGCCACTGAAACCCGACGTTCCCGTGGTCGTGTGGATAGCCTGTGCAATGAAATCCTAGACCCCTACGGACGCGGCAAGTTACCCGCCAAAACCTGAAGCGAGACATCCCCCTTCAACAACGTGAATGGACCACCCAGCACTTCATGGAATCTGGTAACTTGAGCACCCCTCCTTGGGTCAACCTGTACCCCCTACGAGTGCGGCGAATAGCCTGCCAATTCTAGAGTGAAGCCCCCTCCATCTCAAAGCCATGAGATGCGGGCCCGTTGCCCTCTAGAACCCAGCTATCCGTGCACCCCACCGCGGGGTAATCCTAGTACAGAAAGTAAAAAAATATATACAACGGAAACATCGACCTCAGCCCGGTCGTGCCCCAAAAGAATAATATACAAACAGGCAGTGACGGCAGTCCACATGTCGGACGCTCACCCCGCAATATCAAATGTACATAATACAACCAAATCTGTACTACCATTGCATCCAGGCTATCCCCCACGACCAATTCGCAACATCACAGCACAACACAGAACATCAACGTGAATGTCACGTTCGCAAATCCGTCTAACCGGGCTACAACAGTTAGACAGGATTTACCGATCAAGTGACATTCACGGTCGCAGATATAATGTAAATACTGTGAACTAATGTGTTTAAAATATTCGATCGATCAAATTTACCCAAGTGGGCCCCAAGCACTATTGTAGCACTCACAGAAAATCTGAGCCCAAAAAGAACATTCCAAAACCCCTATTCTCATGTCTAAAGCCCTCTGGAAAAATTTGGCACATCAACGAGTTGTTTCCACCGCGGAACCGCAGCCAAACCAGGGGTTTGGCCGCGTTTCTGCGGTCAACCTGAAGTATTGCCCAACCAAATTTTTGCAGATAGCTTAAAATTCCCTGCACATGTTTCTGCAACGCACTGAAAAATTTTTGGAGCCAAAAAAAATTCGACAAAAACTGATGCTAGGAAAAATACGGTTTTTGGAATTTTGTTCGATCGGAAATGTAAACACATTAGACAAAACTAGACTAGGTTAATGGCGAGGCTCTGATACCACTGTAAGTGCACGGCGGCGCCCCGGCCGTCAATCCGATGCCGGAATGCGGAAGCGATGATTTACTTTAACTTTTCAAACCGGCACCACCGCGCACTATAAACCCAGATCGGGCCATTAATCTAGTCCTAGCTAACAAGAAGGGGATAGAGAGATATACCGAGCGATCCGTGTCCTTCGGTCTTCTCGTCATTGTCCCGATCTCTCCGCGGAATCTCCGGTCTCCACCACGTCGCCGGAAGGGCACCACGTCGCCGGCTTCTTTTACGGGCTCCCGCCTCTGGACCGAGGCAACTCGGGCACGAAGCTGGCGAGTCGACATGCCCAAGATTTGCTGTAGAATATAGTATAGAAAAACTATGTCTCATTTGGGGTATTGGAAGTTGCCTTTGGTGGAGGAAATGAACTAAGACTTTTCGGAGATGAAACTTTGGGATTTTTGTGAAGCCAAAAGACCAAAAATCCCACCACAAAATATGGGCAGCCCTCTCTCCTTGCTTGGCCGGCCATGCATGGTGGGGAGAAGAGAGTGAGAGAATGAGGGAGAAGCATCACTCATCCAAAAAAAAAGAGCAAGTGAAAAGGCTATCATGCATGAGAGAGAAAAGGGGTGATGATGATCAAGAATCATCACAACCAAAAACACACTCAACCATCATAATCCATCATCATCACCATGTCAAAAGATAAGCAATCATGAACCATCATGATCCTAGAAGTCTATGGAGGCTAAGTCATCATGATACAACAATATGAAAATAACACCCTCCAAAATGCTTATTTGCACAAATGAAAATAAGCCCTCCTCCACCAATCTTCAGCCAATGAAAGATACAAAGAAAAATAGCTGAAACGGAAAACAAACTGGCAACTCCAAAAAACTGATCCCGTAATAAATTACAGGAAAACCCCGCTACTGTATATACATACCCGCATTTGTATTCCGACCGAATTACAAATGCAATGAGACAAAATCTACACTGTACAATACTAGCATCCGGCTTAAACCAAAGCCTGCTAGTATTATCCGTCCGATCCTGATCCGTGCAATACCACACGTATCTGATCGAACCCTGCCATATATCCATACGGCATCTAGTATTAACCGTCCGATTCTGATCCGTGCAATACCGCACGTATCTGATCGAACCCTGCCATATCTCCATACGGCCTCTACAGCGTTTCGTCCGAAACTTGAGTAACTGGTTGTGTGGTGGACTCTAAAGACTCGTCAATACAATGGCTGTGGATTTAACCACTAGCACGTCAGAGGTATTAGCCATACGTGACGGGCCACCAGCTATTGACCAAAAGGGACGTCGATGAGCGAACTCATCCTGACACCCTACTGAGCCTGTCAGTGACAATATCCGTACAGTCCGGTCCGTTCATCTATGAGCATCGCATGGCGGGCCTAGGGGGTTGGTAAAAGTCAGACCCCCAAAAGCGGTATAAGTCGTCTCGGAGTGTATCCCAGAACACCCTGAGATACTACTGGAATACCTACCAGTAAATCTCCTGCCTTGGCCAAGGACTTCGTGTAATGGCTCTCCTAGACACAGCGCGACCTCACCCCCAATACCGGGAGAGACGAACCCCTGAAGATCCGCTCAATGCCCCCATGTGGCTCGGGACTGTACCCAACTAAAACCTGTTTGCACGTCTCCTTTGAGCGTGGTAGGGTAGTAATCAAAGTACAGTGGGAACTCACACGAGACAAATGACGATCCTCAGGTCGATGAACTAACCTGTACACATGTCACCAGGGAACTGCTATCTGACATCAGGTATAAGACCAACTAGCATGTTCCCGGCGAGTCCTGTCCGGTGTACTCATAACCCAATGAGCACCTGTATACATCTTAGGTGAACCAACTTTCACCAGTGGCTTGTGAGACCGGCCACCGCCTCTCGTCGGGGTCTCGACTGTATACACTAGTCTACTCTGGAGTATCGATGCCCTGTCTCGAAACTCCCACGACTAGGGACCTTTTAAGGATGTGCTTATAGACTACCAGCTCCCACGTATATGATCGCCCTCATACTGCTGGCAGTCAAGCAAGAATCCTAAGGGCTCTATCAACGTGCAATAGTGACCTGTCAGGTCACCTAAAGCAGTACACGATGATTAAGATAAACCAGATAGCATACTATCATACTGAGTAAGACTGTCCTACCGGGATAGGTCCTCCCTCAATCATTGCAATCACGTGCCTGTGATCCAATAATTGACTCTGAGGGCATTTTCTCCAACACTTGCAACTCAAAACCCTAGCCCGAATCCAATTCCAAAAGCTAAATCAAGATCATCGAGTACCAAATCAAGCAAGAATCCAACAAGCCTTTTGAAACAACGCCGATCTTCATCCGAGCAAGAGATCCAAGACGATCCGCGACTCACGAAGACGATGCGAAGCTAGTTCGACGATCGAGTTCTCTCCTCAATTCTTGTAGTCTTTGAGTGAATTATAACGAAACGTTGAATAATAAAAGGTGAAAATTCTTGAACTTGCTTTTCTTTACATTTGAGCATTATGAAGAGTTCTCAATTCTTGATTGTTTTCTTTTTCATGATGTTTGAGTGAAAACTCCGCTCGTGGAGGAATCGAGAAAATAGGTAGATGATGATGATTAAATTCTTGAACGATTCTTAAGTCTTATGAGTTTTGTAAACTTTAGGAAATTGAATCATCGACAACCGAGTTTCGAGCGAGATGCTTTCTTGAATGTTTTCGCTCTTAATTAGAGATCAGCGATCGATGATTGAATTTCCTAGAGGCTAGAATTTGAATGCTAATCAACGAAAGGACAAGAGATGATGATGGCCTAGTTTCTTCAAGAGATCCCTAAACCTCGTTGATTGTCATCGATCTAGCAACAAATCATCAATAGATAAGAATTTGTAATCCTAATTCTTCACCATTACTATCGATTGGATCGATTCCTACGAACCTCTTTACAAATCTTGATTACTCATTCGATCTGGATATCATCTTGACAATTCTTGATTCTTAATTCTTGATCTTTATTTTCTTGATAATTCTTGAAACTAAATTTCACAATTCTTGAACAATTTTCTTTTATCCTTTCATTTTCAACTCAACTAAAACAAGGTCGATCAAATCACACTTTCCCTGTGGACGATCCGCACTCGCTAACGAACCTACAATTGACACCGTTATTGATTGCGGTTTACAAATTTCTTTAGTTGTGATCTTTACACTTTTCTAAACACGACATCGAAACGAGATCAATCAAATGGCGCCGTTGCCGGGGATAGTGTGCTAATTTGTTCGTTTTTGTAATTTGAGTTGAAAATTTTATTATTCCATCAGAATTTTTAGATCAAAATTCGCACAAACGTTTAACGATTTGTTGTGATTTGTTGCAAGGAGATCTAGAATCTGTGGAGCAAGAGGAAAAATTTTCAGGAAATTCCAGAGAGTTCAGTGAGTGAACAGGAGCATCTGCAAGAATTTTTGTGCAGGTATCTCATCATCTCACCGTGCATCCGCGGTCAAACTGTGCAAATTGCGGCGGAATCGCGGTGCATTGAGAGTTTCAGTGCACCATTCTTCTCAGGTCTACTTCTGACTTTCTTATCTCCTCCCTGATCTGCTCCAATAACCAATTTCTGCAGGTTTCTTTGCAAAAATTTGCAGCGCCGCAAAAAGAAAAATTGTTTCATGTTTGATCTTGGTTGTTTGCATTTTTAATACGGAAATTAAGGGAAAAAGACCAAATTCAGATTAGGTGGGGAGTTCATTACCCTTTCTAAGCCCCAAAAATCACAAAACTGAATCCGCATCACCCTCATTAACTAAAAAATATCTAGACATGACTCTAAGGACCGTCGCGCTCACTTAGGACAGAAGGAGGTCGTGGATAATCTATTTCTTATCCGCGTTTCTTTTGTGGTGTCTAAGGCAAGTGGTTACTTAATTAGGCCCACTACTTACGTAGTGGAGAACCTCCCACTTACCTGGCACTTACCTGGCCACATGAGAGGCAAAGAGGCAGTAGAGGATTTATCTTGCGACTTGTCTTCTGGAAGTCTAGGAGCGGTCTAGAGACTTGACCTAGGTGACCACTAGATTTAGGGTTGCTTGTGCATTGTTTGTGATTTGATTTTTCAAAAATCCGTATTTTCTTTTTCAAAACAAACATCAAACTCATCTTTTCCTTAATTATCACAACACTGCCACTTTTGCTAAACCATTTTTTGCATGCTCGGCTGGACACGGGATTCTAGTGTCCGTCTTGTCCGCGTTCCTCCTATCGACTCCGAAGTCGGTATTTCTGCGTCTACTTCTTCTTTACCCACCACCATACCCACATCGATGGACGGATCTCCATCGAACTTCTTTAACACTACTATTCCACCGTCCGCAGGTGCGCAGAATCCACCCTGCATCTCTCTCCAAAAGAGATGCTATCCTATGCGAGGTTCTCCTTCGACCTGTCTCACCATTCCACCAGCCAATGGGGACAATTTTGAAATAAAACCCCAATACATCAATCTTCTACCCAAATACCACGGTCTCGAGTCTGAAGACGCATATGTCTTTATTACCAAATTTGAAAATGTATGCGCAATGATAGGTACTTCACAGCTTTCTGTGGATTCTATGCATCTACGTCTTCTCCTATTTATCTTGTGCGATATAGCCGAGAAGTGGCTTTATAACACAGCCGCACATTCTATTTCAAACCGGGGAGAATTCGTAAAAGCATTCCTAAAGAAATTCTACCCGAATCATAAAACAGCTCGAGTCCGTAGGGAAATAAATCAATTTACCCAGCTTCCGAATGAACCATTCTCGAAGTGTTTTGAACGCTTCAAGGATCTGTTAGTTCAATATCCACATCACGGAATTCCTAGATAGGATATGTGCAGAATAATATATGAGGGTATTAATCTTACCACAAAACAGACCCTTGAATCCATGTGTCAAGGTACCTTCATGACTAAAGATGATGGTGAAGCCTGGAGATTCTTAGAAGATTTCGCTGAAAAATCTTTACAGTGGGAGAGTGTAAGTCAGTCATCATCTAAGGGTGGCAATAACCAATCTGATGTTTCCATAGGAGTTAGAGCTGAAATGGCAGTAATGCAAAAGAAACTCGAAAATATGGAAAATAAATTTTTAGCCGCCGCCCTAAATCAGATGCAACTCTCCAAAACTGTCTGTGGATGCTGTTCTGATCCATCTCATCTTACGGAAGAATGTCCATTGAATTCTCCATTTCAAGGTCATGAGCATATCAATGCTGCTTTCCAACAAAGACCTAGAAACGATCCATATTCTTCCACGTATAATCAGGGTTGGAGGAACCACCCTAACTTTGCTTGGAACCAATCACAAAATCAAAATACGGTTCCAAACCAAAACAACTTTCAAAGGGGTCCTCCACCACAATAGCAACCACTTCAATTAAGTCAGCACCCCTACCAATCACAAAACTTTCAAAATCCGGCCAACACTTCTGCACCATATGAAAATTCTTTGCAAATGACCGATACTGATAATTCCTCTGCACTCGAACGAACCTTGGATACTTTTATGAAACAATCCATCCAAGTGACGGCAAATTTTCAATCTTCTTTCGATAATATGATGAAGAGCATTGCCTCTCAAAATGAAAATATTAAATCGATGGAAGCACAAATTGCCCGTATAAATGCCGAATTGAGTGCTAGAGAGAAAGGGAAACTTCCAGCTCAACCTTTACCCAATCCTGGCTATTCACATCATGTGAACGCTATCAGCATGTTCAGATCTGGAAAAGTGCTGAATAACCATGTTGGTGAAGAGATTGAGAATATTGAAGAATCAATCGATGATACCTCGGCTGAGACCTTTCCTTCCACTTCTACTTCTAATTCTGACCCCAGTTCGTCTACCCCACCACTTTCTTCCGAGCCTATTCTCCGTTTTCCCCAAGGCTCGCACCCTCAGCACACTTCTTCTACTCCACCCAAGACGATCCCCACTCCTATTCTTGGATCGTTCCTACCCACACGATCTTCTCCAATGTTAGACCCCGCTCTTATTGCTAAAGCTCCTTATCCGAATCGGTTAAGGGGAAACAGACCAAGTCCGCAAATGGAGAAGATCACGGAAATCTTTAAACAAGTTAACATCAATATCCCTCTTCTAGATGCTATACAACAAGTCCCAGCTTATGCGAAAATTCTTAAAGACTTGTGCACTAGGAAGAGGAAGACTCAAGTGCCAAAGAAGGTATTCATGTCAAAGACTGTAGACACGACTTTTTCCCAACAATTACCTAGAAAACGTAAGGATTCTGGCTATCCTACTATTTCTATTTCTATTGGGGATAAACACATTAACCGTGCTTTACTTGACGTTGGCGCAAGTGTTAACCTGCTTCCTTTCTCAATTTATGAGCAGTTAGGGATCAGAGAGTTGAAACCAGCCCACTGCACTCTCCAGATGGCCGACCGATCAATCACCAAACCTAGGGGTGAACTTGAGGATGTGTTAATAAAAATCGGGGAATTTGTATTCCCTGTGGACTTTATTGTACTTGATACACAGCCTGTAGCAAACGCACGGAATCAAATTCCGGTGATTCTTGGTCGCCCTTTTTTGGCCACTTCCAATGCTATAATCAACTTTCGTAATGGCTCTATGACCCTATCCTTCTGGAAGATGTCAATTGAGCTGAACATTTACAAGTTGGGAAGTGTACCCTCCGAACCTACTGCTCAGGTCTGTTCTGTCGAATTAATGGATGTCGACAGCAGTGAATTTGATCAGCCTCATGATACTGATCTAGACTCTTTTCATATGTTGTTGTTTGACCCAACTATGTATCATACACATACGAACTCTTCCACTGAGTTGTCCGGGTCAACAACTAACACTGATTATGAACTGTTTTTGAAGTCTGAAGATCACCCCGCGCTTTTTGATGACATTATTCTTCGGGGTATCGATGAGAGTTTTGAGGTAATTTTCGCTGATGAACTCGCATTTTTAAAAAACACGGGTGTTGAGATGAATCATCTCCCAAATAATGAAATTGAACCTCCACCCCTTCTTCTGGACTATAAAGAGAATGTGAGTAATCCATCACAATCACTGTGTCGTCTCTCCAAAATGAGACGCAAACATATTCTATCCCACCACTTATCTTTTCCCCATTTCTTTTTGTCTCCATATATCATGTCATTCTACCAACCGATGCACCACACTAATAAAATCTTCGAATGGTTGGTGTTGACTTTCGGTCTTTGCAAAGCTTGGCATTGACCAGTAATTTTGACCCCCTCTTGTGATTTTCAAAGCTTAACATGGTTTAACTCAAGTTTGGGGGGGAGGGGGAGGTATAATCTGGCTCTTGAAAATAAAATGTTTACTCAAATTGGTGAGCCAAAGAATAAGTTTGGGGGAGGATTTTCACGATCATATTTATTGCCCTCGTTAATAAATTTTCTCCCAGGCTTACAGGTTTTTGTGACTTAGCGGATGGCAACAGTGAGAACACTGTTGAAAACAAGTTTGGGGGAGGTTTGTACTTATTTACGCATCATTTGCATATCACTTTGCATAAGCACAAAACATTTAAAACACATAAAAAATTTAAAAAATTCAAAAGATAAAAATATTTAATATTTAAGATAATAAAAGATTAGATAGTGAAAAATTACATCCAAAAGATTGGAAAAATTTAAGAAAACCAAGAAAATTAGAAGTTTTCTTAAACGAAACTAGTAATGATTTGTTATGAGCCGTTGTCCCAAGGGTTAGTAAGATGAAGGAAGTCACTAATCTGAGGATAAAAATAAGTCTGAAAAATAGTTCCTATTCTGGAAGCCAAACATTTGAACATTGATACCCTACTATTCGCACTTACACACGTCTTGAAACTCGGGATAGTAGAGAATACCTTGAAATGCTCTTGTTTAAAAGCCAAAGTATGAAGGAAATAATAAATGAATAAAAGATAAAATGGTGTTAAAAAATGAACACTGGTTTTGTTATCGCCAAGGCAGCAATAAAAAATTATAGCGAGGGTGCTTCATCATATAGTGCCTTAGACCAACTGGTCTGGGAGTCACTGCTAAGCCTTATGTGGTGCAAGACAAGGAAAATATTAATACACCTAATAAGTAAGCACTTGAGTAATCGGTCGGTTAGTACCTCAAGAAGTATTAACGATCGCATGAAAAATGTGTGAGCAATCTCATTTAAATATTCATAAATTAAAAAGTACCGAGGCAGATGGATAAGAGTATGATAGCTTGAATTGAATTCTCCGAGTGTAGGGATGTTTATTACACACACGTAGGGTTATATGATCGATGTTTGGAAGAAAGGTAGGAATGAAGAATAAAGACGATATTTTATTGAGGGATGATGTGATTTCTAATATTTTTTCATGACTATTAAGATATGGCTCATGACAACCGAAAAGCTAGTGTAGTTGGAAACTCTAATTTTCAAAGTCTTTCTTTTATAATTCTTATCTTTATATGTAATTTTCACGGTCTTCCTTTTATTATTGGATTTTTTGGGTGCAATCCGCTGAAAACCGTCAGGAGACAACACTCCTCCTACTAGGGACACCTAGAGGTTTAAAGGCTTGTTGCACGTGCTCAGTGCAATTGTGTTGCCTACGAAAGTGTGCTAGTTAGTTTTTCTTTTTCTTTATTTTCTCCTTCTCTTTCTAATAAAACAAGTTTGCTCGAGATGACCAAAATTAAGTTTGGGGGAATTTGATCAGTCGAAAATATTGCATTTTTAACACATCAATTTCCCTACTATTTGCAATCATCTAAAGGTGTTCGGTATGAATAGAGCACATATTAGCAATTTGTCTGTAAAATACCAAATAACATGTGTTATACATTATAACCGGTATTTTGAGGGAAATTGTGTGTTTATTATTGCACGCATGATCTTTGTATATAGTAACACTTGTCTCGAGATTGTGTGCAGGAAATTCCAGGCAAAAGAGCCGGAACTGCTAAAAGTGCTGATAAAATACGCCAAGTCCAAGACTTGTGATCTGGCAATAAACAAGAAAGATTTATGAGATTCCAGACATCAGGAAACAACCCTGAAGCCAACAAAAATAAACCCTGGAAAAATCATGCAGCGAACCCATCATATGGCCGCGGATCCGCGGCCGAATGGGCGGATCCGCCACGGATCCACGGCCACATACACTCATCAAGGGTTGGTCAATTCTCCTGAGGTCTCCTTTCAGTAGATACACTCCTTCAAGACACTTCAGTCTCCAGATATCTCCAGAAGCTTCTCCTCTAACAGCCAAGTTTCTTGTGCAAGCCTAATACCTACCAAGCTTCTCAAGCAAGCTAGATAACTAACTCAATCTAGAAGCTTCCTTCATAACTACCAAGCTTACAAGAGAAGCTAAACCTAGCTTAGCTTCTAAAGGAAGCTAGATCAAGTTTCTAGGGGAAGCTAAAGGAGAAGGCTATAAAAGGGGACCCAAGGCATCATTACAAAGGTTGTTGATTGTTGTTGAAAATTGAGCCAAAATTCTAGTGAGATCCAAATCAATTCCACATAAATTGAGTGACACAATTTGATCCTAATCAAGATCATAGAGTACCGATTCGAGCAAGGATCCAACAAGCCTTTTTGAAGCAACGCCGATCATCATCCGAGCAAGTGATCCATGACGATCCACGACTCAAGAAGACGATGCGAAGCTAGTTCGACGATAGAGTTCTCTCCTCAATTCTTGTAGTCTTGAGTGAATTGTAATGAAATTTTGAATAATAAAAGGTGAAAATTCTTAAACTTGCTTTTCTTTACATTCTTGCATTGTGATGAGTTACCAATTCTTGATTGTTTTCTTGTTCATGTTGTTTGAGTGAAAACTCCGCTCGTGGAGGAATCGAGAAAATAGATAGATGATGATGATTAAATTCTTGAACGATTCTTAAGTCTTATGAGTTTTGTAAACTTTAGGAAATTGAATCATCGACAACCTAGTTTTGAGCGAGATGCTTTCTTGAATGTTTTCGCTCTTAATTAGAGATCAATGATTGATTTTCCTAGAGGCTAGAATTTGAATGCTAATCAACAAAAGGACAAAGGATATGATAAAGAAACCATAGTTTCTTTAATAGATCCTTAATTCTCGTTGATCGTCATCGATCTAGCAACAAATCATCAATAGATAAGAATTCGTAATCCTAATTCTTCATCATCACTATCGATTGGATTGATTCCTACTAGCCTCTTTACAAATCTTGATAACTCATTCGATTTGGATATCATCTTGACAATTCTTGATTCTTGATCTTTATTTTCTTGATAATTCTTGAAACTAAATTTCACAATTCTTGAACAATTTTCTTTTATATTTTAATTTTCAACTCAACTAAAACAAGATCGGTCAAATCACACTTTCCCTGTGGATGATCCGCACTCGCTAATGAACCTACAATTGACACCGTTATTGATTGCGGTTTACAAATTTCTTTGGTTGTGATCTTTACACTTTTCTAAACACGACACGGAAATCGATTATCAATCAAAAATTTTTAATACAATTTTTAATACATTTTCAATACAACTTTTCATCTACCCTAAACCCTAGATTACCCTATAAATACCACCCCTAAACACACCCCCTCACTCACAAATTCTGTCCAAACTCTCAAGAAAAATCCCTAGAAATTTTGTGTACAAGTGGAGTTAGCGAAAGGCAAAACTCCGACGAACTTCCAACGACGACTCTAGGAGCTTCCGGTGAAGAAACGACGCACTGGAAACTCCTACGTCCTCCTCTACCTCTTCTCTTGACTCTAATCCCGTAAGTCCCACCTCCCTCTTCTCTATTCCATTCTAAAAATTTGTAAAACTAAAACCCGACGGAAGCGGAGTTAATCCGACTTCCGATTCGGTTTTCTTTAAAAAGTTCAATTTTCCTTAACACAACCATACAAAACTGTTACATCTTGACTATTAATCGTTAAAAAAATATATGGAACAAATTCCATTTCAAAAGAATGTATATTTCAATTTTTATCATACTTTTTCAGTAAAATACCATATAGTTTAGTTTCAACTTTAAAATATCATTAATCTTGCTATACATTTAAGTAGATCACGAGGTAATGACCTACCTCCTCACAACACTCATATGCAACATAGCACAATACCTTTTGCTAAATATTGATTCGGGAAATACCGTTTTACATAAAACTATCTTAAACTTATAAAAACCATTTTCACAAGATTACGTATTTTTTCAAATCTTTGCAAAGCGCCGCTACAACCCATTTTTGGGGAACCCGACTGGGATGGTGCGGATTATTGCACATCCCTGGGCTTAGCAGTGCGAGATTCAGACCTCCGCAAGAAGCATTCGGTCTCGAAGGATTTAAAAATACAAATATCTTAAGAAAATGAGATTTCTACAAAAATAATAAATTAAAATTTATTTTATATAAACATATATATATATATATATATGTATTATCAAAATATTTATTTTTGATATAATATAAATATTCTAAGTTTTCCAAATCAAAAGAATCACTTTACATGATAATACCATGAAATTTCATACAAGTTCAATACTTTACAACTAAATACCATGTATTATGAAAAATATGTTTATCTCACTAGAAATGTCACATATATAAAATCTACATCTATGAAAACTCTAAAGACGATAATAAAATACTTGAGGTGTATTTTAAAAATTATACAAAATTATTTTTACATAAAACCCCCTCAAGTTTTATAAATTACAATAAGGACCCTAGTAAATATAGGTTTAAGCGCGACCAGTCTCTTGAGCCTCAGGGAGCCGGAGATATGGGTGCTTGCCTATTTAAGGTAGACAACTTAACAAACGGTGTTATCAACAAGATAATCGTCTTTGAAAAAGACATAAATCCTGCCGCCCATGTGCAGCGGTTACCGATAACATCAAAACCTAATTTAGGACTTCAATTTCTTTTCTAATTGTCTGACTCAGACTGAGTCTCATTATTATAATCTGACTTGAATATGATTCAAGTGCAATCTACAATATAACAATTCAATATGAATCCATGAATGCATATATTCAATCTGTTCAGACTATTCAATCTATATTGACCGAACCGAACCATGGAAATACTTACATTTACATGATTCTACAGTTACATCCATGATTCTCCAGTTACATCTATTTACTGATATCATGGTCTCGGCAAGTCATCCAATTATACAATCTATATTACAAGACAATACAAGTTGCAATACAATACAAACAATACAATAAAGACATCGCGGGGTTTAAGGGGTAGATTGGTACAGAAGGTGTTAGAAGTGGCACGAGACTGCAAGGTATAAGACACCTAACCTGAATCCAATTTCAGTTGTTCCGGGTTGTATAACGGAGCCCTGTACTTTCATTTGCCTCTAGTCTCTGGCATATAGAGACTCCTATCGTATACACTGACATTCTTCTGTACCAAGCTACAAACAACAGTGTTATCCATATAATACAACTTTAAAATCTACTTTCTCTCTCTGTCTATTCTATTTCTTCCTTATCTTTGGGACTTACAGAGCGATTTTCGCTGACGACATTCCTTCTCTTTCTTCTTTGAATGTCGTCAGGTGATTCGGACCTTCCAGAAATCGAGCCTAGCACTGAAGACTTAGACTAGTTTATTGAAGATCCCGAGCTGTAGTGACACTTGTACACATTTCATTTTAGTACCTTCCATTTTTGTTATGCCACTATTTAGGCATTGCTTTCATTCAGATGTATTTACTTTTCCATGCATTGTACAAGAGAATGTTAATAAATAAAGTTGCTGTTCAGTTATACCTACTGTCTCTGTCTCTTGTGCATTTCTATTTATATTGCTTAGATACGCTTAGCGTATTTAATTCAGAGTAAATACGTAGCGGCCTCGTCGCGTTCTCTGCCCGTACACTGGGAATCGGGGTGTGACAATCAAGCTTAAAGTCCAAAGAGCTTAAGAAGAAGAAAAGAAAATTGTAGCTCAACGCGAAAAGGAGTCTGCGAGGAAATCGTACATTCAAAACTATATCAATTCCCTCAAAAATTACGAGCAAAAGGAAAGGACTCTAATTCAATTGAAAGAGTTCTTTCCCATAGAAGCAGCTGAAATTCTGGAAAAGATAGAAGAAGACTCTGATGGTGAGGTCCCTATTGTGACCTGCTACGCCATCCATCTTGGCAGCGACTCAGAGGAAGAGCTTTGTTTTCCTGAAGAGGATGAGGAGTTTAGCACAAAAGCCAACCAAATCCAGCTCAGAAGCGGCAGGGCTCTACCGCCAAATCAAGGCAACGCCCCAAAAGGGAAGGAAAAACAAGTCGCTAATGAAGAAGATGGCGGAGAGCTGGCTCATGAAGACTCGAGTCCTTCTCCAGTGGACTATAATGTCTTGGCTCATCTTCGGAAACTTCCGTCTCTCCTGAGCATTTACGATGCCCTAGTTCTATCCAAGGAGCTCAGAGATGTTCTCATTCATGCCCTGCAAAACCCTAAGCGGTATCAGGCTCGTTTCGTGGAAATTAATATGAAAGAAGCCCAATACACTCTGCATGCAGCTATGGTCACGTTTAAGGACGAAGACCTGTTACTGGGAACAGGTGAGCATAACTGGCCGCTTTACGTGACCGGGTATAGCGACGGAGATCGGATTAATCATATATTGATTGATCCAGGGTCCTCAGTGAATGTCATGAACTTGCGGACTGTAAAGAGTTTTTCAATGGACGTCCGATACCTGTCAAGAGAAAGGATTGTCATTCAAGGCTTCAATCAAAATTGCCAGCAAGTTCTGGGATCCATAGCTCTATCGATCAGGTTCCATAGACCTACAAACCGAAACCAAGATATACGTGATCGATGCCGACACGTCTTATAAAATTCTCTTGGGGCGACCATAGCTTCATGATTACGGTATCATTCCGTCAACACTCCACCAGTGCATGAAGTATACCAAAAATGGCGAAGAAAGACGCATTGACGAAGACATCCAGCCGTTCGGGGTGCATGAAGTCCGAAATGAAGATTCCCGGTACTTTGTGAACCCCCAAAATATTGAGCCACAACTGACCGAGGATATAACAGCTGTGAAACTCAAAAGCAAATCTGAGTCGGTTGTCACTTTCAAAAGCAAAAACCACCAAGTGTGTCCGTGTTTCGGTAGTGACACTGATGAGTCCGATGCTGGAAGTCCGTCCTTCCGTAAAACTCACCCTCATTTCGGTAGTGATACGGATGAGTCTGACATCGAAGGCCTATCCGATAGCAAAATTTGCCCTCATTTCAGCAGTGACATGGAAGAGTTGGAGGAAAAGGACCCGTCTTGCAACAGCTGTGCAGATTGGGCTCTCATGCAAAAAGCAAATGTCACTCCCCGCTTCCTAGTGTACGGGCAGAGGACGCGACGAGTCATGCAACGCATTTACTCAGAAGTAAACACGCTAAGCGTATGTAAGTAATATAATGTAAATGAACAACAACTTTATTTATTCAACATTCTTTTTTACAATACAGCTTAAATGTAAATACATGGAATGAAAGTAATGCCTAAACAGTGGCATAACAAAAATGAAAATGGAATGTACAAGTGGCTACAGTTCTGGGTCTTCGGTGTACTGCTCAGGGGCCTGCTCCAAATGCTCCTGACTGGCCTCGTGCTCCTCAGCGTCGGATCCTCCTGACAACATTCTAAAGAAGAAGAGAAATATGAATGTCATCAGCGAACAATCGCTCGGTAAGCCCTAAAGATAAGGAAGAAGTAGAGTAGACAGAGAGAGGGTATAGTTTTATAATGTTTTATTATAATGTTAGCGCAGTTGTTTGTATCTTGGTACAAAAAATACCAGTGTATATGAGAGGAGTCCCACTTACACCGGAGACTTTGGTAACCCGTAGTACAAGACTCCGTCTATAATACCACGGAATAACGGCATGGATGTAATTACGTCTTAAGTGACCACCTCGTGCCACCTTTAACATGTTCCGTACCAGTCTACCCCTTTAAAACCCCGTATTGTTTATGTGTTGATTATATTGATTGTATGGATTGTATTGTCTGTTATATAGATGGATGACTTGTCGAAACTATGATATCAGTAAATGGATGTAACTGGAGAATCATGTAGATGGATGTATATCCATGGTTCGATTCAGTCAGGTTATATATTGAAATAGATTGTACAGACAGATTCATATTGAATGGTTATATTGTACTTGAATCGTATTCAAATCAGATTGATTAGATTGAGACTCAGTCTGAGTCAGACACTTTGAAAAGAAATTGAAGTCTTGAATTAGTTTTGATGTTATCGGTAACTGCTGCACATGAACGGCAGGATTTGTGTCTTTTTCCAAGACAATTACCGTGTTGATAATATCATTTGTTAGATTGTCTACCTTAAATAGGAAAGCACCCATATCTCTGGCTCCCTGAGGCTCAAGAGATTGGTCCTGCATAAACCTATGTTTACCAGGGTCCTTATTGCAATTTAGTATAACTTGAGGGGTTTTTATGTAAAATTAGCTTTGGCATAATTTCAAAATACACCTCAAGCATTTAATTATCATCTTTAAGGTTTTCATAGATGTATATTTTATAATGTGAAATTCCTAGTGAATAGAACCTAGTATATGGTATTTTCTTGAAATATTGTACTTGTGTTGTATTTGGATGGTATTTTCAAGTAATGGTAATCCCTTTGATTTAGAAAGCTTGGAATATTTTTATAATTAATATATATATATATATTTAATGAAAATAATTTATTTATTTTCTTGTAGAAATCTTATTTTCTAAATAAAAATGCATAAAAATTCCATCGAGATCGAATGCTCCTTGTAGAGGTCTGCATCTCGCTCTACTAAGCCTAATAATGTGCGATAATCTGCACCATCCCGAACGGGGTCATCAAAATGGGTTTTAGAGGCGCAATTGCATGGAAATATTTAATACACCTTTTTATAGAAAACGGTTTTATAAGTTTAGGGTATTTATTTGTAAAGTCGTATTTCCAGTATTCTATAGTCCCAAAATCAATCGTGCTATGATAGAGATGTGTGTTGTGATGAGGTAGGTCATTACCTCGTGAACTATCTAAAGGTATAGCAAAGAATAAAGGTTATAATGTCGAAATGAATAGTTTGTGGTATTTTTCTGAAAAAGTACAATAAAAGTTACAAAAATGATTACTTTGATGTGAAACTTGTTTAATATATTTTGTTAATATTTAATGATCATGGTGTAAGAGTTTGGCATTATTGAGTTTAAGAAAATAGAACTTTGTATGGAAAACTGAATCGGAAGTCGGATTAACTCCACTTCCGTCGAGCTTTAGTTTTGAAAGTTTTTAGAATAGGGAAAAGAAGAGAAAGAGGGAATTACTAGCTTTGATGAGAGGAGGGAGGTAGAAGGAGGTCTAGAATTCGTCGGTCCTTCGTTTCGTTGCCGGAAACTCCTCGTATCGTCACCGGAACTTCGTCGGAGCTCCGCCCTTTGCTACTCCACTTGCATAATATAGAGACTTGGGAATTCTTGAGAGTTTTGGCAGGGGTTTGTATGTGAGGAAGTGTGGAATGAGGGGTGGTATTTATTGGAAAATCTAGGGTTTAAGGTAGTGAATGGGTGCATTAAAATTTGTAATAAAATGGGATTTAAATGGATGATTTAAATTCTCTGTGTGAATGCAGAGAAAACAAGCAGTGTGAAAGAAAGTGGGGTAGGCCAAGGGCTGCAGAGAAAAGAATTGGAAGCATTAGGGACGGGTATGACCGGCGGCGCCGGCCTTTTTGAACTTGTCGCCGGGTCTTTACCGTCGGGTGTGGGTTAGGTTTGGTGCAGAGTGTTTGGGTCGTTTGGTATTCTTCAGTGTATGTGTTTGTTTAAAGTGTGACTCTTCAGTTTACGTGTAGGGCACGTGTAGACTCTTGGGCTTCTAAAAGATTAAAAGAAAATAAAATAAAAAGATAATGTGGCTGATGGGATTTGAACTCGGGTGCTTTGTTTCAGCAGTGCAAGGCTTTACCAATGAGCTACAAGTTATTTCTTGTTGTTCAAAAGCAAAACAAACTTATAACTCGTGCTCAGGCTAAGATACCCCTTTCTGTATTTTTGAAAAAAATAGTACAAAAAGTTTAGGGTTGTTACAGCAAAGCTAAGAGAAACCTTCGAGCTTACAGAAGGGTCCCTCGCTGTTACAAAGGTGCCGGAGCAGATGTGCAATGTCATGCACCGCTTCCTAGTAGACGGAAACAATGACGTGGTAAACCAGCGGCATATTTATTCACAGAAGGTTATTCCCTAAATAAATATACTAAGCGTATTGAAATAATAATACACAATGCAAGAATAAATGGAGACTGTAAAATTTTCAACAAATATCTTTATTTACATTCAACTTAAAATATTTACAGGTATATGAGTTTCAATTAGAAAGTAAATATAATAAAAGAAAATGCATAAACATATAGCATACATAAGCAGAAATAAAAAGAAAGTTAAGCTAATTTCGAGTATCTGGTCGTAATCTTCCTCTGTAGCCTCCACTTTCTTCGTCTCGACCTTATCTGACAAACATTCCAAGAAAACAAAGATGGGTGGAATACCCGTCAGCGCACTAGCGCTTGGTAAGTCCCAAAGGTAGGGTAAGAGTGAAAAGCGACAAGTATATAATAACAGAAATAATATAAATGACCAGTAAAAGTTTATAGATCTGAATATATGTATATGTTATGTTAACGTTAAATTCCAAGTGTGAATGTCAACGCAGCCATAGAATTATTCACGAGCTCAAGAGTGGGGCCTCATGAGCAAGGAAACATGGGCCCATTTCATATGTTAGCATCGGAACTCTAAACAGTAGAAGAGTCTACCCGAATGAGATTCAAGTAAATGAAAAAAATAGGTTAATACGGAACTCTTTAAGCTCCGTTGGATTAATACAAGAAACTATCTCAAACACCCCGAGTATAATATATATTATAACGGTAAGATATCCTTAGTCAATTTGATTGGTTGATTATAATATGTCTTGATCGAAACCATAAATTGCAAAAGTTGAAGAATGAAGTCGAGTAAGTCGAGTAGTATGAGAGTCATGTCAATTGCAATCTTGGGTCGAGTCAAGTTAGTCGGGTAGATTGAGTTCGAGTTCAAGTTCAAGTTTAGGTTCGAGTTTGGATTCGAGTTGAGTTTAAAGTCCAGTTTAGATTTGAGTTTGTGTTCAAGTTATAGACATTTCATGTGAATGAATTTAACTATTGAAATTCTTATGTTCAGGAGTAATCGGACAGCTTCTGTACATGGACGGCATAATTTGTGTTTTTCTCTAAGATAATTGCCATTTGATAACTCGGTTAATTTGTCTGACCTGAATAGGCAAGCACTCACTTTCTCTGGCTCCCCGGGGCTCAAGAGAATTGATTTCGCTTAAACCAATATTAATCAAGAGTTTTTAAATATTTATATTTTGTAGTTTACATTGTATTTATATTGTTTGCATTTCTCGAGAGGGTTTTATGAAAAATATTTTAATATCGTTTAAAAATAAACCTCGAGAGTAATTTATAATATTTAGAGTTTTTATGAATATATATTTTAGTTTTAGTGGTATGTTAGTGATAAAACCTAGATTGTAAAAGTTTATGGTGTTTTTATGAAAACTACTACTTTTGGAAACTTGGTGGTATTTTATTAAAATTTTAATCTTTCCTTTTAAAAGTACAGTTTCATAATTTGTTTGTATTGAAAATACGATTTCATAATTTTTATATAATTTTCCAAAGTTTAATTTGTTTTAAAAAGTTGTATTTCATTTAAATCGTATTTTTATTTCTTTCGAGACTGAATTCTCCGAGAGGAGCTCTGCATCTCGCTCTGCTATCTCAAGAATGTGCGATAATCCACACCATCTATTAGCGGGTCTCCTAACGAGGCTTGTAGAGACGCAATTGCAAAAGACGGTAAAAATGTATTTTTTTATAAAGTGATTGTATTTATTTTTAAAACGTAAATTAACCATAATTATGAATCAAAAGTGTGTGTTTGGGGTAGGTCATTATCCTATAAATTTCCTAGAGGTATATATGCTAGTTATCGAAATAACGGTTATACTAAAGTTCATAGTATTTTTCTGAAAAATTCGTTATATGATTATTTCAGATGGAATTTTGGTTACAAAAAAAAAACAAATGATATGAATATTGATTTGAAGTGATATTAGGGTAATTATGTGGCATATTTACTTATCAATAATGATAAAAACATTTAAAATAAAAGACTTTCAATGTTAACTCCATTTTGTCGATATGATTTTAGAATACGATTTGGGATGAAAAGAAGAGAGAGAGAGAGAGAGAGAGAGAGAGAGAGAGAAGGGACTTACTGGTTGTGTAGCGTTAATAAAAGGGTAAGGAAGAGAGACGGGGTCTCCTTGGCATCGCGATAGCGTCGGGAAAGCTCAGGTCGTCAAGATTGGATCACTACTTCTCTTGGCTTGCTTAACTCCACTTTGCACTTAGAATTTTTTTTGAATTTTTTATGGCGATTTTCATAATGGGGGAGAGCTAGGAAAGGGGTGTATTTATAGTGAAGAATTGTGTGTATAGGAATTAAAAAATTTGAATTAAAAAGAATTAAAATGGAGTTAATGAGGATTTGAATGGTCTCTGGTTGAATGCAGAATAATCAAACAATACAGGGAAGTCAAAGGGAAGCGTGAGCGAAGCACGGGGTCAAATAGAGGTAGATGAACCACCTGTAGAGGGTGATTTGAGGGTTTAGGCGGTCAAATCTTAGCGATTTGTCTCGAGATTTGTGCCAGGTGTTTTAATCAGTGTTAACTCCTTATTTATCTTGTTTGATTTTTCGATTCTCCGTGTATTGCACGTGCAACTCTTGGGCTTCCGAAAAGTTAAAAAGAAAAATATTAAAAATAAATAGGATTGATGGGAATCGAACACATAGGCTATGTCACAGCAGTGTAGATGGTGTACCAGTGAGCTACAAGTTGTTTCTTACTTTTATTGAAAAAAATAACTTATAACTCCTAATCAGGCTGAAATACCCGTTCTATATATTAAACAAATTAATTTTGTATAGGGGTTTTCAGAGCCGTTACATGTAAGGAGCTAGATGCGTTGTCGGTCTCTACCGTAGACCAACTGAAAACTTTCTACGTTCCCGGAAGAAACAGCGGACAGAAGGGCATCCTATTTTATGGGTCAAACCCCGCTGTGCACCCGGACGATTTGTCCATGACGTGCCTTCCCTATGAGAAAGGCCTAAGAGCCGTCCTAAACCCTAAATATTACGCACCCGAGATGCGGGAATATTTTAAAAAGTGTGGGTATCGGTTATACTAAACAGACTCCGAAGCGAGGTTTTACGAAGGGGTATGTCATCTACCTCAGGTCCGACCCCTCATCAACGGATGAGTCCCAGATAGACGGGGCATAGGTTTTATGCAACCTGAAGCCAAATCATGCTATGTGATCCATATTGGTGAAGCCAACAAAATGTCAAATGACGACGACGAGCTAGCCGAGCCAGAAGAAGCCCCTCGAGAGATCAAAAATGGCGGGCAAGCAACCTTCGAAGAGCTAACTGAGATCGATTTGGGAACGCCTGATAATCCAAGGTTGACCTACATCAGCTCACTCTTATCAGAAGAAATGAAAGAACAAATAATTGCCCTATTGCATGAGTTCATCGACTGTGTCATGCCCGCTTCCCGGTATACGAG
The DNA here is from genome assembly GCA_030015575.1 of Agapanthus africanus. Taxonomy (NCBI): domain Eukaryota; kingdom Viridiplantae; phylum Streptophyta; class Magnoliopsida; order Asparagales; family Amaryllidaceae; genus Agapanthus; species Agapanthus africanus. Next base: position 20,862,966 of record JASDDO010000016.1, on the reverse strand, counting down.
CAGAGGACGCGACAAGGCCGCTACGTATTTACTGTGAAGTAAATACGCTAAGCGTATCTAAGCAATATAAAAGTAAAGCACAAGAGACAAGATATAATTAAACCAACAACTTTATTTATTCACATTCTTTCTGTACAATACATGGAAAGTAAATACAACTGAAATAAAAAGCAATGCCTAAACAATGGCATAACAGAAAAAGAAAAGTACTGAAATGAAAAGTATACAATGACTAGAGCTCGGGGTCTTCATTGAACTGGTCCAAGTCTTCAGCAGTGGGCTCGATCTCTGACGGGTCCAGATCACCTGACGACATTCAAAGAAGAAAGAAAGAGAATGTCGTCAGCGAACGGATCGCCCGGTAAGTCCCAAAGATAAGGGAGAAGTAGAATAGACCGAATAAGAAGGTAGCTTTTAAAGTTGTATTATATTGTTATAGTGTTGTATTTAGTATTAACGCTGTTGTTCATAACTTGGTACAAAAGGATGCCAGTGTATACGAGAGGAGTCTCTATATGCCAGAGACTAGAGCAATTGGAAGTACAAGGCTCCGTTATACAACCCGGAACAACGGCAATTGGATTCAGGTTAAGTGTCTTAATCTTGCAGTCTCGTGGCACTTTTAACACCTTCCGTACCAATCTACCCCTTAAATCCCGTGATGTCTTGATTGTATTGTATTGTAAATTGTATTGATTGTATAATTGGATGACTGACCGAAACCATGATATCAGTAAACGGATGTAACCGTAGAATCATGTAAATGGAATAACTGGAGAACCATGTAAATGGAATATATATCCATGGTTCGGTTCAGTCAAGTTGTATAGATTGATAATTGGATTCATGGATTCATGTTGAATTGTAATATTGAAGATTGTAGATTGTAGATTGTACTTGAATCATATTCAAGTCAGATTATAATAAGACTCAAACTGAGTCAGACAATTAGAATGGTAAATTGAAGTCCTGATTGTTTTGATATTACCAGTAACCGCTGCACATGGGCGGCAGGATTTGTGTCTTTTTCAAAGACGATTACCGTATTGATAACACCGTTGTTAAGTTTTCTACCTTAGATAGGCAAGCACCCACTTCTCCGGCTCCCTGAGGCTCAAGAGATTGGTCCCGCTTAAACCTATATTTACTAGGATCCTTAGGGTAAATTATAGAACTTGAGGGGGCTTTATGTAAAAATACTTTTATATACTTTTCAAAATACACCCCAAGTATTTATTAACCGTCTTTAGAGTTGTAATGAATGTATATTTTATATTGTGATATTTCTAGTGAAAATATCCTAATTTCATAAATAAAGATATTTATTTGTAATATTGATTTGTATGGAATTCATGGTATTTTAGTGTAAAATGATTCTTGTGACGTTTTTAGAAAAAGATAGAATATTTATAATAATTCAAATTAGATATTTTTGAATTACATATACATATATTTATATGAAAATAAATTTTAATATATTTATTATATTCTATAAATCTTGTTTTTCTTAAGATGTCGTATTTAAATCTTTCGAGACCGAATGCTCCTTGCGGAGGTCTGAATCTCGCACTACTAATCCCGAGGATGTGCGATAATCCGCACCATCCCAAATGGGTTCCTCAAAATGGGTTGTAGCGGCGCTTTTGCAAAGATTTGTATAAATACTAATCATTAGAAAACAGTTTTATTAAGTAAATGGTATTTAAATGAAAAATGTCGTTTTCCCGTATTCTAAATTCCCGAGGGTATCGTTCTATGTTTCATATGAGTGTGTGAGGAGGTAGGTCATTATCTCGTGATCTACTTAAAGGTATAGCATGTTTTGTGATATTGAATGTAGAATCGAAACTATGTGGTATTCTAATGAAAATATGGTAAAATGAAATAGCCATTATTTTATGATATGAAACTTGATCAATTTGGTTGATTAGTGTTTAATAGTCAACATGAGAGAGTTTAAGCGTAACTGTATTAACGAGAAGTGAAGTTTTATAAAGAAACCGAATCGGAAATCGGATTTGTTCCGATTCCGTCGGGTTTTGTAAATCCATAATTTTAGAAAAGAAAAGAGAGGTAGAAATGGGGATTTACGGGTTTCGATCAAAGATAAGAGGAAGGTGGATCGGGAGGAGTCGTTGTTGCATCGTTTCGTTGCCGGGAGTTCCTAGAATGATCGTCGGAAGTTCGCCGGAAAATTCGCCGTAGCTTCACCTCGTGCTCGATTTCAAAGTACACAAGGTTTCTTGGAAATTTTTGAGAGTTGGCTCAGAGTTTGGGGTGAGAGGGTAAAGGGTAGGGGTGGTATTTATAGAGTTAGGGTAGATGAAGGGTTTTAATTTAAAAAATGTAAAAATGTATTTAAAATCATTAAAAAATAGAGTAAATGGTGGTTAATGGGCTCTCTGTAAACGATCCAAATAAATGGAGTGTGCAGGATGTTGAGAAGGTGAAGAGGCATCTTTTACGTGTTGACGACTCGGCCGTCCGGCCGAGTCGAGGGCTGAGGAGGTGGGGGGTCGCCCGATTAAGCCTCTGGTGCATTTCGTTTAGTGGGTGTAGTGGGAAATTCTGGAGTTATCACGTGTTGACTGTTGGACTTCTATAAAATTTAAAACAAAATAATATTAAAAATAATGTGGGGTATGAGATTTGAACTCTGGTGGCTTGGTTCAGCAGTGCAAGGTATTACCAATGAGCCACAAGTTCCTTCTTGTAATTATGGAGCTAATTAATTACTTAAAATAGTCACAGAAAATGTAAATACTCCAAGTATACATTAATTTTAAAGCAAATTTTGTACACTAAAAATGGAGTTGTTACATTCTTTTAACTTGTAATTAAAAAGCAAATTAATTACTTATATCTTGTGCTCAGGCTAAAATACCTCTTTAAGGATTTTGAAAAAAAAAACAATTTAAAAATTTGTATGGAAAAAGTGAATAAGAAAATCAGGGTTGCTACAGACTGCTTCGCGTAGACGTACAAAAAAATGCCTGGCCTCTTCTCTGAAGTGGTAGTACATAAGCTGGCTATATCTCCTGATGCCAAGCCAATCAAATAAGCACCTCGAAGAATGAGAAGGGAGCTGGAAGAAAAGGTCATCGAGGAAACTAAGAAACCGATCGATTCCGGCTTCATCAGAGAAGAGAAATATGCGGACGAGATTGCGTGCATTGTCCCAATGAAAAAGTAGAATGGGTAGATCCGAGTTGGCGTTGATTTCAAGGACCTCAACAAAGCATGCATTAAATACGATTTTCCACTCCCAGTCATGGAAATGATGGTCGATGACACTTCAAATTACAAGCTGTTCACCTTCATGGATGGTTCGTTTGGATACAATCAGATAAAAATGTCACCCGAGAATGAGAAGTACACAGCATTTCGAACCGCGATCGGGATATACTGCGATAAGGTGATGTCGTTCGGACTGAATAATGCAGGCGCCACATATCAAAGGGCGATGACAAAGATCTTTGATGATTTAATCCACAAAGTCGTCCAATGCTAAGTCGATGACTTGGTTTCAAGACTAGAGCCAAAGCCAATCACATCCAAGATCTCCGAACCATCTTCACCAGACCGAGAGAGTACAATCTGAAGATGAATTCTCTAAAGTGCGCCTTTGGTGTATCATCGAGAAAATTCTTGGGCTTCATAGTCCGGAACCGAGGGATCGAGATCGACCCATCAAAGATAAAGGCAATTGTGAAGATGGCTCTTCCAAAGAATCTGACGCAGTTGAGATCCTTTCAAGGCAAGCTCGCTTATATACGAAATTTCATCTCGAACCTATCAGGAAGATACATGCCATTCTCAAAGCTCATGAAAATAGGATCTCCTTTTGTTTGGGATGCCGAATATCAAGATGCATTTGAAAATATCAAATGGTACATGTTGCACCCTCTGGTGCTCGCTGCCCCCATTCTAAATAAACTACTGATCCTCTATAAAGCCCCGCTAGATGAGTTACTTGATGCGCTCCTTGTCCAGAATAATGATGAATGAAAAGAAAATGCCCTCTAGTATCTCAGTCGAACATTAGTCGAGGCGGAACATAACTATTACCCGATCGAAAAGCAATGCCTAGTCCTGATCCGGTTGCTCATCGGGTTATGCTGATCTCCGAGATCGACCCGCTTAACAACTTAATGACCAAGGAAAGCTTAACCGGTAGAATGGCAAGATGGGCTATCATGCTGCTTGAGTTTGACATAATCTATACTCCTCAGAAAGCAGTGAAAGGGCAAGCTCTTGCCGACTTCCTCGCTGCTCATCCCATACCAGAGGTGTTCACCGCCGAAAGCAGAGATGAACTGGGATGGATCGTCTTGTCTGAATTTGGGGGCAGATACTATTTGGACTTATCCATCCACCTCTTCGAAGATACCAAGTTGATTTATGGCACCGTATATCGGAGGTTTGGACATACGCAACCGTTGTAGCGTGAATTTATCAGATTCCCTTTCGTTTGTGAGGTTTTTTTATGGGGACGCTCTTCCCTGCAAGCGCAAGCCCCTGCAGTTAATTACGTTACCGCGTTGCGATAACCACTTTCTCCTTCTCCGGAAGTTCACTTCGTGTCGTGTTGTATTTTTGTTTGTTTTGTTTGCTCGTGGATTGTATACGGAGACTAATTTATACCGTCTCCCGTAGGGCGCGGATTAGTCCCAATCCTTATATTTGAGATTTGGTTATGGGTCAAGGATTTTCTTGACAGGGTCCACGTTGGTAGCTTGGTTTGCCAATGGGAATGAACTTAGTACGCATTTCTCACATTTGTGAGGTCCATCCGTTCATAGGATATTTGGGTTTCATCTAAGGATCGTTAGTCATATTTGAGACTAAGAACAATTTAGAAACAAATGAGCATATGGGCTCAATTATTTTAGTTTAAGGACATCACGGTCCATTATCGTCATGTTTGGGGCGAATATTAGTTTAAAGACATTTCGGTCCAACATTCCCATTTTGGGACGAAGATTAGTTTAAGGACATTTCGGTCCATTTTTATCTTGCGCGCATGTGAATTTGTTACATGGCGGAGTGAATGATGGTGACATGGAATGCACCTAATTTGGGGTGCGATCTGATTTGAAGTGTGCACGTCAATTTGGAAGTGCATCAATATGGGATGAAAAGAGTTGTTGGTTGTCGGGACCCTCCACCTCTCTTAATACGCTGAGGAATTACAACGACATATATCAGAGGTGTGGAAAGATGTACCCTTGAATCAAATCCCGTATTTGAGAGAAAAATGGGTTGTGGACTTAAGAATCGTTAGTCATATTTGATACTAAGATTACCTTAGGAGATATGGGATGAATATCATTTGGGATATCATCAATGAGAGATCATTAGTCATGTTTGAGACTAAGATCGGTTTGGAAATCACGAGCATATGGGCTCGGTTGATTTAAAATCAAAGAGGTTTAACTTCGGGAAACTTAGCCAATTTGGGCTGAGATTGGGTTTCTATACTACCCAGCAGAGCAAAGCACTAAAATATACAGCGCTCACGTGTGTTTTACATGGGCACTGGAATAGTGCTAAGAACTAATCTTTTCCTGCGCTCACGTGCTTTTCACGTGAGGCACTGAGTTTTTAGCCTTGGGCGCTCACGTGCTTTTCATATGAGGCGGTGAGTTTTTAGCCTTGGACACTCACGTGCTTTTCACGTGGGGGGTTACAATAGTGCTAAGCACTAATTTTCTCTGACGCTCACATGTGTTTCACGTGAGACGCTATATTTTTGGAGATTTAATCTCTGTTGATATTTTTTAGAGAACTTAAATATCTGTTAATGGTATTTTGACCATTAACTATCGCCAAGATCACTATTTTGAGGATCTGGGATCAGGTTCTTTACGAACTAAGTTCTTATTTTGAAAGAACTAAGTTCCAAGAGTATTATGGACTACATTTTCTCCATATTCTTTTATCCATCTTCTCTTGTTCATATTTTCAGAGAGGTTGAATCTTTGTTAATGGTATTTTAACCGTTAATGATCACCAAGATCATTATTTTGAGGATCTTGGATCGGGTTCTTTAAAAACTAAGTTCTTGATTTGAAGGAACTAAATTACTGGAGTATTATGGACTCCATCTTCTTTCTGTTCAATTTTGTTCTTCTCTGAATCTTTGATTCTCAAGAACAAGATCTTCCCGATGAGAATTAAATTCTCAACTTGTGGGAGACTTATCTTGTGGATTTCAGATCCAGAGAAACAACTAAGTTCTTTGAGAATGGTTAAACCCTTAGATATGATATTTCAGGTAAAAGAGATATTTTGATCTCTTCTTTTTTCTTTACCTAGGGTTTTTAGGAGGGAGAACTTTTTCTTTGAGAGAATTAAATTCTCTATTGTTTTGGGAGCCTTCTGTATTTTTACAGAAACTTATGGGGGGTCTCCTCTCCTTTTTTCCTCCTTGTTAATCTCTTTGCTCCTATTTATAGGAGAAGAGAAAAAATCAATTTGTTAAGAAAATCTCTCATTGAGAGATCATGATTGGTTTCATAATCAATCAAAATGATCTTTTAGATCAATCAGTGAATTTTATTTACCGTTGGATTTTTAATCCAAAGGCTCTCTGTTTAACAGAGAAAATTTCTTGTTTGTTAACCAGAGAAGATATTTTCCTAACCATAGAATTTAATTCTGTTTAACAGAGAAGATCTTTCTTATTTTAGAAAGATTAGGGAAATATTTCCCATATAGAATTTAATTCTATTAGATGGTTTAATTGATGATATTTATATCACGGTTGGATTTTAAATCCAAGATTCTCTATTAAAGAAAAATCTTTCCATATTAGAAAGCTCAGAAAAAATATTTTCTAAATAGAATTTAATTCTATCACATAGAATTTAATTCTATCAGATAGTTTAATTGGTGATATTTTATCACCATTGGATTTTAAATCCAAGATTCTCTATTAGAGAAAGATCTTTCCATATTAGAAAAATCAGGGAAAATATTTCCCAAATAGAATATAATTCTATCACATAGAATTTAATTCTATCATATGGAAGTATTTTAAATTGGGGCGCTTACATGCTTTGCATATGAGCGCTGCCAAAGAATACGGCAAGAGAACTCACGTGTTTAACACGTGACCCATAGTATGGGTTTTAGCCTATTTATTTTCAGCACTAATATGCTTTGCAGATGAGCGCTCAAGTGTTTAACACGTGAGTCCTGTTTGGCCTCTTTGTTATTTATGTTCAGCTCTCCGCTCACGTGTTTAACACGTGAAGCCTGCTTAGCCTTTTTGTTATTTGCTTTCAGCGCTTATATGCTTTGTGTATAAGCTCTCACGTGTTTAACACGTGATGCCAAACCGTGGGAATTATTTTCCTCTTTCTTCTCTCCTTTTTTTTATAAGAGAACAAATAGCTTTTAGCCAAAAATTTTGGCGGGAACAAGAAGGGTCACCGCTAAATTGCGAATTACCTAACGAACAAGTGCTGCACCTCGAGAATAGCGAGCCATGCTGGGAGCTCTACTTCGATGGAGCCTCACCAATAAGGATCTCCAGCAAATCAAGAGTCCCGGAGATAAAAGTAGGGATAGGATTGGTGTTCATCATGCCATCGATGGGAACCCTATGACGTTCTTTCGTTCTCACCGAGCCTCGCACAAACAACGAAGCTAAGTACGAAGCTCTGATAGCTGGTCTGGAGCTGTCACGCCCCGCTTCCCGGTGTACGGTAAGGAGACGTGACTAGGCCCACGACGTCTTTACTCAGAAGTAAACACATTAAGTGTAAATAAGCAATATAATATAAATGTACACAAGAAAAACATAAGATGTAAATGAACAACAACTTTTTATTTATTAAACATTCTTTACAATACAACCGAAAAGTAAATACAATATGGAACGCAATGCCTAAACAATGGCCTGAACTGAAAGTAAAAGTATATACAAGTGGCTAGAGCTCCGGGTCCTCGATGAACTGATCCAATTCTTTTGAGCTGGGCTCGATCTCCAGAGAGTCGGGTCCTCCTGACCACATTCTAAAGAAAGAAAAGAAAAGGAATGTCGTCAGCGAACAATCGCTCGGTAAGTCCCAAAGAGAGATAGAAATAGACTAAACAGGTAAAAAGAATATATCTAGTATAATGTATGATTGTTATGTTAATGCTGCTGTTTGTAGCTTGGTACAGAATATGCCAGTGTATACGAGAGGAGTCTAACTATTCCATGGACTAAGCTATACGGAGCACAATGAACCGTTAAGCTATGGGACAACAATAACATATATTCAGATTAGGTGTATTAAAGTGACCATCATCGTGCCACTTTTAACACATTCCGTACCAATTTACCCTTTAAAAACCCCGTAATGTTTATTGTATTGTTTATAGCTGTAAGACTTGCTGAAACCATGATATCAATTGCTCATGTAAACGGATAAGGATGTAAGCGGATAATCATGTGATCAAGTCAATGTATATCCATGGTTCGGTCAGTTCAAGTCATATTGATATAGATTGTATTCTGGTATTCATGTTCAAATTCCAGTATATATGGATTCATGACGTATTGAAATTATATTTGAATTTTTTTCAAGTATGGATTGTTTTCAGATTTGACTGAGACTCAGATTGAGTCAGACACTTTAAACAGAATTTGATTCTTGAATTAGGTTTTGGAATTATCGGTAACTACTGCACATGGACGGCAGGATTTGTGACTTTTTCCAAGCCAATTACTATTGATAACCCCGTTTTAGATTTCTACCTTAAATAGGCAAGCACCCACTTTCTCCGCCCCCTAAGGCTCAAGAGAATTGGTCCCGCTTAAACCTATATTTATCAGGGTCCTTATTGTAAATTAATAAACTTGAGGGGGTTTTATGAAAAATAGTTTTAATAAACTTTCAAAATAAAGCTCAAGCATTTATTTATCGTATTTAGGGTTTTCATGGATGTGATTTTAAAAGTGAAGTATTCTAATGATTATAAACCTAGATTGAATAGTATATGGTATTTTAGTGTAAATTGGAATTGTATGCATTCTTGATGGTATATACATGAAATTTGTGATTCCTTTGTTTAGAAAACATGGAATTTATTATATATATTTAAAATAGACATTTTGATAATATATATATAATTATTAAAAATAGAATTTATTTATTAAATAGAAATCACGCTTTCTTAAAATTTGTATTAATAATTCCATCAAGATCGGATGCTCCGTGAGGAGGTCTGCATCTCGCTCTACAAGTCCCAAGGATGTGAGATAAACCGCACCACCCAAATTGTGTTCCCCAAATGGGTTGTAGAGGCTTAATTGCAAGAAATTTAATTAAAACAATTTTAAAGAATACGGTTTTATTAGTTTAAGATATTTTATTAAAATGTATTTATCCCATAAAATATTGTTCCAAAAGCCATCGTGCTATATCATGATGAGTGTTGTGATGAGGTAGGTCATTACCTCATGAGTTTTCTAAAGGTAATATGAGCAAATATGATGAAATGATGCCGTACGTAAACTTTGTGGTATTTAACCGTAAAATTGAAATAAAAGTTGTATAACAATGTATTTTGAATTGAAATTTATTCTAAATGTTTGTTTTAAGATTACTAAACAAGATGTAACAATATGGATATTTGGTTATTAAGAAAAGTTGTGTTTTTAACAAAATTAGAATCGGAAGTAGGAATAATTCCGCTTCTGATGAGTTTTGAGAAGAGAATTCTTTTAATAGGGAAGAGAGGAGGGGAAAGGGGACTTACTGGATTAGATGAGAGAGGGGAGGTAGAGGAAGGGTTTGAGAGTTTCGTGGAGTCACGGTGTTGCCGGATTTGTCCCAAGTCGTCGCCGGAAGATGACCTTGGGCTAACTCCACTTGTTCAACTAATTTGACTTTAAAAAATTTGAGGGTTTTGACGATAGATTTCAGAATAGAGAGGGCTAGGGTGTGGGGGTAGTATTTATAGGATAAAATTAGGGTTTAGGAAATTAAAAATGAGAATTAAAATGCATTAAACATTGGATTAATGAGTGATTTTAATCCTCTATTAATTTGCAGGAAATTCAAACCGAAGAGGAGTAGTGGGGGAAGGCCAAGGGGTGTTAGGGTAAAATTTTGAAGCATTTGAGACGGGGGGCGGCGGCGCTGGCTTCGATGCTCATCTCGCCGGTCGATGTAAGGGGTGGGGTGCTTGGATTGGTGACACGTGTTCCTGGCTGTTCAAATAACAATTTCCACATGTTTGATTTTAATGACTTTTCATTTTTACATGTATTGCACATGTAAACTTTTGGGCTTCCAAAATGTTTAAATGAAAAATCATTAAAAATAATATCTGGCTGGGGGGATTTGAACACAGGAGCTATGTCACAGCAGTGCAAGGCTTTACCAATGAGCTACAAGTGCTTTCTTGCTATTCTAAAACAAATTAAATACTTATAGCATACTCAGGGTTGCAAATACTCCATTTAGTACTTTAATTTTAAACAAATTTCTGTACATTAAAAACAGAGTCGTAACAGGAGTTCGCCATAGAAATAGAAATCCTTCGGCTACGAGTCTACGGCGACTACAAGATATATAAGCCCGAGTTAGCTCGATACAGAAGCCAGGTGGTGGAGCTCATAAAACAGTTCGCTCATATTGAACTAATAAGAGTCCTTAGGGCGTTGAACGGAAAAGCCGACGTACTCGCTCGCCTAACCAAAGAGCTGGCCGATCCCGACATGGATGAAATTTTGATCACAGTCAGGAGCCGGCAAATTCTGCCCTCAGTCTCTTTACAAGAAGTGGAAAGTGCAAAATAAAATAGCAATCCTGCCGAAAAAGTTCTGATCATTCAAGATAAGCCCGATTGGAGACAACCCTTCATAGAGTACATCCAATACGACAAGTTGCCCGAAAAAAATCTGCGAGGGTTCGGTTGAAGAAGATAGCCCTCCGATATATGTTTGTAAATAATATGCTATACAGTAGATCATACGACCAGCTCTGATTTAGGTGTCTGTTCTCGGCCGAAGCCCAAAAGGTTATGAAAGAAGTTCATCCAGGCGTCTGCGGAGCACACCGATCTGGCCCCAAAGTACGACTTCAAATCAAACGGCTTGGGTATTATTGGCCTACTATGAAAAGGATTGTGAGAAACATACAAAGAAATGTCATCTCTGCTAAATCTAAGGTGACTTCATCCACAAGAATCCCAATCCGTTGCATCCTACGGTGGCGTCATGGCCCTTCGAAGTTTGGAGCACCGACATAGTCGGCCCAATTGATACTCCGTTATCTAAGGGCTACCAGTTCATATTAGCCGCAACTGACTACTTCTCCAGATAGGCTGAAGCTGTCGCGCTAAAAGAAGTCAAGACAGAAGATATTCTGGCATTCTTCCGGTATAATATTCTATACCGCTTTGGTACACCGAGAATAATCATTTCCGACAACGGGCCTTCTTTCAAGAGCTTCAAAATCTCAGGGTTCGCTACTCAGCAAAAGATAGACTGGAGATATTCCTCCATCTATAATCCAAGAGCCAATAGGCTAGCCGAAACCTTTAATAAAACTCTGTGCAAGCTCCCGAGAAAAAATGCTTTAGCCAACAAGAGAGAATAGAATTTCAAACTTCATGACGCGTTGTGGGCATAACGTACCGCGCACCGCACTCCAACTCAGTCCACTCCATACTCATTACTCTTCGGAGTGGAGGCAATCATTCCCTTTGAAGTCGAAGTTCCAAGTCTAAGGATGGCTGTCTAGCATGGTTTAACGGAGGAAGAAAACGCTTTCCTTCGGCTTGAGGAACTTGACGCCCTCGAAGTAAAGAGGCTCGCAGTACAGCAAAATCTGGAGCTATACCGAGTTCAAATGCCGCGGGCCTATGATAACATGACCCGTCTCCGTGATTTCAAGAAAGGAGAATTGGTGTTGGTTCTCAAAAGACCGATCATCTCCAATACATGCCAAAGGAAAATTCGAGCCAAATTGGGAAGGGTTGTACGTCATCGGGAAAGTGTTTGACGGAGGATCCTACCAACTAATAAGTGCCAAGGGAGAAAGGCCCATACCACCCATCAATGGCCAATATCTCAAGAAAAACTACGCGTGAATGCTCCAAGTCGCAGACGAAATGAGCACACCATCCCTATAGTCTGGATCATACATCCTGTAAAACCGTATACAATCCACAGGTATAAACGGCCCCTATCTCTCCCAAATCCTACTAGCGAGGCTACATCTGAAGTCCTACTGGTGTGAAGCTCCACCAATGAGGAGCTCCACCAATGAGGAAATGTCTCACCGGTGATGAAGCCCAACCTCATACAAAAAAACAAGCAAAACGGGCACGGATGAAAACCCAAAGGGGCTCCGTGAGTAAAAACAGCAGGGTCGCCGGTGAGTTTATGAAAACCCGAAAGGGAACATGTTAAAAAACAAAAATATACTCGCAAAGTCCTCTCGACCTTGTGAGTAGAATATTCCCGCATGAGATCCTTGCGACTCATAAAGGAGCAACACACTTGGGGGTCCTCACGACTCCTGAGGAGAAAATACACCTACGAGGTCCTCTCGACTCGTAAGGAGAAAATGGTTTTATGAGATCCTTACGGCTCATAAAATTGAAAATCCTTAGGTGACATGGGCCTAAACCTGTCGCCTAAGCCATCGTTCCCCAACGGGCAACGGCAAATAATGAGTCGCTCCTGGCATTACACTTCAGTGTTAGCGGTGCTGATGCCGACCCAAAACCCAAATCCTAAGTCTTCCCAAGGCAAATGATGAATTGCTCCTGTCACCTGAGCTCCAGTGTTAGCAATGCTGATGAGCTTTCAAATGCAAGAGACCCTTAAGTCGCTAAACTGGGAACATATGACCCCTGAGTCGTTAAACTGGGAACGGATGACCCTTATATCGTTAAACTAGAAACGAAGGAAATCTTCTCACGGAAAATGATGATTCACCCCTGGTACCATACCCCAATGTAGAGATGCTGATGCCAAACCAAAATCCAAATTCCAAATCCCACACTCGCAAAGTTCTCTTGACCTTGTGAGGAGAATTTTCCCACATGAGATCCTTACGACTCACAAAGAAGCAACACACTTGGGGTCCCTCATGACTCGTAAGGAGAAAATACACCTATGAGATCGTTTCAACTTGTAGGGAGAAAATACTTTTATGAGACCCTTATAGCTCATAAAATTGAAAAGCCTTAAGCGACATGGGCCTAAACCTGTCATCTAAGCCATCGTTCCCCAATAGGTATAGCAAATGATGATTCGCTCCTGGTACCATATTCCAATGTTACAATGATGATGCCAAGCCAAAACCAAAATCTATAAATCCTCTCATGGCAAATGATGAGTCACTCCTGACACTATTCCAGTGTAGCGATACTGATGACAAACAAAGTCCAAATTCCAAGTTCCCATCAATATTCAAAAGTCCCGCCGAACAAGACAAAAATCAAATAAGTCAAATCAAAGTCCCACCAACAGTGGTTCCAAGCTCAAAAAGTCCCGCAAAACGGACAAGAACTCTAAAACCAATTAGATCAACTGATTCAACACTAATGACTTCCTCGGCGGAATCAAGCTCCACCTTGGAAACAAGACAACCAACGACCTCCTCGGTGGAATCAAGCTCCATCTTGGAAGCAAGTCAACCTCAACCCTGACACCGCAGAAAGCGGAGTAAGTCAACTTCAACCCCAACACCGCAGAAAGCGGAGCAAGTCAATTTCAGCCCCGACACTGTCGAAAGCGGAGCAAGTCAAATCCAATCCCGACACCGCAGGAAGCGGAGTAAGTCAACTTCAACCCTAAAGTCGCAAGAAGCGGAGCAAGTCAAATTAAGTATCGACTGTCTAGGTTGTAAAAAGGGCATCACCGACCGTTCAAGTCACAAAAATGCCAGTAACGACCATCCACGTCGAGCATCGACCATTCAAGTCACAAAAAAGATAGCACCGACCGTCCACATCGCAAAAATGGCAGCACCGACCGTCCACGTCGCTAACACGGCAGCATCGACATCCACGTCGTCAAAAGGGAACCAAACTAAAACCAATCTCCATATAACGCAAAAATCTATCAATTTCATGCACACAACCCATATGCACGGTGTGCATTTATTAATGGGGGGCACTTTGTTGGGGTCGAAAATTACACCCAATTGCCAAAATCAGAAATCAAATTCAAGTTCAAAATCAAAACCAAAATTAAAATAAAAAAATCCAAGTGGGCCCAAGTCCAAACCTGAACTAAGTAGGCCCAGGCCCAAGTCCAAGTCCAAGCATGAAGAGGGATTGACCAAAAAAAGAAGAAGAAAAGGCAGAGATTAAATGTAAATTTTATTTTAAATAGGCAAAAGCCAATTTTGTACAAGCCATAGGGCTAAATGTAAAAGAGTAAGCCTATAAAAGGCCCCACATGATGATTTGATAACTAATCCAGATATTAATCTTGAATAAAAAAAACAAAATCTTGAGTTTTGAGCTGCTATTAGTACGCAAGTCTCTCTTTCTCTTTTTTTAAGTGCGCACGTCAGGAGGATTTGAAAAAGAGAAAAAGAGCCCCTTTTGATCTTCAAATGTCAAAATTCTTTGTGTTTTTGGACTGTTTGTCACGCCCCGCTTCCCAGTAGACGGAAACGGTGACGTGACAAGTCCGCGTCATATTTATCCAGAAAAGGCCATTTTCTAAATAAACATACTAAACGTATTGAAACAATATTACACAATGCAAGAATAAATGGAGACTATAATTTTTTTTTCCAAAAATATTTTTATTTACATTCAACTTCCAATATTTCCAAGTACATGAGTTTCAGCTGAAAAGTAAATATAATAAGGAAAATGCCTAAACAAGTGGCATACATAAACTGAAGAAAAGTATAGCTGAGCTTTTCCTGAGTAGTTATCTGGTCGTAATCCTCCTCAGTAGCATCCACTTCCTCCTTCTTGACCGTATCTGACGAGCATTCCAAGAAAACAAAGGTGGGTGGAATGCCCGTCAGCGAACTAGCGCTCGGTAAGTCCCAAGGATAAATTAAGAGTAAAGAAAATGACAAGTGTAGAATATATATATGACGAGTAAGAGTATATGTTCATGAGTAAGTATATACTATAGGTCTCTTATGGTCACTATGTTAACGTTAAGTTCTATGTGTGAATGTCAATGCAGCCGTAGAAGTATTCATGAGCTCAAGAGTGGGGCCTCAGGAGTAAGAAAACACGGGCCCATTTCATGTGTTACTATTGGGGCGTTAGGCAGTGGATAAGTCAACCCGACTGATATTCGAGTAAAATAAAAAAAAGATTAATACGGGACTCCTAAAACTCCGTTGGATTCACAGAATAAACTATCCCAAGCACTCCGAGTATAATATGTTATAACTGGTTAATATACTTAATTGATTCGATCGATTGATTAACATGTCTTGATCGAAACCATAGATTGCAAAAGGTGTAGAATGTAGTCGAGTGAGTTGAGTAATATGCGAGTCATGACAATTGCAATCTTGGTTCGAGTCAAGTTGGTTCAAGTAGATTGGATTCGAGTTCATGTTCAGGTTTAGTTTCGAGTTGGGTTAGAGTTCGAATTTGTATTCGAATTCGAGTTCAAGTTTATGTTCAAGTTTAGATTCGAGTTTAGGTCTTTTCATATGAATTGATGTAAATTGTTGAAAATTTTATGTTCGGGAGAAATCGGCAACTGCTGCACATGGACGGCAGGATTTATGTATTTTTCAAGACAATTTCCATTTGATAACTCCGTTAAATTGTCTAACCTGAATAGGAAAGCACTCACTTTCTCCGGCTCCCTGGGTCTCAAGAGAATTGATCCCGCTTAAATCTATATTAATCTAGAGTCCATAAATATTGTTTGTATATCTCGACGGGGTTTTATGAAAAATACTTTAATATAGTTTAAAAATAAATCTCTACGGTGATTTATAATATTTAGGGTTTTCATGAACATGTATTTTAATTGTTGGGATGTTTTAGTGATAAAAACACAGCTTTTAAAAGTTTATGGTATTTTTATGAAAAACTAGCTCTTTTTGGTAACTTGATGGTATTTTATTCAAAAAAATTAATGTTTAAAAAATAGTTTTATAATTTATTTTTATTGAAAATACGGATTATTGATTTATATAATTTTTTTTCCAAAATTTAGTTCTGTTTAGAAAAATCGTATCTTAAAAACCGTATTTTTATTTCCTTTCAAGACTGAATACTCCATCAGTTGTTCTGCATCTCGCTCTACTATCCCAAAAATGTGCGATAATCCGCACCATCCATTAGCAGGTCCCCTAATGAGAGTTGTAGAGGCGTAATTGTCTAGGATTTTAAAATACCAATTAAAAGAAACCCGTTTTAAAAAGGTGTGGTATTTTAATGAAAAGCTTTTACTTTAAATTACCCATATACTTAGAATACCATGTTATAAAACCATAGTGTGCGTGTGGGGTAGGTCATTACCCCGTGAAGGTTCTACGGTTTGGGTATACTAGATATCGAAAAGAGCTTACACTAAAATTCATGGTATTTTAATGAAAAGTTCATTATATAATGTTTCACATGTAAATTTTGGTTAAACTAAAACTAAAAGGGTTACAAGTAATGTGAGAAAGTTAGTTTGACCTATTTTTTTTTAAAGAGGGGAGTTCCAAGGTTAAATAAACATGTATCGGAGATAACTCCACTTTACCGACATGTTTTTAAAAAAAAGATTTGAGATGAAAGAAAAGAGAGAAAGGGGGATTTACTAGCTTAGATTGTTAACAAGAAAGAGAAGAAGCCTTCAGGGGTTGTTGTTTCGTCGGAGATGTTCCGGTCGTCGAGCTTGGCTTGCTACTCCTCTTGGGTGCTTAACTTCACTTGGTACTTAGAGAGTTTGAGAGGATTTTAATAGAAATTTCAGAATGGGGGAGAGCTAAGGCATGGGGTGATGTTTTTAGTGGAGAATTAGGGTTTGGGAATTAAAAATGTTAATCAAAAGAATTTAAATGGTGTTAAATTGTGAATTGAAGAGTCTCTATTTGATTGCATGAAAATCAAACAGTGCAGGAGAGCTGAAAGGAGTCGAAGGGATAAGTGTGCAAAGCACGGAGGCGATTAGGGGCAATCCAACCGCCGGCGCCAGCTATTTGGGGAGTTTGGGTGGTCGGATCTTGATGATCCGTCTCGAGATTCATGCCACGTGTCAAGTTGGGTATTTACTACTATTTGCGCATGTTTGATTTTTCTGAAACTTTTCATTTCTCCATGAATTGCACGTGCAACTCTTAGGCTTCCGAAAAATTAAAATGAAAAATCTAAAAAATAATTGGGTCTGATGGGAATCGAACGCACAGGCTATGTCGCAGTAGTGTAGAAGTTTTACCAGTGAGCTACAAATTGCTTCTTGTTTTTATTTAACAAAAATAACTTTTAACTCTTACACAGGCTGTAATACCCTTTTCTCAATAACAAGAAATTTCTGAACAGGGATTTTAGAGTTGTTACATTCTACCCTCCTTATAAAAATTTCGACCTCAAAATTTAAATTTACATAGAAACTAATTTTCAAAAAGGTATGGGTATCGTGCACGCATATCGTCTTCTCGCTCCCATGTCGATTCTCCTGACAAGTCTTTTCTCCATATCACCCGGACCAAGTTTACGTCCTTGTTCTGCAATATCTTCACTTTTCGGTCCAGAATCTCAACTGGTTGTTGCTCGCAGATTAGGTCAGTTTGTACCGTGAGCTCTGAGTGATCAAGTATATGGCTGGGGTCGCTCACATATCATCGTAGCTAGGATATGTGGAACATGTAGTGCACTCCTTCAAATGAGGGTGGTAGTGCTAAACGGTATGCCACTTCTCCAACTCGTCCGAGGATATCGAACGGTCATATATATCTTGGACTTAGCTTACCCCTTTTGCTAAAACATATCACTCATCTGTTTGGAGAGATCTTCAAGAATACATGTTCTTAGGGTTGAAACTCCAAGTGTCGGCGCTTTGCATCTGCCCAATGCTTCTGTCGGTCTTGGGCTATGCGTATCTTTTCCCTGATCGTGCGAACTACATCTAAAGTTGCCACAATCATCTCTGGCCCAAGGAGTTCACGATCTCCAATGTCGTCCCAACTCAGCGGGGAACGACACTTCCGTACGTAGAGTGCTGCAAAAGGTGGCATCCTAATGCTTTCCTGATAGCTATTGTTGTATGAAAACTCCACAAGGTATAGGTGATCTTCCCACGAACCTCCAAAGTCTAACATACAGGCTCTCAGCATATCTTCTAATATCTGAATTGTTTGCTCGAACTGTCCATCCGTTTGCAGATAATATGCCGTGCTGAAATTCAGATTCATCCCCAGGCTAGCTTGCAGACTCTGCCAAAATTGTGATCGGAATCTCGTATCACGATCGTAGACTATACAAACAGGTACTTCATGTAATCTTATGATCTCCTGCATGAGTTTTTGGGTATCAAGTATGGTACATTTTGAAGGTATAAATCATATTTAGGTTTATACTTACCTCTATGCACTTCCTTGCTAACGTCTCGATTGACTGGCGAACTCGAAATAGAATAAAGTGAGCTGACTTAGTGAGTCGATCCACAATAACCCAAATTGCGTCGTTACCCTTCGTGCTATGAGGGAGAGCAGTCATGAAGTCCATGGTGATGTGTTGCCATTAACATTTTGGGATTGGTAACGGATGAAGTAGACCAGCAGTTCTGTGATATTCAGCCTTCATTTGCTGACGTACTAGACACTTTGCTATGTTCCTTGCTATTTATCGCTTCATTCCATGCCACCGTTAATTTTGCCGTAGATCCTTGCACATCTTTGTACCGCCCGGGTATACCGAGTATGGAGAGCTGTGAGCTTCTTTCATCAATTCTTCTCGAACAGAGCTGACTGGTACATATAAACGGTTTCCATATCGCAAGGATCCATCTTCGTGGATGATGAAGTCAGTTCGTAGTCCACTTTCTACTTGTTCTCGGATCTTTTGTAGCTTGGAATCATTTGCTTGAGCTGCCTTGATCTGATTGACAAGAGTAGACTGGACTTGTAAGTTCATCAAAGATGAAGTGTTACCTGGCACAACTACTTCAATCTCCAATCCATACAGTTCTTGTTGTAGTCTCCACTGAGCGATGAGATTCATTGCTAATGACTAGCGACTAAGGACATCGAGAACTACATTCACCTTTCCAGGATGATACTGTTGGTTGATGTCGAAGTCCGCCATGAGTTCTAGCCATCTTCTTTGTCGTATGTTGAGTTCCTTCTGAGTAAATATATACTTAAGACTTTTTTGGTCAGCGTATATATCCACTCGTTCTCCTAAAAGATAGTGGCGCCAAATCTTGAGTGCGAAGATGACGGCTGCCAATTCCAAATCATGTGTTGGATAGTTACGCTTATGAACCTTTAGTTGTCTTGATGCAAAAACCACAACCTTTCCATGCTGGTGTAGAACACATCCTAATCATTTACCGGACGCATCACAATGCAAAACGAATCCACCAGATTGATCCGGTATTACAAAAATAGGTGCAGAGGTTAACCTCGATTTGAGTTCTACAAAATCCTTTTCATATGCTTCTGACCACAAAAATGCTTCGTCTCTACGTGTGAGCTTTGTCAGGGTGCTGTGGTCTTTGAGAATCCTTCAATCAATCGTCGGTAGTATCCTGCTAAGCCCAAGAAACCTCTTATATCTTTCACCGTCTTTGGTGTCGGCTACTCGCTGACTGCTGACACTTTAGCTGGATCCACAGTGATTCCTTCGCCTGAAACGATATGTCCGAGAAATCCGACTTGATCTAGCCAAAATTTACACTTGCTGTACTTGGCGTAGAGCTGATCTTGTCGTAATGTCTCCAGGACAATCCGTAAGTGCTCGGCGTGCTCTTTCCGATTCTTTGAATACACGAGAATGTTGTCGATGAATATAACAACAAATCTATCTAAGTACTCTCGAAAAACTTGGTACAACAAGTTCATAAATATGGAAGGTGCATTGGTCACTCCAAATGGCATTACAAGATATTCATAATGGCCATAACAAGTCCTAAACACCGTCTTCGGAATGTCGGACTCTTTGGCCTTCACCTGATGATAACCCGAATGAAGATCTAACTTTAAAAAGACACAAGATCCACTTAACTGATCGAAAAGGTCATCGATGTGAGGTAGTGGATACTTGTTCTTAATTATCACTTCGTTCAGAGCTCGATAATCCACACACATTCGGTAGGTACCTTCCTTCTTCTTCACCAGTAGCACCGGAGATCCCCAACTTGAAGTTGTCACGCCCCACCCCCAATACAGAGAGTATTGTCCGCTCTGGCCGAAGCCGCACGGTTTTGTCCTTCAGGACGAACCGGACCTGACCAGGGGCCACTTCCTAGGAGGTCACCCATCCTAGGACTTCGCTGGCCCGAGCACGCTTAACTATCACTTCGTTCAGAGTTCGATAATCCACACACATTCTGTAGATACCTTCCTTCTTCTTCACCAGTAGCACCGGAGATCCCCAACTTGAAGTTGTAACAACCCTAATCTTCTTATACACTTTTTCCTATAAAAAATTTTTCAAATGTTTTTTCAAAAATCCATAAAGAGGTATTTATTGCCTGAGCACAAGATTTAAGTAATTAATTAGCAATTTAATTACAAGAAGGAGCTTGTAGCTCATTGGTAATACCTTGCATTGCTGAACTAAGCCACCAAAGTTCAAATCCCATACCCCACATTATTTTTAATATTTATTTTGTTTTAAATTTTTCTTCAATGTTGTGTCTCTTCATCGTCTAAACCCCTCTGTACACTTCAAATTCCTAGATCGGTTTCAGAGACCTTTGAAATCCCCATTTAATCCATTTTAATGATTTTTTAATACATTTTTGCAATAAAACCTTTCATATACCTTATTTACTCCAATTTTTAATTCATTTTCTATATTTTTATATATTTTTTTATTTAAAAACCCTTCACCTACCCTACCCCTACCCTACCCTATAAATACACCCCTTCTCTCTACCCTCTCATCCCAAAAATCCTAAGCTCACTCTCTCAAAATTTTCCAAGAGTTGTGTACTTTGAAAACAAGCTCGCGGCGAAACTCCGACGAAATTCCGGCGGAAATTCCGGCGACGTTTTTAGGAACTACCGGCAACGACGCAACGCATCGGTAATCCCTCTAGTTCCCTCTCACCCTCTTGTGTGTCCTAAAACCCGTAAGTTCCTTTTCCATCTCTCTTTTCTATTCTAAAAATACGAATTTACAAAACCCGACGGAATCGGAACAAATCCGATTTTCGATTCGGTTTCTTATAAAATTCCACTTCTCACTAATACAATCATACTTAAACTTCCTCATGTTGACTATTAAACACTAATCAAACAAATTGATCAAGTTTCATCACATGAAATGATGGCTATTTCAATTTATCTTATTTTTTCACTTAAATACCACATTGTTTCAATCCTTCATTTAACTCCATCAAACTTGCTATACATTATAGTAGATCACGAGGTAACGACCTACCTCCTCACACACTTATATGCAACACCCCCGAGAACCTAGAATACGAGAAAACAAACATTTTCATTTAAATACCATATACTTAATAAAACCATTTCTAAAAGATTTAGTTTTGATACATTTTTAAAGAAGTACCACTATTATGAAAATACGATAATTTGTGGATATCAGTCGTTTATCTAAACCTGACTTTGTGGTGTCTAGGCTAGGCAAGTGAGAAAGGTAACTTTAAAAGGCTCGTCTCACGGTGATTCGTGAGCGGATCCCTCATTTCCTCACTTGTACTTACCTGGCCACAATTGGCGGTGAAGAGGCGATTTGAGGTATCTCACAACTTGTCGTTTAGACCATTTAGAAATAGGCTAGTTGACTTAGGAAACCCTAGAATCTAAAATACGGAAAACTTACACTTTTGCAAATAAATACCTTTTACTTTATAAAACCGTTTTCTAAAGGATTAGTATTTTACAATCTTTGCAAAGTGCCGCTACAACCCATTTTTGGGGAACCCGTTCGGGATCGTGTGGTTTATCGCGCACCCTCGGGCTAGTAGTGCGAGATTCAGACCTCCGCAAGGAGCATTCGGTCTCGAAAGGTTTAAAATACGACATCTTAAGAAAATAAGATTTTTGGAATATAAAATATTTATTAAAATTATTTTTGTATAAACATATGTATATATATCATTTAAATATCTATTTTATTATAATATAAAATTTTCACCTTTTCCTAAAAATCACAATAATAAATTTTACACTAAAATACCATGAACTTCAAATAATCAATATTACAGATAAATACCCATATTTATAAAACTAGGATATTTTCCCTAGAAATGTCACAACATAAAATCCACCCTCATTACAACTCTAAATACGAACAATAAATACTTGAGGTGTATTTTGAAAAGTATATAAAAGTATTTTTACATAAAAACCCCTCAAGTTTTATAAATTACCCTAAGGACCTTAGCAATTA
The DNA here is from genome assembly GCA_030015575.1 of Agapanthus africanus. Taxonomy (NCBI): domain Eukaryota; kingdom Viridiplantae; phylum Streptophyta; class Magnoliopsida; order Asparagales; family Amaryllidaceae; genus Agapanthus; species Agapanthus africanus. Next base: position 20,840,445 of record JASDDO010000016.1, on the reverse strand, counting down.
TAAGACTTCGATTCACATTTCTGATTGTCTGACTCGGGTTTGAGTCTGATTAATCTGACTTGAATATGATTCAAGTTCAACTTATAATCTACAATATTCCAATTCAATATGAATATATGAATCCATGAATTCAATTATCAATTTATACAACTTGACTGAACCGAACCAAGGATATATTCCACTTATATTATTCTCCAGTTATTTCATTTACACGACTCTACAGTTATATCCGTTTACCGATATAATGGTTTCGGTCAGTCAATCAATTATACAATCAAAACAATTTACAAGACAAACAATACAATCAAAACACTGCGAGGTTTAATGGGTAGACTGGTACGGAATATGTTAAAGATGGCACGAGGTGGTCACTTAAGACGTAATTACATCCATGCCGTTGTTCCGTGGTATTATCGACGGAGCCTTGTACTACAGGTTACCAAGGTCCCCGGTGTAAGTGGGAATCCCCTCGTATACACTGGCATCTTCTATATCAGGCTACAAACAACAGCGTTAATACAACATTACAATATTATAATACAACATTAAAAGCTACTCTCTCTCTCTCTTACTCTCTGTCTATTTCTCTCTTATCTTTGGGACTTACCGAGCGACCTGTTCGCTGACGACATTCTATTTCTTTCTTCTTTGAATGTCGTCAGGTGGTTTGGACCCGGCAGAGATCGAGTCATCTACAGAAGACTTGGAGCAGTTTGCCGAAGATCCAGCACTGTAGTTTCATTGTATACTTTGCTATTCAGTACTTTTCATTTCCTGTTATGCCACTGTTTAGGCATTTTTTTTTATTTCAGTTGTATTTCCTTTTCACGCATTGTACAAAAGAATGTTAATAAATAAAAGCTGCAGTTTTTATTATCCCTTGTCTCTTGTGTATTTATTTTATATTGCTTAGATATGCTTAGCGTATGTACCTCTGAGTATATACGTAGCGGACCTGATCGCGTCCCCTTCTCCGTACACTAGGAAGCAGGGCGTGACAGAAGTTGTCACGCCCTACCCCTAGTATAGAGAGTATTGTCCGCTCTGGCCGAAACCGCCCGGTTTTGTCCTTCGGGGTGAACCGGATCCGACCAGGGGCCACTTCCGAGGAGGTCACCCATCCCAGAGGTCAACCATCCCAGGATTTTGCTAGCCCGAGCACGCTTAACAACGGAGTTCTCAAGCTCCTGTAGTGCCGGTTCAATTAAAAGGCACCTCTGTATTGAAGAGTGGTATCATTCCATTTATAGTACAGATCTGCCCTCTTTCGGAAGGTATTCCGAAGATTCTCCATTGTTCTACAGTGGGTCCCACAGACTCAAGAGGTGGCCCCCACGGATTCAAGAGGTGGCCCCCGCCCACTTAACATGAACACTTGGCGTAGCACTTTGTTCCGTGTGGTACTTTGCTCCGTGAGCAAGAACCGGGTCCCGACATTCTCCCCACCTTTGAACAATGGTTCATCCTCGAACCATAGACCTACTATTGAGGGACCAGCTCTGATACCATACTGTCACGCCCCACCCCCAATACAGAGAGTATTGTCCGCTCTGGCCGAAACCGCACGGTTTTGTCCTTCGGGGCGAACCGGACCCAACCACGGGCCACTTCCCAGAAGGTCACCAATCCCAGGACTTCCCTGGCCCGAGCACGCTTAACTACGGAGTTCTCAAGCTCCTGTAGTGCCGGTTCACTTAAAAGGCACCTTTGTATTGAAGAGTGGTATCATTCCATTTATAGTACCCTCTTTCGGAATGTATTCCGAAGATTCCCCATTGTTCTACAGTGGGTCCTACAGACTCAGGAGGTGGCCCCCACGGATTCAAGAGGTGGCCCCCGCCCACTTAACATGAACACTTGGCGTGACACTTTGTTCCGTGTGACACTTTGCTTCGTGAGCAAGAACCGGGTCCCGACATTCTCCCCACCTTTGAATAATGGTTCATCCTCAAACCACAGACCTACTATTGAGGGACCAGCTCTGATACCATTCTGTCATGCCCCACCCCCAATACAGAGAGTATTGTCCGTTCTGGCCAAAGCCGCACGGTTTTGTCCTTCGGGGTGAACCGGTCCCGGCCAAGGGCCACTTCCTAGGAGGTCACCCATCCCAGGACTTCCCTGGCCCGAGCACGCTTAACTACGGAGTTCTCAAGATCCTGTAGTGCCGGTTCACTTAAAAGGTGCCTCTGTATTGAAGAGTGGTATCATTCCATTTATAGTACAGATCTGCCCTCTTTCGGAACGTATTCCGAAGATTCCCCATTGTTCTACAGTGGGTCCCATGGACTCAAGAGGTGGGCCCCACGGATTCAAGAGGTGGCCCCCGCCCACTTAACATGAACACTTGGCGTGGCACTTTTTTCCTTGTGGCACTTTGCTCCGTGAGCAAGAACCGGGTCCCGACATTCATTCTGTCACGCCCGAAACCACGTGTCCCAAAAATTGCACTTTATCGAGCCAGAACTCACACTTGCTCAATTTCGCGTATAACTTCTCTTCCCGAAGAATTTGTAGTTTCGTTCGCAAGTGTTCTACGTGCTTCTCTCGAGTCTTAGAGTAGACTAGTATGTCGTCGATGAATACAACGACAAAAGTGCAATTTTTGGGACACGTGGTTTCAGGCGTGACAGAATGGTATCAGAGCCAGGTTTTCTTTTATTTTTCCTCTTCTACTTCTTTCAACTTTTTTTTTTGTTTTTTTCCTTCTATTTCGTTCTTTTTTTTTCTTTTCTTTTTTTCTTCTTCTTTATTGTCCGTATCGGACATTAAGTCATTTTGAAATCGAGATGCGGAAAGGAGTGATCATGTTTAACGAGGGTCTCGTACGTACCCGAGACTACGGTCGACGATGCCCGGGACATAACCCTGTCAGCCGGACCGCTGGGTTCAACCTAATATATAAGAGTCGCTGTTCGAATGATCATCCACTAAAAAATCACCGATCTCGCTAAATAAAATTTCCTTTCCATTTCGATTTCCCTTCCTCTTTTTCTTTCACTTTTAGTTTTCTTTATTTCTTTCCTCATAATGTCCTCGAGTGTCTGAATAGTGGGAATTAGTGAAGCAAACATATAATAAAGCGTAGTTAATCTTATCCCTTAATATTAAGCCTAGCTCTGATACCAACAAAACCATGTCACGCCCCGCTTCCCAAAATACGGAATACGGAAGGCGATTAGGCCAGCCATGCTCCTACGGTCAAGGATAATCCCGCCATAGTCACTTCGGCTTCTAGTATTACATGGTAATCGGTAATTACAGCACAGAAGTAAAGAAAACACATTACTAGTTTATTGCACCAACTTTCATTGTTCACACTTTACAATAGAATGAAATAAAAGAAACTACTAACCAAGTGCGAATACAAGGTTGATTTATGGAAAGCAGTAAAAGTACTGAGGGCACGACCGTCTAGATCTCTGCGAGCTCGAAGGGTAGGTCTGACTCCTGTATCCGGTCCTCTTCAAACTCTGAGCATGCATACTCAGGTCGTCAGGGCGACGCAATAGCAATATTATAATAATCATGAAATAAAAGAAAAATAAAAGTAATGACGGTGGAGATAATAAATGCAGGCAAACAATATGTCATAAACTGATATAAAGTATGCTCTGTGTCTCTACCGGTCTCTAAGTCATTTTGAAATCGAGATGCGGAAAGGAGTGATCATGTTTAACGAGGGTCACGTACGTACCCGAGACTACGATCCACGATGCCCGGGACATAACCCTGTCAGCCGGACCGCTAGGTCCAACCTAATATATAAGAGTCGATGTTCGAATGATCATCCTCTAAAAAATCACTGACCTCGCTAAATAAAATTTCCTTTCTATTTCGATTTCCCCTTTTTCCCCAGGTTTCACTATTTATGAGTATGGTCTAATTGTGTACAAGTACGCACCAATAACACGGTTTTATTCACTGTTCACTGTATTATCACTATCACGAACCATTCACTTCTCACTGGCGTACTTGACACTCCTAAACCGATACCATTCATGCTCGACAATGCATTGTACACTGAAACTTAATAATGATGCGCACTATCACTAGAGGTATTACGGTCGGGTATAATATGTGCATTTATGCCGCTAAACCAATCATGTGCAATGCAAGTTATTATGCGTCTTATGAACTTATAAAAATCACATTAAATCATAAATTCAGAATTAAATAAAATGATACAAAATAGGTAACAAGTAAACTCAGTCGGAAGTTCAACGAAATTTATTTCAAGTCAATCGGGTTTCTGGTTCGCAAATTACAGTCGTTTCATTTTAAGTGTTCGTACTGGAAATTCAGTTTCTGAACTGAAAGTCCATTTTGCAACACGGTTTTCAGCTTGTTAGGATCAAAATTAAGCGACGCTATAGTTGAAAAAAATTTAAGTTTATCAGTTAGGTTTCCATCTCACCAGACAGATCGATAATATCCATGGTGTACTGGAAGTTATACCTTGTACAATAAAGGGGTATACGTTCTGTCCTTGTTTGGGACTGCTATATGTTCTGTTGATTTAAAAAATAATTTAAATAGTAAAAGACAGTAAAAACGAATGAGACCACTTTCAATGGTTATCTAACAGATTTATCTTCGCTATGGTATAGGGTTACGCATCATAACATTTTCTTACAGCAGGGTGAAAGTATTTACAAAACGAGAATCGACAGCCAGTGCTGCTCTGAACTGCAGTCTAGAGCCGCACCCCGAACCAGTTTCCGTCACCTTTTCAGCACATAAACAGATTAAAACTCTTATGGGGTTCGAGGTTGTCGATTTGGATTCGTTATGATCCCTCGAACGCAACATTCCGATTTGTAACCAATTAACTGTGATTTTTACAAGGTTCAGGTACAGGAAAATTTCAGTTTTAGCGGGTCTAAATGGGAAGGACCTATCACGTCATTAAAGACCATATTTTCCAGCCAAATCATAACACAATATTCGTTATCACTCGGGCCATCCTAGGTGATTAGTTTCCGTCAATTTAACAGGGGTTTACAATTCGGGTTTTGCATCGAACACTTGTATTTCATTGGTTCGCACGAAAAGTATATATGAAATTGATTGGTAATTGAATTGAATAGGTAATATTAGCATGAAGCAAGCATTATACTTGCCTAACGACGTATTGACGACGGTTCGGCAGCGGCAACGGCGCGATCGTGACATAAGTGCGGCACGACAAATGGACTTGGCTCGAGCTCGAGTTCTTGGCAGCGACGGCTTGGTTGCTGGGGTCTTGACGGCGAGGGTGGTGGTGGTCGCTGTTGTCTGTGCTCGATGGCGAGGCAACCGGGGTGGCTGAGGTGGTCGAGGGTTTGAGGAGGAGGAGAGGGCTCGGCTATGGAGAAGGTGACCGCCGGTGAGCTTGTGGGTTAGAGGAGCTCGGGGGGAAGATGAGGAGAGAGTTTGAGAGGGTAAGTGGCCGGAGGAGGTTGATGGCGAGGGAGAAGCTCGAGTTGGAGGCGATGGGGAGCTCTGCCACGGCTGTAGGGAGCTCGACCAGAAGCTTGGGTGGAGAGAGGAAGGGTTGCGGGTGAGGGTAGAGGTGGTGGAAGTCAGCTTGGTGGCGGGCTGCAGAGGTCGATGAGGGAGGTGCAATGGTCGTGGTGTCTCTGATGAGGGGAGCTCGCGGTAATCGGAGGTGGTGGGTGGAGGTGTCTTGGGAGTGAGAGCGAGAACGAGAGTGAGGGGGAGAGAGAGAACGTGGGTTACGAAAGGAGAGAGAGAGGAAACGTGGGTGAGATGAGAGAGAGAGAGAGAGAACCTGAATGGGGGTGAGAGAGAGAAACGTGTGTTTTTATTTAATAAAAATTTTTAAAGAAGAGAGAGAGAGAGAGATAACGGGAAATTGAATTAATAGGTTTTAATGAAATTTTAATTGGATAAGATTTGGGTTTAAATGAGGGTATAAAATTTTGAATTTTGAAAGAGAGGAGAAAGTGAATAATTTGAATATAATTTGTCGTTTTTAAAATAAGGCCTTGGGTTGTTGGGCTTGGGCTCAAGAATTTTGAAGGAAAAATTGTGGGATATTAAATATAGACTTGGGCCTAGGGTTCATAGGAAAGAAAAAATAATTAGAATATAATATAAAATGTAAAATGGGTAAAAATATTTTATTTGAATACGGGTATTTGCGTAGATGAAGACCGGTTATTACATCATACCACCCTTACAAAAAATTTCGTCATCGAAATTAAAGAGACGAAAAGAAAACGGCGATACAACACGGTTACTCGAAAAGATGTGGGAATCGTGAACGGATATCCTCCTCACGTTCCCAGGTAGATTCCCCCTGTGAACGGCCGCCCCAAGACACTCGGACTAATGGAATGACTTTATTCTTCAGCACTTTCTCTCTACGGTCGAGTATGGTAGTAGGCTGCTCCACATAAGTCAAATCGGCACCCAAGGTCAATTCAGAATGATCGAGAACATAACTGTCGTCTCGAAAGTAGCGCCGCAACTGTGACACATGAAATGTGTTGTGTACGCCCGCTAACGAAGGGGGTAAGGAAAGCCGGTAAGCCACTTCTCCGACCCGTTCCAAAACTTCGAATGGTCCGATGAATCGAGAACTGAGTTTCCCGCGACTTCCAAACCTGATAACACCACGGGTAGGAGAAATCTTCAGAAACACATGATCTCTGACCTCGAATTCTAGTGCTATCCTACTGACATCCGTCCAACTCTTCTGTCGGTCCTGAGCCGTCTTAATGCACTGTCTGATCATCTGAACCTTGTCTACCGTCTGAACAATAAGTTCGGGGCCCAATAGTCTTCGCTCACCCACGTCATCCCAACAAACAGGAGATCGACATTTTCGTCCGTACAGTGCTTCGAATGGGGCCATCTGGATGCTAGCTTGGAAACTGTTGTTATAAGAAAACTCCACTAGATGGAGGTGATCCTCCCAAGAACCTTGAAAATCAAGCATGCACGCCCTCAACATGTCCTCGAAATTCTGAATAGTACGCTCGGACTGTCCGTCCGTCTGTGGATGGTAAGCCGTGCTGAACTTGAGACGTGTACCCAGACTTTTCTGTAAGCTCTTCCAAAAGTGCGAAATGAATCTAGTGTCCCGATCTGATATTATGCTTACCGGAACTCCGTGTAGTCGCACTACTTCTTGTATGTATTTCTCCGCAAGCGACTCTATCGATTGCCCCACCCGGAAGGGTATAAAGTGTGCTGCTTTCGTAAGGCGGTCGACGATAACCCAAACGGCGTTGTTGCCTCGTGGACTCCGCGGTAAAGCAGTCACAAAATCCATAGTGATGTGCTCCCATTTCCATTCTGATATTGGAAGCGGTTGCAATAGTCCAGCCGTTCTCTGATGTTCAGCCTTTACTTGCTGACACACTAAGCATTTGGATACAAACCGTGCAATCTCTCGCTTCATCCCGTTCCACCAATAATACTGCCTCAGATCTCGATACATGTTCGTGCCTCCTAGATGTACAGAATAAGCTGAACTGTGAGCCTCAGCTAGTACTTCTTCTCTAACATCTCCCTTGGGAACGCAGATTCTGCTAACGAATCTCAAAGAACCGTCTCGATGTATGAGTAAGTCTGTCCTCAGCATGGCTTCCACCTGTTCTCTGAACTTCTGCAGTCGAGGATCGTCAGCTTGTGCAGCCTTAATACGATCCACAAGAGAAGACTGCAACTGTAACTGCCAAAACTACTTGATTGCACTCGGTGTAACAACCTCTAGTTCGAGCTTCTGAAAATCCTCAATGATGCTCCTCTGCCTGGTCAACATCATGACCGCTGGCTTGCGACTGAGGGCGTCGGGTACGACATTTACTTTTCCCAGATGATACTGTAGGTCCAAGTTGTAGTCCGCCATCAGTTCTAGCCATCGGCGTTGTCTCATATTTAGTTCCCTTTGAGTGGACACGTATTTCAGACTCTTGTGATCCATGTACACCTCCACCTTTTCTCCCAGTAGGTAATGTCTCCAGATCTTCAATGTGAAAACCACTGCGGCTAATTCCAAGTCGTGTGTTGGGTAGTTCTTCTTGTGATTCTTAAGCTGTCGTGATGCATAAGCAATTACCCGACCGTGCTGCATCAGAACGCAGCCTAAGCCTCTTCCCGAAGCATCGCTGTGTATCACCAAACCACCCGAATTGTCTGGCACTGTAAGAATAGGTGCCGTGGTCAACTTCTGTTTCAGTACTTCAAAAGCCCGAGTACATTATTCCGTCCATACGTACGGTAATTCCTTCCGTGTTAGATTTTTCAGAGGTTCAGCGACTCGTGCAAAATCCTGAACGAACCGCCGAAAATATCCCGCCAATCCCAAGAAGCTCCTGATTTCGGCCACTGACTTTAGTGTCGGCCAATCTCTAATAGATTCTATCTTTGCTGGGTCCACTGAGATGCCTTCGCTCGAAACCACGTGTCCCAAAAATTGCACTTTGTCGAGCCAGAACTCACACTTGCTCAATTTCGCGTATAGCTTCTCTTCCCGAAGAATTTCTAGTACCGTTCGAAAGTGTTCTACGTGCTCCTCTCGATTATTAGAGTAGACTAGTATGTCGTCGATGAATACAATGACAAAAATGTCCAAATATTTTGCAAATACTCTATTCATCAGATCCATAAATATAGCTGGGGCATTGGTGATGCTGAACGGCATCACCGGAAACTCTTAGTGTCCGTATCGGGTACTGAAAGTCGTCTTGCATATATCTTCGGCCGTTACTCTGATCTGGTGATAGCCCGAACGAAGGTCTAGCTTCAAAAATACCTTGGCACCACCCAACTGATCAAATAAATCGTCGATGCGTGGAATGGGGTATTTTTTCTTTATCGTTACTTTGTTGAGCTCCCGGTAGTCTATGCAAATTTGTAGCGATCCATCCTTTTTCTTCACCAACAAGACTGGTGCACCCCATGGCGAAGCGCTTGGGCGAATAAATCCTTTCTCCAGGAGTTCTCCAATCTGCTTCTTTAATTCATCTAACTCTACTGGTGTCATTCTGTACGGTGCCTTGGAAACTGAAGATGTTCCTGGAATTAAATCTATCGAGAATCCCAAAACGCGTGGAGGTGGTAGACCTGGTAAATCTTCAGGAAACACGTCAAGAAAATCCCGAACGATTTCTGGTGCGGGGTTTTCATCAATCTCCATAGCCGTCAATACTTTCGGTGTAAGTCTACGGTAGCGCCCCGGTCGTCTTTCAGACGCCAAACGCGGAACAAAAACTTTTATACTGGCGCTATCACATACTATAACCCGGATCTACCATTAACGCTAAACTAACAAACTACAAAGTGGGTAGAAAGGTTATACCGAACAATTCGAGTCCTTCGTTCTTTAACCATCATCCCACGCTCCGTTGCGGCTGCTCCGATCTCCTGGCTCCTCGTCGAAGTGGCACCACGTCAACGGATCTTTATACGGGCTCCCGCCTCTATACCGAGGCAACTCGGTCATCAAGTCTGCTAAAAGAGATGACCAAGATGAAGTAGAGAATGAGTAGGACACTTTGTCTCGCTTCATCCAAAACCATAGATGAACGGTTAATGAAGTTGCCTTTTGGAGTAATGAGAAAAGAGCTATCAAATTTCCATGAACCAAATTAATCATCATCTTTTTTCTACCAAGTGAGAGAGAGGAAAAAATCAATCCAAGAGGCAACCATATAGGCCGGCCACTTATATGATGGGAGGAGGGTGAGTGTAGGAGCAAAGGGGTAACCATAAGGAAAAGATCAATAACAAATATCCTTCATGCAAACAAAACCACATTAATGCAAATTCCACCTTGCAAAAAACATTTAATGCATAATGGTGACTCACTAACCTAGTCACCAAATCTAGAACCTTCCACATGACTCACCCTCATGACTCATCCAAGGAAAAGATAAATACGCATTAAACCGAATATTTAAGAAGGGTGATAGAAAACTGGCAACTTCCAAAAGCGACCCCGAAACGAATTTCAGGATAACCCCGTAACAGTATAAACATACCCGCATTTGTATTACGACCGAATAAAAATGCAACTGAGACAAAGATATTATATCTACAAAGTATAATACATGGATCCGGCTTAAACCAAAGCCCACCAGTATTATCTGCCCGAAATATGACACGTGCATAAACGCACGTGCATTTTCCGAATCCTGCCATAAAACCATACGGCCTCTACAACGTTTCGCCCGAACTTGGGAAACTATCTGTGGGGGACTCTAATGACTCATCAGTACCCTGGCAGTGGGTTTAACCATAAGCCGTCAGCGGCACTAGCTGTGCGTAACGGCTGCCCATATACTGACCTCAAGGGAAGCCGATGAGCGAACTCATCCTGGAACCCTACTGAGCCTAACAGTGACAATATACATACAGTTCGGTCCGTTCGTCTATGAGTATCGCATATCGGGCCTAGGGGGCTAGTAACGTCAGACCCCCAATAGCGGTATAAGTCGTGTCGGAGTGTAACCCAGAACACCCTGAGATACTACTGGAGTACCTACCAGTAAATCTCCTACCTCGGCCGAGGGTTTTGTGTAATGGCTCTCCTAGACACAGCGCGATCTCACCCCCAATACCGGAAGAGACGAATCCCCTGCCGATCCGCTCACTTGCCTTCATGTGGCTCGGGACTGTACCCAAAAAGAACTTGTTTGCACGACTCCTTTGAGCCGTGGTAGGGTAGGAATCAAAGCACATTGGGAACTCACACGAGACAAATGACGACCTCAGGTCGATGAACTAACCTGTACACATGTCACCAGGGAACTGCTATCTGACGCTAGGTATAAATACCAACTAGCAGGTTCCCGGCGAGTCCTGTCCGGTGTACTCATAACCCAATGAGCACCTGTATACATCTTAGGTGATCCAACTGACACCAGTGGCTTGTGAGACCGGCCACCGCCCCTCGTCGGGGTCTCGACTGTATACACTAGTATACCCCGGAGTATCGATGCCCTGTCTCGAAACTCCCATGACTAGGGACAACATTTAAGGATGTGCTTATAGACTACCCAACTCTCACGTATATGATCGCCATCATACTGTTGGTAGTCAAGCAAGATCCTAAGGGCTCTATCAACGTGTAACAGTGATCAGTCACCTGAACCTTTACACGACTGATAAAGGCAAACCAGATAGCATACTATCATCTCAAGTAAGACTGTGCTACTGGTATAGGTCCCCCTCAATCATTGCAATCACGTACCTGCGATCCAATAATTGACTTTGATGGCACTATATCCAACAATCTCCCACTTGCACTTAAGGCCAATTATTGCGATGTCGCATACTCACAGCCCGTGTGACACCGAACATCCAACTCCTCTACTAATCAGTTTCACAAAGCCCGTTTGTAAAACTATTGTGTTCGAGAAATAGCCTCAGTGAGTGGAACCGCCATGATGTTTCTTTCTATGTCTCTCTTAATCTCAAGTTCACGGAGAAAACCATCTCCCGAATCGAGTAATACCTGTCTTAGAATATGTCTAGATATCTGATGGGACCTAGTTCATAAATGAACTCCAAATCCAAATTTCTTAGACTGTATTGACAACTGAACCTAATCAGTGTCCAGCATCATGCCTCCCACAGTATCCTCTTGGACCCCTGTCCATAATACCGCCCCCTTCATCAGAGGGAAAACTATAACTCTGATAATCACTCTGTTATCCATGTCACCTTTGAAGCCTGGAATGATAACCGTCTCCCGAAGGAGGCTACCGTCATCAAATCCGTAGAACATGCACTTATGTTCTAAAACTGCTTCCTTATGTTTCTTCAGGATTGGATAAACTTATCGCATCTAGTGCAAAAACAACATCTGGTGTGGTACTTGACATCTCATGATTGACTCAATTGCCTAAGCAAGTGATCTGCCAATCATGCACACCCCTCTCCCCTTTAGTCTGTAAGACACCTTTAGAGAGGGTGACTCCATCATCTGCAGGTACACCACTATGCCAGGAGTCATCTATTCTAAAAACTATTAGAATACTGTCAGAGTACCCATATTGGGAAACTACCCAAATCTAGATCTAAAACCATAGATCTAGAAACCAGATTGTCTGATATTATATCCATATCCTCTGTGGAGAAACAACCGTGTGACGACCACAATATAACCGATAGTAGTATAGGAATTTTACTTCCTACTTTGTGTATGTCATCCATATACCGGGACATCAGACCCTACTACCTTCTTAACAGATCCATCCCTTATTCTGATGAAGTCAAACCCATGACTGTCACATCAAAAATAGATGATCTATCTCCGCTATAACTGCTTAAGTCTATAAATAGACATAAGCTACTTGCCCACTATGCTTCCGCTGCTCCCACTGACCACAACAACCCTCTGGCAGAATAATATATACGTGCACTTCTAAAGCTAGAACGACGCTATACTTAACCTCCTGCCGGGTCTCATAGTCTGGAACAACAGTAGTGTCAAGTCTGGGTAAATAATAACCTCCCTGTCACCGTCCTTGAGGCTACCGAAGTACCTCTCGGGTGTCTGAGATTACCCACCATATCTGCGGAGTGGCTATTGGAATGTCAAACTTGATTGAATCTTTAGGTCCTATTAAATTTTCCGTAATCGTTTGCGGTTCTGGAATCACTTCCAGTTCTACCATACTCCCACTACTGTTTTCTGAAAAAATCCATTTTACTAAAACTGTGGCGAGTCAAAAACACTATCACTATTGATCTTCCAGATGGCAGAAAGTCAACCCTCGTCAAAGCCAGGGTCAGCCCACAAACTGCCATTATAGAAACGTGCCTTGAGTTATCCAGAGTCTGGTTTTAGGCATAAGCTGGACAACTCACCGTACCTTAACATCATTAAGATATGAACCATTCTATATCCAATATAGAAACTTTGGCACTTATTTAATTGGAACCAGATTCAAATCATGCAGCTGTCTCCATTGCATATCAACTTAATGGAGAGAGGCTAATCAGCATTACTCAACTTAGGAATCCATCCAATTATGAGTAACCTGAAAGAGAAATAAGTTTCTCAAAACCATTACTATCATCTGAATACCAATCACAAGAATCTACATTTTCGATCTCTTTGAAGAATCCCGATACTTGCGATATCTGGTTCTCTACTTTATTCTTATACCCACAACTTCTCAAAACTTAGACCTTGTATTTCTACGAAACACTTGTCTAAAAACTAGAGAAGTTACAAGTAAATAGAACATAGTACGAGGACCAACCCCTTTGTCCTGATGGACACTGGACAACATACAATACTCTGTATAAGTCCTCTGAGTTGAATAACTCAAAACTTGTGCATCGTAGGTTGAAAACTGTACTTATGGTTAAGAACTACTCCGTTGTTCAATGCTCCATACCCAATCATCAACTGATATAGGCAAATGTCACGGACATAATTTAAAAATGTTATATCTCACTTTATTAAAATAAACGTACAGATATATCATTTTGAAATTGGTGCACAACAACGGATACTCAAAACCAAATACATGCCATCCGGCAAAAACTCAGGCGACTTCCTCAAATATCACCAATTACAACGAATTCCGATATAATGAGGATGATCACCTTATTCCCAATAACCTACTCCCACTCATCATCTGTAAAACCATACAAATGTGAGAATTATACCTGGTAAATACATACTGTGGAGTAAGTACCTAATCGGGAAATCAGTTTTCCTTTAACAATGCACTGAAACATGAAAATGTTTCGTAGGGGTATCCTGGTATTCCTAGCAATGCCTCTTCCATAATCAAATTCATGACTATAACCGTATATTTCTTTGCCTTCTCTCCAAATCCCTTTATTTGTCTTTATTCATTACCTTCTGTACACCATCGTTAGGCTAAGTGGTTTTCTTCCTTCCCAACAGTTCGGCACCAGCCTATGGCTTGGAAGAAGACTATCCAGTAAGTATAATAGGTGTACTCTCGTAAACCAAGGAGTACTCGCAACTTGAGAGAAGGTGATGATAAAAGACAACTGAATAATACCTTATTCTATTTCTCCCGAACTGGGGAAAAAAGCAAAGGTAAAATAGGAGTGGCGATGAAGTACGCGGTTTGGTCGTGAATGATAACAATCGCAATTTACTTTGCTCTCTTTCTAATCCCTTTATTTTGTCTTTAGTTATTACCTTCTGTACACCCTACTTAGGCTAATTGGTTTTCTTCATTACCTACCTTTCGGCACCTGCCTATGGTTTGGAAGAAGACTATCCAGTAAGCATAATAGGTGTACTCTCCTAAACCAAGGAGCCCTCGCAACCTGAGAGAAGGTGATGATAAAAGACAACTGAATAAACCAGTTCAATTTCTCCTGAACCTGGATCCATCCTCGAAGAAGTTCCCTTCGAGTTCATATATAACCATACGATGGATCTATCCAATGGAAGTGGATGTTCGTAGTGATACGAAGTGTTCTGAGAAATGCAAAGGGTAAGAGAAGGAGCGGCAATGACTTATGCAACTAAGACAATCTAAAAGTCAGTATTTTAAAAAGGTTCGGTCAACATGGTCACTGAGTCATAGTCTAGGGTCGGTCAAAGGTCGCTGCCAAAGAGAGAGAGAAAAGAAACACTCTGCGTGCACTCTAACCTAGATCAGAATTGTTATCACTTTATCCAATCAGGAAACCTCCCACTGTACTGTCAAATTCTCCTCCAAACCTGAAAGAAGAATCAATCGGGATCGCCCGAAAAGTAAACCAACTCATTAGTGGGAATCGGGATCCAACTCTCATCGCATGATAACGTGAAGGAATCCACTCATGTTATCACACTCCAGAAGGTATGCGCATACTTGGCAAGTTTTAGTTTCTTTAGAAACTCCCGATATGATTTTTGCCCCATGCTCTTATGGCCATGGCGTTAGGTCAAAATGCCATAAGTCACATGCCAAATTCTACCCATCATTATCTTGTCAATTTGAACCCACCCGCACATGCCCCTGACGTGGGTCAAATGGCAAAACGACTATCCCAAACCAATTCATCTATCTATGCAACAAATGAATACTCAGCAGCTACCAAACACTATGCCTTGGCGTTAGGTCAAAATACATAGCTTGAATACTACTGAATACCCAAAAGAAATGACGGAGGGCTACGGCTGGTTTTTGGTGAAAAACCTTTAACGTAATGAACTTGATATCGCTGAAGGAACCTGATGGCTTTTTATAAAAATATAGTGGCGAAAACCTTTGCTAAAGAGGTCACTCCCGGTGAAGGGATCTCGGCTCTTTCCTCGTGGAATGAGGTGCAGAATATTCCAACTGAATACCGCGATGCAAAGCAACTTGTAATAGACTATAGTGAAGTTATTACCCTGACGCAAACTTCTGCCCAAGGGGTCACTCCCGGTGAAGGGATATCGGACCTTGCCTCATCGAATGAGGTGTAGGATATTCCAACTGAATACCACTATGCAAAACAAAAGAAAACGTCTTTGTAATAACACTTTTTAAAACTGTTCCAACAACATCCAAACAGGTTTGTTTTCCTTTGCATTGATCAGAATCAACGCAGTCCCATCAATTAATCACACCAGAAAAGAACGAAAATAAAATGTACGTATATGCCATCCGCATTCGTCACTGGGTCCCGTATTTACCCGTTAGGTTACTTAACTAACGACAGAGCGGGGACTGGACTAGTGCGGGTGCAAAACATATACAACATCTACTAGTATATAAACCAATATACAATAATCGCTCCAGGCGTGATAATATGCAACATTACAGAAAAGTAATAAGCATCACAGAACAATACAGATAATCTGGGATCCCCGGGTTTCATAGAGCCGCTGCCGAAACCCGACGTTCCCCTGGTCGTGTGGATAGCCTGTGCAATGAAACCTAGACCCCTACGGGTGCGGCAAGTTACCCGCCAAAACTTGAAGCGAGGCAGCCCCCTACAGCAAAGTGAATGGACCACTCTGCACTTCACGGAATCCGGTAACTTGAGCACCCCTTCTTGGGTCAACCTATACCCCCTACGAGTGCGGCGAATAGTCTGCCAATTCTAGAGTGAGGCCCCTCTGCCTCTCAAAGCCATGAGATGCGGACCCGTTGCCCTCCAGAAACCGGCTATCCGTGCACTCTGTCGCGGGGTAAACCTAGTACAGAAATGAAAAATATGTACAACGGGTACATCGACCTCAGCCCGGTCGTGCCCCAAAAGAATATTATACCAACAGGAAGTGACGGCAGTCCACATGTTGGACGCTCGCCCCGCAATATCAAATGTACAAATAAATCCAAACAACACTACCATTGCACACTGCTATCCACCACGACAAATCCGCAACATCACAGCACAACACAGAACATCAATGCGAATGTCACGTTCGCAAACCCGTCTAAAAGGACTATAGCAATTAGACGCGGTTTACCGCTCGAATGACATTCACGGTCGGAGATATAATGTAAGTACTGCAAACTAACAAGTTTAAAATTTCGATCGACAAAACTTCCCGATGTGGGCCCCACGTACATCTGCTGTACAGTAATAAAATCTGGGCCCAAAAGAAATATTCCAGAAACCACAATTTTCAATGAAGACCCTACTGTAGAAAAATGGTTCACTGTAGCTCTAAAATGGTGGTGGAATCGCGGCCAAACTAGGGTTTGTGCGGCGGTTCCACGGCGCTTTGGAGTCAACAGTTGACCAAATTTTACCAGTATTCTTAAAAAAGCCTGCAAGATTTTTTGAGATGCTCAAAATGATTTTTAGACCTTTTAAAAAATTCGACAGAAACTTTAACATGAAAAATGCGGTTTCGGAAATTTCGTTCGATCGATATTTTAAACGCGTTAGAACAAGTTAGTAAAACTTAATGGCGTGGCTCTGATACCATGTAAGTCTACGGTAGCGCCCCGGCCGTCTTTCAGACGCCAAACGCGGAACAAAAACTTTTATACTGCCGCTATCGCATATTATAACCCGGATATGCCATTAACGCTAAACTAATAAACTACAAAGTGGGTAGAAAGGTTATACCGAACGATCCGAGTCCTTCGTTCTTTAACTATCATCCCACGCTCCGTTGCGGCTGCTCCGATCTCCTGGCTCCTCGTCGAAGTGGCACCACGTCAACGGATCTTTATACGGGCTCCCGCCTCTAGACCGAGGCAACTCGGTCATCAAGTCTGCTAAAAGAGATGATCAAGATGAAATAGAGAATGAGTAGAACACTTTGTCTCGCTTCATCCAAAACCATGGATGAACGGTTAATGAAGTTGCCTTTTGGAGTAATGAGAAAAGAGCTATCAAATTTCCATGAACCAAATTAATCATCATCTTTTTTCTACCAAGTGAGAGAGAGGGAAAAATCAATCCAAGAGGCAACCATATAGGCCGGCCACTTATATGAAGGGAGGAGGGTGAGTGTAGGAGCAAAGGGGTAACCATAAGGAAAAGATCAATAACAAATATCCTTCATGCAAACAAAACCACATTAATGCAAATTCCACCTTGCAAAAAACATTTAATGCATAATGGTGACTCACTAACCTAGTCACCAAATCTAGAACCTTCCACATGACTCACCCTCATGACTCATCCAAGGAAAAGATAAATCCGCATTAAACCGAATGTTTAAGACGGGTGATAGAAAACTGACAACTTCTAAAAGCGATCCCGAAACGAATTTCAGGATAACCCCGTAACAGTATAAGCATACCCGCATTTGTATTACGACCGAATACAAATGCAACTGAGACAAAGATATTATATCTACAAAGTATAATACATGGATCCGGCTTAAACCAAAGCCCACCAGTATTATCTGCCCGAAATATGACACGTGCGTAAACGCACGTGCATTTTCCGAATCCTGCCATAAAACCATACGGCCTCTACAACGTTTCGCCCAAACTTGGGAAACTATCTGTGGGGGACTCTAATGACTCATCAGTATCCTGGCAGTGGGTTTAACCACAAGCCGTCAACGGCACTAGCTGTGCGTAACGGCTGCCCATGTACTGACCTTATGGGAAGCCGATGAGAGAACTCATCCTGGAACCCTACTGAGCCTAATAGTAACAATATACATACAGTCCGGCCCGTTCATCTATGAGTATCGCATATCGGGCCTAGGGGGCTGGTAACGTCAGACCCCCAATAGCGGTATAAGTCGTGTCGATGTGTAGCCCAGAACACCCTGAGATACTACTGGAGTACCTACCATTAAATCTCCTACCTCGGCCGAGGGTTTTGTATAATGGCTCTCCTAGACACAGCGCGATCTCACCCCCAATACCGGGAGAGACGAATCCCCTGCCGATCCGCTCACTTGCCTCCATGTGGCTCGGGACTGTACCCAAAAAGAACTTGTTTGCACGACTCCTTTGAGCCGTGGTAGGGTAGGAATCAAAGCACAGTGGGAACTCACACGAGACAAATGACAACCTCAGGTCGATGAACCAACCTGTACACATGTCACCAGGGAACTGCTATCTGACGCTAGGTATAAATACCAACTAGCAGGTTCCCGTCGAGTCATGTCCAGTGTACTCATAACCCAATGAGCACCTGTATACATCTTAGGTGATCCAACTGACACCAGTGGCTTGTGAGACTGGCCACCGCCCCTCTTCGGGGTCTCGACTGTATACACTAGTCTACTCCGGAGTATCGATGCCCTGTCTCGAAACTCCCACGACTAGGGACAACATTTAAGGATGTGCTTATAGACAACCCAACTCTCACGTATATGATCGCCATCATACTGTTGGTAGTCAAGCAAGATCCTAAGGGCTCTATCAACGTGTAACTGTGATCAGTCACCTGAACCTTTACACGACTGATAAAGGCAAACCAGATAGCATACTACCATCTCGAGTAAGACCGTGCTACCGGTATAGGTCATCCTCAATCATTTCAATCACGTACCTGCGTTCCAATAATTGACTTTGAGGGCACTATATCCAACATTCGGTTTGGCTCTATACCTGGCTGGCTCCAAAGACTCGCTCCCTTCTTCAAAGACAAATTCTGGGTGATTGGGAATGCGGAAAGTCACATTCCTGGCCCGGCAATCAATAATCATGTGGAATGTACTCATCCAATCCATCCCGAGAATTGTGTCATAGCTGCCTGTTCCGATTAAAAGGAAATTCTCGTAGAATTCCCTGCCACAAACTACTACCGGACAAGATCTATATTCTCGACTGGATACTATAATACCATTACCCGTATGTATTTCCCATCCCATGGACAATGGTTCGTGTGGTATGGAGCGTGTATCGACAAAATGTGCAGATATGAAACAGTGTGATGCTCCGGAATCAAACAGTACTCTAGCTGGCATAGAATGTACGAGTAGAATACCTGTAACAACTTCTCCTGAGGCCTCTGCCAGCTCAGCGGTTAGGATGAAAGCCCTCCCTTGACCGCGGCCTGTGTTGGTCTGCCTCCTTTCTAGCGATCTCTGCTGCTGCGATCCAGGCCCTCCCTGTAGCTCTACTCGCTGAGGACACCCACTCACCCGGTGCTGGTTGGATCCGCAAATTAAACACTGTCCTTTGGCCCGACGACAGTCCTTCTGGGTATGTCCATCCCTATAGCAGTAACCGCAGACTAAGGCATTACCCTGTGGACGATGCTGGGGCACAAAGGGATGCTTCATCTGTGTCGTTCCTGGCCCGTGAACTAGTATGACCCCTCGAGACGGTGTGTGAGTACGCGCCGGAACAACTGGGTGCCTCCTATCACTCGAGCTGGGCCCTCTGAATTTACTGATTAGCTTCTCCTGAATTCGTGCAGCTTTGAGCACCTGCGCGAAGGTCTGCAACTCGAGTGACGCAATCAGCTGTTGCAGCTCAAAGTCAAGTCCCTGTAAGAAACGCCTGGCCCTGGTGGCCTCTGAAGTAACCATATATGAAGTGAATCGGCTTAGCCGGTTGAATTCTGCCGCATACACGTCAACAAGATGGCCGTTCTGCTTCAGTAAGATAAATTTCTCTTCCATCTCCGCCTTGGCGGTGGGGGGAAAGTAGTGGTCCAAGAAGCACTCTTTGAACTTGCTCCACTCGATCGGCCCATCGAGTCTGCTCTCTTCGACGGACCACCAAGTACGGGCTTCGCCCTCTAGCTGAATCTTTATTACATTCACCTTCTCTTCATCAGGTACCCGTGCGGCCGTCGGTAGGTTCTGAACATTGACCAGCCATTGTTCGGCCTCGAGTGGTTCGGCTAGTCCCGTAAACACAGCTGGGTGTAATCTCCGAAAATCCGATACCGTGCCAGTCCTGGCAGGCGTAGCTGGTGTAGCGGTGTTCTCGGGAGCGGTGGATCCCCTTAATGCGGTAATCGCCCTGAGTCCTTCAGTAAGTAGGTCCTTCTTTCTCTCTTAAGCTTCCGCGACGTTAAAGCATTCAGGATCCTCTCTGTGCGATCCTGAGAACTAGAGTCTGAGGAGAGGTCGTTCGGAGAAGTCATGTCGCTGAAAATAGATGAACAGATAGATTAGATTCTAGAATGAAAGTGGGAATTTCTGAAGCGAACATATAATAAAGCGTAGTTAATGTTATCCCTTAATATTAAGCTTTGCTCTGATACCAACAAAACCATGTCACGCCCCGCTTCCCAAAATACAGAATATGGGAGGCGACTAGGCTAGCCATGCTCCTACGGTCAAGGATAATCCCGCCATAGTCACACTTCGGCTTCTAGTATTATATGGTAATCAGTAATTACAGCACAGAAGTAAAGAAAACACATTACTAGTTTATTGCACCAACTTTCATTGTTCACAGTTTACAATAGAATGAAATAAAAGAAACTACTAACCAAGTGCGAATACAAGGTTGATTTATGGAAAACAGTAAAAGTACTGAGGGCACGACCGTCTAGATCTCCGCGAGCTCGAAGGGTAGGTCTGACTCCTGAATCCGGTCCTCTTCAAACTCTGAGCATGCATTCTCAGGTCGTCAGGGCGACCCAATAGCAATATTATAATAATCATGAAAGACAAGAAAAATAAAAGTAATAACGGTGGAGATAATAAATGCAGGCAAACAATATGTCATAAACTGATGTAAAGTATGCTCTGTGTCCTTATCGGTCTCTAAGTCATTTTGAAATCGAGATGCGGAAAGGAGTGATCATGTTTAACGAGGGTCTCATACGTACCCGAGACTATGGCCCACGATGCCCGGGACATAACCATGTCAGCCGGACCGCTAGGTCCAACCTAATATATAAGAGCCGCTGTTCGAATGATCATCCTCTAAAAAATCACTGAACTCGCTAAATAAAATTTCCTTTCCATTTCGATTTCCCCCTTTTCCCCAGGTTTCACTATTTATGAGTATGGTCTAGTTGTGTACAAGTACGTACCAATAACACGGTTTTATTCACTGTTCACTGTATTATCACTATCACGAACCATTCACTTCTCACTGACGTACTTGACACTCCTAAACCGATACCATTCATGCTCGACAATACATTGTACATTGAAACTTAATAATAATGCGCACTATCACTAGAGGTATTGCGGTCGGGTATAATATGTGCATTTATGCCGCTAAACCAATCATGTGCAATGCAAGTTATTATGCGTCTTATGAACTTATAAAAATCACATTAAATCATATATTCAGAATTAAATAAAATGATACAAAAGCGGTAATAAATAAACTCAGTTTGAAGTTCAAAGAAATTTATTTCAAGTCAATCGGGTTTCTGGTTCGCAAATTACAGTCGTTTCATTTTAAGTGTTCGCTACTGGAAATTCAGTTTCTGAACTGAAAATCCATTTTGCAACACAGTTTTCAGCTTGTTAGGATCAAAATTAAGCAACGTTATAGTTGAACAAAATTTAGGTTTATCAGTTAGGTTTCCAACTCACCATACGGATTGATAATATCCATGGTGTACTGGAAGTTATACCTTGTACAATAAAGGGGTATACGTTCTGTTCCTGTTTGGGACTGCTATATGTTCTGTTGATTTAAAAAATAATTTAAATAGTAAACGACAGTAAAAACGAATGAGACCACTTTCAATGGTTAGATAATAGATTTATATTCGCTATGGTATAGGGTTCCGCATTATAACATTTTCTTACAGCAGGGTGAAAGTATTTACAAAACGAGAATCGACAGCCAGTGCTGCTCTGAACTGCAGTCCAGAGCCGCACCCCAAACCAGTTTCCGTCACCTTTTTAGCATAGAAACAGATTAAAACTCTTATGGGGTTCTAGGTCGTCGAGTCGTATTCGTTATGAGCCTCGAACGCAATATTCCAATTTGTAACCAATTAACTGTGATTTTTACAAGGTTGAGGTACGGGAAAATTTCAGTTTTAGCGGGTCTAAATGGGAAAGACCTATCACGTCATTAAAGACCGTATTTTCCAGCCAAATCATAACACAATGTTCGTTATCACTCGGGCCATCCGAGGTGATTAGTTTCTGTCAATTTAACAGGGGTTTTCAATTCGGGTTTTGCATTGAACACTTGTATTACATTGTTTCGCACGAAAAGTATATATGAAATTGATTGATAATTGAATTGAATAGGTAATATTAGCATGAGGCAAGCATTATACTTGCCTGACGACGTATCGACGACAGTTCGGCTGCGGCAACGGCGCGATCGCAACACAAGTGCGATACGGTAACTTGACTTGGCTCAAGCTCGAGTTCTCGGCAGCGACGGCTTGGTTGCTGGGGTCTTGACGGCGAGGGTGGTGGTGGTCGCTGTTGTCGGCGCTCGATGGCGAGGCAACCAGGGTGGCTGAGGTGGTCGAGGGTTTGAGGAGGAGGCGAGGGGCTCGGCTATGGAGAGGGTGGCCGCCGGTGAGCTCGTGGGTTAGAGGAGCTCGGGGGGGGGGGAGATGAGGAGAGAGTTTGTGAGGGTAAACGCCGACGATGTGGGCTGCAGTGGCCGGAGGAGGTTGATGGCAAGGGAGGAGCTCGAGTTGGAGGCGATGGGGAGCTCTGCCACTGTTATAGGGAGCTCGACCAGGAGCTTGGGTGGAGAGAGGAAGGGTCATGGGTGAGGGTAGAGGTGGTGGAAGTCGGCTTGGTGGCGGGCTGCAGAGGTCGATGAGGGAGGTGCAATGGTCGTGGTGTCTCTGATGAGGGGAGCTCACGGTAATCGGAGGTGGTGGGTTGAGGTGTCTTGGGAGTGAGAGGGAGAACGAGAGTGAGGGGGAGAGAGAGAACGTGGGTTACGAGAGGGGGAGAGAGAGAGGAAACGTGGGTGAGATGAGAGAGAGAGAGAGAGAGAACATGAATGGGGTGAGAGAGAGCAACGCGTGTTTTTATTTAATAAAAAATTTTAAAAGAGAGAGAGAGAGAGAGAGATAACAGGAAATTGAATTAATAGGTTTTAATGAAATTTTAATTGGGTAAGATTTGGGTTTAAATGAGGGTATAGAATTTTGAATGTTGAAAGGAGAGGAGAAGGTAAATAATTTGAATATAATTTGTTGTTTTTAAAATAAGGTCTTGGGTTGTTGGGCTTGGGCTCAAGAATTTTGAAGGAAAAATTGTGGGATTTTAAATATAGACTTGGGCATAGGGTTCATAGGAAAGCAAAAATAATTAGAATATAATATAAAATGTAAAATGGGTAAAAATATTTTATTTGAATACGGGTATTGGCATAGATGAAGACCGGTTATTACAGAAGTACTGGGATGGATCCAACCTTTCTTCAGGAGTTCGTCCAACTGTATACGGATCTCTTTCAATCCCTTCAAACTTATTCGGTATAGAGCTTTGATTACAGGTTGTGCACCAGGTTGTAAATCAATACTAAATTCAAGAGCTCGATCGGGAGGCAAACTTAATATGTCTTCAGGGAACACATCCTCGAACTCTCAAACTATTTCAGGTTTTTCTTCTTCAGCTGGTAGGGGGAACACTTCCGCATTCTTCGGTTTAGCATGGTAGCTTTCTGGCTCCAAGGTTCTATTTCCACTTTTGAAATAAAAAACTGGGTGATCTGATATCTCAAATAATACTCTCTTTTGACAACAGTCAATGGTAGCATAAAATACTCCCAGCCAATCCATTCCTAACACAATATCGAAATTTTGTATGTCCAGTACTTTAAAATTTGCGTAGAATTCTCGACCGCAAACTACAACCGGGCAATGATCATATCCCAAAGTTGCCTTCAAGACACCATTCCCGGAACTGACATTCCAGCTTGAAATGAGTGGTTTCACCGGAATCGCGTGCATTCTCATGAATCGTTGTGACATGAAGCAGTGTGAATCTCCAGTGTTGAAAAGTTCGAGTGCAGAAAGGGTGGATACTAGTATAGTTCCTAAGTTATGCGAGGTCGTGTTTAGATATAGGGAAAATATAACGATGCACAAGAATTGAAAGGTTGAAAGGATGAGGGAATTTACCAGTGATGACTTGTCCGGTGGCTTCGGCCTCCTCGACCGTCATTGTAAACGCCTGTTGTCTCGGTACAATCCTCCTCATCGGAGGCACATTTCTCAGTCCTTGAGGCACGTTTCTCTATTCCTGATGGAACACTCGGCGTTGGGGTTGAGTGGTCTGGGTGCGGGGAGTTGGAGCTGGTAGAGCTAACCGGGTAGAAAGAGCTTGGATCGTCGGTCTAGCTGGAGGGTTATGGGGTCCTCGGTTCTGTGGGCATACTCCAATGGAGTGAGTAGAAGATCCACAGATCAGGCACAAGTTGTTCATCGTGTGCCAGTTCTTCACAAGATGCTATATTCTCTTGCAGTAAATGCAAAAGTCTGACCTGTTGTTGGCAAACAATCCTACTGGCCGCCGAGATGGTCCGTTAAAAGCTGGCCTTGAAGAGACCTCTCCTGTGATCTGGTGCACAGGGTATTTCACACTGGCAGTCTACAGCCTGCCCTTCTTCTTTACAACATCCTCATAGCGTCGGGCAACCTTCAAAGCAAGTTCATGGGTTGGGAAATCCCTGTAGCGAATGCAACTTAGATTTCAGGGTCCAACCCTTGCTGAAATCGTCATGCTCGGATATCAGCAGTTGGAATAAGATGTGCAACGAATCTTTTATGACCTTGTGTTAGCAGTGTTGTGAGTGAGATCAAAAAATTGAATTTGAGACTATATCTTACCTGCTGAGCAGGGTAAACTCGGTATCATATTCATCCACAGATTTGACCAACATCGAGCCTTATTGTAAATGGATAAATTGCTGCTCCATGTCAAAGCGGGCAGTCTTTAGGAAGTACTTGGCATCGAAGAGCTCTCAGAATGTTCTTCATTCTATCGGGTGCGAGACGACTCTCCTCAGCCTTCCACCAAACTCTAACGTTATCGGTCCGTTGCAACTTAACAACTCTCACCCAAGCAATATCTGACACTTGAGCTGCTTCCAGATCATCCTCGATTGCTTGTGCTTATTCTTCTGCTTCAAGAGGGCTCTCCTTACCCGAGAAATTCTTTGGGTGCGGTTCCCGAAATTGCTTAACTCCGGGTGCTTCGGCTTCGAGGCGATTCATCAGGATAGCAGTCTGCTGCTGCTGACCCTCTAATAGGCTCTTGATAGCCTTAATCAGTGTCGTTTGCTCATTGATAGGAGTTGCAACGGTATGTGGTGGTGGTAATGTAAGTGGTGGAGTATTGCCATTAACGTTTGTGCTGGTGTTGTTCGGAGATTCCATCACCTTGATATAAAAGATAAGTTAGGATAGATTCAAGGAATTTTAAACGCAAGGAATGTAAATGTTTGTTGAATTCATTAATTCTTGTGGTAAATTGTTTACGACTTCATACAGAACTGACCTGCAAGGGCCATCAAAAAAAACAAGTCACGCCCCGTTTCCTAGTAGACAAAAACGGTGACGTGGCAAGCCCGCGGCATATTTATCTAGAGAAGGTCATTCCCTAAATAAATATACTAAGCGTATTGAAACAATATTACACAATGCAAGAATAAATGGAGACCGTAAATTTTTTTCCAACAAACATTTTTATTTACATTCAACTTCCAATATTTACAAGTACATGAGTTTCAGCTGAAAGTAAATACAATAAGAAAAATGCCTAAACAAGTAGCATACATAAACTGAAGAAAAGTGAAGCTGAGCTAGCATCCACTTCCTCCGTCTCGACCATATCTGACGAACATTCCAAGAAAATAAAGGTGGGTGGAATGCCCGTCAGCGAACTAGCGCTCGGTAAGTCCCAAGGATAAATTAAGAGTAATGAAAATGACAGGTTTAGAATATATGTATTTGACGAGTAAGAGTATATGTTCAAGGGTAAGTATATACTATAGGTCTCTATATGGTCACTATGTTAATGTTAAGTTCCAAGTGTGAATGTCAACGCAACCGTAGAAGTATTCACGAGCTCAATAGTGGAGCCCCAGGAGCAAGGAAACACATGCACATTTCATGTGTTAGCATCGGGGCTCTAGGTTGTGGATGAGTCAACCCGACTGATATTCGAGTAAAATAAAAAAAGTGGTTAATACGGGGCTCCTGAAACTCCGTTTGATTCACACAAGAAATTATCTCAAGCACCCCGAGTATAATATATTATAACTAGTTAATATATTTAATTGATTCGATTGATTGATTAACATGTCTTGATCGAAACCATAGATTGCAAAAGGTGTAGAATGTAGTCGAGTGAGTCGAGTAATATGCGAGTCATCACAATTGCAATCTTGGTTCGAGTCAAGTTGGTTCGAGTAGATTGGATTCGAGTTCATGTTCAGCTTTAGATTCAAGTTGGGTTAAAGCTTGAATTTGTACTCGAATTTGAGTTCAAGTTTATGTTTGAGTTTAGATTCGAGTTTAGGTCTTATCATGTGAATTGATATAAATTGTTAAAAATCTTATGTTCGGGAGAAATCGGCAACTACTGCACATGGACGGCGGGATTTGTGTCTTTTTCCAAGACAATTGCCATTTGATAACTCTGTTAAGTTGTCTAACCTGAATAAGCAAGCACTCATTTTCTTCGGCTTCCTGGGGCTCAAGAGAATTGATCTCACTTAAACCTATATTAATCTAGAGTTCTTAAATATTGTTTGTATATTTCGATGTGGTTTTATGAAAAATACTTTAATATAGTTTAAAAATAAATCTCGAGGGTGATTTATAATATTTAGGATTTTCATGAACATGTATTTTAATTGTTGGGGTATTTTAGTGATAAAAACATTGCTTTTAAAAGTTTATGGTATTTTTATGAAAAATAGCTCTTTTTGATAACTTGATGGTATTTTATTAAAAAAATTAATCTTTAAAAAATAGTTTTGTAGTTTGTTTTTATTGAAAATATGAATTATAGATTTATATAATTTTTTTCCAAAATTTAGTTTTATTTAGAAAAGTTGTATTTCTTAAAAACCGTATTTTTATTTCCTTTCGAGACCGAATACTCCTTAAGGAGTTTTGCGTTTCGCTCTACTATCTAGAATGTGCGATAATCTGCATCATCCATTAGCGGGTCCCCTAACGAGGGTTGTAGAGGCGTAATTGCCAAGAATTTTAAAATACCGATTAAAAGAAACCCGTTTTGAAAAGGTGTGGTATTTTAATGAAAATCTTTTCCTTTGAATTACCCATATACTTAGAATACCGTGCTATTAAACCATAGTGTGCGTGTGGGGTAGGTCATTACCCCATAAAGCTTCTAGGGGTTGGATATACTAGATATCGAAAAGAGGTGATGTAAATCCTTAGTTCCATGTATATATTTTCCGTATTTTCCATAATTTTACAATTATTTTTGCACATTTTTTATATTTTTATTTATTATTTTTCCTAAAATAAACCCAAACCCTTTTTTTCCTAACCCGTACCCGACTCGACCGACTCCCCCCCACCACACTTCTTCTTCTCCTTTTGCTTCTCTTCTTTTCCCTCTAAAATTTTCCCCAACGTCCCTTTCCTCCTTCCTCATGACCGCCACCTCGTGACCCGCACCCACCTTCATGTCGCCTTCGCCAACGATCTCCCCGAGATCCCCTCCCCTAAATCCTCACTTGCTCCCCTCTTTCGCCCCTCGCCGATGCCTCCGCAAGACCCGCTCCCCCACGACCTCGTCTTCGCCCACGTCTCAACCACCTCCATGATTTTGCGACCCCTCCCCTGCGATCACCCCCTACCTTTCCCTCGCTCTCAATAACTCTCCCTCTCTCTAGCTCATTCAATCTTTTTCTTAAAAAAACTCACCGACACTCCACTGTCACTGCACTGCCGCCGACCAACTCTTCCGGTGATCACCACAACCATCACCACAGTTCTCTTGTCCACCGCCACTGCACTGCCGCCGACCAACTCTTCCGGTGATCACCACAACCATCACCACAGTTCTCTTGTCCACCGCCACTACTCCACCATAGCTCCCCACTACCCCTTCACGATTCCAAACACTAACACCGACACCCGAGCTCCACCCAACCCTCTCCATAGACGTGCCCACCTCATCCTTTTTCCAACGCCGGCAACATCAACCCGGCCCCATCTCCGGCTCACCTCCCGACTGCCACTGCTGCAGCTGCGGCCCTAAGCCAACTCATCGTTGCCCCTTGCCCACTCCAGAACCACCGTGCTCATATCGAACCAGCTTCCGCACCGCCATCATGCGTGACTGCACCACCGCGTGCCCGGACGTGTCGCGGCTTGTACCTGCCTCTGTGCTACCTCATACCCATTCCCTGTGCCACACCGAACCCCCACGCCGTGCCAGCCTCTGTGCCATGCCGTTCCATGCCGTGTCAGCCTCCGTGCCACCTCATACCCACTTCCCATGCCACACCGTACCCCCACACTGTGCCAGCCTCCATGCCATGTCGTGCCAGTCCCCGTGCCACGCCGTGTCAGCCTCCGTGCCACACCGTACTCCGATCCAGTACACGCGCCGTGCCCACTCCCACACCATGCACCGAGCTAAGATCATGCCCACTACCGTGTCACGCCCGCGTTGTCACCATGTCTAGTACCGGATCTCCACGCATCGCGCTCACGCCACACATCGTGTCCAGCATCGCATAGTCTCGTGTGTGTTAGTGTATATACCCTAGAGGCCATTACTGTATCATACTGGATTGTATATTACTTGATGGAAGCTTGGGATATTCACCTTGTATTGACATTCTTGCTCAAAATGGTAGTATGCTACTTGGTTTGTTTCTGATTTAATGTGTGCATGTGTTTCTTTTAGCATATCGCCTTTACACATTAGTGGAGCCCTTAGGATCTTTGCTTGATTACCAGCGTTGTGATGGCAGTCACATTCGTGGGGGCTGGGTAATCTATAAGCACATCCTTTTGCAGGTCCCTAGTCACAGGACTATCGAGACAGGGCATCGATACTCCGGAGTAGACTAGCGTATATGCTTCTCATCCCAGCTTGGGAGACGGCTTGTCCCACAGCCGTCAGTATGTCGTACTTGGGATAGTATGCGGGTGCTCGTTAGGTTACGAGTACACTGGACATGACTCGTCAGGAACTGTTGGTTGGTATTATACCTATTATCAGTTATCAATTCCCAGGTGACAAGAGTATAGCTTAGTCCGTTGACTTGACACTGTCACTTCGCCTCGAGTGTGTTCCTACTGTACTTTGATTACTACCCTACTACGGCTCAAAGGAGTCGTGCAAACAGGTAGTTTTGGGTGCAGTTCCGAAGCACTTGGAGGCAGTGACGGTTAGACAGGATTCGTCTGTCCCGGTATTGGGGGTTGATATCGCGCTGTGTCTAGGAGAGCCATTACACAAAGTCCCTGGCCAGGGCAAGCGAGATAGACTGGTAGGTTTCCAGTGTTATCTCAGGTGTTCTGGGCTACACTCCGGCACGACTTGTACCGCTAGTAGGGGACTGACGTTTACCGCCCCTCTAGGCCCACCATGCGATGTTCTTAGACGAACAGACCGGACTGTACGGAGACTGTCACATTCAGGCTCAGTAGGAGTTCAGATGGGGTTTACCTCGTCAGTCTTCTTATCGGCATCTACCTTGGGACCGTTACGTACAGCTAGTAACGCTTGCGGTCTGTGGTTAAACCCACTCCCAGCGTAGTGTCGAGTCTTTAGAGTCCCACATAGAGGGTTATTCGCCTTTAGGCAAAATGAGTAGAGGTCGCATGGTATTGCGACGGGGTTCGTTCACATCCGCGCGCTTGTGCACGTTTGGTGTCCGGACAGCTTATACTAGCGGGCTTTGGTTTAAGCCGGATCCTAGTATATGATTTGGGATTGGTTTTATCTCATTGTATTCGTGTTCCTCGGAACACGGATACGGGTGTGTATGCACAGTTGACTGAGACAGAGGCAGAAGACTTTGATTAGGGTTGATGACCATTGTCATTTTCTTAACCCTAATGTTTATGTGTGAATTATGATTTATTGATATTAGTTAATTATAATTGTGCATGGTTAGGGTTGTTGACCATTTGACTATACTTGACTTGTTGACCTTGGTTGACAAGTTGACCATCATCATTCCATATGAAAGATGCTCTTTGATCCTTGTAAAAGCATTTAATGTGAAATGATAATTGTCATTTCTTGATTAACCATGACAATTATCTTTTGCTAATTATCTAATTTCTATAATTCACATATATGTGAGAAGGTTGAGATATTCTTCTCACTTTATCATTTTCATTCTCTCTCCCCCTCTTCCTCTCTTTCTAGCTCTCCCCTATCATGTGTTGAGAACCATTTGAGCTTGAGATAATCCCTCCAAAAACACTCTCTAGTCTTTCTAAGGTCCTAGGTCTAGCACACCCAGCACCTTAGTTACTTCTAGTTTGAGGTTGGAGCCAAAGGTTGAGGCCCCCGGGTGGATCTTTCTTCGGCAAGAGAAGCGACAAGGAGAACCCGTTCTTTCACTCCAAGGAGCAAGGAGAGAAGGACTTGAAGACCTATGTATAACCCACTTTCCGAGTAGCTAAACTCTTTACCTTTGTTAGTTAGTTTTGTTTAGCAAAGATTCCTCCTTTACATAGTCCATGTTGCCTAGAGTTGTAAAAATCGAATTTTTCATAACGTTTCCTCCTCCCCGCAAGCACCGGGGTGGGCAACGTGGACTTACAGTGGTATCAGAGCCTAGCTAAACACAAACTAACTAGTTAGCAATGTATATAGAACTTCGATCGGAAAAAATCGCAAAACATTTTTTCAAAACCCTAACTTTCTGCTGATTTTTAAACCTGCTTTAAAATTAATAAATCATATCTTAAAAATCGGCTCAGGCTTTTCTAAGTACAGGCAAGAAAAACGACCCACTGAACCGACCAACTCATCGCGGTTCCGCGGCCGAGTTGACTCGGCCGTGGATCATTTTTCCTGCAGTTTACTTCTGGGGGTGTTTTGTGATTTTTGAGATAGTTTGTTTCCACCCAGATTTTCCAGAGAACAAGTTGGTTTTTGGGGTGGTCACAAATCCGTATTTTTGATCGAACTTCTTTACACTTTGGCTAATGAGTTATATCTGTGATGTGATATATGTATTGAACGTCCGCTAATCTCTATACGTCAATTAGTGGGGGTTATACATATCTGTGATCTGTAATGTTGATGGTATGTGTATATGAATCAGTTGGATTGTCGCGGATGAATAGCCGGGGGGTTGTGAGATGAGAGTTTTTCTTATTCTATGTAAATTGATGTAATATTATTTGTATGGCCGCACAACCGGGTCGGGGTTGTAGCCGTCATTGTATAATTTCTTTTTACTGTTTTTGCTCCTAGGATAGACCCGAGGTGGGGTGCACAAACTACCGGGTATCTCGAAGTGACGAGTGGCCTACTCACGGTGTTGATGGAGGTTGCTTCGCTTCGGGTACTTGGCGGGTAGTTTTCCGCACCCGTAGGGGTCTAGGTTGGGGTTTGTCTATTCATCGCGACCGTGTAATCCGTTCTTCGTTACAGGCTCGTACGAATTGCGGATTCCTAGTATATCCAATGTATTCATCTGTGATCTGGAATGGCTATCATTGTATGTGACGAATGTTTATATATATCTATATGATATCTATTTAGGCGTTTCTTATGTTTTGCATCCACGCTAGT
This sequence comes from Agapanthus africanus, assembly GCA_030015575.1. Lineage (NCBI taxonomy): Eukaryota > Viridiplantae > Streptophyta > Magnoliopsida > Asparagales > Amaryllidaceae > Agapanthus > Agapanthus africanus. The sequence goes on along the minus strand of JASDDO010000016.1, from coordinate 20,808,437 downwards.
CCAGCCCCCGCTCTGTCGTTAGTTAAGTAACCTAACGGGTGATGACGGGACCCCGTGGCGAATGCGGATGGCATAAGCGTGCGTCATATTTTCGTTATTTTCTGCAATGGTAGGATTAAATGATGGGACGCATTGGAATTAATGCAAGAAATAAAATAAACCAAGTAACAGTCGTTGGAACACTTTCAAAACCACTCGGTTCTTTTCAAAACCAAATTTTAAATGCGGAGCTTGAACCACTCCTTTTGAAAGCTATCTCGTTCCTTCGATTATATCAAGTTCACTACGTTCACGGTTTCGCCAAAACCATTCGTAGCCCTCCGTCGTTTCACATGAATGGTCAATAAGTATTCAAGCTATGTTTGTTGGCCAAAGTCAAGGCATAGTGATTGGTAGCTATTGGGTATTTATGTGCAGCATAGATAGATGTGTTGGTTTGGGGCAGTCGTTCTACCTTGTTGGCCAAAGTCAAGGGTATGTGCTGGTTGGCCTAAATTAACCTGGAGAATGACGGGTAGAACTTGACATGTGACTTATGATTTGTTGGCCAAAGTCAAGGTCATAAGAGCATGGGGAAAAAATCCACATCGGGAGTTTCAAAAGAACTGAAACTTGCTAGCGCTGCATACCATTTGGAGTGTGATGATTCTGGTAGGATTCCTTCAGTTTTTTCACGCGATGATATTTGGATCCCGATCCTACTGTGAGTATATGCTACTCCTCCGGAACTTTCTCACTTAATGATCAATGCTATAAACCAAGTAGGTGTCTAGAAAGGTGTTAGCGGGGCTACGCCCACAGGGAAAATAGGTTACTTAATTAAGGAACTTCGCGAAAGCGTTGGAAAACCTCCCTCGAAGTACCGACACTGGCCTGGCTGAACGGTTAAGCAAGTATTGTACGGTGAGATTGATCCCGACTAATTCTTCCTTTAGGGTTTGAGGAGGGATTCGAGAGACAGTGGGAGCCATCCTGCTTAGACAAATTAAAAACCACTCTAAACTTGCAAGAGCATCATGCTAAAGTGTTTCTTCTCTCTCTCCTAATTGCAGCGACCATTTATCATGACTGGACTTAAGTTACTTCTAGATAAAAACATACTGACAGGGCAACTACAAAGATTGGCTCAGGAATGTCAAAATGGCAATCACTTATGACAAGTTGGGGTATCTTCTTACCTCCAAGGCTCCCCCTGTCCTAGGTCCCACCTCCAGCGTCGCGGATAAGGAAATCCGTAAGACTTGGGAGATCGACTGCGCGAAGGCCAAGTGCCTCGTGCTTGCCTCTATGGACAACGAACATCAGAGGAGGCACGAGAATATGGACCTCGAATCCATATTTCTCCATACAAAAGAACTGTATGGAGAGCAATCTCGTATCGCAAGATACGAAGTGTCGAAGAAGTTATTTTCGGCAAGATTGGCCGTCGGATCATCGGTAGCGGAACACGTGCTTAAGATGATTGGCTACATAGAGGAGCTCGCGGACCTTGGGACCACGTTGGAGAATGGGCTCTATACGGACTTGATTCTCCAGTCCCTTTCTTCCACTTACGCCCAGTTCATCCTGAACTTCAACTTGCAAGAAAAGGAAGTTGAACTTTCAGAACTCCTCAACATGCTGAGGAGTGCAGAGGGCACCCTACAGAAAGGTAGGAAAACATCCACTTTGTTTGTAGGAGGATCTTCCTCTTCTAGGTCCAGGGCGAAAGCCAAGGGAAAGAAGAAGAAAACCCCCGCCAAACCAAGGGGCGGTGTTAGTAAGGTGGATATGAAGGGAAAGGCAAAAGCAACAAAAGTAGCGGGGAAGCTAGTGGATAAGGAAGAATGCTTTTACTGTCACAAGAGTGGACACTGGAAGAAAGATTGCAGGGCTTGGAAAGCCAGAACACAGGATCTGAAGCAGGTTACGGCTTCAGCTTCAGGTGTGTATGTTATTGAAAGCTGTCTATCAATAAACTCTACGTCCTGGGTATTGGATACCGAATCAGGATCTTATATCTGTAATTCTTTGCAGGCGTTGAGAAAGCGTAGGTTTTTGAAAGTAGGTGACATGACCCTCAAAGTTGCAAACGGAGCTAGCATGGATGCTGAGGCCGTGGGGGACTATCACCTGGGAATGTCAGATGGACATGTTTTGGTTCTACGTAATTGCTTTTTTGTACCCAACGCAACTTGTAATATCATTTCTGTATCTTTTATTTCTAAAGAAGGTTATGAATTTGCGTTTGTAAGTAATGTTGTAAACATTCACCTTAATCAAGTTCTGATTGGGTCAGGTACATTGAGCAATGGTATATACGTATTAAACCAACCACAGATTTTCAATGTCCAGAATACACACAAAAGAAAGTCTCCGGAAACAAATCAGACTTTCTTATAGCATTGTAGACTGGGTCACATCAATGAGAGAAGGTTGTCGAAGTTACATACAGAAGGATATTTGGATCCGTTCGAATATCAATCATATGCAACTTGTCAATCCTGTCTCAAAGGAAAGATGACAAAGACTCCGTTCACTGGACACGGAGTAAGAGCGAGCGAGCTCTTGGGACTCGTACACAGCGACGTGTGCGGTCCAATGTCTACGCATGCACGAAGCGGTTATTCTTACTTCATTACTTTTACGGATGACTTTTCAAGGTACGGTTATGTCTTCTTAATGAAACATAAATCCGAAGCCTTTGGAAAATTCCAGGAATATAAGAATGAAGTAGAAAAACAAACAGGCAAAAGTATCAAGACACTGAGATCTGATCGAGGTGGTGAATACTTGAGTGCCAAGTTCCTGGATTACTTAAAAGAGAATGGAATTCTCTCTCAGCTTACTCCTCCATACACTCCGCAACATAACGGTGTATCGGAGAGACGGAACCGAATCCTATTGGATATGGTACGGTCCATGATGAGTAACGCTGAGTTACCGCGATCATTCTGGGGATATGCGCTAGAATCAGCTGCATACCTTTTGAACCGAGTTTCAACTAAGACTGTGCCTACTACACCATATCAGATGTGGTGTGGGAAGAGACCCTATCTTAATCACATTAAGACATGGGGATGTCCAGCTTTTGTCAAAAAGCAGCATGCGGACAAGCTCGAGGCACGCTCAGTACAGTGCAAGTTTGTGGGATATCCAAAGAACTCCAAGGGACATTTCTTCTATTGCGAAGAGGAACAAAATGTTTTTGTTTCTCGTTATGCCCACTTCTTGGAAACTGAGTTTTTGGAAAATCAGATAAGTGGGAGCGCAATAGAACTGGAAGAAATTCCAAAACCACGAGCTATTACTGAAAGCTTAGTAGAACCAGAGGGTTCGAAAGATCAGGACATTCCTAAGCCGCTCCGCAGAAGTAGTAGGCAGTCTCATCCGCCCGAGAGATACTACGGTTTTCTCATAGACGGGGATAGAGAGGATTGCATCATTGATAGTGATGAGCCTACTAGCTTCCAGCAGGCTATTCAGAGCGTTGACTCGGTAAAATGGCTGGATGCAATGCGGACCGAAATGGAGTCCATGTACACCAACAAAGTATGGACGTTGGACATTGCTCCAGATGGGGTAAAACCCGTAGGATGCAAGTGGATCTTCAAAGGAAGATTGGTGTAGATGGACAGGTTGAGACCTATAAAGCTAGACTTGTTGCAAAGGGTTTCCGTCAAAGAACTGGCTTGGACTATGACGAAACCTTTTCTCCAGTGGCTATACTGAAATCCATTCGGATCCTTCTTGCCGTTGCTGCCTTCCACGATTATGAGATTTGGCAAATGGACGTAAAGACCGCTTTTCTAAATGGAAATTTAGAGGAGTGTGTCTATATGGACCAGCCAGAGGGTTTCATTCAGAGTGGGAGCAGCGGAAAGGTGTGCAAGTTGCTTAAGTCCATCTATAGACTAAAGCAGGCATTGCGGAGTTGGAACATCTGTTTTGATGAGACAGTCAAGGAATTTGGCTTTATCAAAAATCCAGATGAACCATGCATCTATAGTAGATTTGTAGCGAGAACTGTAGTATTCCTCGTTTTATACGTGGATGACATTCTCTTGATAGGAAATGGCATTCCTATGCTACAATCTGTCAAAGGGTTCTTGTCATACAGGTTCTCCACGAAAGACCTGGGTGATGCCACATACATTCTGGGGATCCGGATCTACCGTGACAGATCCAGGAGGATATTAGGACTCTCACAGTCCAGGTACATCGACACCATACTGAAAAGATTCAGTATGGAAGATTCCAAGCGCGGTAATCTACCGGCTTGTCACGGGATCACCCTCTCCAAAAAGATGTCTCCCAAGACTGATTTGGAAAGGGATCGCATGCCTATTATACCCTACGCTTCTGCGGTAGGCTCTATAATGTATGCGATGTTGTGTGCCAGACCAGATGTAGCTTATGCACTGAGTATGGTAAGCCGGTATCAGTCAAACCCTGGGGAGAAACACTGGATAGCGGTAAAGAACATTCTCAAGTACCTGAGAAGGACTAAGGAGATGTTCTTGGTGTATGGCGGAAAAGACTTCCAGATCGAGGCCTTTGCTGACTCCAGCTTCCAGAGTGACAAGGATGATTCCAAGTCCATGTCGGGTTATGTCTTTACCCTCTATGGAGGGGAGGTGTGTTAGAAGAGTTCTAAACAGGAAACCATTGCTGACTCGACGATGGAAGCGGAATATATCGCTGCTGCAGATGCCGCAAAGGAAGCTGTCTGGATAAAGAAGTTCCTCACGGAGCTTCAGGTGGTTCCTACCATTGTTGATCCAATACCGCTGTATTGCGACAACAACGGAGCTATAGCTTTAGCGAAGGAACCCAGGTCCCATCAGAAGTCCAGGCACATCTTGAGGCGGTATCACCTGATCAGGGAGATCGTGGGTCGCCAAGAGATCGAGGTTCGGAGAGTTGCTATGGAAGATAACCCTGCTGATCCATTCACGAAGGCCTTACCCCAGACTCAGTTCGAGCGGCTGATCGAGATGATAGGTCTTCGATACGCTACATGGCCTTAGTGCAAGTGGAAGATTGTTAGTGTATATGCCCTAGAGGCCATTACTGTATTATACTGGATTGTATATTACTTGATGGAAGCTTGGGATATTCACCTTGTATTGACATTCTTGCTCAAAATGGTAGTATGCTACTTGGTTTGTTTCTGCTTTAATGTGTCCATGTGTTTCTTTTAGCATATCGCCTTTACACATTAGTGGAGACCTTAGGATCTTTGCTTGATTACCAGCGTTGTGATGGCAGTCACACTCGTGGGGGCTTGGTAATCTATAAGCACATCCTTTTGTAGGCCCCTAGTCGCAGGATTATCGAGACAGGGCATCGATACTCCGGAGTAGACTAGCGTATGCGCTTCTCATCCCAGCTTGGGAGACGACCTGTCCCACAGCCGTCAATATGTCATACTTGGGATAGTATGCGGGTGCTCGTTAGGTTACGAGTACACTGGACAGGACTCGTCGGGAACTGTTGGTTGGTATTATACCTATTATCAGTTATCAGTTCCCAGGTGACATGAGTACAGCTTAGTCCGTTGACATGACACTGTCACTTCGCCTCGAGTGTGTTCCCACTGTACTTTGATTACTACCCTACCACGGCTCAAAGGAGTCGTGCAAACAGGTAGTTTTTGGGTGCAGTCCCGAAGCACTTGGAGGCAGTGACGGTTAGACAGGATTCGTCTGTCCCGGTATTGGGGGTTGATATCGCGCTGTGTCTAGGAGATCCATTACACAAAGTCCCAGACCAGGGCAAGCGAGATAGACCGGTAGGTTTCCAGTGTTATCTCAGGTGTTCTGGGCTACACTCAGGCACGACTTGTACCGCTAGTAGGGGACTGCCGTTTACCGCCCCCTAGGCCCGCCATGCGATGTTCTTAGACGAACAGACCGGACTGTACAGAGACTGTCACATTCAGGCTCAGTAGAAGTTCAGATGGGGTTTACCTCGTCAGTCTTCTTATCGGCATCTACCTGGGGACCGTTACGTACAGCTAGTGCCGCTTGCGGTCTGTGGTTAAACCCATTGCCAGCATAGTGTCGAGTCTTTAGAGTCCCACACAGAGGGTTATTCGCCTTTAGGCAAAATGAGTAGAGGTCGCATGGTATTGCGACGGGGTTCGTTTACATCCGCGCATTTGTGCACGTTTGGTGTCCGGACAGCTTATACTAGCGGGCGTTGGTTTAAGCCGGATCCTAGTATATGATTTGGGATTGGTTTTATCTCATTGTATTCGTGTTCCTCGGAACACGGATACGGGTGTGTATGCACAGTTGACTGAGACAGAGGCAGAAGACTTTGATTAGGGTTGATGACCATTGTTATTTTCTTAACCCTAATGTTTATGTGTGAATTATGATTTATTGATATTAGTTAATTATAATTGTGCATGGTTAGGGTTGTTGACCATTTGACTATACTTGACTTGTTGACCTTGGTTGACAAGTTGACCATCATCATTCCATATGAAAGATGCTCTTTGATCCTTGCAAAAGCATTTAATGTGAAATGATAATGGTCATTTCTTGATTAACCATGACAATTATCTTTTGCTAATTATCTAATTTCTATAATTCATATATATGTGAGAAGGTTGAGATATTCTTCCCACTTTATCATTTTCATTCTCTCTCCTCCTCTTCCTCTCTCTCTAGCTCTCCCCTCTCATGTGTTGAGAACCATTTGAGCTTGAGATAATCCCTCCAAAAACACTCTCTACTCTTTCTAAGGTCCTAGGTCTAGCACACCAAGCACCTTAGTTACTTCTAGTTTGAGGTTGGAGCCAAAGGTTGAGGCCCTCGGGTGGATCTTTCTTCGGCAAGAGAAGCGACAAGGAGAACCCGTTCTTTCACTTCAAGGAGCAAGGAGAGAAGGACTTGAAGACCTAGGTATAACCCACTTTCCGAGTAGCTAAACTCTTTAGCTTTGTTAGTTAATTTTGTTTAGCAAAGATCCCTCCTTTACATAGTCCATGTTGCCTAGAGTTGTAAAAATCGAATTTTTCATAATGTTTCCGCCTCCCCGCAAGCACCGGGGCGGGCAACGCGGACTTACAGTGTGTCGAGACGAAGTCCGCAAGTGGTGTCGCTTCTATATCAGCGATCGAAGGCAAGTGAAACACTCACTTGCTTTAACATTCTATGCACATAGATCTTTAATTTTCGTGTTAGAATTATATTAGATAGATTAGTACGAACATGTGTTAAGTAGTATACTATCACGCATATACTATAAGCCATCACCGCATTTTCATAGAAAACCATAGTAATCCTAAGATGTTAGTTTTGAGCGTAATCGGATCTAAAATATCATATTAATATTGTGTGGAATTGTAAGTATTAGATACCGTTTTCACGAGTTGGGCAAAACCGACTTTAATTCGATGGCTCTTGATATTGTACGCTAAGAGTTCGATGTCGTGAACTGAACCAAAACCTCGTCAAACCTGAGCTTTACCTATAATTTCCTTTGCTTCTTACAAACATTATGTAGAAAACTGAACTCAGATAACAAAGCATCGCGCAAGGAAACGACGTCCCATAGACGCGATGTCAAATCTTGTTTTACTGTACACGTAGTAGTGTTAAATTGATATTAAATTAGTTACATGTCGGAATGTAATGTTCTATGGCTCATATCGAAGCAGACTCGATAAGATAGAACTATATATAGTTTATCTTTCGATACCAATAGATCACAGCAACGATAACTGACTGGGAATACGGCTCTGGACTGCAGTCCGGGGCAGCATTCCATGGGGATACCTGAACTTAAGCGCCTGTATGTCCCTACATAAAACTGAAAATGCGCGGAGTCCTATATAGTCGCGTAGATAATTTAGTTATCTAACATATGGATCTATTATCGTTCAGTTTCACTGTCGGTTGGCATTTTGTTTGTATTTTAGACTGTCAACTTGTTCTGCATTTTTTGCAGTGACATTTCTTTCATATACACACTAAACATGACATATCGCCTAGTACAGAAAGGCTATCATAGATCCATTTGATGAATCGGAAACCTAATAGATAGAACTAGGTTTTATTCAACCGGGGAAACACCTGAATCTAAACCCAATCCCTAATAAACCGCGCATGAAGTTGAACTTCCAGTTCTGAAACTGGAATTCCAGTAACTAATCACTGATTTAAAAATGATGATAAGTTCCTAACCTGAATTCCTATTGACAGGAAATTAATTTTACCGCTTAGATAATCAAGTATACTCCGTAAACCATTTTTTTTATTGTTTTGGTCGATTCTTTACGTGTGATTTATGGTGAATTTTTCAAGTCATATGGCGTTGACTGTCATAACTTGGTGAATATCAGTTCAGTGCATTTCTACCTTATTTTTTGTTTGCTTTATGCCTTCTGCATATGATCGTTTACATTAAGACCTAACGACTGATTTGCATTGTCGATATATAGGTGTTAGTGATTGGGTTGTGGCAAGTATGATAGTGAACCAGCGATCGAAAGTGATATTGATAAATAGAAGCGTGATTGAAAATGAAAGCGATACGTATTTGTTCACAACCTATCTAATACCTGAACATATATTATAATCTGAGGAATGGGGAAATCAAGATGGAATTGAACTCGTATTTAGCGAGGTACAGTGACTTAGAAGATGATCATTCGATATTAGTGATATATGTATATACATACATTAGGTCGTGGGCCTAGCGGCTCGGCTGCAGGGTTATGTCCCGGGCAACAGTGGACCGTAGTCTCGGGCATGCACGAGACCCTTATTAAACACGAGCATCCATTCTACCAATTGATTTTATTGACTTAGTGACTGATAAGTAGTGACATACACATTGCCTGGTTTACTGATATGATGCATATATCGCGCTGTGCATATTCAAATGATATTCATTATTCTCATGTTTCTGTATTCGGCCGCACCATTCATATTTGATAACATTGTATGCACGTTATATATTTATTGCTATATGTGTCGTCCTGACGACCTGAGTGTGAATGCTCAGATAACAAAGTAGACCCAGCTAAGGAGCAGGACCTGCCATTCGAGATCGCGGTGGTCTAAACAACAACATCAGCGCCATTCCTTTCTGCTATGGGCACAGTGTTATTTCGTTGGTTAGTTATTTCTTTATGCAAATAAATGTATCTTGAACTCTTTTATTTTGATGCAATAAAGTTGTGAACTGTGATTTCCTTTACTCTAGTACTGTTTACCGACTATCTTGTGATGCTAGAAGCCGAAGTATGACTACGGCGGGATTATTCCATGACCGTAGGAGCATGGCTGGCCTACTCACCTCTCTCATTCGGTATTTTGGGAAGCAGAGCGTGACATGATTTCACTAAAGTTCATGATATTTTAATGAAAAGTTCGTTATATGATTGTTTCACATGAAAATTTTGGTTAAACTAAAAACTAAAATGTTGTAAATAAGATTACAAGTAATGTGAGAAAGTTAGTTTGACCTATTTTGCTTTAAATATGGAAGTTCCAAGGTTAAATAAATATGTATCGGAGATAACTCTACTTTACCGACATATTTTTAAAATAAAGATTTGAGATGAAAGAAAAGAGAGAAAGAGGGACTTAGTAGCTTAGATTGTTAACAAGAAAGAGAAAAAGCTTTCGGGGGGAGGGGGTCGTTGAGCTTGGCTTGCTACTCCTCTTGGAGGCATAACTTCACTTGGTACTCAGAAAGTTTGAGAAGATTTTTGATAGAACTTTCAGAATGGTGGAGAGCTAGGGCATGGGGTGGTATTTATAGTGGAGAATTAAGGTTTGGGAATTAAAAATGTAAATTAAAAGAATTTAAATGGTGAATTGAAAAGTCTCTGTTTAATTGCAGGAAAATCAAAAAGTGCAGGAGAGTTGAGAAGAGTCGAAGAGACAAGTGTGCAAAGCACGGAGGCGATTGGGGGCAATACTGTTAGTTGCATGTATGCCCTAGAGGCCAGTATTGTACAGATGATGTATATTGTATTGGATGCTTGGACATATATAGAGATGACTTTCTTGCTCGATATGATAGTATGCTATCTGGTTACTTTTTATCTTAACATGTATACTAGTCTCTTTATACTGTTTTATGGTTACATGTTGGTAAAGCCCTTAGGATGTGTACTTGACTACCTGGACTATGATACGGATCATACTAGTGGGGACATGGTAGTCCATAAGTACATCCTTCAAGGTCCCTAGTCGTAGGTGTATCGAGACGGGGCATCGATATACCAGTGTAGACTAGCGTATACGCTTCTCGACCCATGAGATGGGCGATGGATGATCCCATATCCATTGGTGTTTGACATCAGAGATGGTATACGGGTGCTCAGTGGAGACTGGGTACACTGGACGGACTCGCCGAGAACTCCCAGATGGTATTATACCTCACGTCAGATGGCGGTTCTCAGGTGACACTTGTGCAGGTTAGTCTGTAGACCCGAGATCGTCATAGAGTCATGTGTGATTCCCACTGTACTTTGATTTCCACCTTACCACGTCCATGAGGGCGTGCAAAACGGTGGTTTTTGGGTACATTCCCGAGTCACATGGAGGCAATGAGCGATAGAAGGGGTTTCGTCTCTCCCTGTATTGGGGGTTGATGTTGCACTGTGCTCGATTGGCCGTAACAGGGAAGTCCCTGGCCAGGGCTGATTAGAGATTTACTGGTAAGTGTTACCAGTAGTTTCTCGACCCGTTATGAGCCTCACATCGGCACGACTTATCGGTTATTGGGGTCTGACGTTTACCACCCCTACACTTGATGTGCGACATATCAGACGAGGAGACCGGACTGTACGCGGAAGTGTTGCCGGTTGGCTCGACGGAAGTTGTAGCAGGTTCGCTTGTTCTCTTCTGATCGCTCAATACCCGGGTGGCCGTTACGTTTAGCTGACCGCTTGCGGCTTGGGGGTGCTTGATATGATCATCACCCACTGCCGGCGTATTGACGAGTCTTAGAGTCCCATAATGGAGTTACCTAGTCCAGGCGAAACGTTGTGGTGCGCGTATGCGATATGCGCATGGACCCGATTAAAATGCGTGTATAGGATACCGTATATTGATCGGGCGGCTTGCTTTTGGTTTGGGTCATATGTGATATGACCGGATTGATAAATCAAGTGTTGATTTATCATTTAACCATTAGTTTCTCTCTAGAAATCCTTTCTTGTATTTGATGGATGTATGCATGCATGTATGCTTTCTTTATAGATTCATGCACATATGGATGTACATACACACACACATACATACATACATCCTTCATGGTTGTACATACATGAAAATGGTGGCAATATAAGACTCACACCATGGTTGGATTTATATATGATTTATTATTGCATTTGATTTAAAACAAAAGAAAATAAAAGGATAATTCATGGATACTTTCTACACTCTTCTTGACCTAACCATTCTCACCCACCATTTGACCATGGATTACTTTTCCTTTTGTGTTTTTAACTCAAATTCAATAATATCCTAACCATGGTTTGATATGAGAAGAGGAAAATATATATTGATATATTTTCTATTTTTCTTTTATGAGTTATTCTTATCTTCTTCTCAAATAGCCATCATCTTCTTCCTCATTCTTCACTTGCTCTCTAGACTTTTGTAGTGAGCAAATTACATAGCAAGATTGGATTTTGAAGTGAGAATAAGAACCACAATATCATTCTACACAAGTTTAGCCCACTTGTTTAGAATGTTATCTTCATTCGTTCTCTTGATCGGGTGAAGTTGCAAGCTTGGACTAGGAGCTTCAGGTGGATCGTCGTGGACACTAGGAGACTTCAAGCGAACCCTCCTCCAACCCTCAAGTGGCCAAGGAGTCTAGCGTAGGGAGCTACAAAGGTTGTACTTTCAAAACCCTAGCTTTTCTTGCTTATGTTGATATGCAAAAGTTTTAGAAACCCTAATTTTCTAGGATCGATCCTTTGTATGTTAACATAGCACCCTAAAAATTCCATCTTTGGTACATGTGATGCTTCCAACTCCTTCATGAGGTGCTAGGTAAACCTTTAAAATACAACCGTCGGCGCCGGCCATTTGGGGAGTTTGGGCGGTCGAACTTGATGATCCGTCTCGATATTCGTGCCACATATCAAGTTGGGTGTTTACTCCTATTTGTGCATGTTTTATTTTTCTGAAACTTCGTTTCTCCATGAATTGCACGTGCAACTCTTGGGCTTCCGAAAAATTAAAAAGAAAAATCTAAAAAATAATTGGGTCTGATGGGAATCGAACGCACAGGCTATGTCATAGCAGTATAGAGGTTTTACCAGTGAGCTATAAGTTGCTTCTTGATTTTATTTAACAAAAATAACTTTTAAATCTTACACAGGCTGTAATACCCTTTTCTGTACAGGGATTTTAGAGTCGTTACACTGTTGCTTCATAGGGTTTCGACCCTACTTGCACCATGCTAAGTGTGCACCGTGCTATATGCCAATTTGGCTAGGTGCGCACCCCATTAGGTGCACATCAAGCCAAGTGCGCACCGGCCTAGGTGCGCCCCACGTTACGTTCGCACTTCTTTAAGTGCGCACTTCTTTAAGTGCACACTTTACTGGACCTTTTAGCCCATACGGGACCCATTGGCCCTATTCATACCCTTGCACCTTTCCAAGTGCGCACCTTGCTAGGTGCGCGTTTCGGTAGGTGCGCACTTGTCATGTACGCCCCTTTACTAGGCACGCTCCTTACTAGGTGCGCATCTCGGGAGGTTCACACTTGTCATGTGCTCCCGTTTACTTGGTACGCTCCTTGCTAGGTGCGTATCTCGGTAGGTGCGCACTTGTCATGTGTGCCCCTTTACTTGGCGCGCACCATGCTAGGTGCGTGTTTTGGCAGGTGCGCACTTGTCACGCGCGCACTTGATCACGCGCGCACTTGATATATATACACGCGTGCACTAGTCACGTGCGCACCTTATCATAGGCTACTATCCCCTTTGACCCCCAGCCCGCTATCCGGATACCGAGACTCCCGTAAAAACTCTGTGAGGTCCCCGATATGCCCGAAGCACCCTCAAACTTATTCCAAAACACAACATGCACAAATTGCATATTGAGTTCGCATTATTTGTTCGACTTGTTAATCGGAGGTTTGCTACTTCAAAAGCGATGGGTAATTAACGACAGATTAGTCCGCGTTTGCCGGAGATTCGGATCTCCACAATCATTAAACTCCAGCCTACCTCAGGCAGGGAAAATTAGTAATATGCCTGGCAAGCGATGCACATTCCTATCTCAATAGGATGACGAAAAACATTCTATAACAAATACAAAGTACTTGCATCGATTTACAATTATCACAATGACGACGATGCAAGCACGATCTGTAAAACTCTAGCACGTTAATACAAGACTAATATGTATTTAAACTTTACTTTATATTTTTATTTACTTATTTATTTGGGTTGCGATTGATTTGAATAGTAAAAATGGTTATCCGACCCGCCTCGCATGTGTGAAACCCATCATGGTTATATTTTATTAATATTTATCTGTAAACTAAATCCATGTGAATCTAGTAATATATATATATATATATATATATATATAATATCTAAATCATATGCTTATATCTTCTGGTAGCCACACGGTAAGAATAATTTATATTTATTAACTGCCATCATATGATTAAGCATCCCATATTTTATTTTAACTTTTATCTATTATGCTTAAATCTAATAGAATCTGGATACCAAATATTTCTTAGATTCAAACATATTTAAATCCTTTTAAATCCTTAAATAAAGGATATGAGATATTTAAATAATATTCTTGCATTATGGATAAAAAGGTTACATATATGTATTATTTTTCCAAAATATATTTTTGTGAGATTTTGGTGGAGACGGAGTGTAGTTTGATATTATTTTTAGTAGTATTAAAATATAATATATATTTATAATCTAATATAAACTACACACACACACACACTATTATATACTTTACATTTTATAAAACAGAAAACTTTCTCTCTCTCTCTTCTCTAACTAAATCGCTCCCTCATCAATTTATATATTCTCCTTCTTTGTTCTTCAAGCCCACACCCATTCTCACCGACGCAACTCCAGCAGCATCCTAGAATCTTAACCGAACTATCAAAACTCTGTGTTGATTTGTATAGTGTCATGCTACTTCCGTTCATTACGTTTATTTCGAAACAAGTTTACAACTTGCTACATGCTATGTTTACGCAATTTACTTATATGTTGTCGTACTATTATTATTATTATCATAAAACTAAATCTATATAATTTATACACGTAGTTATTTAACTTTAATCGGTTTTATAATATACAGTGTATGCAAGTTTACAACTTGTGACGTGGTATAATTATATCTATAAATATATATATCATCGTAATATTTCTTATTACTATCATTATACTGTTAATATATATATATATATATATAATCCGTATATCATTAATTAGTTTATAATCTATATTTTATAACATTATGCAAAATATAGTTTGAAAATATTATAGTTTACACATGAAACGTCGTCGCCAAATGGATATGACAAATCTGGAATTTACTGTACACCTTACCTTATAAAATTCATTATAAATTATAGAAAAATCATTAGCACATGTTCTTTAGTTCGTTACGAAGATAACTTAGAATACTATAACTCTGTGAAATATTTATTTGTAAAATAAATTGTTTAAATAACGTAAATTGTAAATGAAAGTACCTCTAAACTGTTGTCCAGGGATATTCCAGCAGCAAAATTTTAATTTCGAATGTTCATAACTTTTTGTAGAAACAACCTAAGATACTTTAAATTATAAAAATAAAAACCTTATTGAATTATCTTTGTTTTGGTATATGACACATCCGTTTTGGAGAACATTTGTTACTTTTAAGTTATTTTACAAATCAGGATGACGATGAATTTCTGAACGGAACTTTCTTATGCATGGTTAATCAACACCACTTTTATATTTATTAATCAAATTGAATATGATATCCCTTTTAATGCTATTATCTTGGTCTTGTACATGATATGATTACGTTATCCATGACACGTTTTTTAACCTATATCCGTTAGTGTTTACCGATATTCGGTTATAACTGTATTGCCTACTGTATACCATGATTTGATTGGAATATGTGATTGTGAAGTAGATACCTTACCTGACTGATTATATCATCCCTGATATGCCTGTACACAAATTCATGACTGGTACCCTACCATCCTATTACTATTACCGTTATCATGCTAGTACCTATTAACTGTAATACTTACCGATGCCAACAATCCTGACTTTTTGTCCTGATGGACGTGATCTGTTGTTTAGATAGACATAACATGTACTTAATTGTTTCTATGTTGGCATTAGGTAGATATTCTATTAATACTTTATTTGAACACGAAATCTAGAGGAAAAGGGAAATTAAGAATGTAACCAAAACGTAACTCAAGGGGATATTATTATTGTTTGCCGTGATTCCGGGCGTGAACGGAATAACCCTTGTTTATTGTACCATGGTCCCATGAGCAATGAACGGGATATATTGTACCTTGGTCCCGTGGAGAATGAACGGGATATATACTGTTGAGTTACGATGAGTATTATATTAATTGGTTTTAAATACCGTTAGGATAGATAACCTAGAAACACAGACCCTAGGAAACACGTGACATATTTGAATACCTATAGACTGATATTATAACACATGTGATTGTTTGTTTATACTTATACCTTATTTTGCATGTGACATCCTGTATAGCAAAATGTTCTGGTTATTACTATTATCATGATATTTACGACACACTAACGTCTGGGTTTTGCATGGCCCAGATAGTTGACTTGGCACGTGAGTATTTCGACAGGATCGCCGATCAGTGAGGACCATTTCACTGATATAGCTCTTATTGATGGTTAGTTATTTTTTAGATCTTTATTACTTACGCTACTATTTCCTGTTATAGTTTGTGGCTATTGGACATGTTTAGAGTTAGACAGCTATATTATTGTTCTTGATTACTGATAGACAGCTGTAATGGACTATGGGAGAATATTTCCTTACCGTAGGTAGCATAACCGACTTTGTTACGTTCCCGATTTTATGTATTTTGGGAAGCGGGGTGCGACACTATCTCGGAACCTTACGCAAATCCCTCGCTTGTATTGTCACGCCCCGCTTCCCGATGTACGGAAAGAGGACGTGGCGGGTCACGCGACGTATTTACTCAGAAGTAAACAAGCTAAGCGTATCTAAATAATATAAAGTAAAGTACACAAGAGACAAGAATGTAAATGAATAGCAACTTTATTTATTAAACATTTTTTTACAGCTACAACTGAAATGTAAATACATGAATAGAAAGCAATGCCTAAAAAATGGCATAACTGAAATGAAAATAATATGTACAAGTGCCTACAACTCTGGGTCAAAAGCTAACTGCTCTAAATTTTCAGTGCTGGGCTCGATCTCCGGTGAGTCCGAAACACTTGATAACATTCCAAAGAAAGAAGAAAGGAATGTAGTCAGCGAACAATCGCTCGGTAAGTCCCAAAGATGAGTAGAGATAGAATAGACAGAAAGAGAATATGAATAGTAATATTTATTTATAGTGTTAACGCAGTTAATTGTAGCTTGGTACAGAAAATGCCAGTATATACGAGAGGAGTCCTACTATTCTGGAGACTAAGGTATACGGAGCACAAGGAACCGTTCAACCACGGTACATCGGCAATGGATATTCAGGTTAGGTGTATTATGGTTACAGTCTCGTGCCACTTCTAACACCTTCCATACCAATCTACCCCTTTATAAACCGCATGATGTTTTGATTGTATTGTTTGTATTGTTTTGTTATATAGATGGATGACTTGCCGAAACCATGATATCGGTAAATAGAATGGATATAAATGGAGAGTCATGTAGACGAAGAATATCCATGGTTCGGTTCGGTCAATATAGATTTATATCGATTTAATAGACGGATTCATGTTGAATTGTAGTTTATACTTGAATCACCTTCAAGACAGATTGATTAGATTGAGACTCAGTCTGAGTCAGACACTTTGAAAAGAACTTGAAATACTAACTTAGTTTTAATGTTATCGGTAACTGCTGCACATGGACGGAAGGATTTGTGTCTTTTTCCAAGACAATTACCGTGTTGATAACACCGTTTGTTAGATTTTCTACCTTAGATAAGCAAGCACCTATATTCTCTGGCTCCTTGAGGCTCAAGAGAACTGGTCCCGCTTAAACCTATGTTTACTAGGGTCCTTATTGTAAATTAGTATAACTTGATAGGGTTTTATGTAAAAATAGTTTGATATAATTTTTAAAATACACCTCAAGCATTTAATTATCGTCTTTAGGGTTTTCATAGATGTATATTTTATAAAAATGAAATTTCTAGTGATTAAAACCTACTTTTCATAGTATATGGTATTTTATTGAAATACCAATATTGTTTTGTATTTGGATGGTATTTTCATGTAATGGTGATTCCTTTGATTTTAAAAACTTGGAATATTTATATAATATAATTAAAATAGATATTTTGATAATAGTTATATATTTAATAAAAATAAATTTTATTTATTCTTGTAGAAATCTCATTTTCTAAATAAAAAATCATTAAAAATTCCATCGAGATCGAATGCTCCTTTTGGAGGTCTGCATCGCTCTACTAGCCCTGAGGACGTGCGACAACCCGCACCATCCTGATCAGGTTCTCCAAAATGAGTTATAGAGGCATAATTGCAAGGAATTGATTAATACACTTTTTAAAGAAATGGTTTTGCAAGTTGATGGTATTTATTTGTAATGTCGTGTTATCCCATGAATATATTCCCAAAACTTCATAGTGCTATGTCAAAGATGTGTGTTGCAATGAGGTGGGTTATTACATCGTGAGTTATCTAAAGGTAATACAAGTTTAATGTTATTTTATGTCGGAAATGAAGTATGTGGTATTTTACAGTAAAAATACAATAAAAGTTGCATAAAAGAATATTTTGAGATGAAACTTGTTTTAAAGTGTTTGTTAATGTTTGTTAAACATTATGTGAGAGTATGGTATTTTGTTGATTAAGAAAAGTAGAGTTTTAAAGAAAAACCGAATCGGAAGTCGGATTAACTCCGCTTCCGTCTGGTTTTAGAAATGAAAGTTTTAAGATAGTAGAAGAGAGGGGGAGAAGGGACTTACTGGCTATTGAACAAGAAGAGGGAGAGAGGAAACTAAGGAAGGCTTCGGGGCGTCGTTTCATCGCCGGAATCTCCTTGGAACGTCGCCGGAACTTCACCCTTCGCTAACTCCACTTGCACACTAAGAGGACTTGAGAATTCTTGAGAGTTTTGGCACGGAATTTCTGAGTGAGGATGAGTGAAATGGAGTGTGGTATTTATAGGGAAAATTAGGGTTTAGAGGGATAAAGGTTGCATTGAAATTTGCATTAAAAATGGGATTAAATGGTATTTTATTGTGCTCTGGATAAATGCAGAGAAAATAAACAATGTGAGAGAAGTGGGGTAGCTGAAGGGGTGCTCGAGTGAAAAGATGGAAGCCTTTCTTTACGGGCGGCCCGGCAATACCGATCCCCTAGGCTTGCATCGCCGGCCCAAAACCGGTAGAATGGCCTTGGATTTGTGCCATGTGTCCCTCACGCTTCACATACCTTCGTGCACATGTTTATTTAATCTGTAACTTATCATTCTACGTGTAGTGCACGTGAAAACTCTTGGGCCACTAAAAGATTAAAAGGAAATTTAATAAAAAGATAATGCGGCTGGGGGGATTCGATCACAGGGGCTACGTCACAGCAGTGCAAGGCTTTACCAATGTGCTACAAGTACTTTCTTACTGTTCAAAAGTAAAACAAATACTTATAGTGTACACAAGATTGAAAATACCCTAATTGTACATTAACTTTTAAACAATTTTCTATACATTGAAATTGGAGTTGTTATAATCTACCCTCCTTACAAAAATTTCGTCCTCGAAATTTACAATTTATTTTAAGGACTAGTTTACAAATAAATGAGGATATCTTGCACGCATGTCGTCCTCATATTCCCATGTTGATTCTCCTGGTGAATCTTTTCTCCACATCACTCGAACCAAGTTGACTTCCTTGTTCCGAAATGACTTCACCTTTCTATCCAGGATCTCAACAGATTGTTGCTCACAAGATAAATCTGGCTGTACAGTGAGCTCAGGATGATTAAGAATACGGCTGGGGTCACTTACATACCTTCTGAGTTAGGATATATGGAACACATTGTGCACTCTTTCCAATGAAGGTGGAAGTGCCATGCGATAAGCCACTTCACCGACTCATTCGAGTATGTCGAACGGTCCAATGTACCTCGGACTTAATTTACCCTGTCTTCCAAAACGAATCACTCCATGTTTCGAAGATATCTTCAGAAATACATGTTCTCCCGGTTGAAACTCCAAGTGACGACGCTTTGCATCAGCCCAGTGCTTCTGTCGATCTTGGGCTATGCGCATTCTTTCTCTGATAGTGTGAACCACATCGACCGTTGCTACTATCATGTCAGGTCCAAGGAGTTCTCTATCTCCGATGTCGTCATAACTTAATGGCGATCGACACTTCCTTCCATAAAGTGCAGCAAAGGGTACCATTCCTATACTTGCTTGGTAGCTGTTGTTGTATGAAAACTCCACAAGATGTAGGTGATCTTCCCACGATCCTCCGAAATCTAGCATACATGCTCTGAGCATATCTTCTAAGATCTGAATAGTTCGCTCAAACTGACCATATGTTTGTGGATGATAAGCCGTGGTGAAGTTCAAACTTGTTCCCAAGCTAGCTTGCAGACTTTACCAAAATTGCGATCGGAATCTGGTGTCACGATCGGAGACAATGCAGACCGGTACTCCATGTAATCTCACAATTTCTTGCATGAGTTCATGGGTATCAGAGATAGTACATATTTGAAGATTTTAAATCTCACTTAGATTCTTACCTCCATGTACTTCTTTGCTAGTGTCTCAGTAGATTGGTGTATTCGAAATGGAATAAAGTGAGCCGACTTTGTGAGTCGATCAACGATAACCCAAACCGCATCGTTACCTTTCGTACTGCGAGTGAGTGTAGTCACGAAATCCATTGTGATGTGTTGCCACTTCCATTCTGGAACAGGTAACGATTGAAGTAATCCAACAGTCCTGTGATGTTCAGCCTTTATTGCTGACACACCAAGCATTTAGCGGTGCTTCTGGCTACTTCACGCTTCATTCCATGCCACCAGTAATTTTGACACGGATCTTTGTATATCTTTGTACCTCCAGGGTGTACTGAATATGGAGAGCTGTGAGCTTCTTTCATCAACTCTTCTCACACAGAACCTTTTGGTACACACAATCTACTGCCGTATCTCAAAGATCCATCTTCATGTATGATGAAGTCTGTTCGAAGTCCACTTTCCACTTGTTCTATGATCTTTTGCAACTTAATATCACTTTCTTGAGCTGCTTTGATCTGATTGACTATGGTAGATTGAATTTATAAGTTCATCAAACTTGAAGCGTTACCTGGCATGATCACTTCAATCTCCATTTTATGCAAGTCTTGTTGAAGCTTCTACTGTGCGGTGAGATTCAGTGCTAATGGTTGGCGACTAAGGGCATCAGGAACTACATTCACCTTCCATGGGTGATATTGCAGATTGATGTCAAAGTCCGCCATGAGTTCTAACCATCTTCTCTGCCGCATATTCAACTCGTTCTGAGTAAACACATATTTCAGACTCTTGTGATCTGTGTATATGTCCACTCGTTCACCAAGAAGATAATGGCGCTAAATCTTAAGAGCAAAGATTACGGCTGCCAACTACAAATCATGCGTCGGATAATTGCGCTCATGAATCTTCAGCTGTCTGGAAGCATAAGCTACAACTTTTTTGTACTGATGTAGAACACATCCTAATCCCTTACCAGATGCATCGCAATACACTACAAAAGCTCCAGATTGGTCCGGTTTGACGAGAATAGCTGGTGATGTCAATCTTGACTTGAATTCTACGAAAGCTTGTTCGCATGCTTCTGACCACACTAATTCTTCATCTTTACGTGTGAGCTTGGTCAGGGGTGTTGAAATCTTCGAAAATCCTTCAATGAAGCTTCTGTAATATCCGGCTAAACCAAAGAAACTTCGAATGTCCTTCATCGACTTCGGTGTCGGCCATTCACTTACTGCTGATACTTTAGCTAGATCTACAGAGAATCCATCGCCTGATACAATATGTCCGAGAAAACCGACTTGATCTAGCCAAAACTCGCATTTGCTGTACTTGGCATAGAGTTGATGCTGTCGTAGAGTTTCCTAGATAATTCGTAGGTGTTCGGCATGTTCTTTCTGACTCTTAGAATACACCAGGATGTCGTCGATGAAGATGACAACAAACCTGTCTAGGTACTCTTGGAAAACTTGATTCATTAGGTTCATGAATATGGCTGGTGCGTTGGTCACTCCAAACGGCATCACAAGAAATTCGTAATGTCCATAGCGAGTTCTGAATGTCGTTTCATGGATATCATATTCTTTGACCTTCACCTGATGATAACCCGAACGAAAATCTAAGTTGGAGAAAACGCAAGATCCACTTAGCTGATCGAACAGATCGTCGATGCGAGAGAGTGGATACTTGTTCTTTATAGTTACATCGTTCAGAGCTCTATAATCAATGCACATTCGATATGAACCTTCCTTCTTCTTTACGAGCAGAACTGGTGATCCCCAACTTGAAGTGCTGGGACGAATCCATCCTTTCGTCAATAATTCGTCCAACCGAGTACATACTTCCTTCAAACCTTCAGGGCTTAACCGATACGGTGCTTTGATCACCGGTTGAGCTCCAGGTACTAAATCAATACCGAATTCAAGAGCTCGATCGGGAGGCAAACCTGATATGTCTTCAGGAAACACATCGTTGAACTCTCGAACTATTTCTGGCTTTGATCCTTCCTCCGCTTGAAATGCTGCAATCATTGCCTTCTTTGGTTTCGCCTTGTATGTACTTGGCTCCAGAGTACGGTCTCCACTTTTGAAATAGAATACCGGATGCTCTGAAATCTCGAATACTAACCTTCTTTGACAACCGTCAATAGTAGCATATAATGTTCCGAGCCAATCCATACCCAAAACAACATCGAAGTTCGATATGTCTAGCACCTTAAAGTCAGCATAGAATTCTCTGCTGAAGACGACCACTAGACACAGGTCGTATCCCACTACTGTCTTTAGAACGTTGTTCCCTGAAATGACATTACAGCTGGATACGAGGGGTTTGACTGGAATCGCATGAGTTCGGACGAACTGTTTGCGACATAAAACAATGAGATGCTCCAGTATCGAAGAGTGCTAGTGCAGGGAGTGAGGCTACTAAGATTGTACCTAAGTTATGCGGGATAGTTTTAGGTATAAGGAAAAATTATATGGGTATGTATAGATGGAAAATAAAGCTTGATGGGGAAGTGTTATCAGTAATGACTTGGCCGGTGGCTTCAGCTTCTTCCACAGTCATTGTGAAAGCCTGTCACCTCAGCACATTCCTCGTTGCTGGAGGAGCATTCCTCTGTCCGTTCTTTGGTCCTTGAGGTACGTTCTGTTGAGCTTGATGGAACTGACGCGGGGAGGTGGAGCAGGTAGTGCGAGTCGTGGAGCAGGTGCCTAGATGGCTGGGCGCTACTGGTAAGTGATTGCTGGCCTGGATGCAGCATTTGGGGTATGTCTCCGAGGACAAGACCCAATGTCATGAGTAACTGAGCCACAGAATGAGCAAAGGCGATTTGCACACCGGTAGTCTTTCACCAAATGTCCATCTCTCATGCAGTAGTTACAAAAGGCTGGGTTAGGCCGGTTGTTCGGTACTCCCAGTCTTTTGGGCACAAATGGTGGCCTTGAAGAGGCTCCTCTTGCCATCTGGGTGGCAGGGCGCTTCATCCCGGTAGGGTGGGGTATACCCCTCATTTTTACCACTGCCTCATATCGGCGAGTAGCTTTCAGAGCCAATTCATAGGTTGGGAAATCCCATGTTGCTGAGGCAGCTTCGATTTCCGAATCTAACCCTTGCTGAAACCGTCTAGATCTGATCTCAGCAGTTGGTATCAAATGTGCCATGAACCTCCTATTCCCTTATAAAAAATAAATAATAAATAAAAAGCGATGGGAGAAATTCCCCAAATGGAGCATCACGTGCCCACACGTGATGCGCCTTGGAGCAAAGGTTATAGGCATTGCGCTTAACAAATAAGGCTGCAATTGAGCCTCACGTGCAGGCACGTGAACATCTATATACAAAGTATGTAAGCACCTTCCTAAAACAAATAATAGGCCAAAGAAGCTCACGTGTCATCATGTGATGCTCTTTGTTGAGCTTAACTTCGTGGGGGTCACGTGCCACACGTGACATTCCTAAACATCAGCTCACATGCCAACACATGATGCCTTTCTCTGGGACTGCTGCATATAAGCAAACCAGTTTAATGCTATGGGGGTCACGTGCTACACGTGAGGGTTCCTGATGCCTTCTGAGCCGATAGAATTAAATTCTAAATAAGAGGGATCAAAACCCTATTTGAAAAATATTTCCTTAGATCTTTCTAAAGAAGAAAAATTACGCTCTGTAAAACAGAGCACCGTTGGATTAAAGATCCAATTGTGATTAAAAATCACCAAGCTACAGAATAAGCTCTGTATGGGAAAATATTTCCCGATCTTTCTAAACAAGAAAGATTATGCTATGTAAAACAGAGCACCGTTGGATTAAAGATCCAATGGTAATTAAAAATCACCATGCTACAGAATAAGCTCTGTATGGGAAAATATTTCCCCGGTCTTTCTAAACAAGAAAGATTACGCTCTGTAAAATAGAGCATCGTTGGATTAAAGATCCAATGGTGATTAAAAACCACCAAGCTACAGAATAAGCTCTGTATAGGAAAATATTTTCCTAATCTTGTTAAAAACGAGAAAAATATCTTCTGTAAAACAGAAGTCCCTGGATCAAAAATCCAACGGTGGATAAAATCTCTGAATCAATCAAAAAATCTCTCAATGAGAGATTTTCTTAACTAAATCAACAAACTTACCTCTATTATATAAAGGACCCGAGACTGAAATGAGAAAAGGAGGAGACCCCCCATAAGATTTGAAAAACAAAAAAAAAAAGAAGAAGAGTTCTCTTTAAAGAAAAGAAATCCTAGGTAAAAAAAATTAGACCTGGATATCATTATATCTCCTCTTACAAGAGTTTAACTTTTCCAAAAACATAACTTAGTTCTTCCTCTGGTCGAGATCTGCAGAAGCAGATCTCCCCACAAGTTGAGGATTTAATTCTCATCGGAGAGATTCTGTCATGCAGTCCCAAAATATAGAGGAAAAAACTAACTTTGAAGAATTTAATTCTTCCAAAAGATAAAAGAATTTAATTTCTCTGACAAAACTAGGGTTTAACCCTGCATTAAAAAAACAACAGAGATCGACTCATATATTCCCACGTGACCCCTTAAGACAAGTGCTTAGCACTTATAAAAGAAAAAGGGAATAAATCAAAGACAGTTCCTAGTGCTTAGCACTTTCAAAAGAAAAAGGGGAATAAATTAAAGACAATTCCCATTTTGGGGAGCCTCACGTGATCCAACGTGACCCCTAATAGTACTTAGCACTTGCAAAAGGAAGATGGAAATAAATTCAGACAGTTCCCATTTTTGGGGCGCTTCATGTGATCCCACGTGACCCCCAATAGTGCTTACCACTTATAAAAGAAAAAAAGGAATAAACCTAAAGAATCAGTGCCCAATTCTCAGGCACCTTATGTGCCACACGTGAGCGCTTTAATTATTAGTGTTTAAAATTGTTTTAGAGCCTCATGTGGGAGCACGTGAGCGTCAAGAAAATATCAGTGTTTAACATTGTGAGAGGGCAACCTTAACCTAAATTAGCCAAGTCTCCCGAGGCCAAAACCTTTTGGCCATCAATCAACCGAGTCCTCCTATACTCAAGTCTCCCCAAATTGATCTTAGTTCCAAAGATGACCATTGATCTCCTGACACATGGCATCTAAAATGATGTTCGTTCCACCATGGTCCCTCCCTTCGATTTGGAGTTCGGTTCAAGGGTATATCTATCCACACCTCTGATACAGGTCGTTGTAATTCTTTAACGATTTCAGAGAGGTGGAGGGTTCCGACAACCAACGGCTCTTGGATGCACTCACAAACCTATGAGCATACCCCAATGGACCGTAATGTCCTTAAACTAGCTATGGACCGTAATGTCCTTAAACTAGCTGTGGACCGCAACGTCCTTAAACTAAATCTTCATACCAAAAATGGTGATCTATGGACCGTAACGTCCTTAAACTAAAGCAATAGAGACGAATGCTCTTTTGTTGGGTCTGAATGATACTAAAAATCCTGCTGAGTAGATCTTAGTCTAAAATTATACTAACGTATCCTCAACAAAAATTTAAGTTGATCTTAATCTCAAACAAGGTTAACGATCCTTAAATCAAACCAAACCTAAATATAAGAATATACGGATTTGGACTAATCCACGCCCTACGGGGGACAACACAAATTACTCTCCGTATACAATCCACGGGAAACCAAAAATAAAACAAACACACATGATACGAAGTGAACATCTGGAGCAGGAGAAAGTGGTTATCGCTACGCGATAACGTAATTAACTGTAGGGGCCTGCGCCTGCAGGGAAGAGCGTCCCCACAATCAAAAACCCCTCGCAAAAGAGGGGGAATCTGACGAAGTCTGCTACAACGGTTGCATCCGTCTAAACCTCCGATGCACGTTGCCATAAATCAACTTGGCATCTTCGGAGAGGTGGACGGATAAATCCAAATAGCATCTGCTCCCAAATTCAGGCAAGACGACCTTCGCGGTTTCGTCTCTGTTTTCGGCGGTAAATAGATTCTAGCACGCCCGGTGGGACATTTTCCTCTTTCCACTCCACACTTCGTGTGTCGTATTCGCGAAAGAATCGCGGTTTAATATGGTTGCCCCTGTATTCAAGATACTAAGATTTGGTTTCTTGCTCTTATGCAGAAGAGAAGATAACATCGATGGCTTCCAACTGCACCAATTGTAACAACAACTCCCACTCCGTCCTTACTGGAGGAGTGACTTATGGGCCCCAAGTGGCCTCCATCTTTGCAATGCCGGTGGAACAGGTTACTCAGGCCACCACTGGACTATTTTTTGGGACCATGCTCCCGCCAATAAGCTTCAATGCTTCAGTGCCGTCACAGGAGGCCCTAAAAAATTCGGTCTTCGATCGGCTTGCAACTACCACGACCCCTCTTAACGGGTCGTCCAATTCTAACGCCTCAGTCTTTAACAGACTGGGCCAAAGCTCCAGTGGGCCCGCAAAGAGGCCCGCAATACCTGAAGGGGTTATCCCGAAGCGGATAGCCATTCCTGTTCCAACAGATGAAGTTGTCAAAGGGGCTTCTCCTGCTAAGGGATCGGTCTTCGTAAGACTGTCTGTTCTAACTCCTGCTACGGGTGAGGTCGTTACAAATGCTTCCCCTATTCGAAATTCAGGCTTTGATAGGTTAGACGTTCCCTCTCAACGGACGTCAGTCTTCGACAGGTTGGCACCAACATCAGCCTCTCATCAAAGCAAGGGGCATGACCATGTCGCTTCTACAACTGAGGTGATCCCATCCGCAAGACATGCTCGATGTCGCCACTGGCGCCGAGTGAGGAAAGCTAAGGGCAGTTCCCCCTCTGGACTTACCCCACCAGCTCCAACGGTGGAAATTGACGATGCTGATCCAACTAGGAATAACTTCGAGCTGCTCAGGAGGGTGCGCAAGAACTCTCCAATCGCCATCTTGAAGAAGTCTCCTCCGCCTGCTGAAAGCATGATACAGGTGAAGTCGGAACAACCTCCTCAG
Source organism: Agapanthus africanus (assembly GCA_030015575.1). Classification (NCBI taxonomy): domain Eukaryota; kingdom Viridiplantae; phylum Streptophyta; class Magnoliopsida; order Asparagales; family Amaryllidaceae; genus Agapanthus; species Agapanthus africanus. The sequence continues at coordinate 20,781,511 of JASDDO010000016.1, read as the reverse complement.
CGGTTGTCCTCCAAGATCCACAGAGTTTAGCGGAAAGTCCAAGATTCTGTAATTAAAAAAGATTACACTCGCCGGCTGAAGAAGACGAAGACTGGGAAAGAGGAGGACCATCCCTCCGTCATACCACGGAAGGTATCATCTGCATGGGTACCTGCTGCAACGGCCCCATCAACTTCGACCTCCCATAAGAGGAGAATGCCGGAGAAGACCCCCATGCCTGCGGTAAATTTCAAAGGCAGTAGACCCAAACGCCACAAGTCTGGGGGCATGGTAGTACATACCGTCTACATGGCATCCGGAAAAGAGTACGATCATGCTTCCGTGAGTCATCGACCACTCACACGGTCTGTGATGAAAGCTCAGGAGCAACAACAAAATCTCCAGGAGATGTTGACAAGGATGGCCGCACTCACCGGGCAGAAAGAAAGCCTGGAACCATCGTCGGAGCAACGCCAGGAGCAGGAGACCAACACCGAATTCCTAGGAGGGTGCTTGAAAAGAAAGACAAAGAGGCCACGGAACAAGCGGCTAATATAAAACAAATGGCACTTCTGTTCCAAGAATGGTGGGGATGATGATCCAGCCGGATCCTCCGGCCGAAGATCCTCCAATAATCATTGAAGACGACAGAGGGGAGACATCAAACCATCCTCCGGCTTTATCAGCAGCCAGGGAGGAGACGATCTCTTGATGACTACATGCTCAATAAATACGAGCTCATCAATCGAACGAAGCAGCAAGACAAGTTGTCAGAACTGGGCGACCTTATCCAGGCTGGTACGACCAAATTAAGTATCCGCCTGGATATACGATCCCCAAATTCCATGTATATAAGGGGACGGGCAATTCGCTCTAACACGTTGCTCAATTCAGAGCTCTATGCGGCAATACTGGAGGTGATGACAAACTATTGCTTTGCCAATTTGTCGTCAGCTTGGCGGAGAAAGCATTTGAATGGTATTCGGAGCTTCTGAATGATTCCATCAAGACATTTACAGAAATGGAGGTACTGTTTACACAACGGTTCACAAGCGCTAGAGAGCGCAACCCGATCACGGCATTAATAAATTCCAGGGTGAAGCCGGGAGAAACCTGGGTTCAATACGCAATTCGGTGGCGGAATCTATGATCAAAATGCGAACAACGCATAGAAGAAGCCCCTGCCTTGGGTATGTTCGTCGGGACCCTCAACCCTCAGGCAACTATATCCCAATTTATGATATTCTTCAAGCCGACCACCTTCCAGGCCTTGATTGACAAGCTGGCCCAAATGGACCAGATGGGTCATAGGCCGTCCTCTTCAAAGACAGATCTTTGGAATGAAAAGGGCAAAGGGAAAGCGACCTTCGTCGCCAACGCTAAAAAACAACCGAGTGACCCGAAACCGGCAGCTTGCCAAAACAACAAACCAAGATCCCTCGAAGAAAAGTTGAGACGTCCTTACTCGTTCCCCTGAGATAAAATGAGGAGACTATTCGAACTAGCGGTGCGCAACAGGCTTATCACTCTACCAGATCCGAGATGCCCACTGCAATCGGGCGATGCCAAAAATTCCAATTACTGCCCCTACCACCAAATAGTGGGCCATCCAATCAAAGATTTCTACGTCTTAAAAAACTAGGTTGAAGACCAATACCAACAGGGCAAGTTCGCGCTATCTGAAAACTGGAAGGTAAACCCGCCACAGCAGCACGCTCCTAAAAAGGTGGATACGCCGGGGGCATCATGCTCATTTGTAGAGGAAGCTCCGTGGGAAGTTGTCCTATCGGCTAAAACTAAAATAATATTGAAGGATCTTCAAGCATGTTCGGCCATCAAATGGAAAAGCCCGCTAGGGCCCGAGATTATTGACAGGATGCTGAAACCGCGTTCGACGCTGAAAGTTGGTAACAATGGGCAAAACCTCCAGGACAAGCTTCCGAAGTCTTCAAAGAAAAAGAAGAGGACCAAGAAACCCGTGCAGCTTGACAACAATCTTACGGCTCTGCAAAAATACATCGACGCACGGGAGGAATACAACCAAAAGGCGCGGACCCCGGTCACATTGGAAGAGTTCCTCAAGCATATTCTTGAGAATGGAGACAATGATATTGATGAAGGAGACGGCTCGTCAGAAGAACCTGAGGATTACGGGGCGAGTTGCCACATGATCTCTCATTCATCGGTAAATGGCAAAGAAGCTCATAACGTAGAGAAGCTGAGGGCAGAACCAGAGCCAAAATCCCTGGAACCATCAGACGACCTGATCAACAGGCTGCTGAGCGAAGCTCTTCAAAACAGCAAAGCTGATCGAGAACGTGAAGCGGCCATATACGAAAAGGCCAAGCGTCGGTGTCAGGCTGAAAAAGCTCCGGTAATGAGAAGCCATAAAGTACCTCAACCGGATCGAAGCGCCCTTGCCACCAGCAAGAGCAGAATCAAGATAAGGAAGCAGTTTTCCAAATCTCTGTCAATGGAAATGAAGCTACCACCTTTCAAAGAAAATACTTCTGGGAGTACGTGCCCCGACGAACCGGATGTACATCCGAACTACTACTTATACCATCGGAAGGTCACACACCCTACCGAAGAGTGCAATGCCTTCAAGAAGTGGTGGCAGGGATACGTTGCCTATCGACAACAATTCAAGCGAATGAAGCGCAAAGCTCGTCGGGAGCAGAGAAGCACGACAGATGAGCATAAAGGAACAGCCGGTAACTATCATATGGTTGATGACATCCCAACAAAAGGGAAGTCTCAAGTTCTTACCTTCGGGAGCGATTCGGACGAGGAAATGACACTCGACACTCCTTTCAAGGAATCCACTTCTGGAAAAGAAGAAGAGATGAGGAACTGTGAGAATATTCAGCCGCGTAACTGTACGTTGCCTGAAAAGAATCTTGGACCCTCAAACAAAGGTTCGAGCAAAAAGATAAAGGAAAGGAAAAAGTCCCTGAGGAGATTGCCCTCGATGATAAAGTCATCGAAGAGCTCACAGCCAAGGATCCGCCCAAGAAGAATAAGGTGGATTACAATGTTCTGGCACATCTGAGGAAGATAACCTCACAATTAAGTATTTTGGATGCCCTTCTCCTGTCTAAAGAGGCACAAGATTCCCTGATCAAGGCGTTACAAGAGCCCGACCAGTTTCAAGCCTTCCTGGCATAAGAAAAGACGAAAAGCGAGCTGGAAGAAGTCCGCACGGCTGACATCACCTTCAGCAATGAAGACCTCCTTCTCGAAACGTGTGAATACAATTGTCCGCTGTATGTAACCGGGTATTGTCACGATATTAAGATAGGGAAGATCCTGGTCGACAACGGGTCCTCCGTCAACCTTTTCAATGTAAGAGTGTAGAAGGGGATTTGCAAGAATGTGCGGTACCTGGCGCGGGACAAAATTACTGTCTCTGGGTTCGACTCGCAATCATCACAAACGCTCGGATCTGTAATACTAACATTACGCTTTGGGCTGCTCGTCACTGACATCAAGTTTCATGTCATTGATGCCAAGACTTGCTACAACGCTTTGCTCGGCAGGACTTGGTTACAAGAGTATAACGTCATCCCTTCTACACAACATCAGTATATGAAGTATTTCAGAGATGGCCTCAAGTACACTGTGACGGGAGAACTAAATCCATTCTCCATAAATGAAGTCCGAAAATATGAAGACGCAAAGTACTTCCTACCAAACTTCGAAGAAACAGAAAGATGTCATAAGCCGGAGAATAAGCAAAAAGCCGTCGCTACCATCCCGGTCTTCGGGGGTGATACCGAGGAGGATGAAGAGATGGATTATTCGGGGCAGCCCCAATGCAACAGACCCGGACCATCCACCCCTATTTTGGTTTTCGGAAGCGACTCCGAAGACGAGGTCAACACAGTATTCTCTGTTCGTCCATCAATACAAACCTTCATTAGAGCTGATCAGAGTTTGCAAATTTCCATGGTTCCACAGCAGCATTACAGGGAACTTGATGTGCTCGATACATATGACGTACAAGAGCTGCAGACCCTCTACGTTCATCCTAGGCGGAGAGATGAAAAGTCGATCCTCTTTTACCAATCCACGGAGACCAAAGTGGAGAAAGAAGTCTGGCATGGTACCGATCTTGCGCTTGACAGGCTTCAACCAATCCGGCAGCCCAGATACTACGCAGAGAGATTGGAGAGGCTATTAAGATGCCAAGGCATACCCTTTAAACAAACCGCTTGACAATCCCAGTTCTACAACAATTTTTGGGACGTTCTCGGGACTCAGCGGAAGATGCCCAACGGAAGAATGGAGATGACTGGCCTTGGATACGTTCGGTCCAAGAAACGGGAGCGATTCCATGGCTGCAATGTTATAAATGATTTAGGTGGAAAAGAGAATGCCTTTCCAGATAGCACTGATATTGAAACAGAGTGAAATCCAGCCGTGGGAATACCAAGCCCGTCATTCGAAGAACAGATTGACAAGCTAATAAGAGAAGCATGTCAAAAGGTTCGGGATGACCACAGCCGCGAAATGGCCATTCACGAAAAATCCAGGACGCAGCGTATCATTCAGCAGGCTATGGAGGATGACAATCCCATTCACCCTTAGCTTGCTGTGCGCTCTCGCGGCAAGGGAAAAGTCTGACACAGAAGCAATGATAAGATCAAGAATGAGGACGACGTTCAAGGACAGCGAAGCGGATCCAAGAAGCCACGCGAGCGAGGAAAAGTCAGCTGGAACACGTCTTTTATGAAGAAGATGGGTCGGGAGTACTCTTTTCCTCAAGACAAGACAAGGAAAATATTCAAGCTTGTCATAAAGCATCAAATTATGACACTTCCGGAGTCTCGCTACCCTGAACACATAAACGAAGTCCATCACCCAGATTATTGCTCCTACCATAGAGTAGTGGGACATCCTCTTGAAGACTGCTTCACCTTCAAAGACTGGGTTGAAAATCAGTATCAGCAAGGCAGTTTTGCTCTATCCGACAGTTGGAGGGTAGCCCCACCACAAAAGGATGAGCCGAGAGCAACCTACACTGCGAGGGAAAGTCAAGATCAGCATCGAGCTTGGAAACGAGCTCGAACTTGCCATATGATAACATTCTTAAAGTAGGGAGAGCACGAGAATATGGACGACCTCTCCCAGTGCTTTGCAAATGAAGATGAGAACGGGGTGATCTCAGAATTTCCACCGGCGCCAAAAGAGATGGAAGATGTGATACACACCACAACAGACAACCTGAGAAAAATAAACTTGGGGACGGCAGACGAGCCAAGGCCAACGTTCATCAGTGAGCTGCTGTCTGATAAACAGGTAGCCATGTTAAAAGACGTGTTTATGCAATATAAAGACTTTTTCGCATGGAACTATTCCAAGATGCCGGGATTAGATCCATAGATAGCTATGCATAAACTGGCGATATCGCCGGACGTCAAGCCGGTCAAACAGGCGCTAAGAAGAATGCAGCTCGAGCTTGAGATGAGTATCAATGCCGAAGTCAAGAAGCTAATCGACTCCGGCTTCATCTAAGAAGTTCAATACCCTAACTGTATCGCCAATATCGTTCCGGTAATGAAGAAAAATTGGACAGTACGCATCTGCGGAGATTTTCGGGATCTCAACAAAACTTGTCCGAAGGATGACTTCCCAGTGCCTTTTACCGAGCTAATGATCGATAACACATCCAACCATGAAGTCTTCTCCTTCATGGATGGATTCTCAGGGTACAACCAAATCAAGATGCATCCTGAAGACCAAAAGCTGCTTTCCGGACTCCGCTAGGCATATTTTGCTACAAAGTGATGCCCTTCGGTCTGAAGAACGCTGGCACCACCTACCAGAGGGCCATGACAAAGATCTTTGATAACCTCATATACGAGATTGTCAAATGTTATATTGACGACCTCATGGTGAAAAGCAAATCGTACGAGGAGCACTGGGAGCATCTGAAGATAGTGTTCCAGTGCCTTCGGAAGTACAACCTGAAGATGAACCCTCTGAAATGCGTGTTTGGAGTTTCCTCAGGCAAATTCCTAGGATTCATCGTACGACACCGAGGCATCGAAATAGACCCGTCAAAGATTAAGGTGATTATGGAAATGCCCGCGCTAAGAACTCTCAAACAACTGCGGTCTCTTCAAGGAAAGCTCGTGTATATCCGACGGTTCATAACCAACCTCTCTGGAAAATACCGCCCCTACAACCATCTAATGAAGAAGGGGAACCCGTTCGTTTGGGATCTTAAATACCAAAGCGCACTGGACGAAATCAAGCAATATCTGCAGAACCCGCCGGTACTGACCGCTCCAGTCGAGGGAAAACCCCCCATCCTGTACACGAAAGCCCTTGAAGGATCTTTAGGTGCGTTATGGGCATAAGAGAACGACCAGGGGGAGGAGAGAGCTCTCTACTATTTGAGTCGAGTTCTCCTGGAGGCAAAAAACAATTACTCCCCCATCGAAAAGCATTGCCTGGTACTAATCTTCGCGGTAATGAAGCTCCGACATTACGCCTTGGTACATAAGGTCCATCTCATATCAAAGGTGGATTCTCTCAAATATTTGATGTCGAGAGCCATATTAACAGGAAGGCTTGCCAAATGGGCCCTCCACTTGATGGAGTTCTCGATAGTATATCGACCCCTCAAGGCAATAAAAGGCCAGGCCATCGCCGACTTTCTCCCTGAGCATCCGATACCCGCCGACTCTCCCTTAAAGTGCGAATTGCCGGAAGAACACGCGTTTGACGCAATCGATAGGGAGAAAGAAGGGAGTGATACCCGAAGGGAACTCTACTTCGATGGAGCGTCCTCCTTGAAGAAGCGAAAGCAAAGCACCCCCATAATCAAAGCCGGAGTGGGTCTTATCCTCGTAACTCCGCAAGAAGGGATAATGCGTTTCGCCCTTTCCTTAACGGAGTCAAGAACAAACAACGAGGCTGAGTATGAACCTTTGATAGCAAGTCTCGAGATCTCCATTGACATGGGAATCGAAAACCTCCTCATATATAGAGACTCCCAGCTGGTCGTCAGCCAAGTAAATGGCGACTAACAAACGTGTAAACCCGGGTTGGTAAAATATGACGAGAGAGTGCAGCAATTACTGACTCAAATCCCCTCTTACGTCTTGGAAAGCATACCGCGAACGGAAAATAGTAAGGCGGATGCATTAGCCAAGCTCGCTAAATAACTGGCCGACGAAAACCTCGATGACGTAAGGATCATTGTGCAAAGCCTCCGGATTCTTGCGCCAGTAGAAATATCTCTGAAGTCGTTTGAAAGAAGGGGAGCGACTGAACAAGCGGTCTTTCGAATAGAGGACGAAGAAAAGGCGAAGGATTGGAGAGAAGTCTTTGTAGACTACTTCAAATCTCGTTATACGCCCGAAAACACATCATCAAGACATCAGCTCATGAAACGATCTCTGTCTTTCGCCTTCGTCAATGATACTCTATATAAGAGATCGTTCGACTGTCTATGGCTAAGGTGTCTGGGACCAGAAGAAGCAAGGAGAGTCTTCCAAGAAACTCATGATGGACTCTACGGTTCCCACCAAGTCGGGCCAAAGATGAAGCTGAAGATCAAAAGAATGGGTTACTATTGGCCCACAATGATTCAGGACTGCCTCGAATATGCGAAGTAGTGTCACTCATGCCAAATTCACGGGAACTTCATCCACCAGCATCCAAATCCGCTACACCCAACGCTGGCTAGCTGGCCATGCGAAATGTGGGGAACCGATATAATTGGGCCCATCAAGCCAGCATCATCCAAGGGACATCGGTTCATACTAGCAACAACTGATTACTTCTCTAAGTGGGCAGAAGCAATACCGTTAAGAGAGGTGAAGACGGAGAACATCGTCCATTTCTTCAAGACACATGTCATCTACCGGTTCGGCACTCCGCGACGGATCATCTCGGATAATGGGCCGGCCTACAGAAGCCATAAGATCAGCCGCTTCGCACAGCAGCATAAAATAGACGGGAGATACTCTTCAGTCTATAACCCCCGAGCTAACGGTCTAGCTGAGGCTTTCAACAAAACCTTGACGAAGATCATAAAGAAGACGGTATCCAAAAACAGAAAAGATTGGCACGAGAGATTGCATGAAGCTCTCTGGGCTTATCGGACCACATTCAAAATGGCCACGAATACAACGCCATTCGCATTGGTATTCGGAATGGAAGCGGTTCTCCCCTTGGAGATAGAGCTACCCTCTTTACGAGTGGCAGTCCGACATGAGCTGACGAATCAAGAAAATGCCCACCTTCGACTTGAGGAGCTCGATTCCCTCGATGAAACTCATCTCATGGTGCAGCAAAACTTAGAACCTTACAAAGAAAGGATGACGCGGTCATACGAAAGACTAACTAGGACAAGTGCATTTCGCCAAGGAGAACTCGTGCTAGTTGTCAAAAGACCTATGATCCCCAACCATGCCAAATGGGGGAAATTCGAGCCAAACTATGAGGGCCCGTACATCATAGACAAGGTCTACTAAGGCGGGGCCTACTTGCTCATGGATATGCATGACGAAAGGCCTTTCTGGTCAATAAACGGCCGGTTCCTTAAGAAATACTACGCTTGACAAGTCACGGCTTAGGTTAATAATGGATGACGACGCTTGTGTCCGCTCGCTATCTCCCTGAGTCCAAACTCTATAAGTAGTATCCGGCGAAACCTCGCATCAAAATCCCAACAGACCGTAATGTCCTTAAAATAGCTGCGGATTGAAATGTCCCTAAACTAACAACGAACCGCAACGTCCTTAAACTAGCTATGGACCGAGATGTCCTTAAACTAACAATGGACCAAGATGTCCTTAAACTAACATTGGACCGAGATGTCCTTAAACTAACAATGGACCGCAATGTCTTTAAACTAAATACGCCACCTCAAACACGGCGACAGTGGAGTCCAGGTCCCAGCGGCGAGGATTGAAACTTAAGTCCCACTGATTGCAGACCTGAACCTGCTTCCTAAGCCATCGATGCCCTGCAAGGAGATCAAGATAGACTATCTACAAGACGCATTTGCTAAAAGGGACACACCAATATGAAATAAAATATGTCTTTTATTCATGAATCCAAATGAATACAAGGTACATTTCATAAAAGAATCAAAATGAATACAAGATACTCTCATTCAAGAGTAAATACAAAAGAGGAGAATATAAAAAAAAACTTCAAGATGACGGATGGTGCAATAAGTTCGTCAATTCATCGTTCCTCCGCTGGGCCTCGGCTTTAAGCTTTTTTATTGCTACAAGACGGGTCTCCGCCTGAGACTGTTGAGTCTGATACGAAGTGAATCGACTCTCAAGCTCCTTTTCAGCAACTTTATGAGCTTCAACCATCTCGCGGGTAAAGATAACGGCCTTATCAAGAGCTACCACCTCTTTGATAGCTTCTTGAAGCACCCTCCAAATTTCATACGCACGAGTAGTCTTGATAGTAAGTTGAGCCTGGAGTTCCCCAAAACATTCGAGGCTGACTCCCTCTCCGAAAATTTCCAGTTGAGCCTCTTCTCGCAAGACTGTAGATTAGCGGCACACCGCTCAATCCACCCCCTCAAGCTCACCTTTGCAGTTAGAAGCTCGGAAGGAAGGTGTATGCACTCAAGATCATTTAAGCAAGCCTCCACTCGACGACAATACTCAACCCAAATATGCACCAATGTTTCATCATGATAAGTGGCAAGGAAGAGCAAAGAAGTATTGGCTTCGGCAGCAAATTCTTCGGCCGTAACAGAACTACCGGCACGAAGATCTTCAATGAGGGCCGACAAGGAGTGAATGCTTTGTCTCGCCATCCTTTCATACGCACGTCGGGCATATGGGCCCGGTGGCATAGAGATTCGGGATTCTAACGGAGCCAGAGCTGGCAAAGCTGTTAAGATTTATGAATAGTCAGTGAGACTGGCGAACATGGAATAAACAAAACAATGCCAAGGGTAAAGCTTTACTTACCCACAGTCATGCAAATGGGGTTTGAAAATCCCCAGGCCCATCAAGAATCTCCACTTCGTCGTCAGCTTGTAGAACTGCAAAGGGCATATTAGCATCGTTATAAAAAACGATAATAAAGCAAAGGGGTCAAAGAATACCGACCTTGCCCGGAAGTAAGGACGATGCTTTGCGGGGATATCGCCTGTAGGGCAGCCATATCAAGTAGGCACTGGAAGGACTTCCTGGGAGATAGGTCCACTATAGAAGCCGCCAATTCCCGCAATTCTGAAGGAAAAAAAGAGTTCAGATAACGAGGAGATCATTAAAATGAAATGTAAAAGATTACATTTGATTCTCCGCTCACCTTGAACTGGAGGGATAGCAGCTTCGGCAGCCTCCTCCGCGCCCTCAGGCACATCACCGGGGATATTTGCTAGCGTAGCAGCTTCCAGTTGCGGAACGACAACCGCCACTTCAAGCTCCAAAGAGGGAACAGTGGCCTTGGAGGTCCTTCCTACAATCTTCAAGACGCCACTAGAAAGATTCATTGGGTCTATGACCGGCAAGGTCGCCTCCATGGAAAGTACAGATGCTGAAGAAGTGGAGGTCATCACCGGGAGCTCCAAGATAGAACCAACAGCTTCGACAATCTCTTCTACACCTTTCGGTGCGTCATTAAAGACATCCATAGGGTCCACGGTCGATAGGGTCACGTCCGCTGGAGGAATTGACATCGAAGGAATAAGAGTCACCACCGGAAGTTCTACAACGGGAACGACGGTTGTAGTGATCTCTTCTACACCTGCTTATGCGTCATGGGAGACATCTATAGAATCTACGGTCATGACACGACCTGGGCTCAAATCATCTTTCGTTGCTGAAGTCCCTGCAAAGTTTTCGCAAAGATAAGAAGATATAAAAAGCGATACAAATTACTTGCCAAAAGAAAAATACGGAAAACAAGCATACTGATATGCCAGGATGCTTCTAGTATGGCTTTTCTGAGCCGTCGTTCCTTCCTGAGGAAATGTGCTCGTCGGGCTTCAAATGCGGATTCATGCCCACCGGTCTTCAGTGCCAACTCATCTTCAGAAGCAGCCGAGATGGGCTGCTTGAAGGCTCTTTCATCTTCCCTTCATAGAGGACCCATATGTACTCTCCGTAGCGATGGGGGATCTTCGTAGAAGATGACCGGGGGTAGGGCTTTTTCGGGATGTGCACATTATCGATCTCATCCTGCGAGCGCCTTAAAGTTTCAGCCAATTGCGCGGCTTCCTCAGTGGACGAGCCAGGGTAAATAAGACCATCATCCGGTTCCTGCATGGATATGGGTTCGTCTTGAACAATAGGCTCAGATTCTAGCAAAAGGTCAAGCAAGCCAGCAACTGTTTTCTTCCTCCTTTTCGAGCTGGAGCTAACACTAGAAAAGGATCGCTTCCTTCCCCTTGGCGCTTTGGCGCGACGTTGGCCAACCTCGCTTCCGGTATCTCTTTTTGGCAACACCACCGCTGATGACACTGCCGCTGGCGCTTCATCGAATGCCTTTTCTTGAGCTCTAGTGCGCACTGGCATCCCAGCATTGCGAGAAGTCGATTCTGTTTTTGCAGCTTTTGGGATAAGAACCACGCAGCTATCCCTCAATGGAGGGCGAACCACTGTCCGCGGACGCAATGGAATACCAGTGGCTTAGGCCGGAGCTGAAGATCAACATTCAAAGAGTACCCGCATCTCCTCGACAATAACGGGACCGACTCGATCATGATATCAACCTGTAAAAGACCCCACACACCTTGGAATATAGTCAGCCTCGGGGATCATGAAATAGGAGCCGGTGTTCAGCCGCATGAAGTGATGGGAGACGTCACGCGTGACTTCCAGAGACGGAGTGGGCTCAACTAAGAACGCCTCAAAAGGGACACCCTGATTATAACCTAACTGCTGGGCAAAGCGGTACGGATTATACCGCATAAAAAGGGCCGCGTTATTCTGACGGAACACCAAGTAGCCCGACCTAATCGAGTACAGGTGCATGATCTCCTTAGGCTTTAAAGACGATGCTCCACTTTTCGACAGATCAAACAGCTGCTGGATAGGCCCCGCGGGAGCAGGGAGGACTCGGTCGTTAAAAACCATCCCGCCCTCGTTGGAGTACGGGTTAAGCAGCACGCGGAGGGCTCCTACCTGGGTCGGATCAGGAGCGGAAGCATTCACCAACCTCATAACACGTGGGAAGGTGTAGGAATCATAGAAATCTGGCCGCCGATGCGCTGCGAACTCTCCCGATACATGCATCTCGATCCACGACGTGAAGTAGTGGAGGGAGGAGTTCACGACGTCTGTACCTGGGGTTGAAGTGTTGGCCGCAACACTTAATCCATGATAAAGATGCGACAGTCCCGCGATGCCAACGGCCAACCATGCCCTTTCGGCTACGCGATGAGCGGGGTAGAAGATGGAAGCTCTTATGAAGCATCGATGCGTCGGCATAGCGAACCAACTGAGCCAAAGACTGATGAAGCCGACGAAGAAGGTCTCTTCTCCAGGGGCCGCAATTGCATCGAAAGGCATGGCCAATGACCGAAATGTAAAACTACGGCAAGTACTCTTCTTTGGCCGGCAGCTTATTCAGCCCAAAACCAAAAGGGCCGTTAATGTTCGCAAATTTTGGAACCTCTTTTGATAAAACATCTTCACGAAGAAAACAGGCGATGAAGCTCTTAAAGGTGACACCCTATACTTCTGACTCCGCGAACAGCTTCTCGAAAATACCAAGAGTCTTGATTAAACTGGGGTACTTATGACGGACGGCGTTTTCAGTCGTCAAGCGTAGAAGGCACGGTCGTGAACACATACTCATCGGGAGGCAGCAACTCTTCATAATGCTCACCCGTAATCGGCAATTCAGAAATCTAGCGGAACTCTTTCAGGAAAATCGAGACCTCACGATCCCCTAGCAAGAAAGTGTTAGTGGGAAGATTCCATTGGTTCAGGAAAGCTTTAACCCACCAGACGTGAGGAGCCGGGTAATGAAAAAGAGATGCTTAAATCGCTTGATATAACCCAATATTCTGCAACCGTGCACGGTGGGCGGAGAGAACATATCGAGCCCAAGGAAAATAGCCGGCTGGATGACGAGGGGTAAGCCCTACCTTATAAACTTGTCCCCAGGGTTGGGCTTCACCTTTACAGATGCGGCGCCCCAAGATATCTATGGCCGGCAATGGCTGGTTGGGTATCCCGGTTGTTGACGGCTTAAGCCGGCCTGCAGGAGTCCAATTAGCCACCTCCACCACATAAGCGGTCTGCGGACGCTCCATCAGCGATATTGGGCGGAGAGGCTCTATTGGCATATCACAAATAAAGCTGCGGCGGCCCTGGATGATGTTCCCATACCAAACTCCCCATAGGACCAAACTCGTACAGTCCCTGTCATGGGCCCTGATCATTGCCATAGTCTCCTCATCCGACGGCGATTGCGGGAAAGCGGCGTCCGAGCGAGTAAAAGGAAAGTAGGGAAGAGAAGTCATTGTTCCTGAAATAAGGGAAAGAAAAAAACCGTTAATGAAACCCATATATATATATATATATATATATATATATATATATAACAACAAAGGGAAACGACAGAGAGTTTGTTCCATGGGACCACTGATTGTAGAACTAATGGACCCCGTAAAATCAATATGGCGGCTCACCAATGATGATACAGGACATTCATTGTGAGAATCAAAAAAGGATTCTCATTAAAACATACACGAGAGTTTAAACAACTCTTGACATCCTCATAGAGAAAACAAGCTCTGTTAAAATACTCAACGAATTTAAATTCGTGCAAATAAAAAAAAACCCTATGAAAATGTTCTCAAGAACACCAGGGAATGAAATTCCTGAAAGGCCCTTTTTCAGAGCTAAGCTCTTCGGTGAGGAATTAAATTCCTTTTATGCGGTGGAATTAAATTCCAGAAACCCCTGTGATGAGGAAATGAAAAATAAAAATGCCATGAAACCTTAAAGATCAGAGGGGGAATGCCCGAGACATCGGGGTTTACTACTCAAAGATCACGTCTTTAGATCTCTGAGAGATGGGTTTAAAAAGAGAGCAAAGCTCTTATGGTGGATTTAAAATCCAGGGATTTTTTTTTAAGAAAATGGTTTCTTTGTTGTTCAAGATCTTTACCTAAAAAAGGGTTTCTTTTTCTGATAGAGTTTAACTCTGAAATTGCAATGAGCAGAGAACTAAGCTCTGAAGAAGAGAATTAAATTCTCGAAGAAGACAAGAAAAAAGAAGATGAAGGAGCAGTGGCTTCTCAAAGACAAAACCCTTGCATTTATAAGACGTGACAAGGGCTGTTCACCTCCCCATTCCCTTAGGTAATCCAACGGCTGTAAAGGTGATAACGTTGCACTCAAGTGCAAGCCATGTGAGAACAACGCTGTGGGGGCATTTGTTCCCTTATAAAAAATAAATAATAAATAAAAAGCGATGGGAGAAATTCCCCAAATGGAGCATCACGTGCCCACACGTGATGCGCCTTGGAGAAAAAGTTATAGGCATTGCGCTTAACAAATAAGGCTGAAATTGAGCCTCACGTGCAGGCACGTGAGCATCTATATACAAAGTATGTAGGTGCCTTCCTAAAACAAATAAGAGGCTAAAGAAGCTCACGTGTCACCATGTGATGCTCTTTGTTGAGCTTAACTTCGTGGGGGTCACGTGCCACATGTGACATTCCTAAACATCAGCTCACGTGCCAACACGTGATGCCTTTCTCTGGGACTGTTGCATATAAGCAAACCAGTTTAATGCCATGGGGGTCACATGCTACACGTGAGGATTCCTGATGCCTTCTGAGCCGATAGAATGAAATTCTAAATAAGAGGGATCAAAACCCTATTTGGAAAATATTTTCTTATATCTTTCTAAACAAGAAAAATTACGCTCTGTAAAATAGAGCACCGTTGGATTAAATATCCAATGGTGATTAAAAATCACCAAGCTACAAAATAAGATCTGTATGGGAAAATATTTCCCCGATCTTTCTAAACAAGAAAGATTATGCTCTGTAAAACAGAGCACCGTTGGATTAAAGATCCAATGGTGATTAAAAATCACCAAGCTACAGAATAAGCTCTGTATGGGAAAATATTTTCCCGATCTTTCTAAACAAGAAAGTTACGCTCTGTAAAACAGAGCACCGTTGGATTAAAAATCCAATGGTGATTAAAAATCACCAAGCTACAGAATAAGCTCTGTATGGGAAAATATTTTCCCAATCTTGTTAAAAACGAGAAAAATATCTTCTGTAAAACAGAAGTCCCTGGATCAAAAATCCAACGGTGGATAAAATCCCTGAATCAATCAAAAAATCTCTCAATGAGAGATTTCCTTAACTAAATCAACAAACTTGCCTCTATTATATAAAGGACCCGAGACTGAAAGGAGAAAAGGAGGAGAACCCCCAATAAGATTTGAAAAAAAAAGAAGAAGAGATCTCTTTGAAGAAAAGAAACACTAGGTAAAAAAAAAAAGACCTAGAGATCATTTTATCTTCTCTTACAAGAGTTTAACTCTTCCAAAAACAGAACTTAGTTCTTCTTCTGGTCGAGATCTGCAGAAGCAGATCTCCCCATAAGTTGAGAATTTAATTCTCATCAGGGAGATTCTGTCATGCAGTCCCAGAACTTAGAGGAAAGAATTAAGTTTGAAGAATTTAATTCTTCCAAAAGATATAGGAATTAAATTCCTCTGACAAAACTAGAGTTTAACCCTGCATAAAAAAAACAACTGAGATCGACTCACATGTTCACACGTGACCCCTTAAGACAAGTGCTTAGCACTTATAAAAGAAAAACGGAATAAATTAAAGACAGTTCGTATTTTGGGGCGCCTCACGTGATCCCACGTGACCCCTAATAGTGCTTAGCACTTTCAAAAGAAAAAGGAGAATAAATCATGGACAGTTTCCATTTTGGGGCACCTCACGTGACCCCCTAATACTGCTTAGCACTTGCAAAAGGAAGAGGGGAATAAATTCGGACAGTTCCCATTTTTGGGGCGCCTCACGTGATCCCACGTGACCCCCAATAGTGCTTACTACTTATAAAAGAAAAAAGGGAATAAACCTAAATAATCAGTGCCCAATTATCAGGCGCCTCACGTGCCACACGTGAGCGCTCCATTTATTAGTGTTAAACATTGCTTTAGAGCCTCACGTGGGAGCACGTGAGCGCCAAGCAAGTGTTTAACACTGTGAGGGGCCAACCTTTGCCCAAATTAACCAAGTCTCCCGAGGCCAAAACCTTTTGAACATCAATCAACCGATTACTCCTATACTCAGGTATCCCCAAATCGATCTTAGTTCCAAAAATGACCAATGATCTCCTGACACATGGCATCTAAAATGGTGTTCGTTCCACCATAGTCCCTCCCTTCGATCTGGAGTTCGGTTCAAGGGTACATCTCTCCACACCTCTGATACATGCCGTTGTAAATCTTCAACGATGTCAGAGAGGTGGAGGGCCCCGACAACCAACTGCTCTTGGATGCACTCCCAAACCTATGAGCATACCCAATGGACCGTAATGTCCTTAAACTAGTTATGGACCGTAATGTCCTTAAACTAGCTGTGGACCGCAACGTCCTTAAACTAAACCCTCATACCAAAAATGGTGATCTATGGACCGTATCGTCCTTAAACTAAAGCAATAGATCCCAAATGCTCTTTTGTTGGATCTGAATGATCCTAAAAATCCTGCTGAATAGATCTTAGTCTAAAATTAGACTAACGTATTCTCAACAAACATTTAAGTTGATCTTAATCTCAAACAAGGTTAACGATCCTTAAATCAAACCAAACTCAAATCTAAGAATATACGGATTTGGACTAATCCACGCCCTACGGGCGACAACACAAATTAGACTCCGTATACAATCCACGGGCAACCAAAAATAAAACAAACTCACACGACACGAAGTGAACATCTGGAGCAAGAGAAAGTGGTTATCGCTATGCGGTAACGTAATGAACTGTAGGGGCTTGCGCCTACAGGGGCTTGCGCCTACAGGGAAGAGCGTCCCCACAATCAAAAACCCCTTGCAAAAGAAGGGGAATCTGACGAAATCTGCTACAACGGCCGCATCCGTCCAAACCTCCGTTGCACGGTGCCATAAATCAACTTGGCATCTTAGGAGAGGTGGACGGATAAATCCAAATAGCATCTGCTCCCAAATTCAGGCAAGACGACCTTCATGGTTTCGTCTCTGTTTTCGGCGGTAAACACCTCCTGTTAAGGTCTTATGTTAGCTGTGTAATATGTGATGTTAGAAAATCGAATATTGAGACATATCTTATCTACTGAGCATGGTAAACTCAGCGTCATGCTCATCTACTGACTTGATCCACGTCGAACCCTGTGTAGATGAATAAATTGCTGCTCCATGTTTAATCGGGCAGTCTATGGGAAGTATTTCGCGTTCGCGAAAAGACCTCCATTCGATCGGTTAGTCAAGACGGCTTTCTTCCGCCTTCCACTAGACTCGTGCATTGTCAGTGAGCTGCAGCTTTGCAACTCGAACCCAAACTATCTCTGGCACTTGTGCCGCTACCAGATCATCCTCAATACTTTGAGCCCACTCCTCACGTTCTAGAGGGATCTCTTTTCCTGAGAATTTCTTGGGGTGCAAAGCCCGGAATTGCTTTACCCCCGAGGCTTCAGCCTCTGGACGGTTCATCAAAATAGCAATCTGCTGCTGCTGTCCTTCCAGGAGGCTGCGGATCGCCTCAAGCAGTACCTTCTTCTCATTGATCAGAGCAGCGACGGTAGGTGTAAGCGGTAGAGGTGGTGGAGTGTTGTCGAAATTGGTGCTAATGTTGTTTGTGGAATCCATAACCTTGAAAGAAAAATTTAGGTTATGACATATTCAAAATATATGAAATGGTAAGATTCAAGGAATATGTAAAGAATATTTTTAGTTGCTGATTTTTGTGTTACATTGCTTAGGACTTCATGCATAATTAACCCGCATGTCCATGCAGAACTGACCTGCATGTCCATACAGAGCGAACCTGCATGGGCTACCAACAAAATATGTCACGCCCCGCTTCCCGATGTACGGAAAGTGGACGTGGTGGGTCACGCGACGTATTTACTCAGAAGTAAACACGCTAAGCATATCTAAGCAATATAAAGTAAAGTACACAAGAGACAAGAATGTAAATGAACAACAACTTTATTTATTAAACATTCTTTTACACGTACAACTGAAATGTAAATATTTGAATAGAAAGCAATGCCTAAACAATGGCATAACTGAAATGAAAATAATATGTACAAGTGCCTACAGCTCTGGGTCAAAACTTAACTGCTCCAAATCTTCAATGATAGGCTCGATCTCCAGTGAGTCCGAAACATCTGACAACATTCCAAAGAAAGAAGAAAAGAATGTCTTCAGCGAACAATCGCTCAGTAAGTCCCAAAGGTGAGTAGAGATAGAATAAACAAAAAGAGAATACGAATAGTAATGTTTATTTATATTGTTAACACAGTTGTTTGTAGCTTGGTATAGAAAATGCCAGTGTATATGAGAGGAGTCCCACTATTCCGGAGACTAAGGTATTCGGAGCACAAGGAACCGTTCAACCACGGTACAACGGCAATGGATATTCAGGTTAGGTGTATTATGGTTACAGTCTCGTGCAGGTTCTAACACCTTCTGTACCAATCTACCCCTTTATAAACCCCGCGATATCTTAATTGTATTGTTTGTATTGTTTTGTTATATAAATGGATGGCTTGCCGAAACCATGATATCAGTAAATGGAATGGATATAAATGGAGAGTTATGTAGACGGAGTATATCTATGGTTCGGTTCCGTCAATATAGATTGATATCGATTGAATAGACGGATTCATGTTGAATTATAGTTTATACTTGAATCACCTTCAAGTCAGATTGATTAGATTGAGACTCAGTCTGAATCAGGCATTTTGAAAAGAACTTGAAATCCCGACTTAGTTTTGATGTTATCGGTAATTGCTGCACATGGACAACAGGATTTGTGTTTTTTTCCAAGACAATTACCGTGTTGATAACACCGTTTGTTAGATTGTCTACCTTAGGTTGGCAGGCACCCATATTGTAACAATCCTAAACTTTCTGTACAATTTTTCAAAAACACAGAAAAAGGGGTACTTTTTCCTGAGCACAAGTTATAAGTTTTTTTTGCTTTTGAACAGCAAGAAGGAGCTTGTAGCTCATTGGTAAGACCTTACACTGCTGAACCAAAGCACCAGAGTTCAAATCCCATCAGCCACACATTATTTTTATATTGATTTCTTTTAATCTTTTTAGAAGCCCAAGAGTCTACACGTGCATAACTCGTAAACCCAAAGTCACACTAAAAACAAACAAGCCCAAAAGATAAACCAAACGACGAGGGACACGTGGCCCCAAGACCCGGCCCGACTCGGTCGGATCGGGCCGGCGGCGCGGTTGACTCGGCCGGCGCCGCTGGGTCAACTCAGTCAGATCGCCGAGTTCCCTTCTGAACTCCTGTGTATTTTAGTCTCCTTATAACCCCTGTACATTTTAAAAACCCTGCATATTTACAGAGCCAATAAAAACACCTATTTACTCTATTTTTAATTCAATTTTTAATACATCTTTTCACACCCTTTCATCTACCCTAACCCCAATCTTTTCCTATAAATACCACTCCAATTCACACACCCCTCACGCACAAACTCTGTCCAAACTCTGAAGAAAATTCTCTAGAACTTTATTGCACAAGTGGAGTTAGCGAAGGGCGAAACACCGGCGAACTTCCGAAGACGACCCTAGGAGCTCCCGACAACGAAACGACGCACCGGCACCTCCTACCAATCCCTCTCCCTATCCTCTAATCTAAAATCTCGTAAGTCCCTCCTCCCACTTCTCTTTTCTAACCTTACAACTTGTATTTATAAAACCTGACGGAAGCGGAGTTAATCCGACTTTCGATTCGGTTTTCTTTAAAAAGTTCCAATTTTCTTAAATAGAACAATACCAAACTTGTACATCATGACCATTAAATATTAACAAAACATATTGACCAAGTTTCATAGCAAAAGAATTCATATTGTAGTTTTTATCGTATCTTTTCAGAAAAATACATGTAGTTTAGTTTCAACATTAAACATCATAATTCCTTACTATACCTTTAAATAGATCATGAGGAAATGACCTACCTCCTCACAACACTCATATGAAACATAGCACGATACCTTTCAGGAACATAGAATACGGGAACATGCAATTTTACACATAAATACCTTTTATCATTACTTTTTCTACAAGATTATGTGTCACGCCCCGCTTCCCAAAATACGGAATACGAGGGGTTGACAAGGCCAGCCATGTTCCTACGGTCAAGGAATTATCCTGCCGTAGTCACACTTCGGCTTCTAGCTTTACATGGTAATCAGTAAACAATGCGCAGGTAATGAGAAATGCAGTAACTGAAACAAAACAAATACAAAGAACTGACCTGATGGAGGTAAAAAAGAGTATAACTCTGGATAGCTGATCAAGATGTCCGCGATGTACGTCTAGTCCTGGTCCAGTCTAGATCCACTCCTCACTCTAAGCATGCATACTCAGGTTGTCAGAGTGACACAATAGCAATATATATAGATAGATGCAAGTGGCAACCCGAACAGTGATAATAGATATATAACAGTAAATCAAGACGGTAAAGATATGAACATGGAGTAACCAGTGAAGCGTCCAATAGATCAGGTGAACAGTAAAGCAGTAAAATGGTATGCCAGGTATGTCAACACAGTAAATAATGTATATCAATGCCATTATCCCTATCAGTCTCTAAGTCTCACTGTACAGGTTACTAAGCCTATCGTCAGTCCAAGTGTAAGAGTCAACCACTCGCGAGTGTCCTCCACCCAAGGGTAGGACCCAAGGTCTAGGGACCACGGGCCCAAAATATAACTCACGGTAATAATCATGTACCCTGTAAATCTCCACATATCTCCATATATATAAGCCGGCATGGGACTCCCGAGATTCCGTTGAACTCACACTCAAACTACCCCACACCCCGTGGTCTACATCAAATGCCAACCATAACTTCAAATACCGGTCGGTCCATGACAAGTCTGCGCGAGAACTGGAGACAGGATCTCCATCAAGCACGTCCCGACTAATACTCAAGATAAATGGCAGTGTCTGGTGCCTTATCTGTGACACCCATGCAAGAGCTTCCATAAGTGTCCCATACCACTTATAGTCACACTTACACGCGTCCCACAGACGTCGACAATGCAATAGAATAATAGGGTTCGCTGATTGTGTACAAGTACGTGTCACTTTCACTTATTCACTCATGCACGAACACTAACGTACTTGCCACAATCATCACTAATACCTAACACTGGGTAATGCACATGATCACTAGGTTATCAATGCAGTGACATATGTATGATATGATTAGGAAACAGTATGTAAAGCATGATTAAGATGTCATAAATCAGCATTCTACCACTTGCATAATTTATCATAAATCATACGTATACAGTTTAGCAAAATGATGAACGGGGAATAAATAGTATGTTTGATTATCTATAAATCAAATTTAGTTTCACGTCAATCGGGTTTCAGGATCACTAGTTATGGCCATTTCATTTTAAGCGTTCACGGCTGAAAATCCGGTTTCAGAATCGGAAGTCAGTTTCGCAACGCATTTTAATCCCAGTTGGGATCATAATTTAGCTACGCTATAGTTGAATGAAATATAGGGTTTCCAATAAGGTTTTCAAAGCAATAGACGGATCCTCAATCGCGTCTATACGTCAGGAGTTATACACTGTTCAATACTAGTATGTCAATTCTGATTCTGTTGGGACTGTTATACGTCCCCATCTTTTAAATTACAGATTAAATAGCAAACGATGATGAAACAGAATGAAACCACTTGTGTTATCTAAATAACAGTTTCACCTTTAATAAACTGCAAAGTTCCGCAACATACGAGTTCATAAAAACAGGTGGCACACATTATGGAACAGTAAACAGTAACCAGAGTCGCTCTGGACTGCAGTCCAGAGTCGCACTCCGATCCAAAATTGTCACAATTTAAGTACAGAAACCATTAGAAACTTGCATAGGGTTATAGTTCGTCGAGTCGTATTCTATTTAAGACCTCTAACGCATCATTCCAGCATGTACATAATTTATGGTGATTTTAGCAATCATCAGGTACGGGGAGTTCCCAGTTTTCGTGGGTGTTGGGGGTGTTCGTTTAAGTCGTTAATGGTCGTATTTTCCAGTGAAATTCATACATAGTATTCAATATCACATGGGCCAGCAAATTCCCTCACGTTCCGTTAAATTGAATGAGGATTTTCATTGGAATTTTACATCGAACAGGTATGTTATATAATCTATCGGGTATTGTGAATATGGAATTTATACGATTTTAGTTTGTAACACGAATAAATTAGCATGTAGCAAGTAGGTACTTGCCTGGAGACGTTTTGGCGATGCACGACAGCAGCAACGGCACGGACGCGCAACGAACCGGCACGACTAATACAGCGACTTGTACCCGACACGGCAGTAAACTGGCTGGGTTTTAGCTTTGTTAGGCTTTGGTGATGCAACCGGAGCTTGGAGGCGATGGTCAAGGCCGTGACGATGTTAAACTCAGCAGCAGCGACGATGAGAGATCACGTACGGGTCATGGTTCGGGTGCAGGCGAGGTTGGTGGGTTGACGAGAGAGCTCGGTGCAGGGGGAGCTTAGATGCTTGGGGCTCGGCTTGGCTAGGGGAGCTCGGTGAGGTGGCAGTAGAGATGACCTCGTTGATGGGCTTGTTGGCATTGAGATGGGGTCGATGATGGTCGGCAGTTGAAATGAGTTGGGTAGAGGAGAGAGGTGGTGAAGGGTAGTGAGGGCTTAGGTTGGTGGTGCTGGAGGTGATTGTAGGGAGTCGTGGTCGATGGGAGAGGTAGTCAGGGCTCGTCGGAGGAAGGGGACGGTGTAACGATGACGACGAGGTGGGCTTCGGCGAAGGCGGCGAGGGCTTAGGGTTGTGAGCGAGAAGGAAGTGGATTGTGGCCTCGAGAGAGCTGCAGTGAATGCTTGGAAGAGTGAAGTGGCAAAGGAGGAGCTCGCGGTGGGCACGGTGAGGCGATGGTCGGAGTTAGGTCATCGGGAAGGAGCTCGAAGCTCGGAGGAAGAGGGAAGCGGTCGGGTGTGTAGGCGAGGTGATGGGTGCGACGAGGGTTGAGGACGAGGGTGGAGGCGAGCGACGGTGAGGGGACGAGGTGGAGGCGAACGACGGTGAGGCAGGAGAGGGCGCGGCGTGGGTTCTAGAGAAGGAGCGGGAAGAGAAGAATGGGAGAAAGCGAGAGAGAGAGAACGTGAGGGGGAGAGAGATAGGGAAGACGAGGGGATCGTAAGGGTTGGGCGTCGTGGGGGTAACGGCGCACGAGCGTGGGCGTGGGGTACGGCGAAGTGAGCGGGAAGAAGAAACTAGCCGTTGGGGAAGAAGAATGCGAAGCGGATCGGGTCTTTAAGGCGGGAGCGGGCTCGGGTGCGAGCTGGGCCAGGGGTTGGGCCGATGGAGAGTAAAGGAAATCAAATGGGGAAAAGGGAAGAAAGTGGGCCGGGGGATTTAAATTAAAAGGGGAAGCCCTCTGGGCTGAGGGCGTGAACGGGCTGGGCTGGAAAATAAAAGGAAAAGAAAACGAAAGGGGCCGGGCTGGGAAATTGAGAAGAAATAAAGGAGTGGGACGGGTTTTAAGAAAAAGGATTAAGGGGTTGAGTTTATTTAAAAAGAAATTGGTTGGGTTTTAGGAAATAATTAAAATGAATTTGAGTGTCTGTACCGGGCTTGGGAAAATAGGGAAAGAAAAGGAAAGATTTAGGGTTTTGGGTTTAATGGGATTTAAAATAAATAAATAATTATAAGTAAAATAAATAAATTTTATAGGTGAAAAAGAAATACAAATATTGGTATAAAAAGGGGCTGGGTATTACATTATGTATTTTAAACAAATCGTTGCAAAGCGCCGCTATAACCCATTTTTGGGAACCCGTTCAGGATGGTACGGATTATCGCACATCCTCGGATTTAGTAGTGCGAGATGCAGACCTCCGCAAGGAGCATACGGTCTCAAAAGATTTAAAAATACAAATATCTTACGAAAATGAGATTTCTAGAAAATTAATAAATTTAATTTAATTTATATAAATATATATATATGTATCATCAAAATATCTAATCTTGATATAATATAAATATTTCAACTTTTCTAAATCAAAAAAATCACTTTACATGAAAACACCATGCAATTCTATACAAGTTCAATATTTTACAATTAAATACCATATATTATGAAATTAGATTTTACTCACTAGAAATGACACATATATAAAATATACCTCCATAAAAACTCTAAAGACGATAATTAAATACTTGAGGTGTATTTTGAAAATTATACAAAATTATTTTTACATAAAACCTCCTCAAGTTATATAAATTACAATAAGAACCGTAGTAAATATAGGTTTAAGCGGGACCAGTCTCTTGAGCCTCAGGGAGCCCGAGATATGGGTGCTTGCCTATTTAAGATAAACAACTTAACAAACAGTGTTATCAATACGGTAATCGTCTTTGAAAAAGACACAAATCCTGTCGTCCATGTGCAGCGGTTACCGATAACATCAAAACATAATTCAGGATTTCAATTTCTTTTCTAATTGTCTGACTCAGACTGAGTCTCAATATAATCAATCTGACTTGAATGAGATTCAAGTATATATAACAATTCAATATGAATCTATATATTCAATCTGTTCAATCTATCAATCTATACAACTTGACCGAACCAAACCATGGATATACATCCATCTACATGATTCTTCAGTTACATCCATTTACTGATATCATGGTTTCGGCAAGTCATCCATCTATACAAAACAATACAATTTACAATACAATACAAACAATACAATCAAGACATCGCGGGGTTTAAGGGGTAGATTGGTACGGAAGGTGTTAGAAGTGGCACGAGACTGCAAGAATTAAGACACCTAACATGTATTCCATTGTTGTTGTACCGTAACATAAATGGTTCCTTGTACATTTCGTTCGCCTTAGTCTCTGGTCTACTGAGACTCCTCTCGTATACACTAGTATCTTTCTGTACCAAGCTACAAACAATAGCGTTAACAATATAATACAACTTTAAAAACTACACACACTCTCTCTATCTATTCTACTTCTCTCTTATCTTTGGGACTTACCGAGCGATTTTTCACTGACAACGTTCCTTCTCTTTCTTCTTTGGAATGTTGTCAGGTGGTTCAGACCTTCAGGAGATCGAGCCCACCAGCGAGGACTTGGATCAGCTAGCCTACAACCCAGAGCTTTAGATTCATTGTACACATTTCATTTCAGTACTTTCCATTTCTGTTATGCCACTGTTTAGGCATTGCTTTCATTCAGATGTATTTACTTTTCCATGTACTGTAAAAGAATGTTAATAAATAAAGTTACTGTAGATCACATTTGTCTCTTATGTATATTCCTTTTATATTGCTTAGTTACGCTTAGCGTATTTACTTCTGAGTAAATACGTAGCGGCCTCTTCGGGTCCTTTGCCCGTACACTGGAAGCAGGGCGTGACACATATTCTTCGGCTCCCTGAGACTCAAGAGAATCGGTCCCGCTTAAACATATATTTACTAGGGTCCTTATTGTAAATTAGTATAACTTAAAGAGGTTTTATGTAAAAATAGTTTGATATAATTTTTAAAATACATCTCAAGCATTTAATTATCGTCTTTAGGGTTTTCATAGATGTATATTTTTTAAAAGTGAAATTTCTAGTGAGTAAAACCTAGTTTTCATAGTATATGGTATTTTATTGAAATATCGGTATTGTTTTGTATTTGGATGGTATTTTCATGTAATGGTGATTCCTTTGATTTGGAAAACTTGAAATATTTATATAATATAATTAAAATAGATATTTTGATAATATTTATATATTTAATAAAAATAAATTTTATTTATTCTTGTAGAAATCTCATTTTCTAAAAAAATGCATTAAAATTCTATCGAGATCGAATGCTCCTTTCGGAGGTCTGCATCTCGCTCTACTAGGCCCGAGAACGTGCGATAACCCGCACCATCCCGATCGGGTTCCCCAAAATGGGTTGTAGAGGCATAATTGTAAGGAATTGATTAATATACTTTTTAAAGAAATGGTTTTGCAAGTTGATAGTATTTATTTGTAATGTTGTGCTATCCCATGAATATATTCCCAAAACTTCATCGTGCTATGTCAAATATGTGTGTTGTGATGAGATAGGTCATTATCTCGTGAGTTATCTAAAGGTAATACAAGTTTTATATTGTTTTATGTCGGAAATGAAGTATGTGGTATTTTACCATAAAAATACAATAAAAATTGCATAAAAGAATATTTTGAGATGAAACTTATTTTAAAGTGTTTGTTAATGTTTGTTAAACATTATGTGAGAGTATGCTATTTTGTTGATTAAGAAAAGTAGAGTTTTAAAGAAAAACCGAATCGGAAGTCGGATTAACTCCGCTTCCGTCGGGTTTTTGAAATGAAAGTTTTTTTGATAGTAGAAGAGAGGGGGAGAAGGGACTTACTGGCTATTGAACAAGAGGAGGGAGAGAGGAAACTAAGGAAGGCTTCGAGGTGTTGTTTCGTCGCCGGAATCTCCTTGGAACGTCACCGGAACTTCATCCTTCGCTAACTCCACTTGCACACTAAGAGGACTTGAGAATTCTTGAGAGTTTTGGCAGGGAATTTCTGAGTGAGGATGAGTGAAATGGAGTGTGGTATTTATAGGAAAAATTAGGGTTTAGAGGGTTAAAGATTGCTTTGAAATTTGCATTAAAAATGGGATTAAATAGTATTTTATTGTGCTCTGGATGAATGCAGAGAAAATAAACAATGTGCGAGAAATGAGGTAGTTGAAGGGGTGCTCGGGTGAAAAGTTGGAAGCCTTTCCCTACGGGCGGCCCAGCGGTACCGATCCCCTAGGCTTGCGTTGCCGACCCAAAACCGGTGGAATGGCCTTGGATTTGTGCCATGTGTCCCTCACGCTTCACATACCCCCGTGCACATGTTTATTTAATCTGTTACTTATCATTCTACATGTAGTGCACGTGCAAACTCTTGGGCTTGTAAAATATTAAAAGAAAATTTAATAAAAAGATAATGTGGCTGGGGGGATTCGATCACAGGGGCTACGTCACAACAGTGCATGGCTTTACCAATGAGCTACAAGTACTTTCTTGTTGTTCAAAAGTAAAACAAATATTTATAGTGTACACAGGATTGCAAATATCCCAATTGTATATTAACTTTTAAACAATTTTCTGTAAATTGAAATTGGAGCTGTTACATGTATGTTCGATCTTGATGCTACAGCCGCGAGAAAGAAGACAATGGCAATGACGAAGATCTTCTCAAGGCGGTGTAAACGATGATAAGGTCGGCTATGAGATGGAAGGAGATCAGGTTTTGGAGTTAGGGTTAAGGTTCGGTTCAGGTGTGAAAGAGATAAAGATATGGAGGCTAGGGTTTTGATGTGAAAGAGGAAACCAATAGGAATTATGGTTGTATGATTATAAAGGGGTTTATATAGTATATTATGGATATGGTCCGGATAATACATGAAACTTATATCGAAACAATCATATCCACAAGCTAAAGATTAATTAAACCCAATTTACCCTAACCCAATAACAATATATCAAATACCCAAAGAATAAACATGTCAGGAAACAATATCAGGTCGTAGTCGGTTAAGACGATTCAATATAGCCTAATCCGTCTCACAAGTTTTTCCAATCAAACCATGATTCTTTGGGTACATGAGACGGCTCACACCATGCTTGAACCAGCTCATGATGCCCCAAAGCTAAAACTCAATAAAAACAGTAAATCAATCAATATCATTTATTAATACATAATATGTGCGATCGTTCTATAGTGTTACTGTAAGGCTTCATAGTGCTCGCGCCTCAAGATTCGCGGCTTAGGCGGAAGCGAAAACAAAAACTTTTATGTAAGGAATAGCGACTAAAATCCTAGAATCGATTCCAAACACTTAACTAGACAAACACCAAAGAGCTAAACTAAGAGTTTAGGGGACTAGTTACCTTTGTAGCATGTCCCCTAATCGCGGAAGACCCCTACAAGCTTCATAGACTCTAGTTAAGCTCCATAGTCATCAGGAACAAGGTTGCACACCGATCGACCATGCCGAAGATGATCCACCCGATAGAGTTCGATTTCAAGCTCTAGCTCCACACCAAATCTACAACTAGTGAATCAACTAACACACTAAACTTGAGAGGAGTGATGTATTAGGGATGTAGTGAAGAACCCTCTTTTTCGCTTTCTTTTCCTTTCTCTTTC
The DNA here is from genome assembly GCA_030015575.1 of Agapanthus africanus. Lineage (NCBI taxonomy): Eukaryota > Viridiplantae > Streptophyta > Magnoliopsida > Asparagales > Amaryllidaceae > Agapanthus > Agapanthus africanus. The sequence continues at coordinate 20,753,136 of JASDDO010000016.1, read as the reverse complement.
TTTTCTACTTTAGAGCTCACATGAGATAAAAAAAAGAGTGAGAGGATAAGAGTGTAGAAAAAAATCCTTAACCAAAAAATCCTCTTTTCCTCTTATTTAAAGTGGAGTGTGACAATTTTGTGTGACTTATCTAGGTGAGTCACAAGCCTCCACTCTTCTCCCAGCATCCAAAAGAGAACTTATCCATATGTACACACATAAACACGTATGTGTGTGTGTGTGTAGCAGCGCCCGCATGCAAAGCACGCGAACGTCAAAGCCATATAATATGCCAGCGCCCGCGTGCAAAACAGCGCTAAGGCCATATAATAATAGCGTCTCACGTGAGCGCTATAGGCCATATATATGGCAACACCTTATGCGCAATGCATGCGAGCGTCACTTCATATAGAATTAAATTCTATATGGGAAAATATTTCTCTAGTCTTTCTAAAACAAGAAAAAATTGCCCTGTTAAACAAAGAACCCCTGGACTTGTAGCCATAGCTATTTTAGCCTAGACCCAATTCAGATAATTTAGAATATGATTTTTAAAATTTTATTTTATTTATTATTATTATTATTTTTTCTTTTATGATGTTAGATTTCTGGAAAGGGTAAAAAGCCTCCAGCCCGCCCGGAAGTGGTTGAAAAACCCCTATAATTTTCGAAATTGTTGAGAAGGTCCTACAGTTCAAAATCTTTGTGAAAAAACCGTGGCTATATTTCATTTAGTCTTTATATTCTCTCGACTGCGTGGATATTACAGCCAACTGCTTAAACATTACAGGCAACTGCAACTGCTTAGATATTACAGTTGCCAACTAGTGTATAATGGGTTTTGATTGGGCCCAAGGGATTTTCAACAAGAGCTAAAAAGCCCCGGTGTTCTAACACAAGTTTGAAGCGGGCCGGAAGCTTTTTGACAATTTACCCTTTTAGAATGTTTACCAAGTTTAAATATTGCTCGGTAATAATTAAGAAATTATAATACAACAAGCAATATTTGGTGTGGAAAGGATCCTTAAAAAAAGTGAAAATTAGAAAATAAATTTTATATATAATTCTAGAACTGAAGAAGTCGACAATAGTGGTGACGGTAGTGAAGAACCGCATCAACAGACACTACTACAATAAGGGGTTGACCCTACGGATAAAGGTTTCCGTATGGGCAATAAAATGATGCCCATACGGATTACTCCGTAGGTCCACATTGTTGCCTCTACGGTGCCTTACGAATTAATTTAAAAATATTAAAACGTAATTTGTTATTTGGCCCTACAGAGCCGCAAAAGAAGGACCTACGGTTAAATCCGTAGGGGCATATATATAGGTTATTAATAAAAAAATAAAGCACAGAAAATTCCTCGATCGATCCCAAAAATTCCTCGCTCTCACTCTCCCGCCCATGCCTCTCGTCGCCACTGCCCGTGCCTCGTCGCCACCGCCCTCCTGCGCGCGCCTCGTCGTCCCCGACATCATCGTCGACTTCCTCATCGCCACCGCCCGCGACTCGTCGCCGATTGTGTCGTCGACCATCTCCGGTCTCCTCCATCGCCAGCCTAGCTACAGGTTAGTAAATTTCATACTTTTACTTCTAATTATGCTTTTATTTATGTTTTTTTTATTATTGGGTTTCTACTTGGTCTAGGGTTAGGGTTCAGGGTTCGGTTAGGGTGAGGGTTTGGGTTAAGGTTCAGTTTAGGGTAGGGTTAGGGTTAGGGTTAGGGTTAGGGTTCGGTTCGGTTAGGGTTAGGGTTAATTAGTTGGGGTTAGGGTTAGGGTTAGGATAAGACTTGGGCTAGGGTTCAGTGTATGGTTAGGGTTAGGGTTTGGTTCAGGTTTAGGGTTAGAGGCTAGGGTTAATTAGAGGCTAGGGTTATTTTGGGTTAATTAGTGATAATTTAAAAGGGTTAGGATGTTGATTAGGGTTAATTTGGTTAATTTGGGTTAAGTTTGGGTTGATTAGGGTTAATTTAGGTTAAGTTTGGGTGATTAGGTTAATTTGGTTAATTTGGGTAAATTGGATTAAGTTGGGTTAATTAGTGATAATTTGTGTTAGGGTAACGATTGTGGTTAATTAGGTTAATTTGGGTTATTTAGGGTTAGGGTTCAGGGTGCACTAGTTTATTCAGGATACTCGATGATAACGTAAATGTACAATTTTACCTTAAACGCAAGAAAAATTTACCCTAAACTAAAAACTTCGGACCCTTAATAACGAAACGTAACCGTAAAACCTATTCAAGTTAAATGTTCAAGTTAAAACCAATATATGATACTCGATGATAATATGAAACTTTCATATTCTCATCGATACTGATATATGAAAATCAAATCGCGACTTAGTCCCCGTCTATCGGTTAACATACGTTCGATATTCGTCGTGACATAGAACTATATGAAGGTTGTTAAATATCAGACGGTATAGTTCGGTATTAACAACCGTCGTATAGTCTATGTGACGAGAAGATTCAATCGTATGATAACCGATAGATTTGTCCAGGTTGGACAAGTTAGGAATGTATAAAGCAAACACCTGCATTCACTTGTGTTTTCATCCGTTTCGAGTTATTTCGTCGATACTTTTCCGCTAGTTCTCCGTGTACAAAGATAGATTAGATGTTCATTTCAACGTTGTTTCACAGTTTTGAAATGATTATCTATTCTATTACAGTGTACTCGGAGAAAAGTGAGGAGGTACTGCCGAAATTTACTCGAAACGATTGAAAGCACAAGCGAATGAGTGTCTGCTCTATACATTCTTAATGGGATATAAGCCTTACCCCCGACAGTCGAAACACACACATACAACACGAATACACAACAAACACACACACAACACATACACACTAACAACCCTACACTTAAGCGAAATCATAAATTGAAACACGCATATATAGAATAAACTCATACATGGGTATCCTCAAATCTAACTTTGATTATCGATAATTTATTCTTTTCAACGACAAACGTACACACAAAACATATACACGGATTTTCTCCTTTGTCAGGAACCATCCCGTTCTTAGATTTCTCAATATAGTCATCATAACATATAATTTATATGTTATACAGTCTAACATGGCCCATGAGTACATCAGAGTTAAGGACTGAATGTATGTGGATTGGAAACAACGTATGCAACCTAAGTTTGTTGCAGGAGTTGCTGTTTTTATTGAATTTGCACGCGCACTTAATAAGATCGTGTTAGAGAAGATTCTCTGCCCGTGCGATAGATATAGGAATAAGTACTAGCAGAAGGTAGAATTTGCAGAGCTTCATATCTTAAACATGGTGTTACTAGAGTTATACAAGTTAGCTATATCACGGGGAAGGAGAAGAAGACAGTAATGCGGCAGAAGAAGAAGGAGAAGACGGTAATGCGGCAGAAGAAGAAGACGGTAATTTCTTTCCAGAAGAAGAAATGGAGGATATGGTATAGGCTGCCCCAGGTGAATCTATTCATACCGAAGATGACATTCCTTCCAGTCAAGGACCGCGCGCGGATAAGTATGAAAATTTCATGAATGATGCTAGAAAACTAATTTATGAGAATGAAAAGTATTCCACCCTCTCATAGTTCGTCCAACTTTTCTAGATTAAGTGCCTAAATGGATGGAGCAACAAGTCATTCACAATGCTTCTTTCGTTCTTGAAAGATTCTATGCCCTCGAGAAATAACGTGCCCGACAGCTGGTACGGAGCCCAGAAGATGATGTCTGATTTGGGTCTGAAGTGTGAGAAGATTCAATCATGTCCTAAAAATTGTGTGTTGTACCGAAAAGAGAATTCAGATTTGAAAGAGTGTCCAACATGCGTAGAGGCTAGGTATAAGCCGAAAGATTCTGATAAGAAGCCCGATATACTTGTCAAGATAGCACGATACTTTCCCATAACACAGAGGCTGCAGAGGCTATTCAGGTGCAAGAAAACAGCCGAGGCAATGATTTGGCATCACCGTGCTCCTCCAAGTGAAGATGGAAAAATGAGTCATCCAAGAGATTCACCAGTATGGAAGGATTTCGATAGGAGGCACGAAATATTCAGTAGCGATTCTCGCAATGTCAGGCTCAGACTCGCTAGTGATGGCTTCTGCCTATTCAACTATATGGCTGGAAGCCACAGCACATGGCCCGTTGTAATGATAGTTTATAATCTGTCGCCTTGGTTAGTTATGGACCAATCATACTTTATGATGCCTCTTCTTATCGACGGACCAAACTCACCGGGAAATAATATCGACGTCAATCTCCGACCTCTGATCGATGAGTTAAAATCTTTATTCATTGATGGTGTAGAGACTTACGATGCAAACACAAATACAACTTTCATACTGCGTGCGGCATTAATATGGACAATTAATGACTTTCTTGCGTATGGAATGCTATCAGGTTGGTCCATACATGGTCACAAAGCATGTCCTTATTGCCATCAACATACAACATCAAAATTCTTGAATTTTAGCAAGAAGGTTTGTTATTGCGGCCATCGACCTTTCCTGCCTCTAGACCACCCCTACAGGTTAGACGATATTCACTTGATGGTCATCAGGAGCTTCTTGGACCTCCAGCCCCATTGTCCGGAGAGGACGCGACTGCTCAATGGGATGGTTACGATAATGTGACCTTCGGGATGGATCCGACAAAACAGGTCAAACCACCATTCTGGAACAAGTTAAGCATTTTCTTCGAGCTTCCGTATTGGTCAAAAAATTTAGTGCGTCATTGTCTGGATGTCATGCACATAAAGAAGGGAGTATCCGAGCACGTACTCAACTTGCTTCTTTGTAAAGACGGAAAATCGAAAGACAACCTCAATGCTCGGATGGATCTACAGGACTGGAAAATTAGAAGTGAATTGCATCCTAAACCGATAGCGGGTAAACCAGGCAAGTTTGTACTTCCCAATGCCGCATATCATATGTCACAACCGGAGAAGAAAATATTCCTGCAGATATTGCATGATTTGAAAGTTCTCACAGGTTTCTCAGGATCATTTAGCAAGAAGATAAAAATTGTGAAAGGCAAGATCGATGGGCTGAAAAGTCATGATTACCATATTATTATGGAGCACCTTCTCCCATTAGCCCTCAGTACTTCCCTTCCCGAATCGTTTGGTCTAGTAATTAATGACCTATGTTGTTTTTTAAAGAATTATGCGCTAAAATACTGGATGTTGTGACGCTGGAGAAACTATAAAATTCTATTTCGTTGATACTTTGCAAGTTTAAGCGTATTTTCCCACCTTCATTCTTCGATATGATAATACACCTGACGGTTCATCTTGCAACTGAGGCTAAGTTAGCCAGACCAGTACAATATCGATGGGTGTATCTCGTCGAGACGTACATAGAATTTTTCGTTTCGCGCAATTTGTAAAATTATTGTTGTCATGTATACCCGTATTTATTTATTTATTTAACATATTTTTCTTTAGGTACCTCTACACTCTAAAAAAGTATATACACAATGGAAATCGACCAGAGGGTTCTTTCATGCAAGGTTTTCTTCTAGATGAAGCAACCACATTTTGTTCTCGCTATCTGGACGAGAACATTGAGACGATACTTAACCGGCCTCGAAGAATTCAGGACGGGCCATATGGTAAAACTGATTATAATAGGGTAGACACTATTTTTATCAACAAGATATACCAGTTTATCCTCCTCAATAGCGCATGTCTTGAAAAAATTAAAGAGTAAATTTTTTGGATTAATTGTTATATTTGTGTTTGTGTGTGTATGAAATGATATAATATTAATGTCATAATTTATTGTTGAGAACAGAATTCATTTTAACGAGGTACGTGAGGGGCATCCTGATTGGAACGATGAACGATTGGAAAAATTTCATCAGGATAATTTTTGCGATTGGGTTGCAGATCATGCAAGTTATTCGAATAATATGTTATTGCTACCAGTTTTAATCTAAACTTATATCATTATGTATTTGTCATAAAATTTGTTTTGTTAGATCTACGATCCGAACTTGTCTGCATCATTAGAGAGCGATTCAAGATATTTAGCTCAGTTTCCTAGTATGGAGGTTGCATATTATAAAGGATTCGGTGTCCTTGGATACAAATTCGAAGTTAAGAACATAGAAACATCTAGAACTACTCAGAATAGTAGGATCGCGACGGTAGGATCGGATGGTGTGATTTATTATGGATACTTAAATTGTATACATGGCATCCAATATCCCGGACGATCAGAACCGTTTTATATATTTTAGTGTATTTGGTACGATACAAAAACCGATACGGATAAGTGTAGAAACAATCTCGGGACTTAGAAAGATGAATATGGATTGACCAGTGTGAACACATTTCGATTTTACGGTCAGGATGATCCGTTTATCTTTCCGAACCAAGCGTTCTAAGTATACTACTCACAGTATTTGAAGCATCCAAGATAGAGTGTCGTATGCCGTTGGAAACCTCGTGATGTTTACGATGTCCCATAATTCGAGGACAGCGAAGAGGATGAAAAAAAGAGAAGACTTACAGTGCTCCGACCATCTGTTTCAAAAGACGGGTTGTCTTCGGCTGATCATGAAGTTACGTGGATTAGAAATGATATCGGTGATGAAATCCAAGTAGATATGTCTAATGCGTCCACGAAACGAAAAAGTTTATCAGTAATGTTATATTATTACTTCACATTTTACGATTTATACATATATAGTATGCATATGTAATGATTATCTAATGTGTCCACGAACCGTTTTATCTAGATTTGATGACGATGACGGGAGCAGCGAAGGGCGGGCTCCAGCCGCGACACCGGTAGAGGAAAAGGCAGTGCGGTTCTGCCGCCCGGAGAGCTGTGTAGGGAGCTTCAGAGGGCCGGTCTTGCATCCCGATCGGAGACCCCTTCAGATGCCTCCTTCCGTGTGGACTTGGCCACACCTCCAGGTATATCGCACACATATTCATTTTTGTCACGCCCCGCTTCCCAGAGTGCGCTAAGATCGGCACGTGACAAAGCTAACCATACTATCTGTGGCTAGGAAATATCCCTCCACAGTCACATTACGGCTGTCTATAAGATATCAAGAACAGTAAAATACAAATAAACTATCTAGTATATGTCCATATGCCAGAATAAACGAGTCAAGAAATAATATATGTGCGGAAGCAATAAATCCAATAAGCAATAACATCTGGAATACGTCCCAAATACGGGCTCACATCAGGAAATGAAAGTACGGAAATAAAACTAAACTAAACTAGATACTAACAGGATCCTCGCTGCTCGGCCTGACGGCGGAAATACTCCTGATCAGCATGCGAAAGAAACAGAGGATCTGGGCCATGCAAAACCCAGTCGTCAGTGCGTCATAATATCAAACAATAAAATATAATCAGGAGGTAACAAGATTTGCAGGTATGGGTAAAAACGGTAATGAGTGTATAACAGTAACACGAATATGGAACAGTGAAGTGTATGTGCATACGGCGAGTAATCTATGCTACTGGGTTAATTACTCTCAAGTCTTTGAAATCAATTTAATGAATCGTCGATGTAACTCAATAGTATCCCGTGCATGACCGGGACCACTGTCCAGACTCTCGGGGCTGAATCCGAGACGTGCCGCTAAGCACAAAACAGGAAATATGTACAGACGAATGATGTCAGCAGCAGCATCCCGGGACTGGCCTAGCCCCCAAAACTGATCAGTATAAGCGTCAAACTGTTGAGTTACAAGTTAGGTTTCATTATTGATTTTCCCTTACCCCCAAAGTTATGTGTTCAAGTCAGGTATTGATAAATCTGGAGCTAATGCCAACACAGGATCAAGCAGGTAGAGGTTTGTCTGAATAGACAACAGGATACGTCCATCGGGATGTCAAGTCAGGATTGTCGGCATTAGTAAGAAGATCAAGTAACAGGTCAAGCAGTGGTGTATCAGGTCATGTCAGGTGGTGCATAGTGTATCAAATAGATGCCCAATAGTAAAATGTAACAAGTATCGAAACCCGGTAAAAGCACGGATGCACGAATATAAATCAGCGGTAACATATAATGAGTCCATGAGTCGTATGATGCATACTAGCAAGCATGGTATATGAATCTAGCAGTAACATGAAGCAATCAGGTTCCGACATGCAACTAATTACGTAATATACAGTACGGATATGAACGGGTATCATAAAACAGTAAAACAGTAACATGGGATGCATAACTAAACAACATGTAATATTATTGTTCACATGAATGTAAAATATATATCATAGCATGTAGCAAGATAAACTTGCATGCGACTAGATATGTAATAAACTGTACGGATGCAAACGGATATTGTAAAACTGTAACACGGATGTGAAATGCCATAAACATGTAATAATTCTATACCGATAGATGTAAAATATGTTGCACAGTCTGTACCGAGATAAAATTGCATGCGACTAGATATGTAATAAATGATACGGATATGAATGGCTATTGTAAAACTGTAAAATGGTAACATAGGATGCACAATGCAGTAAACATGTGATATTATTATTAATATGGATGCAAAATATAATAACATAGCATGTAGCAAGATAAACTTTCCTGAACGGATCTCATGACGGGGTGCGTACGCTGCACCCCGGTTGACCAAGTCAAAGTCAAGGTCAACCCCAAGCCAGGTGGGCCCAAGCCCAGGTCAAGTGAGCCTATGCCCAAGTCGAGCCCCGTGTCTAGCCTCCCCCATGCCAAAATGAAATCATGTAATAAATAATTTTTATGTAATTTTTTATGCATGAATGGGCATAAAGCCAAATTTTTGTAAAGCTCATGGCTTATGTGCAAAAAGAAATGGCACATGAGCCATGGGATGGGCAAAATGCCGTTTTGTAAAGCCCAAGGGGCTATTTGTAAATGTGTAAGCCTATATAAGGCAACATGATTATGAATAAAAGATACACTCTTCATTCTCTCAAACTCTAGGGTTTGTGCCTCCACTCTCTCCTTCCAGGTTCTTCCTTTTTCTTTTCATTTTTCCAATTAATTCAAGAGATTAACTCTTCTTCTTTTTTAAACTAAATAAAGTTCTACCATAAACCCACCTCCCAAGACTCCATCAAGAGAAGAAAAAGGATCTATTTTTTTTATCATCCAAGATCTAGATCTTGGAGTTTCAAGAGAACCCATTTTGGGTTTCTTCTCAAAAGAGAAAGGAGAAAATCTTTTGGAGTTTAACTCCACAAATAAAATTATTTTGGAGTTTAACTCCACTACAGAAATTCTTTTGGAGTTTAACTCCACAGTAAAAATCTTTTTTTTTGGAGTTTAACTCTACATTAAATCTTTTCAGGAGTTTAACTCCATATAAAATTCTTTCGAAGTTTAACCCCACAATTAAAATTCTTTCGGAGTTCAACTCCACAATAAAAATTCTTTCGGAGTTCAACTCCATTTAAATTCTTTTGGAGTTTAACTCCACAATAAAAATCTTTTTTGGAGTTGAACCCCGTTTAAAACTCTTTTTGGAGTTTAACTCCGCAATAAAAATCTTTTCGGAGTTAAACTCCATTTAAAATTCTTTAGCAGTTTTACTCCATTTAAAATTCTTTTTTTGGAGTTGAACTCCATTTAAAACTCTTTTTGGAGTTTAACTCCACGATAAAAAACTTTTTGGAGTTAAACTCCATTCAAAACCTTTTTGGAGTTGAACTCCATATCTAAAATTCTTTTGGAGTTTAACTCCACAAAAAAAATTCTTTTGGAGTTCAGCTCCATTTTTAAAAAAATAAAATAAAATAAAAATTTGGAGCCCTTTTTGCCCCATCACATGCTATGCTAGCATGTGAAGGGTCACAAGTTAAGCATGTGATGGCCCCTCTCACATGCTAAGCATGTGATGCCCCCCACATGCTATGCAAGCATGTGAGGGGTCACATGTTAAGCATGTGATGGCCTAGCATGTGAGGGGAGGCTCCCATTAAATGGGAGCCCAGGCTTCCCCCCTTTTTTTCTCTTTCTTTCTTCCTTCTTTTCTTTATTTTAATCTTTTTTTAAAAAAATAAATAAATATTAAATAAATTATAAATAATATTTAAAAATTAAAAAATAATAAATTAAAATAAAAAAAGTTTTCTCTAAATATTTATATATTTACTTATTTGTTTTTGTTTTTATATATAGAATATATATATATATATTTTTTAACAAATGGAATAAAGCAAAAAAAACACACACACACCAACGCATCATATTGAGTTCGCATGTCCAGTTTGACCCGTCAATCGGAAGTTCTCTCGCTCCAAAGCCGAGAGGTAATTAACGACAGCTTAGTCCGCAGCTGCCGGAGATTCGGATCCCCACAATCAATAAACCACAGCCTACCCTAGGCAGGGGAAATCTGTATTGCGCCTGACAAGTGCGCGTGTATTCCCATCTCAATGGGGTGACGAAAAACACCCTACAAAGGGGTGACATCGACGGTGGGCCGTCGACGGCGAGGTCCACGGCAAGGCAGTGGATGTGGGGTGAGCAGGGGATGCTCGGGTTGCAAAGGTGTCGGGGTTGGGAGAGAGAAGATGAGGTGGTCGAGGCGATGCTGTCGGGGCAATGGGGATGAGGGGAGGCCGACGAGGTGGTCGGGGCTCCGGCAACGGGGATAAGAGAGATGGCCGCAGTGGGTTCTTGGGTGTGCAGTCGGGGAAAGAAGGGAACCTTAGGTTGGGGTGTTTGCAGGGGAGAAGATGAGAGGGCGTTGAGTTGGTCGGCGACGATAACGAAGACGAGGCGACGACGACGACAATGATGAGGTCGGGGCTGCGAGTTTGTGTGTCCAGGGATCTCGTCACTGTGGGTTCGCAGGCGAGGTTTGTAGTGGGGAGAAGAGAGAGAGAGGTGGTGAAGAGATGAAGGCGAGGCGAAAGCGAAGTCATGATCGGCGATGGGTTTTCTTAGGTCTTCGGGATCGGTGTTCTTGGGTTCATGGCGTCGGGTGATGGCGGTGGTGGTTGTGGTGTTGAAGGGAAGAGAAAGAGAGATGAGGGTAACGAGAGGTGGTGGTTGCGACGGGGATGGTGGTGACGACGAGGGGTCACCAGCAATGGGAGGCGATGGGTGTCGTGGGTTCTTGCGTCGGGTCTCTTGCGGGGTTGTGGGTTTGCATGGGCTCGGGAGAAGAGAGAGGTGCGTGGAGGTGAGGACGAGGATGTTAGAAGGAGAGGCGAAGGGCCGGTGGCGGTGACGACGAGGCAAGGTGGTGGGCGTGGGTTCGAGTGAAGGCGGGAAATGAAAATGGAGAGAAGAAGATGTGAGGAGAGAGAGAGGGACATGAAGAATGGGTTTTGAAGAAAATTTTGTATATAATATATATATAAATATATGTGGAGAAGAGAGAGACACAGATTGGTTAGGAAAATATATAAAAGGATATATTAGTTAAAGAAATTGTATAAAACAGTTGAAATATAAAAGAATATAATATCAAGAAAATTTTGAGTTTTTTGGTTAATACAAAATTACTCCAAAATACGCTCGGGTCGGGTCTAAAATTGCGGGTTGAAAATACGGATAATATACGTATCAACCAAAAGCAAAATAGAATATCCGGGTAATGAAAATGCATACCCCCAAGAACGGATACATGTAGCGTGTACGTAGCGATCTAAACGGGTCCGTTTCACTGAACGGAACGAGAACAAGATACACGGATGCTACCACAGGGTTAGGGGTATGACGCAGGCCATACTAGATATTTTTAAAATATTTTATTTGACTTTATTTGTTTTATTAAAAAATGCAGATGCCAGATATAATGCAGTTATGCAGTATAAACAATATGAAAGTGCACGGATCCTCATAACTAGCAAGGATAAATCATAAATAGGAATCAAGACGGGTCTCCAGCAAGCGGGTCGGGTTGGATGCAAATACAGATACTAATTACACTATTCGCACCCAAAACACAATAAATCAAGAAGTAGCCATAAAAAAAATACCAAAAATAGAGCTGGTATAAATTAACTAGGGTGTTATATTATACCCAACTACAAAAGAATTTCGTCCTCGAAATTCCCGGAACAAGAAAAGATAAACAATCATGAATCTACAAGAAGAGATCTGGAAACTTCTGTCGAATCTCGTCGTCTCGTTCCCAAGTCGATTCTTAGTGCGAGCGATTCCCCCATGAAACAAGTACGAGCGGGATAACCCTGTTCTTAAGGACTTTTTCTCTTCGATCAACAATCGACATCGATCATTTTTCACATGTCAGGTCATCCCTCATAGTCAACTCTGAATAATCTAGTACGTGCGTCTCATCTCAAACATACTTACGGAGTTGAGATACATGAAACACGTCATGAACAATCACCAAAGACGGTGGTGAAGCCAATCGATAAGCCAATTCTCCAACACGCTCAATAATATTGAAAGTCCCCACGAATCGAGGACTAAGTTTGCATCGACTCTCAAAACGAATCACTCCTCTAGTCGGTGATATCTTCAAGAATACAAGATCACCAACAGCGCACTCTAGAGGTCTTCTTGATGTATCAACCTAACTCTTCTGCCGATGTTTTGCTTCCCTCATATGATTACGGATAGTATTAACCTTCTCTACGGTTTGCACAGTAAGGTCCGGTCCCAAAAATCCCCGTTCTCCAACATCATCCCAACAAACGGGTGAGCGACACTTGCGACCATACAACGCTTCAAATGGAGCCATTTGAATAGTCACCTGAAAGCTGTTATTGTAAGAAAACTCCACCAAGTGTAGATGATCCTCCCAAGAACCCTTGAAGTCTAACATGCAAGCTCTCAACATGTCTTCAAGAGTTTGGACCGTTCTCTCTGACTGACCATCTGTCTGGGGATGATAAGCAGTGCTAAACTTCGATCACGTTCCCAAACTTTCCTGTAAACTCCTCCAGAAGTGCGATAAGAATCGGGTATCACGGTACATCTCCGTGCCTCTTGGATGTACGGAATATACGGAACTGTGTGCCTCCTTCATAATTTCTTCACGAATGTCTCCTTTCGGCACACACAAATGGCTACTATATCACAACGAACTATCTTCATAAATCATCAAGTCTGTTCGAAGTCCCGCTTCAACCTGTTCTCAAAACTTCTGCAATCTTGAATCGTGTGACTGCGCTGCTTTAATATTATCGATCAATGTCGACTGTATTTGCAGCTGCATCAACTGTCCTGAAGAATGCGGTAGCACGATCTCCAACTCGAATCTCCGAAAATCTTTGATAAGCTCTTTCTGTGCAGTCAACATCTGAATTGCTGGCAACCGACTAAGCGCATCCGGCACTACATTAACTTTCCCCAGATGGTATTTGAGATCAAGATCATAGTCAGCCATCAGCTCCAACCATCTACGCTGCCTCATGTTAAGCTCTTTCTGCGTGAACACGTACTTTAGGCTTTTGTGATCGGTGAATGCTTCGACCCTTTCGCCCAATAAGTAGTGTCTCCAAATCTTCAAAGCAAAAATCACAGTTGCTAGCTCCAAATCATGAGTTGGGTAATTCTTCTCATGGGTCTTCAACTGTCTCGATGCATAGGCTATAACTTTCCCATGCTGCATCAAAACACATCCCAAACCTTTCCTAGATGCGTCGCTGTGAAACACCAATCCTCCGAAACCGTCTGGTACGGTCAAAATAGGAGCGGTTATCATCTTTTGCTTCAACGCCTCAAAAGCTGATGCAGAACTATCCGTCCATATGAACGGTACCTCCTTTCGTGTAAGCTTGGCTAAAGGCTCAGTCAATCGAGCAAAATTCTCCACGAACCTTCTATAATATCCAGCAAGTCTTCTGATCTCTGCTACGTTCTTCGGAATCGGCCAATCTTGAACGGCTGCAATCTTTTCAGGATCAACAGCGATTCCATCTCCGGATATGACATGCCCCAAAAACTTCACTTCTTCAACCCAAAACTCGCACTTGCTCATATTTGCATACAATTTTTCATGCCTTAATGTCTGTGCGATTCTCAAGTGTTCTGCAGGCTCTTCTAGGCTCCTCGAGTAGACCAGAATATCATCGATTAACACCACTATAAACTGGTCCTAGAACAGTAAAAAGATTCGGTCCATCAAGTCCATAAATATCGCCGGTGCATTCGTGACTCCGAATGGTCACTAAATACTCGTAATGTCCATATCGAGTTTGGAACACAATCTTGCAAATATCCTCTGATTTAACTCGAACTTGATGATATCCAGATCATAAATCCAGCTTCGAGAATACCCTCGTGCCACTGAATTGATCGAATAATTCGCTAATGCGAGGGATCGGGTACTTGTTCTTAATAGTCACCCGGTTCAATTCTCGATAGCCGATGCACATCCTCCTTGTGCCATTTTTCTTCTTGACTAGAAGAACTGGAGCTCCCCAAGGTGAATTGCTGCTGCGAATCCAACCCTTTTCTAGCAATTCGGTAACATGCTTCTTTACTTCTTCCAACTTTACTGGTGCCATCGGATAGTACGCCCTTGAAATTGGCGCTGCACCAGGAACAAGATCGATCGCGAACTCCACATCTCGTTTTGGCGATAAACCCGAGATGTCCTCGAACAGGTCCATGAACTCTCGAACTACAGCTGGCGCTTCTTCCATATCAACTTCCATCGACGAAAGAACACTGTTTGTCGTCCTAGCCCAAAACTCAACTGGCCCGACAGAACTGCTACCTCCAGCAAATACAAACTCTGGATGTCCAGGAATCTGGAAAATCACTTTCTTTGCCCTACAATCAATGTGAGCATGGAAAGTGCCGAGAAAATCCATTCCCAAGACAATATCATAACTGCCGGTATCAATCACTAAGAAATTCATGAATAACTCACGTCCGCAAATAACAACAGAACAATCCTTGCACTCACTATTAGATATGATCTTCCCATTCCCAGTGTGTATGTCCCAACAACTAGACTGGGTCGTGCAATAAATCGAATGTGTAACAATAAACTTAGACGACAACAATGGGATGCACCGGAATCGAATAATTCTAATGCAGGAAAAACATGAACAAGTAGTATACCAGAAACAACTTCATCTGAATCCAAACAATGAAGAAGATAAGCACGGTAAACATGATTCAAGCTTGCGATAAAACATGAACTGGTAAGCAAAGAAACCGAGAGAGGCAAGGTAATATCACGACCATAAATCAAGAAAATGAATCAAGACTAAAACTCTATGTTACTTAAATTATCACGCCCCGCTTTCCAGAGTATGCTAAGATAGTCACGTGACATAGCCAACCATGCTACCTGTAGATAGGAAAAATCCCTCCACAGTCACATTACGGCTGTAGAGATATCAAGAATAGAAAAGTAAACTAAACTATCTAATACATGTCCATGAGCCAGAATAAATGAGTCAAGAAGTAATATAATATGCGGAAGCAAAAGATCCAATAAATAAAACACCTGGAAAGTAAAACTGGATACCAACAGGATCCTCACCGCTCGGTCTAACAGCGGCAGTACTCCTGATCAGTCTGCAACAAAGGTAGAGGATCTGGGCCATGCAAAACCCAGACGTCAGTGCGTCATAATATCAAGCAATACTATAAACAGGGGTAACAAGATATGCAGGTAAGAGTATAAATGGTACAACAGGTATAACAGTGACATAAGTGAGGACAGTGAGGGTAATGTGTAGTGAGTAATCTAAACTGGTTTACTTTGTTAACTACTCTCAAGTCTTTGAAATCAATTTGATGAATCATCGATGTAACTCAATAGTATCTCGTGCGTGCCCAGGATCACAGTGAAGATTCTAGGTTTGAAACCGAGACATGCCGCTAGGCACTAAAAGGAAAAGGGGTAACGATGAATGATGTCAACAACATCATCCCAAGGCTGGCCTAGCCTCTAAAAGGTAGTGGGTAACGATGGATGATGTCAGCAGCATCATCCCAAGGCTGGCCTAACCTCTAAAACTGATCAGTAAAGGTATCGAACTGTCGAGTTACAAGTCAGGTTTCATCATTGATTTCCCCATCCCCCAAGTTGTGTATTCAAGTCAAGTATTGATAAATCTAGAGCTAATGCCAACATAGGATCAGCAGGTAAAGGTTTGTCCGGATAGACAACAGAAAATGTCCGTAGGGACAACATATCAAAGCTGTTGGCATTAGTAACAAGACCAGGTAACAGGTAAAGCCATGGTACGTCAGGTCAAGTCAGGTAGTATATAGGTATCATGTCAAGTTAAGACGCCCGCGGTACCATGTCGTGTCAAGTAATAGAGTATCAAGTCGTGTCAGGGGTGCACAAGTAACAAGTGGGTGCTCATATCAAACTATAATAAGCATGGGTATACAAAACAAGTATGGGGTGCTAATGGAACAATAAAATGGAACATTGTAATGTGGTATGCAAATAGGTATAAATTAAAACATATGGATGCACGGTTATATATTTGAGTTAGGGTTATGGTTCCAACACTAATTAAATATACTTTATCAAATATGGAATGTTAAAATCACATTATTATGTATTAAATGATCTAGGGATGCAATTGTATATATATTAGACTAGATGGATGCAAACGGGTGTCCGAAAGGTTATAAACTGTATAGTGGTACTATGGGATGCACAAATAAGCACTATGTGATATAAATATTGATATGGATGCAGTTTAATGTAATATAATATGCAACAAGATAAATTTTCATGATCTATATCTAAAATGATGTAAACAGATGCAAAATGAATATCGAAACATTATAAAATGAAACATGGGGGACTAGATTTAAACTACAGGCATGATATATATATATAAATAGGTATATAATGATTTAAATAGCATGTAGTAAGATTAACTTGCCTAGAAGGAATAAGAACAGATGTGTACGGAACGTCCTACGTCGGCGAAATGTCACGACGCGCGCACGGTACACGGAACGGGTCCAAATAACGCACGAAGGTGATCACGCAGTCAAGGCACGTTCGCTAGGACGTCTGGATCGTCGGCGTCGTCACGGCTCCGGCGAACTGTGTTGCCTTAATAGAAAAGACATCTGGGTCATATTCCTCATCAAACAATTCCAGAAACTTTTCCCTGGTTCTTTTTTCTAGCAGATACAGCATAATTTCTCCTTTGCTGATTAGCTCTCCATCTTTCTGTCTTCCTTTCCAAGGAGATCTCCATCCCCATAACCATGCTGGTATATTTACCAAGGACAAATTGTTCTGCTTCGCAACATCTTTTGCATCATTTAAAAGAGCAGCTAATCGAACCGCCAACCTATCTACCTCTTTGATGCATTTTGTGGAAGAGGAACGGGTTCCATGTCTCGGCCTGTTGGGTATCCTCGTTCTCTTCAAGCACCGCCGGCAACGGATTCTCCATCTCAAAATCACTACTCAAAGGCACCCAATGCAGCTCATAAACCCTCGTAGACGCCCTGAGCTTCACAGTATCATCCTCCCACTAAATCAACAGTAGCAATCTAAGCCCCAATCTTTTCCCCTGAAACCCAGCCCCATGAACCAAATCGAGATCGGTCACGGAGAGGCTCTGGATTTCGAGATGGAAACAGCCGATGATCGGATGATCGAGCACGATGTGGCCATCTGGGTGACTTCCGATGAGAATAGAATCGTCGTCTCGTACTTCTTCGTCTTCTTGCTCTTGCTGGGTTATGGACCCCTTGGAGGTCCTTACGATGCTCCTGCGGAAGACCGCACCGCTGGAGATGGATGGAGGAAGGAGATCGGGTTTTGGAGTCGAAGGAGATCAGCAAACGACTGTTGTTAGGAAATAGGTGCGGGCAAAGTTGGGTCGTTGGAGACGTGAGGAGAGGCGGAGAAGCCGTTCACGACTGCATGGACGAGGCAGAAGCGCCGGTGAAGGAGGGTGCTGCGGCGATCAAGGGTTGAGGAGGTAGTAGTTTAGGCAGCGACGGAGGCGGCGACGAGAGTGCTGGGTTAGGGTTTGCGAAAGCTTCGGGTGAGGAAGGCGGCGGAAAAATGAGGGAGAGAGAGAAGAACGTGAGGGGAGAATAGGGTTTAAAATAAAGGAAATAATTATAATATAAAATATATATACATATGTAGAGAGAGGCAGAGTGGAGAGAGAGAGACGGGGAGAGGGAGTGAGAAAGATTTGGATTGGTTAAATAAAATATTTATTTAGTTAAAGAAACTGTTGAATGAAATAAAGAATATAATATTATAATATTAGTCCGTTTTGAGATTTTGGTAAATACAAATTTACTTCAAAACACGTCCGGGTCGGGTCTAAAAATTCAGTTTCAAAATATGAAAAATATATGCGACGTTCAAAATTTAAAACGAATGCTCAGGTAACGAAAATGCATACCCCCAAGAACGGATGCACGTACGTGTGCGTAGCCATCCAAACACGTCCGTTTCACTGAACGAGACGACAACAAGAAGCGCGGATGCTACCACGGGGTTAGGGGTATCATGCAGGCTATGGAATACAATTTTAATTTATTTTCCGTGACTAAAAATGTTATATGTAAAATATGCGATGCCAGATGAAAAGCCATTATGCACTAAACATGAAAATGCACAGTCTACGTAACAAGTCAAGGTAATCTATAAATATGGATCAACAAGTTCAAGCAAGCGGGTCGGGTCGAATGCAATGTAAAAAGTAAAATACCATTCGCACCCAAAAACCCGTTAAATCAAGAAAATACCACAGATAAGTAAATACGGGAACTGGAATTGGTATAAATGAACTCGGTTGTTATATTATACCCAACTACAAAAGAATTTCGTCCTCGAAATTCCAAGAACAAGAAAGGATAAACAATCAAGAAACTACAAGAGTGGATGTGGAAACTTCTGTCGAATTTCATCTTCTCGTTCACGAGTTGATCCTCCATGTGAGCGATTTTCCCAAGAAACAAGTACAAGAGGGATAACTTTGTTCTTAAGAACCTTTTCTCTTCGTTCCACAATCGACATCGGTCGTTCCTCAAAGGTCAAATCTTCACGTACAGTCATCTCTGAAAGATCCAACACATGTGTTTCATCTCGAACATATTTACGGAGTTGAGATACATGAAACACGTCATGAACATACGCCAAGGATTGCGGTAACGCCAATCATTACGCCACTTCTCAACACGCTCCAAAATATCGAAAGGTCCAACGAATCGAGGACTAAGCTTTCCTCGAATTCCGAAACGGATCACCCCTCTAGTCGGTGATATCTTCAAGAATACCAAATCACCAACATCGAACTCTAGAGGCCTTCTCGACATATCTGCCCAACTCTTTTGTCTCTCTTGTGCTGCTTTCATATGATTCCGGATAGTGTTAACCTTCTCTACTGTCTGCACGACCAAATCCGGTCCCAACAATCTTCGTTCTCGAACATCTTCCCAACAAACAGGTGAACGACACTTGCAACCATATAAAGCTTCGAATGGAGCCATCTGAATAGCCGCCTGGAAACTATTATTGTAAGAAAACTCCACCAAGTGTAGATGATCCTCCCATGAACCCTTGAAGTCTAACATGCAAGCTCTCAATCATGTCTTCAAGTGTTTGGATCGTTCCCTCCGACTGGCCATCTGTTTGAGGATGATAAGCTCTGCTAAACTTTAATCGAGTCCCCAAACTGTCCTGTAAGCTCCTCCAAAAGTGTGATAAGAAACGAGTGTCACGGTCGGACACGATACTCACCGGTACTCCATGCAATCTTGCAATCTCCTGCATGTACCGTTCTGCCAAAGCTTCCGTTGATTGACCAACTCGAAATGGGATGAAATGAGTTGCCTTGGTCAATCGATCAACAATCACCCAAACTGCATTGTTGCCTTTCGGACTCTGCGGTAGAGCCGTCACGAAATCCATAGTTATATGTTCCCACTTCCATTGAGGAATCGGAAGTAGTTGCAATAAACCATCAACCCTTTGATGTTCAGCCTTAACTTGCCGACACACCAGGCACTTCGCTACAAAGCGGGCAATCTCCCGTTTCATACCTTCCCACCAGAAATGTTGTCGTAGATCACGGTACATCTTCGTGCCTCCTGGATGTACGGAATATGCTGAACTGTGTCGCTTCTTTCATAACTTCTTCACGGATATTTCTCTTTGGCATACAAAAACGACTACCATACCGTAACGAACCATCTCCTTGAATCAATAAGTCCGTTCGAAGTCCAGCTTCGACCTGTTCTCGAAACTTCTGTAATCTTGGGTCCTTCGACTGCGCTGCTTTAATACTCTCGATCAATGACTACTGTACTTGCAGCTGCATCAACTGTCGTGAAGAATACGGTATCACGATCTCCAAATCGAATCTCCGAAAGTCTTCAATAAGTTCTTCTGTGTAGTCAACATGTGAATTGCTGGCAACCGACCAAACGCATCCGGCACAACATTAACTTTCCCCGGATGATCCTTAAGATCAAGATCGCAGTAAGCCATCAGCTCCAACCATCTACGCTGCCTCATAATAAGCTCCTTCTGTGTGAACACATATTTTAGGCTTTTGTGATCAGTGAATACTTCGACCATTTCGCCCAGTAAGTAGTGTCTCCAAATCTTCAAAGCAAAAATCAATGCTGCAAGCTCCAAATCATGAGTTGGATAATTCTTCTCATGGGTCTTCTACTGTCTCGATGCGTAAGTTGTAAACTTCCCATGCTGCATCAAAACACATCCCAATCCTTTCCCAGATGCGTCGATGTGAATCACCAATCCTTCGGAATTGTCTGGCACGATCAGAATAGGAGCGGTTATCAATCTCTGCTTCAACGCCTCAAAAGATGACGCACACTTATCTGTCCACACAAATGGTACTTCTTTGCGCGTAAGCTTGGTAAAAGGCTCAGCCAGACGAGCAAAATTCTCCACAAACCTTCTGTAATAGCCGGCAAGTCCAAGAAAACTTCTGATCTCTGCTACGTACTTCGGAATCGGCCAATCTCGATCTGCTTCCATCTTTTCGGGATCAACAGCGATTACACCTATGGACATGACATGTCCCAAAAACTTCACTTCTTCAAGACAAAACTCGCACTTGTTCGTCTTTGCATACAATTTTTCTTGCCTCAATGTTTGTAGTGCGATCTTCAAGTGTTCAGCATGCTCTTCAATACTCT
This sequence comes from Agapanthus africanus, assembly GCA_030015575.1. NCBI lineage: Eukaryota > Viridiplantae > Streptophyta > Magnoliopsida > Asparagales > Amaryllidaceae > Agapanthus > Agapanthus africanus. The sequence goes on along the minus strand of JASDDO010000016.1, from coordinate 20,732,090 downwards.
TCGAGAAGACCAGAATATCATCATTGAGCACCACTATAAACTGGTCCAAGAATGGTGAAAAGATTCGGTTCATCAAGTCCATGAATATCACAGGTGCATTCGTTACTCCGAAGGGCATCACTAAATACTCGTAATGTCCATACCGAGTTCGGAACGCCGTCTTGCAAATATCTTCTGTTTTAACTCGGACCTGATGATATCCGGATCGCAAATCCAGCTTTGAGAATACCCTCGTGCCACTAAGCTGCTCGAACAATTCGCCAATGCGAGGGATCGGGTACTTGTTCTTAATAGTCACCCGGTTTAATTCTCGATAATCGATGCACATCCTTCTTATGCCATCTTTCTTCTTGACTAGAAGAACTGGAGCTTCCCAAGGCGAGTTACTGCTGCGAATCCAACCCTTCTCAAGGAATTCAGTGACCTGCTTCTTGACTTCTTCCAACTCCATTGATGCCATTAGACATTACGCCTTTGAGATTGGCGCTATACCAGTAAAAAGATCAATCGCGAACTCCACATCTCATTTTGGCGATAAACCCGAGATGTCCTCGAACACGTCCATAAACTCTCGAACTACAGCTGGCGCTTCCTCCATATCAACTTCCATCGACGAAAGAACATTGTTTGTCGGCCTAGCCCTAAACTCGACTGGCCCTACAGAACTGATTCCTCCAGCAAAGATAAACTCTGGATGTCCGGGAATCTGGAAAATCACTTTCTTTATCCTACACTCAATGTGAGCGTGGAAAGTGCTGAGAAAAATCCATTCCCAAGACGACAACAAACAAAAGGATGCACCAGAATTGAATAATTCTAATGCGGAAAAGACATGAACTAGTAGGATACCTGAAACGATTTCACATGAAGCCAATCACTGAAGAAGATAAGCACGGTAAACAGGATTCAGGCTTGCGATAAAACATGAACTGGAAAGCAAGAGAAGCAAGGAAATATAACGACCATGGAGCAAGGAAATGAATCAAGACCAGGACTCCAAGTTACTTAAATAGAGTACCGCATTGTAACCATGTTGCAGTTCATAGTTACAATCACATAACTCCACTCAAGTCGCCCAAATCCAAGTATCAGAATCAAAGGAACAGGGAGAAACAATAGGGAACCAAAAGGTTTCAAGTCGAGATGCAAAATCGTTTGCATATCGTCAAGACAAGGATCAAGAGAAAGATATGATTCAAGAATCACGATAACAAGGTGGCAGGACATGTTCCTAATCACGGATTTTACGATTCGTGTATTGGGTCCAATACCCAACTATAAAGAATCATACCCGATTAACCTACGTCCTATAGCTCTGATACCAAACAAACCATGTCACGCCCCGCTTCCTAGAGTACGCTAAGATAGGCACGTGACATAGCCAACCATGCTACCTGTGGATAGGAAAAATCCCTCCACAGTCACATTACGGCTGTAGAGATATCAAGAACAGGAAAGTAAACTAAATTATCTAATACATGTCCATGAGTCAAAATAAATGAGTCAAGAAGTAATATAATATGAGGAAGCAAACGATCCAATAAATAAAACACCTGAAAAGTAAAACTGGATACCAACAGGATCCTCATCGCTCGGTCTAACAGCGGCAATACTCCTGATCAGTCTGCAACAAAGGTAGAGGATCTGGGCCATGCAAAACCCAGACGTCAGTGCATCATAATATCAAGCAATACTATAAACAGGGGTAACAAGATATGCAGGTAAGAGTATAAATGGTACAACAGGTATAACAGTGACATAAGTGGGGACAGTGAGGGTAATGTATAGTGAGTAATCTAAACTGGTCTACTGTGTTAACTGCTCTCAAGTCATTGAAATCAATTTGATGAATCATCGATGTAACTCAATAGTATCTCGTGCGTGTCCGGGATCACGGTGAAGATTCTCGGGCTGAAACCGAGACATGCCGCTAGGCAGTAAAAGGAAAAGGGGTAACGATGAATGATGTCAACATCATCATCCCAAGGCTGGCCTAGCCTCTAAAAGGTAGTGGGTTACGATGGATGATGTCAGCGGCATCATCCCAAAGCTGGCCTAGCCTCTAAAACTGATTAGTAAAGATATCGAACTGTCGAGTTACAAGTCAGGTTTCATCATTGATTTCCCCATACCCCCAAGTTATGTATTCAAGTCAAGTATTGATAAATCTAGAGCTAATGCCAACACAGGATCTACAGGTAAAGGTTTGTCCGGATAGACAACAGGGAATGTCCATAGGGACAACATGTCAAAGCTGTTGGCATTAGTAACAAGACCAGATAACAGGTAAAGCCATGGTACGTCAGGTCAAGTCAGACAGTATATAGGTATCATGTCATGTTAAGACACGCGCGGTACCATGTCGTGTCAAGTAATAGAGTATCAAGTCGTGTCAGGGGTGCACAAGTAACAAGTGGGTGCTCATATCAAACTATAATAAGCATGGGTATACAAAACAAGTATGGGGTGCTAATGGAACAATAAAATGGAACATTGTAATGTGGTATGCAAATAGGTATAAATTAAAACATATGGATGCACGGTTATCGATTTGAGTTAGGGTTATGGTTCCAACACTAATTAAATACACTTTATCAAATATGGAATGTTAAAATCACATTATTATGTATTAAATGATCTAGGGATGCAATTGTATATATATTAGGCTAGATGGATGCAAACGGGTGTCCGAAAGGTTATAAAATCTATAGTGGTACTATGGGATGTACAAATAAGCACTATGTGATATAAATATTGATATGGATGCAGTTTAATGTAATCTAATATGCAACAAGATAAATTTTCATGATCTATATCTAAAATGATGTAAACAGATGCAAACGGAACATCGAAACATTATAAAATGAAACATGTGGACTAGATTTAAACTACAGGCATGATATATATATAAATAGGTATATAATGATTTAAATAGCATGTAGCAAGATTAACTTGCCTAGACGGAATGAGAACAGATGTGTACGGAACGTCTTACGTCGGCGAAATGTCGCGACGCGCGCACAGTATACGGAACGGGTCCAAATAACGCACGAAGGTGATCACGCAGTCAAGGCACGTTCGCTAGGTCGTCTGGATCGTCGGCGTCGTCACGGCTCCGGCAAACTGTGTTGCCTTAATAGAAAAGACATCTGGGTCATATTCCTCATCAAACAATTCCAGAAACTTATCCCTAGTTCTTTTTCCTAGGAGATACAGCCTAATTTCTCCTTTGCTGATTAGCTCTCCATCTTTCTGTCTTCCTTTCCAAGGAGATCTCCATCCCTATAACCATGGTGGTATATTTACCAAGGACAAATTGTTCTTCTTCGCAACATCTTTTGCATCATTTAAAAGAGCAGTTAATCGAACCGCCAACCTATCTAACACTTTGATGCATTTTGTGGAAGAGGAATGGGTTCCATGTCTCGGCCTGTTAGGTATCCTCGTTCTCTTCAAGCATCGCCGGCAACGGATTCTCCATTTCAAAAGCACTACTCAAAGGCACCTAATGCAGCTCATAAACCCTCGTAGACGCCCTGAGCTTCACCATATCATCCTCCCACTAAATCCACAGCAGCAATCTAAGCCCAAATCTTTTCCCCTGAAACCCAGTCCCATGAACCAAATCGAGATCGGTCACGGAGAGGCTTTGGATTTCGAGATGGAAACGGCCGATGCTCGGATGATCGAGCACAATGTGGCCATCTGGGTGACTTCCTATGAGAATAGAATCGTTGTCTCGTACTTCTTCTTCTTCTTGCTCTTGCTGGGTTGTGGGCCCATTGGAGGTCCTTACGATGCTCCTGCGGAAGACCGCACCGCCGGAGATGGATGGAGGAAGGAGATCGGGTTTTAGAGTCGAAGGAGATCGGCGAACGACTGTTGTTAGGAAATGGGTGCGGGCAAAGTTGGGTCGTTGGCGACGTGAGGAGAGGAGGAGAAGCCGTTCACGACTGCAAGGACGAGGCGGAGGCGCCGGTGAAGGAGGGTGCTGCGGCGGTCAAGGGTTGAGGAGGTGGTGGTTTAGGCGGCGACGGAGGCGGCGACGAGAGTGCTGGGTTAGGGTTCGCGAAAGCTTCGCGTGAGGAAGGCGGCGGAAAAATGAGGGAGAGAGAGAAGAACGTGAGGGGAGAATAGGGTTTAAAATAAAGGAAATAATTATAATATAATATATATATATATATATATATATATGCAGAGAGAGGCTGAGTGGAAAGAGAGAGAGACGGAGAGAGGGGAGAGAGAAAGATTTGGATTGGTTAAATAAAATATTTATTTAGTTAAAGAAACTGTTGAATGAAATAAAGAATATAATATTATAATATTAGTCCGTTTTGAGATTTTGGAAAATACAAATTTACTCCAAAACATGCCCGGGTCGGGTCTAAAAACTCAGTTTCAAAATATGAAAAATATATGCGACGTTCAAAATTTAAAACGAACGCTCATGTAACGAAAATGCATACCCCCAAGAACGGATGCACGTACGTGCGCGTAGCCATCCAAACACGTCCGTTTCACTGAACGAGACGAGAACAAGATGCGCGGATGCTACCACGGGGTTACGGGTATCATGCAGGCTATGGAATGCAATTTTAATTTATTTTCCGTAACTAAAAATGTTATATGTAAAATATGCGATCCCAGATGAAAAGCCAGTATGCACTAAACATGAAAATGCACATTCTACGTAACAAGTCAAGGTAATCTATAAATATGGATCAACAAGTTCAAGCAAGCGGGTCGGGTCGAATGCAATGTAAAAAGTAAAATACCATTCGCACCCAAAAACCCGTTAAATCAAGAAAATACCACAGATAAGTAAATATAGGAACTGAAATTGGTATAAATGAACTCGGTTGTTACATTATACCCAACTATAAAAGAATTTCGTCCTCGAAATTCCAAGAACAAGAAAGGATAAACAATCAAGAAATTACAAGAGTAGATGTGGAAACTTCTGTCGAATTTCATCTTCTCGTTCACGAGTTGATCCTCCATGCGAGCGATTTTCCTAAGAAACAAGTACAAGAGGGATAACTTTGTTCTTAAGAACCTTTTCTCTTCGTTCCACAATCGACATCGGTCGTTCCTCAAAGGTCAAATCTTCACGTACAGTCATCTCTGAAAGATCCAACACATGTGTTTCATCTCGAACATATTTACGGAGTTGAGATACATGAAACAAGTCATGAACATTTGCCAAGGATTGCGGTAACGCCAATCGTTACGCCACTTCTCCAACACGCTCCAAAATCTCGAAAGGTCCAACGAATCGAGGACTAAGCTTTCCTCGACTTCCGAAACGGATCACCCCTCTAGTCGGTGATATCTTCAAGAATACCAAATCACCAACATCGAACTCTAGAGGCCTTCTCGACGTATCTGCCCAACTCCTTTGTCGGTCTTGTGCTGCTTTCATATGATTCCGGATAGTGTTAACCTTCTCCACTGTCTGCATGACCAAATCCGGTCCCAAAAATCTTCGTTCTCCAATATCGTCCCAACAAACAGGTGAACGACACTTGCGACCATATAAAGCTTCGAATGTAGCCATCTGACTAGTCTCCTGGAAACTGTTATTGTAAGAAAACTCCACTAAGTGTAGATGATCCTCCCATGAACCCTTGAAGTCTAACATGCAAGCTCTCAATTATGTCTTCAAGTGTTTGGATCGTTCTCTCCGACTGGCCATCTGTTTGAGGATGATAAGCTGTGCTAAACTTCAATCGAGTCCCCAAACTTTCCTGTAAGCTCCTCCAAAAGTGTGATAAGAAACGAGTGTCACGGTCGGACACGATGCTCACAGGTACTCCATGCAATCTTGCAATCTCCTGCATGTATCGTTCTGCCAAAGCTTCCATTGATTGACCAACTCGAAATAGGATGAAATGAGCTACCTTGGTCAATCGATCAACAATCACCCAAACTGTATTGTTGCCTTTCGGACTCCGCGGTGGAGCCGTCACGAAATCCATGGTTATATGTTCCCACTTCCATTGAGGAATCGGAAGTAGTTGCAATAAACCAGCAACCCTTTGATGTTCAGCCTTAACTTGCCGACACACCAGGCACTTCGCTACAAAGCGGGCAATCTCCCGTTTCATGCCTTCCCACCAGAAATGCTGTCGTAGATCACGGTACATCTTCGTGCCTCCTGGATGTACGGAATATGCTGAACTGTGCGTCTCTTTCATAACTTCTTCACGGATATTTCCCTTTAGCATACACAGACTACCATACCGTAACGAACCATCTTCATGAATCAATAAGTCCGTTCGAAGTCCAGCTTCAACCTGTTCTCGAAACTTCTGTAATCTTGGGTCCTTCGACTGCGCTGTTTTAATACTCTCGATCAATGACTACTGTACTTGCAGCCGCATCAACTGTCTTGAAGAATACGGTATCACGATCTCCAAATCGAATCTCTGAAAGTCTTCAATAAGTTCTTCTGTGCAGTCAACATGTGAATTGCTGGCAACCGACCAAGTGCATCCGGCACAACATTAACTTTCCCCGGATGGTCCTTAAGATCAAGATCGTAGTCAACTATCAGCTCCAACCATCTACGCTGCCTCATAATAAGCTCCTTCTGTGTGAACACATACTTTAGGCTTTTGTGATCGGTGAATACTTCTGTAAGTCTACGGTAGCGCTCCGGCCGTCTTTCAGATGCCAAAAACGGAACAAAAACTTTTTAACTGGCGCTATCGCATACTATAACCCGGATCTGCCATTAATGCTAAACTAACAAACTACAAAGTGGGTAGAAAGGCTATACCGAACGATCCGAGTCCTTCGGTCTTTAACCATCATCCCACGCTCCATTGCGGCTGCTCCGATCTCCTGGCTCCTCGTCGAGGTGGCACCACATCTACGGATCTTTAAATGGGCTCCCGCCTCTATACCGAGGCAACTCGGTCATCAAGTCTGCTAAAAGAGATGACCAAGATGAAGTAGAGAACGAGTAGAACACTTTGTCTCGCTTCATACAAAATCATGGATGAACGGTTAATGAAGTTGCCTTTTTAATCGAGTAAATGAGAAATGAGCATATATCTTTTTTCAACCAAGTGAGAGAGTGGAAAATCAAAATCCCATAGCCTCCAAAACCATGGCCGGCCACTATATGAAGAGGTGGGGGTGAGTGTAGGAGCAAGTGGTGACCATATGTATCATAAAAGATCTTAACAAGAACAAAAGGAATTAATGCATAACAATGAGTCACCTAAACACCTTGCAAAAAACAATTAATGCAACAATGAGTCATGAAACACCTCACTAACCTAGTCACCAATTCTATAACCTTCCACATGACTCACCCTCATGACTCACCCTAGGAAAAAGATAATTCCGCATTAAACCGAATGTTTAAGACGGGTGATAGAAAACTGGCAACTTCGAAAAGCGATCCCGAAACGAATTTCAGGATAACCACGTAATTGTATAAGCATACCCGCATTTGTATTATGACCGAATACAAATGCAACTGAGACAAAGATATTATATCTACAAAGTATAATACATGGATCTGGCTTAAACCAAAGCCCACCAGTATTATCTGCCCGAAATATGACACGTGCGTAAACCCACGTGCATTTTCCGAACCCTGCCATAAAACCATACGGCCTCTACAACGTTTCGCCCGAACTTGGGAAACTATCTGTGGGGGACTCTAATGACTCATCAGTACCCTGACAGTGGGTTTAACCACAAGCACGTCAGCGGCACTAGCAGTGCGTAACGGCTGCCCATGTACTGACCTCAAGGGTAGTCGATGAGCGAACTCATCTTGAAACCCTACTGAGCCTAACAGTGACAATATACATACAGTCTGGTCCGTTCGTCTATGAGTATCGCATATCGGGCCTAGGGGGCTGGTAACGTCAGACCTCCAATAGCGGTATAAGTCGTGTCGGAGTGTAGCCCAGAACACCCTGAGATACTACTGGAGTACCTACCAGTAAATCTCCTGCCTCGGCTGAGGGCTTTGTGTAATGGCTCTCCTAGACACAGCGCGATCTCACCCCCAATACCGGGAGAGACGAATCCCCTGCCGATCCGCTCACTTGCCTCCATGTGGCTCGGGACTGTACCCAAAAAAGACCTGTTTGCACGACTCCTTTGAGCCGTGGTAGGGTAGAAATCAAAGCACAGTGGGAACTCGCACGAGACAAATGACGACCTCAGATCAATGAACTAACCTGTACACATGTCACCAGGGAACTGCTATCTGACGCTAGGTATAAATACCAGCTAGCAGGTTCCCGACGAGTCTTGTCCGGTGTACTCATAACTCAAGAGCACCTGTATACATGTTAGGTGATCCAACTGACACCAGTGGCTTGTGAGACCGGCCGCCGCCCCTTGTCGGGGTCTCGACTGTATACACTAGTCTACTCCGGAGTATCGATGCCCTGTCTCGAAACTCCCACGGCTAGGGACCACTATTAAGGATGTGCTTATAAACTACCCAAGTCTCACGTATATGATCGCCATCATACTGTTGGTTGTCAAGCAAGATCCTAAGGGCTCTATCAACGTGTAATAGTGATCAGTCACCTGAACCTGTACACGACTGATAAAGAAAAACCATATAGCATACTATCATCTCGAGTAAGACTGTCCTACCGGTATAGGTCCTCCCTCAATCATTGCAATCACGTACCTGCGATCCAATAATTGACTTTGAGGGCACTATATCCAACAATCTCCCATTTGCACTTAAGGCTAATTATTGCGATGTCGCATACTCACAGCCCGTGTGATACCGAACACCCAACTCCTCTACTAATCAGTTTCACAAAGCCCGTTTGTAAAACTCTTGTGTTCGAGAAATAGCCTCAGCGAGTGGATCCGCCCCGATGTTCCTTTCTATGTCTCTCTTAATCTCAAGTTCGCGGAGAAAGCCATCTCCCGAATTGAGTAATACCTGTCTTAGAATATATCTGGATATCTGATGGGACCTAGTTCATAAATGAACTCCAAATCCAAACTTCTTAGACTGTATCGATAACTGAAACTAATCAGTTTCCAGCACCATACCTCCCACAGTATCCTCTTGGACCAACTGTCCATAATACTATCCCTCGTCAGAGGGAAAACTATAACTCTGACAATCACTCTGTCATCCATGTCACCATTGAAGCCAGGAATGATAACCGTCTCCCGAAGGAGGCTGCCGTCATCAAATCCCTAGAACATGCACTTATGTTCTAAAACTGCTTCCTTATGTTTCTTCAGGATTGGATTAATATAAACTTATCGCATCTAGTGCAAAAACAACATCTGGTGTGGTACTTAACATCTCACGATTGACTCAATTGCTTAAGCAAATGATCTGTCAATCATGCACATCCCTCTCCTCTTTAGTCTGTAAGACACCTTTAGAGAGAGTGACTCCATCATCTGCAGGTACACCACCATGCCAGGAGTCATCTATTCCAAATACTTTTAGAATACTGTCAAAGTACCCACATTGGGAAACTACCCAAACCTAGATCTAAAACCATAGATCTAGTAACCAGAATGTCTGATATTATATCAATATCCTTTATGCAGAAACAACTGTGTGACGACCACAGTACAACCGATCGTAGTATAGGAATTTTACTTCCTACTCTGTGTATGTCATCCAAATACTAGGACATCACACCCTACTATCTTCTTAACATATCCATCCCCTATTCTGATGAAGTCAAACCCATGACTATCACATCAAAAATAGATGATCTATCTCCGCTATATCTGCTCTAGTCTATAAATAGACATAAGCTTCTTGCCCACTATGCTTCCGCTGCTCCCACTGACCACAACAACCCTCTGGCAGAATAATATATACGTGCACTTCTAAAGCTAGTTTAGAACGACGCTATACTTAACCTCCCGCCGGGTCTCATAGTCTGAAACAACAGTAGTGTCAAGTCTAGGTAAACAAGAACCTCCCTGTCACCATCTTTGAGGCTACCGGAGTACCTCTCGGGAGTCTGAGGTTACCCACCATATCTGCGGAGTGGCTATTGGAATGTCAAACCTGATTGAATCTTTAGGTCTTATTAAATTTTCCGTAATCGTTTGTGGTTCTGGAATCATTTCCAGTTCTACCATACTCCCACTACTGTTTTCTGAAAAAATCCATTTTGCTAAAACTGTGGCGAGTTAAGAACAATATCACTATTGATCTTCCAGATGGTAGAAAGTCAACCCTCGACATAGCCCAGGTCAACCTATAAACTGCCATTACAGAAACGTGCCATGAGTTATCCAGAGTCTGGTTTTAAGCATAAGCCGGACAACTCCCCGTACCTTAACATTGTTAAGATATGAACCATTCTATATCCAATATAGAAACTTTAGCACTAATTTAATTGGGACCATATTCAAATCATGCAGCTGTCTCCAGTGCATATCAACTTAATGGAGAGAGGCTGATCAGCATTACTCAACTTAGGAATACATCCAATTATGAGTAACCTGAAAGAGAAACAAGTTTCTCAAAACCATTACTATCAACTGAATACCAATCACAAGTATCTACATCTTCGATCTCTTTGAAGAATCCCGATACTTGCGATACCTGGTTCTCTACTTTATTCCTTTGCCCACAACTTCTCAAAACTTAGACCTTGTATTTCTACGAAACACTTGTCTAAAAACTATAGAAGTCACAAGTAACCAGAACATAGTACGAGGACCAACCCCTTTGTCCTGATGGACACTGGACAACATACAATACTCTGTATAAGTCCGCTGAGTTGAATAACTCAAAACCTGTGCATCGTAGGTTGAAAACTGTACTTATGGTTAAGAACTACTCCGCTGTTCAATACATCTTACCCAATCGTCAACTGATATAAGTAAATGTCACGGACATAATTTCAAAAAGTTATATCTCACTTTATAAAAATAAACGTACAGATATATCATTTTGAAATTAGTGCACAACAACGGATACTCAAAACCAAATAAATGCCGTCCGGCAAAAACCCAGGCGACTTCCTCAAATATCACCAATTACAACGAATTCAGATATTATGAGGATGATCACCTAATTCCCAATAACTTACTCCCACTCATCATCTGTAAAACCATACGGATGTAAGAATCATACTTGGTAAATACATACCCTGGAGTAAGTATCTAATCGGGAAATCAGTTTTCCTTTAACAATGCACAGTGAAACTGAAACATGAAAATGTTTCGTAGGGGTATCCTGATATTCCTAGTAATGCATCTTCCATAATCCAATTCATGACTGTAACCATATATTTCTTTGCCATCTCTCCAAATCCCTTTATTTGTCTTTAGTCGTTACCTTTTGTACACCATCGTTATGCTAAATAGTTTTCTTCCTTCCCTACCGTTCGGCACCAGCCTATGGTTTGGAAGAAGACTATCCAGTAAGCATAATAGGTATACCCTCCTAAACCAAGGAGTACTCGCAACCTGAGAGAAGGTGATGATAAAAGACAACTGAATAATACCTTATTCTATTTCTCCCGAACTGGGAAAAAAAGCAAAGGTGAAATAGGAGTGGCGATGAAGTACGCGGTTTGGTCGTGAATGATAGCAGTCGCAATTTACTTTGCCATCTTTCTAATCCCTTTATTTTGTCTTTACTTATTACCTTCTGCACACCCTACTTAGGCTAATTGGTTTTCTTCATTCCCTACTTTTCGGCACCTGCCTATGGTTTGGAAGAAGACTATCCAATAAGCGTAATAGGTGTACTCTCCTAAACTAAGGAGCCTTCGCAACCTGAGAGAAGGTGATAATAAAAGACAACTAAATAAACCAATTCTATTTCTCCTGAACCTGGATCCATCCTCGAAGAGTCCCTTCGAGTTCGTGTATAACCATACGATGGATCTATCCAATGGAAGTGGATGTCCGTAGTAATACGGGGTGTTCTGAGAAATGCAAAGAGTAAAAGAAGGAGTGGCAATGACTTATGCAACTCGGACAATCCAAAAGCCAGTATTTTAAGAAGGTTCGGTCAACTTGGTCACTGAGTCATAGTCAAGGGTCGGTCAAAGGTCGCTGCCAAAGAGAGAGAGAAAAGAAACACTCTGTGTGCACTCTAACCTAGATCAGAATGGTTATCACTTTATCTAATCAGGAAACCTCCCACTGTATGTCAAATTCTCCTCCAAACCTGAAAGAAGAATCAATGGGGATCACTCGAAGAGTAAACCAACTCATCAGTGGTAATCGGGATCCAACTCTCATCGCATGATAACGTGACAGAATCCACTCACGTTATCACACTCCAGAAGGTATGCGCATGCCTGGCAAGTTTCAGTTTTTTTAGAAACTCCCGATGTGATTTTTGCCCCATGCTCTTATGATCGTGACTAAGGGCCAACCCATCATAAGTCGCATGTCAAGTTCTTCCCATCATTATCTTGTTAATTTGAACCCCACCGTACTCGCCCTTGACTAAGGGCCAACAAGGCTGTACGACTGTCCCAAACCAACGCATCTATCTATACAACATGTGAACACCCCAGCAGCTAACAATCACTATGTCCTGGCTAAGGGCCAGACCAACATAGCTTGAATACTACTGACCATTTATATGAAATGACGGAGGGCTACGGCTGGTTTTTGGCGAAAAACCTTTAACGTAATGAACTTGATCTCGTTGAAGGAACCTGATAGCTTTTTATAAAAATATAGTGACGAAAACCTTTGCTAAAGAGGTCACTCCCGATAAAGGGATCTCGGCTCTTTCCTCGTGGAATGAGGTGCAGGATATTCCAACTGAATACCGCGATGCAAAGCAACTTGTAATCGACTATAGTGAAATTATTACCCTGATGTAAACTTCTGCCCAAGGGGTCACTCCCGGTGAAGGGATCTCGGCCCTTGCCTCGTCGAATGAGGTGCAGGATATTCCAACCGAATACCACTGTGCAAAAAAAAAAGAAAACGTCTTTGTAATAACACTTTTTAAAACTGTTCCAACAACATCCAAACAGGTTTGTTTTCCTTTGCATTGATCAGAATCAACGCAGTCCCATCAATTAATCACACCAGAAAAGAACGAAAATAAAATGTATGTATATGCCATCCACATTCGTCACTGGGTCCCGTCATCACCCGTTAGGTTACTTAACTAACGACAGAGCGGGGACTGAACTAGCGCGGGTGTAAAACATATACAACATCTACTAGTATATATACCAATATACAATAATCGCTCCAGGCATGATAATATGCAACATTACAGAAAAGTAATAAGCATCACAAAACAATACAGATAATCTGGGATCCCCGGGTTTCACAGAGCCGCTGCTGAAACCCGACGTTCCTCTGGTCGTGTGGATAGCCTGTGCAATTCTAGAGTGAGGCCCTCTGCAACTCAAAGCCATGAGATGCGGACCCGTTGCCCTCCAGAACCCGGCGATCCGTGCACTCCGTCGTGGGGTAAAACCTAGTACATAAATGAAAAATATGTACAACGGGTACATCGACCTCAGCCCGGTCGTGCCCCAAAAGAACTTTATACAAACAGGCAGTGACGGCAGTCCACATGTTGGACACTCGCCCCGCAATATCAAATGTACAAGTAATTCCAAACTGCACTACTATTGCACACTGCTATCCACCATGACAAATCCGCAACATCACAGCACAACACAGAACATTAACGTGAATGTCACGTTCGCAAACCCGTCCAAAAGAGCTATAGCAATTAGACGCAATTTACCGCTCGAATGGCATTCATGGTCGGAGATATAATGTAAGTACTGTAAACTAACAAGTTTAAAATTCCGATCGACAAAACTTCCCGAAATGGGCCCCACGTACATCTGCTGTACAGTAACAAAATCTGGGCCCAAAAGAAATATTCCACAAACCATAATTTTCAATGAAGACCCTACTGTAGAAAAATGGTTCACTGTAGCTCTAAAACGACGGTGGAACCGCGGCCAAACTAGGGTTTGTGCGGCGGTTCCGCGGCGCTTTGGAGTCAACAGTTGACCAAATTTCACCAGTATTCTTAGAAAAGCCTGCAAGATTTTCTGAGATACTCAAAATAATTTTTAGAGCGGTATTTAAAATCAACAGAAACTTTACACTAAAATTTGCGGTTTTCGAAATTCCGTTCGATCGATATTTTAAACGCGTTAGAACAAGTTAGTAAAGCTTAATGGCGTGGCTCTGATACCATGTAAGTCTACGGTAGCACCCCGGCCGTCTTTCAGACGCCAAACGCGGAACAAAAACTTTTTAACTGGCGCTATCGCATACTATAACCCGGATCTGCCATTAATGCTAAACTAACAAACTACAAAGTGGGTAGAAAGGCTATACCGAACGATCCAAGTCCTTCGGTCTTTAACCATCATCCCACGCTCCGTTGCGGCTGCTCCGATCTCCTGGCTCCTTGTCGAGGTGGCACCATATCTACGGATCTTTAAACGGGCTCCCGCCTCTATACCGAGGCAACTCGGTCATCAAGTCTGCTAAAAGAGATGACCAAGATGAAGTAGAGAACGAGTAGAACACTTTGTCTCGCTTCATCCAAAACCATGGATGAACGGTTAATGAAGTTGCCTTTGTAATCGGGTAAATGAGAAATGAGCATATATCTTTTTTCAACCAAGTGAGAGAGTGGAAAATCAAAATCTCATAGCCTCCAAAACCATGGCCGGCCACTATATGAAGAGGTGGGGGTGTGTAGGAGAAAGTAGTGACCATATGTATCATAAAAGATCTTAACAAGAACAAAAGGAATTAATGCATAACAATGAGTCACCTAAACACCTTGCAAAAAACAATTAATGCAACAATGAGTCATGAAACACCTCACTAACCTAGTCACCAATTCTAGAACCTTCTACATGACTCACCCTCATGATTCACCCAAGGAAAAAGATAATTCCGCATTAAACCGAATGTTTAAAACGGGTGATAGAAAACTGGCAACTTCGAAAAGCAATCCCAAAACAAATTTCAGGATAACCCCGTAATTGTATCAACATACCCGCATTTGTATTACCACCGAATACAAATGCAACTGAGACAAAGATATTATATCTACAAAGTATAATACATGGATCCGGCTTAAACCAAAGCCCACCAGTATTATCTGTCTGAAATATGACACGTGCGTAAACGCACGTGCATTTTCCGAACCCTGCCATAAAACCATACGGCCTCTACAACGTTTCGCCCGAACTTGGGAAACTATCTGTGGGGGACTCTAATGACTCATCAGTACCCTGGCAGTGGGTTTAACCATAAGCAGGTCAGCGGCACTAGCAGTGCGTAACGGCTGCCCATGTACTGACCTCAAGGGTAGTCGATGAGCGAACTCATCCTGAAACCCTACTGAGCCTAACAGTGACAATATACATACAGTCCGGTCCGTTCGTCTATGAGTATCGCATATCGGGCCTAGGGAGCTGGTAACGTCAGACCCCAATAGCGGTATAAGTCGTGTCGGAGTGTAGCCCAGAACACTCTGAGATACTACTGGAGTACCTAGCAGTAAATCTCCTGCCTCGGCCGAGGGCTTTGTGTAATGGCTCTCCTAGACACAGCGCGATCTCACCCCCAATATCGGGAGAGACGAATCCCTTGCCGATCCGCTCACTTGCCTCCATGTGGCTCGGGACTGTACCCAAAAAAGACCTGTTTGCACGACTCCTTTGAGCCGTGGTAGGGTAGAAATCAAAGCACAGTGGGAACTCACACGAGACAAATGACGACCTCAGGTCGATGAACTAACCTGTACACATGTCACCAGGGAACTGCTATCTGACGCTAGGTATAAATACCAGCTAGCAGGTTCCCGGCGAGTCCAGTCCGGTGTACTCATAACCCAATGAGCACCTGTATACATATTAGGTGATCCAACTGACACCAGTGGCTTGTGAGACCGGGCACCTCCCCTCGTCGCGGTCTCGACTGTATACACTAGTCTACTCCGGAATATCGATGCCCTGTCTCGAAACTCCCATGACTAGGGACCACTATTAAGCATGTGCTTATAGACTACCCAACTACCACGTATATGATCGTCATCATACTGTTGGTAGTCAAGCAAGATCCTAAGGGCTCTATCAACGTGTAATAGTGATCAGTCACCTGAACCTGTACACGACTGATAAAGACAAACCAGATTGCATACTATCATCTCGAATAAGACTGTCCTACCGGTATAGGTCCTCCCTCAATCATTGCAATCACGTACCTGCGATCCAATAATTGACTTTGAGGGCACTATATCCAACAAATTCGACCCTTTCGCCCAGTAAGTAGTGTCTCCAAATTTTTAAAGTGAAAATCACTGCTGCAAGCTCCAAGTCATGAGTTGGATAATTCTTCTCATGGGTCTTCAACTGTCTCGATGCGTAAGTTGTAACCTTCCCATGCTGCATCAAAACACATCCCAATCTTTTCCCAGATGCGTCGCTGTGAATCACCAATCCTCCGGAATTGTCTGGCACGGTCAGAATAGGAGCGGTTATCAATCTATGCTTCAACGCCTCAAAAACTGACGTCCACTTATCTGTGCACACAAATGGTACTTCTTTGCGCGTAAGCTTGGTAAAAGGCTCAGCCAGACGAGCAAAATTCTCCACGAACCTTCTGTAATAGCAGGCAAGTCCAAGAAAACTTCTGATCTCTGCTACGTTCTTCGGAATCGGCCAATCTCGAACTGCTTCCATCTTTTCGGGATCAACGACGATTCCACCTACGGACACGACATGTCCCAAAAACTTCACTTCTTCAAGCTATAACTCGCACTTGTTCATCTTTGCATACAATTTTTCTTGCCTCAATGTCTGCAGTGCGATCTTCAAGTGTTCAGCATGCTCTTCAATACACTTCGAGTAGACCAGAATATCATCATTGAGCACCACTATAAACTGGTCCAAGAATGGTGAAAGGATTCGGTTCATCAAGTCCATGAATATCGCCGGTGCATTCGTTACTCCGAAGGGCATCACTAAATACTCGTAATGTCCATACCGAGTTCGGAACGCCGTCTTACAAATATCTTCTGTTTTAACTCGGACCTGATGATATCTGGATCGCAAATCCAGCTTTGAGAATACCCTCGCTCCACTAAGCTGCTCGAACAATTCGCCAATGCGAGGGATCGGGTATGTTCTTAATAGTCACCCAGTTTAATTCTCGATAATCGAAGCACATCCTCCTTGTGCCATCTTTCTTCTTGACTAGAAGAACTGGAGCTTCCCAAGGTGAGTTACTGCTGTGAATCCAACCCTTCTCAAGGAATTCAGTGACCTGCTTCTTGACTTCTTCCAACTCCATTGATGCCATTAGACATTACGCCTTTGAGATTAGCGCTATACCAGTAACAAGATCAATCGCGAACTCCACATCTCGTTTTGGCGATAAACCCGAGATGTCCTCGAACACGTCCATAAACTCTCGAACTACAGCTGGCGCTTCCTCCTTATCAACTTCCATCGACGAAAGAACATTGTTTGTCGGCCTAGCCCTAAACTCGACTGGCCCGACAGAACTGCTTCCTCCAGCAAAGATAAACTCTGGATGTCCGGGAATCTGGAAAATCACTTTCTTTATCCTACACTCAATGTGAGCGTGGAAAGTGTTGAGAAAAATCCATTCCCAAGACAACAACAAACAAAAGGATGCACCAGAATTGAATAATTCTAATGCTGGAAAGACATGAACTAGTAGGATACCTGAAACGATTTCACCTGAATCCAAACACTGAAGAAGATAAGCACAGTAAACAGGATTCAGGCTTGCGATAAAACACGAACTAGAAAGCAAGAGAAGCAAGGCAATATAAAGACTATGGAGCAAGGAAATGAATCAAGAACAGGACTCCAAGTTACTTAAATAGAGTACCGCTTTGTAACTATGCTGCAGTTCATAGTTACAATCACATAACTCCACTCAAGTCGCCCAAATGCTAGTATCAGAATCAAAGGAACAGAGAGAAACAATAGGGAACCAAAAGGTTTCAAGTCGAGATGCAAAATTGTTTGCATATCGTCAAGACAAGGATCAAGAGAAAGATATGATTCAAGAATCACGATAACAATGTGGCAGGACATGTTCCTAATCACGGATTTTACGATTCGTGTATTGGGTCCAATACCTAACTATAAAGAATCATACCCGATTAACCTACGTCCTATGGCTCTGATACCAAACAAACCATGTCACGCCCCGCTTCCCAGAGTACGCTAAGATAGGCACGTGACATAGCCATCCATGCTACCTGTGGATAGGAAAAATCCCTCCACAGTCACATTACGACTGTAGAGATATCAAGAACAGGAAAGTAAACTAAACTATCTAATACATGTCCATGAGCCAGAATAAATGAGTCAAGAAGTAATATAATATGCGGAAGCAAAAGATCCAATAAATAAAACACCTGAAAAGTAAAACTGGATACCAACAGGATCCTCACCGCTCGGTCTAACAGCAGCAGTACTCCTGATCAGTCTGCAACAAAGGTAGAGGATCTGGGCCATGCAAAACCCAGACGTCAGTGCGTCATAATATCAAAAAATACTATAAACAGGGGTAACAAGATATGCAGGTAAGAGTATAAATGGTACAACAGGTATAACAGTGACATAAGTGAGGACAGTGAGGGTAATGTGTAGTGAGTAATCTAAACTGGTCTACTTTGTTAACTACTCTCAAGTCTTTGAAATCAATTTGATGAATCATCGATGTAACTCAATAGTATCCCATGCGTGCCCGGGATCACGGTGAAGATTCTCGGGCTGAAACCGAGACATGCCGCTAGGCACTAAAAGGAAAAGGGGTAACGATGAATGATGTCAACAGGATCATCCCAAGGCTGGCCTAGCCTCTAAAAGGTAGTGGGTAACGATGGATGATGTCAGCAGCATCATCCCAAGGCTGGCCTAGCCTCTAAAACTGATCAGTAAAGGTATCGAACTGTCGAGTTACAAGTCAGGTTTCATCATTGATTTCCCCATACCCCCAAGTTGTGTATTCAAGTCAAGTATTGATAAATCTAGAGCTAATGCAAACACAGGATCAGCAGGTAAAGGTTTGTCCGGATAGACAATAGGGAATGTCCGTAGGGACAACATGTCAAAGCTGTTGGCATTAGTAACAAGACCAGGTAACAGGTAAAGCCATGGTACGTCAGGTCAAGTCAGGTAGTATATAGGTATCATGTCATGTTAAGACGCGCGCGGTACCATGTCTTGTCAGGTAATAGAGTATCAAGTCGTGTCAGGGGTGCACAAGTAACAAGTGGGTGCTCATTTCAAACTATAATAAGCATGGGTATACAAAACAAGTATGGGGTGCTAATGGAACAATAAAATGGAACATGGTAATGTAGTATGCAAATAGGTATAAATTAAAACATATGGATGCACGGTTATCGATTTGAGTTAGGGTTATGGTTCCAACACTAATTAAATACACTTTATCAAATATGGAATATTAAAATCACATTATTATGTATTAAATAATCTAAGGATGCAATTGTATATATATTAGGCTAGATGGATGCAAACGGGTGTCCGAAAGGTTATAAACTGTATAGTGGTACTATGGGATGAACAAATAAGCACTATGTGATATAAATATTGATATGGATGCAGTTTAATGTAATCTAATATGCAACAAGATAAATTTTCATGATCTATATCTAAAATGATGTAAACAGATGCAAACAGAACATCGAAACATTATAAAATGAAACATGGGGGACTAGATTTAAACTACAGGCATGATATATATATAAATAGGTATATAATGATTTAAATAGCATGTAGTAAGATTAACTTGCCTAGAAGAAACAAGAACAGATGTGTACGGAACGTCCTACGTCAGCGAAATGTCGCGACGCGTGCACGGTATACGGAACGGGTCCAAATAACGCACGAAGGTGATCACGCAGTCAAGGCACGTTCGCTAGGTCGTCTGGATCGTCGCCGTCGTCACGGCTCCGGCGAACTGTGTTGCCTTAATAGAAAAGACATCTGGGTCATATTCCTCATCAAACAATTCCAGAAACATTTCCCTGGTTCTTTTTCCTAGCAGATACAGCTCAATTTCTCCTTTGCTGATTAGCTCTCCATCTTTCTGTCTTCCTTTCCAAGGAGATCTCCATCCCCATAACCATGCTGGTATATTTACCAAGGACAAATTGTTCTGCTTCGCAACATCTTTTGCATCATTTAAAAGAGCAGTTAATCGAACCGCCAACCTATCTAACTCTTTGATGCATTTTTTGGAAGAGGAACGGGTTCCATGTCTCGGCCTGTTGGGTATCCTCGTTCTCTTCAAGCACCGCCGGCAACGGATTCTTCATCTCAAAAGCACTACTCAAAGGCACCCAATGCAGCTCATAAACCCTCGTAGACGCCCTGAGCTTCACCGTATCATCCTCCCACTAAATCAACAGCAGCAATCTAAGCCCCAATCTTTTCCCCTGAAACCCAGTCCCATGAACCAAATCGTGGTCGGTCACGGAGAGGCTCTAGATTTCGAGATGGAAACAGCCGATGCTCGGATGATCGAGCACGATGTGGCAATCTGGGTGACTTCCGATGAGAATAGAATTGTCGTCTCGTACTTCTTCTTCTTCTTGCTCTTGCTGGGTTGTGGGCCCCTTGGAGTTCCTTACGATGCTCCTGCGGAAGACCGCACCGCCGGAGATGGATGGAGGAAGGAGATCGGGTTTTGGAGTCGAAGGAGATCGGCGAACGACTGTTGTTAGGAAATGGGTGCGGGCAAAGTTGGGTTGTTGGCGACGTGAGGAGAGGAGGAGAAGCCGTTCACGACTGCAAGGACGAGGCGGAGGCGCCGGTGAAGGGGAGTGCTGCGGCGGTAAAGGGTTGAGGAGGTGGTGGTTTAGGCGTCGACGAGTGCTGGGTTAGGGTTCGCAAAAGCTTCGCGTGAAGAAGGCGGCGGAAAAATGAGGGAGAGAGAGAAGAACGTGAGGGGAGAATAGGGTTTAAAATAAAGGAAATAATTATAATATATAATATATATATATATATGCAGAGAGAGGCAGAGTGGAGAGAGAGAGACGGAGAGAGGGGAGAGAGAAAGATTTGGATTGGTTAAATAAAATATTTATTTAGTTAAAGAAACTGTTGAATGAAATAAAGAATATAATAGTATAATATTAGTCCGTTTTGAGATTTTGGCAAATACAAATTTACACCAAAACATGCCCGGGTCGGGTCTAAAAATTCAGTTTCAAAATATGAAAAATATATGCGACGTTCAAAATTTAAAATGAATGCTCAGGTAACGAAAATGCATACCCCCAAGAACGGATGCACGTATGTGCGCGTAGCCATCCAAACATGTCCGTTTCACTGAACGAGACGAGAACAAGATGCGCGGATGCTACCACGGGGTAGGGGTATCATGCCGGCTATGGAATGCAATTTTAATTTATTTTCCGTGACTAAAAATGTTATATGTAAAATATGCGATGCCAGATGAAAAGCCAGTATGCACTAAACATGAAAATGCACAGTCTACGTAACAAGTCAAGGTAATCTATAAATATGGATCAACAAGTTCAAGCAAGCGGGTCGGAGCGAATGCAATGTAAAAAGTAAAATACCATTCGCACCCAAAAACCAGTTAAATCAAGAAAATACCACAGATAAGTAAATACGGAAACTGGAATTGGTATAAATGAACTCGGTTGTTACATAAATAGAGTACCGCATTGTAACCATGCTTCAGTTCATAGTTACAATCACATAACTCCGTTCAAGTCGTCCAAATCCTAGTATCAGAATCAAAAGAATAGGACGGGAGAAACAATAGGGAACCAAAAGGATTTCAAGTCGAGATGCAAGGTCACAGACAAGGGTCAAGAGAAAGATAAAATTCAAGGATCATGACAACAATGTGGCAGGACACGTTCCTAATTACGGATTTTTTGATTCATTTATTTGGTCCAATACCCAACTACAAAAGAATCAAACCCGATTAACCTAAATCCTACGCTCTGATACCAAACAAAACCTGTCATGCCCCGCTTCCCAGTATGCGCTAAAATCGGCACGTGACAGAGCCAACCATGCTACCTGTGACTAGAAAATATCCCTCCACGGTCAGATTACGCATGTCTATAAGATATCAAGAACAGTAAAATAAAAATAAACTATCTAGTACATGTCCATATGCCAGAATAAACGAGTCAAGAAATAATATATGTGCGGAAGCAATAAATCCAATAAGCAATAACATCTGTAAAGTACGTCCCAAATACGGGCTTACATCAGGAAATGAAAGTACGGAAATAAAACTAAACTAAACTAGATACTAACAGGATCCTCACTGCTCGGCCTGACGGCGGAAATACTCCTGATCAGCCTGCGAAAGAGACAGAGGATCCGGGCCATGCAAAACCCAGACGTCGGTGCGTCATAATATCAAACAATAAAATATAATCAGGAGGTAACAAGATTTGCAGGTATGAGTAAGAACGGTAATGAGTGTATAACAGTAACACGAATATGGAACGGTGAAGTGTATGTACATGCGGTGAGTAATCTATACTACTGGGTTAATAACTCTCAAGTCTTTGAAATCAATTTAATGAATCGTCGATGTAACTCAATAGTATCCCGTGCATTCCCGGGATCACGGTCCAGACTCTCGGGGCTGAATCTGAGACGTGCCGCTAAGCACAAAATAGGAAACATGTACAAACGAATGATGTCAGCAACAGCATCCCGGGACTAGCCTAGCCCCCAAAACTGATCAGTATAAGCGTCGAACTGTTGAGTTATAAGTCAGGTTTCATTATTAATTTCCACTTACCCCCAAGGTTATGTGTTCAAGTCAGGTATTGATAAATCTGGAGCTAATACCAATACAGGATCAAGCAGGTACAGCTTTGTCTGAATAGACAACAGGATACGTCCATCGGGACGTCAAGTCAGGATTGTCGGCATTAGTAAGAAGATCAAGTAACAGGTCAAGCAGTGGTGTATCAGATCATGTCAGGTGGTGCATAGTGTATCAAATGGATGCCCAATAGTAAAATGTAACAAGTATCGAAACCCGGTAAAAGCACGGATGTACGAATATAATCAACGGTAACATATAATGAGTTCATGAGTCGTATGATGCATACTAGCAAGCATGGTATATGAATCTAGCAGTAACATGAAGCAATCAGGTTCCGACATGCAACTAATTGTAGGGTTCCTAGGCACACTCAAGAGGTTCCACAAGGCATCAACCATGCCAAAATCAAATTTTTTCTTGTGCCGAGAAACCCTAATGCTAGATCGTTACTAGAGGAAAAGGCGAAACATGCAACTAGTTAACAACTTAACTAAGAGTGAACCGAAAATACAACCTTTGTAGATCCGGTCCATCACTTCCTTGGCTCTGTGATGACGTCCCTCCGCTGCAACCATCGGAATCCTGGACTCTCGCGGTGATTTCATCGGAGAAAAGATCGGGCTAGGTCATTGACTTCGATGCCGAAGATGATCTACGTCGAGGCAACTCTAACTCGAGCTCCAACTTCACCAAGTCATGAAACTTGTGAAGAAAACACCCTATACTACATGGCAAGTGGTAGAGGATGAATAAAAAGGAAGTGGGTTCACTTTGGATTTGGATTTCTCACTTGGATTCATCACTTGATTATTTCTAGCAAGGGTTTTCTTTCTTCTTCAAGAAGAAGAAGAAGAAAGAAATGTAAAAATCAATTAATTAAAATAGAAAATCAAGTGATCCTTATCATATTGCAACCATGGGTGAGTTAACAAGTGTATAGAATAAACTAGGGTTTAAGTAAATAGTTAGGGTTAAGGAAAACAACAAAATGGTCAAAGCTTTTCAAAGCTTCATGAAGCTTCAAGTGTAAAAAAAAAAAGCAACCATTTTATTTTATTTTGCCAAAAAGAAAAAGAATAAATAAATGAGTGAAATGAAACCCTAACCATTTACTAAACATGGTTTAAATCAAACATACACCCAAGTTTGCATGTATCATCAAACATGATACAATCAAGTGCACAAAAATATATCACATATACTATGTGCCCATCAAGTGAGAAAATCCATCATAAGTGAACAAATACTAGTTAATGTAAAGTGATATATCAAATATATAATTATACATTAAATCATTAAATCAACACTTGATTTAACGATCCGGTCATATCGCATATAACCGACTAATATCAATAGTAACAACTTATCGAATCAACACTTGATCCGATAACCCGGCTATATCGCATATAACCGATCAATGTCACAAATCGCGAGAATCGAATACAGTATCACATACTGGTATTATTCTCGGTCCCGCACATATCTCATATGCGCTCCTATTTCATTTCGCTTGAGCCAGGAAACCTCTGTGTAGGACTCTAAAGACTCGTCGATACGCCGGCAGTAGGTGATGATCATATCAAACACCCACAAGCCGCAAGCGGTCTGCTAAACGTAACGGCCACCCGGGTATTGAGCGATCAGAAGATCAACGAGCAATCCCACTCACACTCCTGTGAATCCAACCAGTAACACTTACCGTACAGTCCGGTCTTTTCGTCTGATATGTCGCATATCTCGCCTAGGGGTGGTAAACGTCAGACCCCAGTAGCTCGATAAGTCGTGCCGATATGAGGTCTATAACATTTCGAGAAACTACTGGTAACACTTGCCAGTAAATCTCAGCAACCCTGGCCAGGGATTTCCGGTTATAGCCAATCGAACACAGCGCAACATCAACTCCCTATATCGGGAGAGACGAATCCCCTCCTATCGCTCATTGCCTCCATGTGATTCGGGACTGTACCCAAAAACCACCGTTTTGCACGCCCTCTTGGACGTGGTAAGGTGGAAATCAAAGCACAGTGGGAATCACACAAGACTCTATGACGATCTCGGGTCTACAGACTAACCTGTACCAGTGTCACCAAAGAACTGCCATCTGACGTAAGGTATAACACCATCTGGGAGTTCTCGGCGAGTCCGTCCAGTGTACCCAGTCTCCACTGAGCACCCGTATATCTTCTCTGATGTCAAACACCAATGGATATGGGATCATCCATCGCCCATCTGTATGGGTCGAGAAGGTATACGCTGGTCTACTCTGGTATATCGATGCCCCGTCTCGATACACGCACGACTAGGGACCTTGAAGGATGTACTTATAGACTACCATGTCCCTACTAGTATGATCCGCATCATAGTCCAGGTAGTCAAGACACATCCTAAGGGCTTTACCAACATGTAACAGAGAGACAATCAGTGTACACGTTAAGGTAAAGAGTAACCAGATAGCATACTATCATGTCGAGCAAGAAAGTCCTCCCTATATATGTCCCAGCATCCACTACAATATACATCCTATGTACAGTAATGGCCTCTAGGGCATACATATAACTAACACTAATTACGTAATATACGGTACGGATATGAACGGGTATCGTAAAACAGTAAAACGGTAACATGGGATGCATAACTAAACAACATGTAATATTATTGTTCACATGAATGTAAAATATATATCATAGCATGTAGCAAGATAAACTTGCATGCGACTAGATATGTAATAAACTATACGGATGCGAACGGATATTGTAAAACTGTAACACGGATATGAAATGCCATAAACATGTAATAATTCTATACCGATAGATGTAAAATATGTTGCATAGCCTATAGCGAGATAAAATTGCATGCGACTAGATATGTAATAAATTATACGGATACGAACGGCTATTGTAAAACTGTAAAACGGTAACATAGGATGCACGATACAGTAAACATGTGATATTATTATTAATATGGATGCAAAATATAATAACATAGCATGTAGCAAGATAAACTTGCCTAAACGGATCTCACGACGGGGTGTGTACGTTGCGTCCGACGTCGGGTAAACGTCGTAATGCACACGCGCACATACAGAACGGAATCAGGCAATGCAAGAATGTGACCATGCTGGCTGGGAACGTCCACTGGGTCGCCCGGATCGTCAGCGACGAGCACGGCTCCGGCGATCACCGGAAAAGCGAATCCAAGAAAGTAAAAAGAAGAAAAGAAGAAGAAGGGGCTGGTGCTCTGGGGTTTGGCTCGAGGGTTCAGAAAAGAAGGCAAGGGGTGACGTCAACGGTAGGCCGTCGACGGCGAGGTCCACGAAAAGGCAGTGGGTGTGGGGTGAGCAGGGGATGCTCGGGTTGCAAAGGTGTCGGGGTTGGGAGATGGGAGATGAGGTGGTTGAGGCGATGCTGTCGGGGCGATGGGGATGAGGGGAGGCCGACGAGGTGGTTGGGGCTCCGGTGACGGGGACATAAGAGATGGACGCAGTGGGTTCTTGGGTGTGCAGTCGGGGAAAGAAGGGAACCTTAGGTTGGGGTGTTTGCAGGGGAGAAGAGGAGAGGGCGTTGGGTTGGTCGGCAACAACGACGAAGACGAGGCAACGACGACGACGAGGTCGGGACTGCGAGTTTGTGTGTGCAGGGATCTCGTCACCGTGGGTTCGCAGGCGAGGTTTGCAGTGGGGATAGGAGAGACAGAGGTGGTGAAGTGATGAAGGCGGGGCGAATGTGAAGTCATGATCGGAGATGGGTTTTCTTGGGTCGTCGGGATCGTTGTTCTTGGGTTCACGGCATCGGGCAATAGCGGTGGTAGTTATGGTGTTGAAGGGAAGAGAGAGATAGATGAGGGTAACAAGAGGTGGTGGTTGCGACGGGGATGGTGGTGACGGCGAAGGGTCACCGGCGATGGGTGTCGTGGGCTCTTGGGTCGGGTCTCTTGCGGGGTTATGGGTTTGCATAGGCTCGAGAGAAGAGAGAGGTGCGTGGAGGTGAGGACAAGGATGTTAGAGGGAGAGGCGAGGGGCCGGTGGTGACGACGACGAGGCAAGGCGGCGGGCGTGGGTTCGAGCGAAGGCGGGAAACGAAAATGGAGAGAAGAATATGTGAGGAGAGAGAGAGGGACGTGAGGTATGGGTTTTGAAGAAAATTTTGTATATAATATATGTGTGTGTGTGTGTGTGGAGGAGAGAAAGACACAGATTGGTTAGGAAAATATATAAAAGGATATATTAGTTAAAGAAATCGAATAAAACAGTTGAAATATAAAAGAATATAATATCAAGAAAATTTTGAGTTTTTTTGTTAATACAAAATTACTCCAAAATACGTCCGAATCGGGTCTAAAATTGCGATTTGAAAATACAGATAATATACGTATCAACCAAAACCAGAATAGAATATCCGGGTAACGAAAATGCATATCCCCAAGAACGAATACACGTAGCGTGTACGTAGCGATCTAAACGGGTCTGTTTCACTAAACGGAACGAGAACAAGATACACGGATGCTACCACAGGGTTAGGGGTATGATGCATGCCATGCTAGATATTTTTAAAATATTTTATTTGGTTTTATTTGTTTTATTAAAAAATGTAGATGCCAGATATAATACAGTTATGCAGTATAAACAATATGAAAGTGCACGGATCCTCATAACTAGCAGGGATAAATCACAAACAGGAATCAAGACGGGTCTCCAGCAAACGGGTCGGGTCGGATGCAAATACAGATACCAATTACACTATTCGTACCCAAAACACAATAGATCAAGAAATAGCCATAAATAAAAAAAATACCCAAAATAGAACTGGTATAAATGAACTAGGGTGTTACAATTTTGAATGTAATATTATAGATACACATGCATATTCATGTCAAAATTACTTATATATTTAATGTTTGATTGTCTAGCTGTTGGTAGTGTATCCACATCAGGAACAGAGGCCACTCCCGCACCTCCAGGTATGTTTATTTATCATATAGTGCATGTATATTGATTTAGAATTCTATATCATAAATATACATACATTATTTTTGCTCTTACGTACTTACATCTCGGGTAGAGGCCACCATTGCACCTGCGGGTATATTTATATATCCTATAGTGTATACATGTTGATTTAGAATGTTATATTATTGATATACACATTCTTTTTGCAATTACTTATATAGTCAATATTTGATTGTCTAATTATAGGTGGTGCGTCCACGTCTGGTGCAGGGGCCACTCCCGCCATTTCCATACCCTCCACTCAGTCTGCAGGTTTGTATGAATAAATATAAAATATTTATTCATTTTACATATCCTTTAAGAATAAACATGAACTTCATGTAATTTTATCGATGTTTATTTTCTAGTTGGAGATGCGTCCACGTCCGGGTCACCGGCTGTTCCTCACCGGAGGAACTATCGTCCCGTTCGTGCTGCTGCCTGAGCCCAGACTCGTGCTTCTGTCGCCGGAGGTATATATCACACTTCAATTTTCGTTAAACCTTGATTTCTTAATACCACTTTGTCTTAATATTGATTGTCTTGATATTTCTTGTAGATGCAGAGCATCCCCTTCCCGAGAGGGGGACTCGAGGTCCGAATCAGTCCCACAGGCTGAGGCTCGACAGAGCTAGGGGGAGGCAGCATTCCCCTCTTCTTTACCTTTGATTATCACTATACCAGCGATTATGCCGAGAGGTTCGGCCGGTATATGGGGGATGAGAGCCGCCTCGTGAAAAAGTATCCACTTCACGTTGAGTGGGGCGATCGGCACCGGCGCCCATTTGCTCTCTTCTGGGATCAAGCTCGGGTATTAATATATAGTTTCATTTGACTTACCCAGTATATTTATTATTATTTAATGCTTGCAATTTAATAACATTGATTTTTTTGTATTTGCAGTTGGATTATGATTTTCAACCTGTACCCGACCCTGATCACCCTGAGAGAGTGCTCGATCTTCACGTTTTGTACCAAGGCCTGATGAAGAACATGCAATCAAAGGTCCGATACAATAGGAACGAGCTGAAGATCGACTGCTATTCTCTGTAGATGGCGACCCCCGAGGCAGAGAGAGCGGCTCTCCTACATACTCCGGCCTTTGCGAGAGTCGACGTAGATACATGGCCTCTCTTGTGCCAATATTTCGACTCTCAGCGCAAACAGGTTTGTATTTTAAATGTAATTCATTGTTTAGTATATAATTTATTTTTTGTGTTGCTTAATTAGAAAACTAAATCTGAATGTGTTGTGCAGAAGCAGGCCGATCAAAATAAAAAGAATAGGAAGTCGGCGAAGAGGGGTCGCCCCACTTGTACAGGTGGCTCGAGAAATATTACTCGTGCTATGGAGTTATCGGTAAATTACAATAGACCTACTGTGATATAATGTAATATTAAGAGTTATTTTATAATATATGTAAATTTTTTGTGAATTGCAGAGAGCTCAGACCCTGGAGCAGGGTGGTACACCGAGCGTGCTTTCCGCATATCTTGCCGTCCACGGCATCTCGACAGATCCTTCCACGGGCGAGCTTCGATTCCTCGACACCGCTACCCAGGAGTATTGCGTAAGTATTAATATTTATTCTAACAGGTTTGAAATTTTTGTTTTGAAAAGTTCAAATTTAAATGATATACTTATATTTTAATGATTAATGTGGGTGTAGGAGCGGGTGGTGGAGCAAGCGGAGGCATCGGGGATCGATTTTACTGGACAGAACGATCTGATGCTGTTGACCCCAGTTCTAGACGCCGCACACGGAGGGCACCATGGAGGTTGGGAGAGAGGCCGAGGACTGGGTCCTAGCAGGGCCCATATGAGGTTGGACTCTACTCCGGCGGTTTCTTCCCTTACCCCCCGTGAGCTACGTCTAGAGCAAGATGTTTCCACCTTGAAGATCACCGTCCAGGAGTTGAAAGAGATGATGGTATGTATACTACTTAATAGTAAAATATTATATCATATTATAGATAGATATCCAATATTAGTAGCCTGAGCTTATTTGGTTGTAGGCTTAACTTTGATTAATCTTAGATTGGGGTTTCGCAATAACCAGACAATGAAACTAATTCGACTAATACACAGTTCTTACTCGTTTATTACACACTAAATTGAACAGATGTGACGGGGTATTTCGGCTGCAGCTTCATATGCATCTCCTTCGGCTGCGGCTCCACAAGCCACTATCTCGGTTGCGGTTGCACAGACCACTCCAGCAGCTCCACAGCCCGCTCAGACTCCTGCACAGTCCGCTCCTTCATTGGTCGAGTTTTTGACGACTCAGGGTTGCACCGAGGAGCAGATGCATCAGATTACGTCGATTATCAGAGGTGGAGTAGATGGACCGAGCTAGGGTAGCTTTATTTATATTTTTGAGAATGTATATATTTATCTGATACATATTGTATAAATTCTGTTGGTGGTTGTTACTTGTTCACGATGATTTATCCTGATATCGTATTCTGTTTATGTATTTCTTTTATATATTATGCGTGAGATGCTGATTATGAATATTTCTGTATTTGGTTATATGATGTATATATTATTGTGTACAGGACGTGTTAAAAACAGGAAGCCATTTTTTAAAAAAAAAACTGATACCTACGGATTAATCCGTAGGTCTACAGTTTGCCCCTACATATTTATCCGTAGGGACAAAATATCAGGATAACTGACATTTTGCCCTTATGAACTCAGTAACAGGCGTTACACTTACCCCTACAGATATATCCGTAGAGTCTTATATCTGGACCTACGGCTAACTCCGTAGGGGCTGGAAGTTGCCCCTACGGATAGCACCGGAAGGACAAGTATTTTATTTTATAAACCACTAAATTAAATAAATATTTTGTCCCTACGGAATACACCGTAGGTACATAGTCCCCTACGCATGAAACCGTAGGAGCAATTTTTACTTCGTAGGGACATGTTCAGAACGAAGACTTATACCTACGGAGAATTTTCGAGCCTCTATAAATAAATTCGTAGGGGCAATCCTTTATTGTAGTAGTGAGAGATGATGGTGATGTTATAAAGGCCATGGTTTTCCCATGGAGAAGATAAAGGTGGTTATCGCGGTGGCATATATGGTTGTCATGGAGGGTGATGTAGTGGTAGCAGCAATGTAAAAAGCTCCGGGTTCATTTCACATCTTTCATACTCGAGCTAAATATAGCAAATTGAAATTGCATCGATAACCATACTTTCATATATGATGTATGATTTTTGCTTGCCATTAGGTGTTTCAAATATCTTTTCGAACAGAAGGTCACAATTTCTTGTATGTGTATTTACTTAGGAAAATATTTGTTATTTTGTAAGCAATAAAACATAGATATTTACCCTATCTGACTTAATTTTCCATAGCATGCGTTAAAAAGAGATTTTCCATTATAATTGAAATTTGTCGCATGTATTCTGATACATTTTTTCTCACAAAACTAATATAGGGAAGGGATAAACCAAGTTGGACTATACTAATATTTAACGGCCAACATTTTAGGAGGAGGAAAGTATGGTTCCCTGCGCCTTTTCGCCATGTTAAACACCCTAATATCATCATATTTTACAAAATAAATGCAATTTTTCTCTTAGCCCGACAGCAATCTCTTTCGTCGATAGTGTGTATGTATAACACGCATCGTTGAAGAAGCCATTATAAAAACTGCCAAGAAATATCGATTCGCCACCCAAATCTTCTATGCAAACCCAATTGTACTTGTACTCTCAATCATATCTGTATAAATCAAATTCACCCGGCCCTCTCCATTCTTGGAACCAACAAAAACAAATTGTCGGGGAGCACAAAGAAGGAACAAGATAGATGTCTTGACGGTGTTCACGCTCAATAATTTCCCAACCTTTGCGATGCCTTTTCACCACGGGAATCGGTCCATGTAAATCAAAAGACGCTAATCCCTAACCATCCTCAATGACGATAAAGAACCTGCCCTGCTACACGACACCTTTGATCTTGCCGTCGCTCTCAATCATATGATCACAAGCCATCGGTTTCCAAGCACCATCCCCGGACCGCGCAAACGCCATGTGGCACCAATTGTGCAATTCCACCGCGACAAAGCCATCACGAGAGTTCGCAGACAACGAGACCCTCGTGACCTTGATCTTGGAGTAATCCCTGATATACCAAAACACCGTAGAGAACGAAGGTAAGCGGATCCGAGACCCCGTTACAGGATTGAGAAGATACATCTTGAGATCGCTTTGTATGAAGACAACCCATCCGTCTTTGCACCCGACAAGCCTGTCGCCTTTCGGGGGACAAGGGCATCCGAAATAGCGTCTCTCGTCGGAGCTGAGGAAGAAAACCTTGGTTTCATCGCCAGTACGCATCAGCATTAACCAAGGAAAAGAAGGGCGGAGAGACAGAAAGCGTCGATCGCTTTGCTTATATGCGGAAAAGTACGAGGAGCAAACGGAACGGAGCCGGGCTACATCGGGGATGGTAGGTGTTGTGATACCTTGATGAGAATGTCAATGGGGAGGTTTTTCCATTGGCTAAAGTTTCTTCCATTGTTGAGAGATTGAGAAGAAGATGAGCTTGTTGGAAAAGAGAAGGGAAAGAAGAAGATAGGGCTCTTCAAGAAAAGGAGGAAGACTCAACCAATCAAGCTCTCCAGCAGGGGCTGGAGGTTTGTATGGTTTGTGTTGATGTGGTGGAAGCCATGCATGAAGAAGGAGAAGCCATCACGCTGCATGCATTGAGAGAAAGAAAAAAAGGGTTAGGGTTAGGGTTTTATTTAGCAAAGTTTTTAGCAAACCCTAATTGTAAGCAAGGTTGACTAGGTATGGATATATTTAGGCGAAATTGAAGAAAACCTCTCCTTGGCCCATTTCAATGACATGAATTAGGCCTGATTTCGCAACAACAAAGGTTTCAAAAGCCCCGATTCCGATATATTAAGTTTGTAAAAATAGGGTTTCGCAATATTTATGGTCGTTTGACAACATAGTGGTTTTGTTTAAATTGTTTTCTATAGTTTTTTATATTTTTAACTTTAAAAATTAAATATAAAGAATATCAAATCTCTAATGTTTAGGTTCAAGTTATATATACTATGTTTACAAACAATTATAGATTAATAATCCTGATATAAATAGGATCTGATAAAGAACACAAAGAAATTTGAGAGGAAAAATCATATATTGAATGGAAAGCATTTAGGCCATTAAATAGCCATTTACATCAAAACAGAAAATACTACAAATAAGGGATCTTCCAACTAATGAAGACCTATTCTAAAGCAAGGAGTCCCAAATAAAATGGGATTTTATTTAACTAATTCCTAACAATTCCTCCCTTAATGGGATTTTATTTGACTAATTCCTAACAATTCCTCCCTTAAACTAAATTCTTGAATACTGAAAGAAATTAGTTTATGTTGTTTCTTGCACAAACTCCAAGCATTGCACGCAGCTTCACAAAGACATCATCCTTGAGTGGTTTTGTCATCACATCAGCAATCTGTTCCGAAGTATTGCAATGAATCAGTTCTATTACTCCTTCCCGTGCGAGCTCTCGAAGAAAATGAAAACGAACATCAATATGCTTGCTTCGTCCGTGCATAACTGGATTTCTTGAAAGCTTGATTGCAGAACTACTGTCACATTGAATAGCTATTGACTCTTGCTTTTCTTGATCAAGTGTCATTAGCAACCTCTTTAACCAAATAGCTTGACAGGAACATGATGCTGCTGCTATGAATTCTGCTTCCGTGGTTGACAAACTTACAATTGGTTGTTTCTTGGAACACCATGATACAGCTCCAGCTGCAAAAAGGAAGACATTTCCAGTTGTACTTTTTCTATCATCAAGATCACCCGCATAATCACTATCAGTATATGCCTTGAGTTTATCACTTCCTCCCTTCTTGTAGAAAATTCCAAACTCAGTTGTTCCTCGTAAATACCTTAACACCCTCTTTGCTAGTTGTAAATGGAGCTGAGTAGGTCTCTCCATATACCTGCTTAAAACACTAACAGCAAATATCATATCGGGACGAGTTGAAGTAAGATACATGAGACAGCCCACAATTTGCATGTAGTAAGTTTTATCCACCTTGGTCCCTTCTTCATCCTTGCAAAGCTTGAAACCAGGAACAATTGGACTTCGAACTGAATTGCTTTCGTTCATCCCAAAACGTTTCAACATCTCCTCTGCATACTTCTTTTGACAAATAAAGATTCCACTAGATTTCTGCAAGACTTCAAGACCCAAAAAATACTTCATTTTTCCGAGATCCGTCATATCAAACTCAAGCTTCATCGAGTTCTTAAACTCAGTAAACATCAGCTCATCGTTCCCTGTAAAGAGAAGATCATCAACATATAAACTTACAATGAGCATGCTGCCTTCTTTGTTCCGCTTAATAAAAAGCGTATGCTCATAATCACATTTTTTAAAGCCTTCCTTCAGAAAATATGCTTCGATACGACTGTACCAAGCACGAGGAGCCTGTTTGAGCCCATAAAGAGCTTTCTTTAACCTGTACACTTTCTCTTCTTTCCCTTTTTGAATGTAACCACAGGGCTGCTCAACAAAAACATCTTCAATTAATTCTCCATGTAAGAAAGCAGACTTTACATCTAATTGATGTATAGCCCATCCCTTTTGTGCCGCCAAAGCAATCACCAAACGTACAGTCTCCATGCGAGCTACCGGAGCAAATACTTCTGTGTAATCAACACCATACCGCTGAGCATACCCCTTTACTACTAGCCTTGCTTTATACTTGTCAACTTCCCCCTTCTCATTAAGTTTAGTCTTATAAACCCACTTTACTCCAACTGTTTTAGCTCCTTTGGGTCGATCAATTAATTCCCATGTGCCATTTTTCTCAATTGCTTCAATCTCTGCATCCATGGCATTACGCCATCTTTCACTCTTCACAGCTTCTTCAAAATTAAGTGGATCTGCACCAGTGGTGTACAGCGCAAAGAATGCTGTGTAAAGCGCAGCCTCTTCATCGGACAAACCATCACCGGTTACATAATCTTTTAACCAAGCTGGTTGCTTCCTACTCCTCCCTTCGACATGACCTGGTGAAGCTTCTTGATTAGTGACAATCGACTCCTCAATCGACTCCTCCGGTTGTGCAGCGGCAACATCATCTTCTTCTACTGCATATTCTTCATTGACAGCCCTTTCATTATTTTCCCATTCTAGCTCGCACATAACAGCTGACTCATGCTTCTTGTCCCATTCCCATTCTTCATCCTCGGCAAAAACCACATCTCTGCTTATTACAATCCTTTGTGAGATAGGATCATAAAGCCTATATGCCTTTGACTCTTCGCTGATTCCGAGTAGAACACACCTCAAGCTTTTCTCATCTAGCTTGGATCTCAATTTATCAGGTACATGAGCATATGAGACACAACCAAAGATTCTGAAATGTTGGACTGTTGGCTTGATTCCGCTCCAGGCTTCTTCAGGTGTTTTGTCCTTCACAGCTAGTGTTGGACTGCGATTTAAAACATGCACAGCCCAATTTACTGCTTCTGGCCAGAAAGTTTTGGGTACTTTCTTTTCAGATAGCATACTACGGACAAGATTCATGATGGTTCGATTCTTCCGCTCTGCAACGCCGTTTTGTTGCGGTGTATATGCAGCTGTCAATTGTCTTTGCAATCCATGTGCATTGCAAAACTCGTTGAATTCTCGAGATGTAAATTCTCCACCACGATCCGTACGCAACCCTTTAAGAGATGTACCTGTTGCTTTCTCAACATGTATCTTGAAACTCTTAAAGACAGCAAAGGCCTCTGATTTTTCTGCCAAAAAATAAACCCATGTCTTGCGGCTGTAATCATCAATGAAAGTAATTAGATACCTTTTCTTGCTGTTTGAGGCTGGCTTAATTGGTCCGCAAATGTCAGCATGAACAAGCTGCAAAATTTGTGATGCTCTCCAGGAACTCTTCATTGGAAACGAGTCTCGATGTTGTTTCCCAACAAGACAATTTTTGCACAGCTTTGACAGTGGCTTAAGCAATGGTAAACCTTCCACCATTTGTTTTTGTTGCAGTATTTGTAAGCCTTTGAAGCTTAAGTGCCCAAACCTGCAATGCCAGAGTTGCGCCACATCTTCTGTAACCGTGTTAAAGCAAGTGGGTGCTGCAGGCAAAGTGATGGCATGCAAAATAAACATTCGATTTGCAGACATATTTAATTTCATAATCAAACCTTTGTCAGGATGATATATTTTGCACTGCCCTTGTTGAAACAAAATGCTTAGACCCTTCTCTTGCAACTGTCCCAAGCTTAACAAGTTGTTCTTTAGTTCTGGAACATAAAAAACTCCTGAGATAATGCTGACAACTCCATTGATTTGAAGTCGAATGTTGCCTTTCCCATGAACCACCATGTTTGAATTATTTCCCAACTTCACTGAATCAGAGAATTGTTCATCAAACTCGGAAAAATATTCTCTTTTTCCACACATGTGATTACTGCACCCAGAGTCCAAAAACCACATGTCTGTTGTTTTTTGCTCCTTTTCTTCAGCATAAGCCATCAACAGCATGTGTTCTTCACTCTCTACTTCACTTTCTGCAAAATTTGCAACTCTACTCTTACATTCCCATTGATAATGCCCAAGCCTGTGACAAGCATAACATTCCACCGTTGCCTTGTCAAAACTCTGTCTGCCTCTTCCACGGCCTCTACCTCCAGAGTTCCCACGTCCTCGTCCTCGTCCAGAATATTGGCTCCCATGTGTCACCTTCAGTGCATGTTCTTCCTGTACAGTATTACTCATGCGTTGCTCATGCACAAGTAAACTGCTTTGCAATTCGTCAATGGAAAGCACACTCGTATCCTTGGATTCTTCAATAGAACACACAACATAATTAAACTTTGGAATCATTGACCTCAGAATCTTTTCCACAACAGCAACTTCTTTCAAATCTTCACCATTTGCTTTCATCTTGTTAGTAATGACAAGAATACGAGCAAAGTACTCGTCCACAGATTCTCCTTCTTTCATGTGAGCCATTTCAAACTCCTTTCGCAATGCCTGTAGGTGAGCACGCTTTACTCGTGTTGTTCCTTGATATTTCTGCTTCATAGAATCCCAGATACTCTTTGATGTGTCTTTGTTAACGATTGTTTCCAGAATAGTACGATCTAAAGCCTGAAACAGATAGTTCTTAGCTTTGAGATCCTTCAATTTCTGCTCTTCATAGTTTTTCCTTTGCACCTCAGATGCACCTTCTGCTGCTGCAGAAACTCCATTCTCCACCACATCCCAGTATTCCTTTGATCGGAGAAAATTTTCCATAAGCATCCCCCAATGACTGTAGTGACCATCGAACCTCGGCACTGCTGGTTGAACAAAAGCACCTTCTGTAGTCATTGCCTCTGCTTAAATCCTTAGAAGACTGCTGCTTCTACAAAGCCTCTTGACCTGGCTCTGATACCAAATGATAAAGAACACAAAGAAATTTGAGAGGAAAAATCATATATTGAATGGAAAGCATTTAGGCCATTAAATAGCCATTTACATCAAAACAGAAAATACTACAAATAAGGGATCTTCCAACTAATGAAGACCTATTCTAAAGCAAGGAGTCCCAAATAAAATGGGATTTTATTTAACTAATTCCTAACAATTCCTCCCTTAATGGGATTTTATTTGACTAATTCCTAACAACAGTTTCTATAAGATTTAAATTTGGGTTTATAATTATATAACCTAGGAGGCCTGACGGGGAATATCCCCATATAATCCAGATAAGAATTTTCTGGTGTGTGTGTGGGTGAGTCTATATAGATATATAGATATATATAGAGAGAGAGAGGGGGGGAGGGAAGGACTATATATAGAGAGAGAGGGGGGTGGGTGGGGGGGGGGGGTTGGTTTTAACTCCAGTTTCTCACACTCTGGTTTTGACTCTCTTGAAAAGTGATAATAGTAACACTTTGATCGGTATGCATTTATTATTTTGAATAAATAATGTCATTTGCATTTATTCACTTCTATTTCATAAAATAAGACTTTCTGCAAGGAAAAATCATAGTCCGCAATTAAAGCTTGCCAAGTTGTGTGGAGAAGAACTACTATGCAAGGGCTTGTATGGTGCAAGCTCTTGGATGGGCTCCCTCCACATGTAAGAAGAGCTCATCCAAGATCGAGATCTAAAGGGGCTTACACCATGCAAGACTTTTAAGAGTAATTATTTTCAGTTGCGTGTAACAACTTCATAAAGCAAGTTTATAGTATTCGCACACATTTATGCACTTTACACATTATAATAATAATCCAAATGAAGCCTCTCACTCTCATTAAAAGGTGACAATGATTTTATTTGTTATATATAGCCATTGATAATCATTGGTGTGATTAGACCCAATAACCAAACTTCTCTAATTTAATTTTGCGTCAAAATGTTGGGGGTCCAAATGTCAATTTTCTCAACAATTGGGTGTCATTGTCACCCAATCAAACAAACACTCGTGAACAATTAATTGTGGAGGACACTCATGTGTCTTTGTTCATTACTATTAATTAACCGCAAAGGGTGACAAGGCCTGCACTCATTGAATATGGTCCATAGCTTAGCTTAATCTTGCTTGTGGATAAATGTGTATATATTTGTTACCATGATGTTATAGCAAAGTTTAGTGCTCTATTCCAGTGGGGGTTACTCGTTTTACAAAACTCTTTTAAAAGCTTGGGTGAAAATTAATGAATCGGACGATTCATACAATTTACATGGCTGAATAATCATATATAGTACCATTTAACCCCTCTAAATGATGTTATAGCTTTTTTTAACATATATTATTTGAATAAAACTTTATGGACGTTCTATAAATCACTACATATCTACATGTTGTAAATATTACAATAATTTCAAAAACTTATGTGACCCGGTTTGATATTTTGCTCCCTTTGGAATACTTACTTCGGGGTCTTAAAAAAGTAGGCTTATTTTACAGAAACCACCCTGTGGTTTACTCGAGTTTTCCAAAACCATGCTATAGTTCAAACACATCACGAAACCCCTCTGAACTTTCGGTTCGTTGTACAAAACCCCCTTTGTTTTGATTTGTAAAGTTTTTTGACGATTATTGGATCATGTGACCCCATATTTCACCGATTATTATATTTTTATGCTAAATTATCCATCCTAATCTCATTGCGTCAACTCTTTTTTCTTTAAATTTCGATTTAGTTTCAAAATGAGATTTCTTCTCCAAATCCTCAAACTTAAATCTTGTTCTCCAAATTATTGTAAATTGTCCATTAAACAGCACAAAGAGTATGATTTATCTTCAACGCATCTAGAGAATCTGTATTTTTTTTATTAAAAAAAGATAATAATTTAGTCAATTTTTATAATAAATAGCCGTAGGGGTTTACGTGTAACAAAATAAAACTTTCGGTCCCGAATACACAATCCAGCTATAATTACACTTTGTAGACTTTCTTTGAATCTCTACACATCTGCGTTCATCAAAGTTATACTCTCATTGCTTTGTTTTCCTAGCGCCCAAAAAAATCCTTTTTTTTTCTTCAATGGAAGCCTTGATTATGCTAAAAATTGTGAGTTAGCCTTGAAGTCGTTGTTTAATCTCCAATCTCTCTCTCTCTCTCTCTCTCTCTCTCTCTCTCTCTCACACACACACACACACACTAGCATTTTGTCGTGCTACACGTGTTTATAGCGTTATCCTATTTAGAGTCCAAAAAAAATTTCTAAGCCCATATATAAATATAAATTGGGACGCTTTAGCTTTAAAATTATTTTGAATGTTAATAACTGAATAAAATAGTTATTTTAGTAATTTGAATCAAGAGTATTCTAGAAAATATTATAATATATTATTTACCATATTTAAATAAAAGAATGTGGTTATAAGTAAATGAAAGTGGAATTTGATCAAAAATTATAATATCAAAATAAATTCTGGAAAGTTCTTTTTTGTCTTAAGTTTGAGTAGAATATAGATTGAATTTGGAATTCAGACCAATATCTATAAAGTTCTTTTTTTGTCTTAAGTTCTAGAAAATTCCTTTTTTTGTTTTTCAAAAAATGGAGAACTTTAATTATTTTTGTCTTTTTCTTTGACGATGTGGAGGCTATAAGATTTGTTTTTTAAATATAACAATTAATTATTTTTGTCTCTTTGTATGATACTGTGGATGCTCTAAGAATGGAGTATTTTTCTTTGTTTTTTTAAAAAAAGGAGAAGGTGGTTTCTAACCAAGTCCATTTCCATTATATATACTAGAATTTATGCACGTATATTGCACGTGTTTAAAAAAATTGGAGATGGGAAGAGAGAGAAATGTGGAGGGTTCTAAAGTTTTATTTATTTATTTATTTTTAAAAAGGAGGGATGAGATGGAGCACTTGAAAAGTGAAAGAGATAATGTGGAGGACTTGAGAGGTGAGAATTTTTCACATTTTTTCCAATTTTCAAGAAAAATAGAGAAGGGTGGACCTCTAACCAAGCACTACTACAAATAGGGGTTGCCCCTACGGATTACGAAATCCGTAGGGACAGATTTTGTTTGGCCCTACGGATTAGTCCGTAGGGCCTTAAGGTTGCCCCTACGGTTCTTACATATTAATTTAAGAATATTAAATCGTAAATTGTTGTTTGTCCCTACGGAGCCGCAAACCAAGAACCTACGGATTTATCCGTAAGGGCATGTAAATAGGGATTTAATTAAAAAGGCACAGATCGATCTCTACGCTCATTATCTTAATTATTCTCGATCGAAGTCGCGCGCGAACCCAAAATCCCCAAATCCTCGTTCCCGCCGATCGCTAAATCTCTCGTCGCCGTTCTCGTCGTCGCCAGCGCAGGCCGTTTCGTCGTCGCCACCGCCTGGTTCTTCCTCGTCGCCGTTTTCGTCGTCGCCTCCGTTTCGTCGTCACCACCGATCGATCGTCTCCTCCACTGCACAGGTAATTAAATCTTCAATTAAAGAAATTTTTGATTATTTTAGGGGCTGGGGTTGCGGTTGGGGTAGGGGTTAGGGTTAGGGTTGGGGCGGGGCTGGTGCTGAGGTTGCGGTTGGGGTTGGGGTTAGGGTTAAGGTTGGGGTTCGGCTGGGGCTGGGGCTGGGGTTAGGGTTAGGGCTGAAAACAATAGATCTTTCTTAAGTTATATTTTCAGTTGTAGAATTTTATTTGAGGTGTTACATGAGATAGAATAACTTAGTTATATTTTCGAACAATTATGGCTATATTTTTCAGTTGTAGAATTTTAAACTAGTTAATAAATAGGCAA
This sequence comes from Agapanthus africanus, assembly GCA_030015575.1. Taxonomy (NCBI): domain Eukaryota; kingdom Viridiplantae; phylum Streptophyta; class Magnoliopsida; order Asparagales; family Amaryllidaceae; genus Agapanthus; species Agapanthus africanus. The sequence continues at coordinate 20,691,004 of JASDDO010000016.1, read as the reverse complement.
GATATCGTTAAGTAACTTATACGGTTCGAAATTCAGCCGTAGACTTCGAGACTAGTTGATGCGCAAATAAAACATTGCAATATTTGAGGGAAGTAAACAGCATGAAAACAATGGGTCTTGCTTAAGATGCTAAAAGTTCGTAGGAAAACCCTAGGTGAGAAAAGAAAGGGGAATCAAAATTTCAAACAGAGAATTTAATTCTCAAATCTAAGAGTTTAACTCTTCTGCACAAAAGAACTTAGTTCTTCATCTGGTTGAAGATCTGCACAGAGCACATCTCCCCAGAGGATGAGAATTTAATTCTCATCGGGTTGAGATCCTGCCATGCAGATCCAAAACTTAGAGGGGAAATTGAGTTTAGAGAATTTAATTCTCCCAAAACAAAGTTAGGGTTTAACCCTATATGAGAATTTAATTCTCCCAAAGTTATAGGAATTTAATTCCTTCAAGATGAAACTAGAGTTTAACCCTATATGAGAATTCAATTCTACAAAAATTACAGGAATTTAATTCCTTCAAGACAGAACTAGGGTTTAACCCTAACTGAGAATTTAATTCTCTCAAATTCACAGGAATTTAATTCCTCTTAAACAATGAAATTAGGGTTTCACCCTCTACTAGAATTTAATTTTTTTACATATATGGGAATTTAATTCCTCTAAAAGAAAATTAGGATTTAATCCTATATAAGAATTTAATTCTTTTAGGAATTTAATTCCTCCAAATCATAATTAGGGTTTAACCCTACAGAGAATTTAATTCTCAAAATAAAATAAGGAGACTTAAAAGATCTCCATGCATGCAAAGAGCTAGGGTCACGTGCCCCACGTGACCCCTGAAAAGATCCCCACAAATGAGAAGGATTTAGCTCTGAGGCAATACCTCACGTGATCCTTTGTCAGTAACTATCCCGTTCTTAGATTTCTCAATATAGTCACCATAACCTACAATTTATATGTTATACAGTCTAACATGGCCCATGAGTACGTCAGAGTTAAGGACTGGATGTATGTGGATTGGCAACGACGTATGCAACCTAAGTTTGTCGTAGGAATTACTGCTTTTATTGAATTTGCACGCGCACATAATAAGATCGTGATAGAGAAGATTCTCTGCCCGTGCGATAGATGTGGCAATAAGTACTGGAAGAAGGTAGAATTGGCAGAGCTTCATATCGTAAAATATGGGTTTATTAGACTTTATACAACTTGGAAATATCACGGGAAATGAGAAGAACGCAGCAATGCGTCAGAAGAAGAAGGAGAACACGATAATGCGGAAGGAGAAGAAGGAGAAGACGGTAATGCGGCAGAAGGAGAAAACGGTAATTTATTTCCATCAGAAGAAATGGAGGATATGGTAGAGGCTGCCCTAGGTGAATCTATTCGTACCGAAGATGACATTCCTTCCGGTCAAGGACCGCGTGCGGATAAATATGAAAATTTCAAGAATGATGCTAGAAAACCAATTTATGAGAATGAAAAGTATTCCACCCTTTCATGGTTCGTCCAACTTTTCCAGATTAAGTGCCTAAATGGATGGAGCAACAAGTCATTCACAATACTTCTTTCGTTCTTGAAAGATTCTATGCCCCTGGGAAATAACGTGCCCGACAGCTGGTACGGAGCCCAGAAGATGATGTCTGATTTGGGTCTAAAGTGCGAGAAGATTCAAGCATGTCCTAAAAATTGCGTGTTGTACCGGAAAGAGAATTCAGATTTGAAAGAGTGTCCAACATACGGAGAGGTCAGGTATAACCCGAAAGATTCTGATAAGAAGCCTGATATACCTGTCAAGATAGCACGATCTTTTCCCATAACACAGAGGCTACATAGGCTATTCAGGTGCAAGAAAACAGCCGAGACAATGATTTGGCATCACCGTGCTCCTCCAAGTGAAGATGGAAAAATGAGCCATCCAAGAGATTCACCGGCATGGAAGGATTTCGATAGAAGGTACGCAATATTCAGTAGCGATCCTCGCAATGTCCGCCTCGGACTGGCTAGTGATGGCTTCTGCCCATTCAACTATATGGCTGGAAGTCACAGCACATGGTCCGTTGTAATGATAATTTATAATCTGTCGTCTTGGTTGGCTATGGACCAATCATACTTTATGTTGGGGTAAAAATTTGCACCCCGGTTGACCGAGTCAAAGTCAAGGTCAACCCCTAAGCTAGGTGGGCCCTAGCCCAGGTCAAGCGGGCCCATGCCCAAGTCGAGCCCGCGGCAAGCCTCCCCATGCCAACAACAAAATCATGTAATAAATAATTTTTATGTAATTTTTTATACATGAATGTATGCAAAATGGGCATAAAGCCAATATTTTGTAAGCCCATGGCTTATGTGCAAAAATGAAATGGCACATGAGCCATGGGATAGGCAAAATGCCATTTTGTGAAGCCCAAGGGGCTATATGTAAATATGTAAGCCTATAAAAGGCAACATGATGATGAATAAAGGAACACTTTTCATTCTCTCAAAAAAACCTAGGGTTTGTGCTTCCTGCTCCTTCTCCAAGGTTCTAAACCTTCTCATTTCTTTTGAATTAAATCAAGAGTTTTACTCTTCCTTTTCCAAAACTAAATAGTTTTCCACCACAAAACCCATAAAAGGAAACTTGGATCTGTCATTAGATCTTAAAAAGAAGAGATCTTTAAAATCTCACATCTCTTGATCTTCAAGATCCGGCCAAACAAAGGAAGAAGAAGGAGACTCATCTCCAGAAACCCCACTTTGGGGAAGAACTGGGGCTCAAGGGGAGAAGCCCTTCATCAGCTTCAAAACATCCTAGGAGTTTAACTCCATATATATACATATATATATATATATATATATAATAAATATTTCCTTTTTGAAGCATAGCTTCTGGTTCTGGGACTAAAAGCCCCCTTTTTCTCACCGGCGCCCCTGCGCTGAAGCACCAAGCGCCCACGTGCCGACACGTGGCGCGCTGGCGCTTCAGCGCCCGGCGCTCAAACGCAAAAGCGCCCACGTGCCGACACGTGGCACTCTTGCGCTCCAGCACCCTACGCTCAAGCGCAAAGCGTCCACGTGCCGACACGTGGCGCGCCAGCGCCCAGCGCTCAAGCGCAAAGCGCCCACATGCCGACACGTGGCGCGCTAGCGCTCTTGCGCTCAAAGCGCTGGACCGGCGTATCCTTTGGATGTCTTTTCCTCCCTTTATATATATATATATATATATATATATATATATATATATACACACATATGTATACATGTATATATACACATATGTATACATGTATATATACACATATGTATACATATGTACACATACACATACTCTACAACACTCTCCCTCCCAAAAAAAATTTAGGCCGGGGCGCTGCCCCGCACCCCGCAAGGGGGCTGCTAGCCCTCTTGACCCCCAACCCCTATCTGGGTAGCGGGACCCCCGTGAAAACTCTGCGTGGCTCCCGATATATCCAAACCCCTCTTCCAAAACAACACACGCGTACACTGCACATTGAGTTCGCATGACCAGTTTAACCCGTTAATCGGAGGTTCCCTCGTCCCAAAGGCGAGGGGTAATTAACGGCAGCTTAGTCCGCGGCTGCCGGAGATTCGGATCCCCACAATCAATAAACCCCAGCCTACCCTAGGCAGGGGGAATCTGTAGTACGCTTGACAAGCGCGCGCGTATTCCCATCTCAATGGGGTGACAAAAAACACCCTACAGATTCTGGTACACCCGGTGGGACCAATCTCTCCTCCCATATCTCGGGTTAAGATTTCATGCGAACTCAATTAATATGCATATCAATTGCCTGTACTAAAATCATGTTTTTTTGTGCAGGTTAACGTTCTCCAATTGCAATCTTCGGATGCAGCAAAGATGTCTCCAAGGATCAGCTCAGCTCTCGACACAGCTCCCATCTCCTACACGATGAAGATGGACGCCAGGATGGTCCTCCCGTCCAGTCTTGGGCGACAATGGGAAGAGCCGCCTCTACCATTCGGCTCTATTTTATTCGTGTCAGCTAATGCTATCCCTGCACCTCAAGCTCCGATAACCGAAAAGCCGGCCTCGAAAGGCAAGAGGCCAAATGTGGTGGTCTCGAAGGCGCCCCAACCCAAACACAAATCGGTGTCTGAACGACTTTCCATGGCCCCGGCTGGGGGCAAAGCCGTCAGAACAAAAGAGATTGCCAGACGTCACGGGCAAGCCCAGGCGATGCCTCCGACGGACAAGCGGGCGGATGTCTTCTCAAGCCTCCCCATCACTCGGCCTATTTGGTGGCTTCCCGGAGAGCAGAAGCCTGCCAAGCTCTCAAGGCAGAGAGGCTGAGGCAGAAGCGGCTCGGATACAGAGCCAACAAAAGGGCTAGGGCTCCAGCCGTGTTAAAATTTGTGAATTTCCAAAGCCCGGACCGCTCCGCGAAATCAGCTGCCAAAGATAAAGAGATGGCTGGGTATATGGTCCACACTGTCTACATGGTGGACACGCGCAGCAAGAGTAAGGACGGGGCCACCACATCTCGAATCCAATCTGGCTTGAATGTGGCTTCCGCTTCCCAAGAACAGCCGCCTCCGCTGGGCAATGAAAACCTTCTCGATGAGGCTGATAGGCAGAGTGAGCCCTCAGTTCATGAGGAGTCAGGCTCGGAAAGCGAAGATGAGCCAACTTTCCATCCTAAGACCGCAGAGCAACAACTTCTCCAAGAGCTTCGAAAACAGCTCAGAAGCAAAGACAAGGAGATGGCCAAGCTTTACTCAAAGATCGACGACTTGACAAATGTCGTCTTACGGCTTACGGCCCAACTTGCCTCTCAGCCGCCCAATCAAGCGCAGGGCTCTGCTCGTGAACCAGGAAACGGTGTCCCGAGACAGCCGACACCTCTTCCCTCAAATCCAAAGGTGAGCGGACCGCACGAAAGCCAGTCGCATCCTATCTTAGGAAATTTCTTGGCTACCGATGACAGTAGCTCGCTAACTCAAGATCAAATCATGGATTTGGTTGCCAACAAAGTCAAAACATTGGTAGCCGAAGCGCAAAAAGATATCAACAGCAGTGGGAGACCATATCCTGCTCAGTATGATCTGGTAGAATTTCCTAACGGCTATGTCATCCCTAAATTCGGAAGATTTGATGGGACGGGAAATGCGAATCAACACATCGCCCACTTCAAAGCCTCATGCGGGAATACTAGGGGCAACGATGCGGTTCTCCTCCGCCAGTTCGTTAATAGCTTGACCGATGTTGCTTTCGACTGGTACGCGAGCATACCGGATGGCTCCGTTACTACTTTCGTCCAAATGGAATCTTTGTTTCGACAAAGGTTCATGAGCGTCAGCGATAAGATCACCATTGCCGAGCTCGTAAGGACCAAGCCTAAGAACAATGAAAGCAGCACGGATTTTATAACCCGATGGCGCAATCTCTCCGTCAAATGCGAACCGCCGATAGAGCAGGACCAATCTGTCGGTCTCCTCGTCGGAAATCTCAACAATTGGATGGCCCCGTTTCTATGCACTGCGGGTCTCAAAATATTCCAAGAGCTGACCAGGAAAGTCCAGATGTTGGAACGCTCAAAGCAGGAGTCCTCCTCTGACTCCCAAAATAACAATAGGTCCTGGAGAAACCGAAAGGACGATAATCGCAAAGGCGGAAATCCCGACGATTCTGAGTCTTTCAACACTTCGGCTAACCGAAATAAGTGAGGGATAAGCGGGCCTAGTGCCAACCAGCCTCGGAAGCCAGTGTTCGGAGAGGGAGGAGAATCTCCACTGAAAGAGAAGCTGGACAAGGTCTATTACTTCAGAAGGGACAAAATCCGTAAAATATTCAAAGACGCCCTAAGGAGCGGTCTACAACTGCCAGAGTCAAAAAGACCGCAGGAAGCGAATATGACCGACGACCCCAAATACTGCCCCTATCACAGAGTGATAGGTCATGCCATTGAGGACTGCTTCGTCTTCAAAGATTGGGTCGAAAAGCAATACAAGGCAGGAGAGATAGAACTATCCAAAGGCGTGTTAAAAAACAGTCAAGTCGCAACCGCCAATTTTATACAAACGGAGACCGAAGATATTCGTGAAACTGATTCTCTCAGACATCTGCCATTCACTGAAAACAATCGACCACCACGTCATTAAACTGGGAACAGTCGATCTCTAAGTCGTTAAACTGTGAATGTAAAAAGAAATATATGTGTGTAAATAAAAATGTGTAAATAAAAGAAAAGCCGAAATGATGGGGCAACTCGCAATAAAAACCAGCGAGTAAAATAAAGATGAAAATAAAGCCGAAATGATGGGGCAACCGTGAATAAAGGCCGAAATGATGGGGTAATCGCGATCTTCGCGATAAGAAAAGCTGAAATGATAGAACAATCGCGGTAAAACAAAAAAAACAAACAAAACAAAGGCGAATGATGAGTCGCTCCTGGTACCATATTCCAGTGCAGCGATGCAGACGCCAACCAAAATTCAAATTCCCAAAATTCTCCCGGCCCTACGGTTGGTCCCCAAGTTGACTACCGTATACAATCCACGGGCTCAAATAATTCTCAGCATACCCATGCCCCACCGCAACCACCAGTTACGCGGCTGGTCTCCGCCTTTGGAATTATGCTCCATTGAGAAGACCCACTCATGTGTCCTCATGATACATGAGGAGAACAAACCTTTGTGGGATCCTTATGACTCACAAAGGAAAAAACACACTTAGGAGTCCTCACGACTCCTAAGGAGAAAATACACCTGCGAGATCCTTACGACTCGTAGGGAGAAAATGCTTTTATGGGACCCTCACGGCCCATAAAATTGAAAAGTCTTAGGTGATAGGGATCTAAACCTGTCTCCTAATCCATCGCTTTCCAAATCCCATACCCCAATGGCGAATGATGAGTCGCTCCTGGTACCATATTCCAGTGCAGCGATGCAGACGCCAACCAAATTCCAAAACCCATACCCCTAAGTGGCGAATGATGAGTCGCTCCTGGTACCATATTCCAGTGCAGCGATGCAGACGCCGTCCAAAACTCAAATTCCTAATGGCGAATGATGAGTCGCTCCTGGTACCATATTCCAGTGCTGCGATGCAGATGCCAACAAAATCCCGAAATGTTTCCGGCCCTACAGTCTGGATCATACATCCTACAAAACCGTATACAATCCACGGGCGTAAAACAATCCTAATCTCTCCCGAGTCCTACCGGTGAGACCACATTCAAAGTCCCACCAAAAATAATAAAATAAAAATAAAAAATAAAAAAATAAAAAAAAGGTATGTCCACAAGCAAAATGGGCACGGATGAAAACCCGAAAGGGCTCCGTAAGTAAAAACAGCAGGACTGCCGGCGAGTTTGTGAAAACCCGAAAGGACGCAAACTCGTGAAAAAGAGATGAAATGCACTCACAAAGTCCTCTCGAATTTGTGAGGAGAAAATTCCCGCGTGAGATCCTTACGACTCACAAAGGAGCAACACACTTAGGAGTCCCCACGACTCCTAAGGAGAAAATACACCTACAGGATCCTTACGACTCGTAGGGAGAAAATGCTTTGTGAGACCTTTACGGCTCACAAAATTGAAAAGTCTTGGGTGATAGGGACCTAAAACCTGTCTCCTAAGCCATCGCTTCCTGATAAGCAAGCGCAAATGATGATTCGCTCCGGGTACCATATTCCAGTATAGCGATACTGATGCCAAGAAAAAACCAATTTCCAAGCCCTCCCGGGGCAAATGATGAGTTGCTCCTGGCATTATTCCAGTGCAGCAATGCAGATGCCAAACCAAAGCCAAATCCTCAAATCCACTCATGGCAAATGATGATTCGCTCCTGGTACCATACTCCAGTGTAGCGATACTGATGTCAAATCAAATCAAACCAACAACCTCTGCTGCGGAATCATGCTTCGTCCCAGAATTTACCCCGTGTCGAAATCATGCTTCGCCTCAGGATATCTACCTTCCCTGCCGGAATTATGCTCCGCCTCGGAATCAAATCAACCAACAAGCTCTGTGTCGGAATCATGCTTCGTCTCAGAATGTGCACCTCGTGTCGAAATGATGCTTCGCATCGGTGTACCTGCCTTCCCTGTCGAAATTATGCTTCGTCTCGGAATCAAGTTAGCCAACAAGTTTCTGCGCCGGAATCATGCTCCGTCTCAGAATATACCCCGTGTCGAAATTAATGCTTCGCCTCGGAATATTTGCCTTCCTTGTCGGAATTATACTTCGCATAGGAATCCACCTCTGCATCGAAATCATGCTTCGGTCAGAATGTCTGCCGCTTTTCGGAATGATGCTCCGAACCCTGGAATCATGCTCTGCTCTTCGGAATGATGCTCTGAACCCCGGAATCATTCTCCGCTCATCGGAATGATACTCCGATCCCCTGGAATCATGTTCCGCCCTTCAGAATGATGCTCCGATATCTGGAATCATGCTCCGCTTATCGGAATGATGCTCCGATCCCTGGAATCATGCTCCGCTCTTCGGAATGATGCTCCTACTAAAAGCCCCCTTTTTTTCGCCGGCGCCCAAGCGCCCACGTGCCGATACGTGGCGTGCTGGCGCTCGAGCGCAAAACGCCCACGTGCCGACACGTGGCGCGCTTGCGCTTCAGCGCCCTACACTCGAGCGCAAAGCGCCCACGTGCCGATACGTGGCGCGCTTGCGCTCAAGCACAAAGCGCCCACGTACCGACTCCAGCGCCCTGCGCTCTAGCGCAAAGCGCCCACGTGCTGACACGTGGCGCGCTTGCGCTCAAGCACCCAGCGCACCAACGCAAAAGCGCCCACATGCCGACACGTGGCGCTCTTGCGCTCCAGCGCCCTGCGCTCAAGCGCAAAGCGCCCACGTGCCGACACGTGGCGCTCTTTCGCTCCAGCGCCCTGCGCTCAAGCGCAAAGCGCCCACGTGCCGACACGTGGCGTGCTTGCGCTCAAGCGCAAAGCGCCCACATACCGACACGTGGCGCGCTTGCGCTCCAGCACTTGCGCTCAAGCGCAAAGCGCCCACACGCCGACACGTGGCGCGCTAGCGCTCTTGCGCTCAAAGCGCTGGCCCCACGCATCCTTTGGATATCTTTTCCCCCTTTATATATATATATACATGTATATATATACATATGTACACATACACATACTCTACAACACTCTCCCTCCCAAAAAAACTTTTGGGCCGGGGCGCTGCCCCGCACCCCGTAAGGGGGCTGCTAGCCCTCTTAACCCCCAGCCCGCTATCCGGGTAGCGGGACCCCCGTGAAAACTCTGCGTGGCTCCCGATATATCCAAACCCCCCTTCCAAAACAATACACACGTACACTGCACATTGAGTTCGCATGACCAGTTTAACCTGTTAATCGGAGGTTCCCTCGCCCCAAAGGCGAGGGGTAATTAACGGAAGCTTAGTCCGTGGCTGCCGGAGATTCGGATCCCCACAATCAATAAACCCCGGCCTATCCTAGGCAGGGGGAATCTGTAGTACGCCTGACAAGCGCGCGCGTATTCCCATCTCAATGGAGTGACGAAAAACACCCTACACTTTATGATGCCTCTTCTTATCGACGGACCAAACTCACCGGGAAACAATATCGACATCTATCTCCGACCTCTGATCGAGAAGTTAAAATCTTTGTTCATTGATGGTGTAGAGACATATGATGCAAACACAAATACACCCTTCATACTGCGTGCGGCTTTAATATGGACAATTAATGACTTTCCTGCGTATGGAATGCTATCAGGTTGGTCCGTACATGGTCACAAAGCATGTCCTCATTGCCATCAACACACAACATCGAAATTCTTAAATTTTAGCAGGAAGGTTTGTTATTGCGGCCATCGACATTTCCTGCCTCTAGACCACCCCTACAGGTTAGACACTGTTCACTTTGATGGTCATCAGGAGCTTCTTGGACCTCCAGCCCCATTGTCCGGAGAGGACGTGACTGCTCAATGGGATGGTTACAATAATGTGACCTTCGGGATGGATCCGACGAAACAGGTCAAACCACCATTTTGGAACAAGTTAAGCATTTTCTTCGAGCTTCCGTACTGGTCAACAAATTTAGTGCGTCATTGTCTGGACGTCATGCATATAGAGAAGGGAGTATCAGAGCACATACTCAACTTGCTTCTTTGTAAAGTCGGAAAATCGAAAGACAACCTGAATGCTCGGATGGATCTACAGGAGTGGGGAATAAGAAGTGAATTGCACCCTAGACCGGTAGCAGGTAAACTAGGCAAGTTTGTACTTCCCAATGCCGCTTATCATATGTCACAACCGGAGAAGAAAAGATTCCTGCGGGTGTTGCATGATTTGAAAGTTACCACAGGTTTCTCAGGATCATTCAGCAAGAAAATAAAAATTGTGAAAGGCAAGATCGATGGGCTGAAAAGTCATGATCACCATGTTATCGTGGAGCACCTTTTTCCATTAGCCCTCAGGACTTCTCTCCCCGAATCGGTTGGTCTAGTAATCAACGACCTATGTTGTTTTTTCAAAGAGTTGTGTGCTAAAACACTGGAGGTTGTGACGCTGGATAAACTAGAAAATTCTATTGCGTTGATACTTTGCAAGTTTGAGCGTATTTTCCCACCGTCATTCTTCGATATCATAATACACTTGACGGTTCATCTTGCAACTGAGGCTAAGTTAGCCGGACCGGTACAATATCGATAGATGTATCCCGTCGAGAGGTACGTGTAATTTTTCGTTTCGCGCAATTTTTAAAATTATTGTTGTCCTGTATGCCCGTATTTATTTATTCAACATATTTTCTTGAGGTACCTCTACACTCTTAAAAAATATATACGCAATAAAAATCGACCAGAGGGTTCTATCATGCAAGGTTATCTTCTTGATGAAGCAACCACATTTTGTTCCCGCAATCTGGACGAGAACATTGAGACGAGACTTAACCGGCCTCGAAGAATTCAAGACGGGCCATATGGTAAAGCCGATTATAAGAGGGTAGACACTATATTTATCAACAAGATATACCGGTTTATCTTGCTTAATTGCGCATGTCTTGAACAAATTAGAGAGTAAGTTTTTTTGGATTAATTGTTATATTTGTGTTTGTGTGTGTATGAAATGATATAATATTAATGTCACCATTATTTGTCGAAAACAGAATTCATTTTAACGAGGTACGTGGGGGGCATCCTGATTGGAACGAAGAACGATTGGAAAAATATCATCAGGATAATTTTTGTGATTGGGTCACAGATCATGTAAGTTATTCGAATAACATGTTATTGCTATCAGTTTTAATCTAAACTTATATCGTTATGTATTTGTCGTAAAATTTGTTTTGCTAGATCCACGATTCGAACTTGTCTGCATCATTTGAGAGTGATTCAAGATGTTTAGCTCAATTTCCTAATATGGAGGTTTCATATTATAAAGGATTCGGTGTCCTTGGATACAAATTCGAAGTTAAGCACATAGAAACATCCAGAACCACTCAGAATAGTGGGATTGCGACGGTAGGATCGGACGGTGTGATTTATTATGGGTACTTAAATTGTATACTCGGCATCCACTATCCCGGACGATCAGAACGCTTTTATATATTCCAGTGTACTTAGTACAATACGCGAACCGATACGGATAAGTGGAGAAGCAATCTTAGGACTTGGAAAGATGAATATGGATTGACCAGTGTGAACACACTTCGATTTTACGGTCAGGAAGATCCATTTATCTTTCCGAACCAAGCGTTCCAAGTATACTATTCACAGTGTTTGAAGCATCCGGGATGAAGTGTCGTATGCCGTTGAAAACCCAGGGATGTCTACGATGTCCCAGAATTCGAGGACAGCGATGAGGATGAAGAAGAGAGAAGGCTTAGAGTGCTCCGACCGTCTGTTTCGAAGGACGGGTTGTCTTCGGCCGATCATGAAGTTACGTGGGTTAGAAATGATATCGATGATGAAATCCAAGTAGATATGTTTAATGCGCCCACGAAACAAAAAAGGTTATCAGTAATGTTATATTATTACTTCACATTTTACGATCTATACATATATAGTCAATACTTGTAATGATTGTCTAATGCGTCCACGAACCGTTTATCTAGATTTGATGACGATGACGGGAGCAGCGAGAGGCGGCAGGAGCTCCAGCCGAAGCAGGACCTCCAGCCGCGGTACCGGCAGAGGCAGAGGCAGAGCGGTTCTGCCGCCCGGAGAGCTGCGTAGGGAGCTTTAGAGGGCCAGTCTTGCACCCAGATCGGAGACCCCTTCGGATGCCTCCTTCTGTGTGTACTTTGCCACACCTCCAGGTATATTGCACGCATATCCATTTTGAATGTAATATTATAGAAATTCATGCATGTTCATGTCAAAACTACTTATATTGTCAATGTTTGATTGTCTAGTTGTTGGTGATGCGTCCACGTCAGGGACAGAGGCCACTCCCGCACCTCCAGGTATGTTTATATATCATATAGTGCATGTATATTGATTTAGAATGCTATACCATAAATATACACACATTCCTTTTGCTCTTACTTACATAGTAATTTTTTTTATTGTCTAGCTGTAGGTGGTGACACCACCGCACCTGCGGGTATGTTTATATATCCTATAGTGCATGCATATTGATTTAGAATGTTATATTATTGATCTACACATTCTTTTTGCAATTATTTATATAATCTATTTTTAATTGTCTAATTATAGGTGGTGCGTCCATATCTGCCGCAGGGGCCACTCCTGCTACTTCCGTACCCTCCGCATCGTCTGTAGGTTAGTATGAATAAATATAAGATATTTATTCATTTTACATATCCTCTATAGAATAAATATGAACTTCATGGAAATTTAGCGTCAATGTTTATTTTCTAGTTGGAGGGGATGTGTCCGCATCCGGGACACCGGCTGTTCCTCGCCGGAGGAACTATCGTCCCGCTCGTGCTGCTGCCCGGGCCCGGGCTCGTGCTTTAGTCACCGGAGGTATATATCACACTTCAATTTTCGTTTAATCTTGATTTCTTAATACAACTTTGTCTTAATATTGATTGTCTTGATATTTCTTGCAGACGCAGGGCCTCCCCATCCCCAGAGGGGGACTCGAGGCCCGAATCAGTCCCACAGGCTGAGGCCTGACAGAGCTAGGGGAGGCAGCATTTCCCCTCTTTTTTACCCCTGATTATCGCTATACCGGTCCTCATGCCGAGAGGTTCGGCCGGTATATGGGGGATGAGAGCCGGCTCGTGAAGAACTATCCACTTCATGTTGAGTGGGGCGACCAGCACCGGCGCTCATTCGCCCTCTTCTTTGATCAGGCTTGAGTATTAATATATATTTTCATTTGATTTATCCAATATATTTATTATTAACACTTGCAATCTAATAACAATATTTTTTTGAATTTTCAGTTGGATTACGATTTTCAGCCTGTACCCGACCCTAATCACCCTGGGAGGGTGCTCGACCTTCATGCTCTGTACAATGGCCTGATGAAAAACATGCAGACCAAGGTCCGATACAACAGGAATGAGCTGAAGGCCGACTGCTACTCCCTGTGGATGGCGACCCCCGAGGCAGAGAGAGCGGCCCTCCTATCTACTCCGGCCTTTGCGAGAGTCGACGTAGAAACATGGCCTCTATTGTGCGAATATTTCGACTCTCAGCGCAAACAGGTATGTATTTTAAATGTAATTCATTGTTTAGTATATAATTTATTTTTTTGTGTTCCTTAATTAGAAAACTAAATGTGAATGTGTTGTGCAGAAACAGGCCGCTCAAAATATAGAGAATAGGAAGTCGGCGAAGAGGGGTCGCCCCATTTATACAGGTGGCTCGAGGAATATTACTCGAGCCATGGAGTTATCGGTAAATTACAATAGACCTTCCTTTTGTGATAAAATGCAATATTAAGAGTTATTTTCTAATATATCTAATATTAAGAGTTATTTTCTAATATTTCAGACAGCTCAGACCCTGGCGCAAGGTGGTACACCGAGCGTGCTGTCCGTATATCTTGCCGTCCACGGCATCTCGACAGATCCCGCCACGGGCGAGCTTCGATACCCCGACGTCGCTACCCAGGAGTATTGTGTAAGTGTTAATATTTATTCAACCCCTATTTGAAATTTTAGTTTTGGAAGGTTCAAATTTAAATGATATACTTATATTTTACTGGTTAATGTGGGTGTAGGAGCGGGTGGTTGAGCAGGCCGAGGCATCGGGGATCGATTTTACCGGACAGAGCGATCCAATGCTGCTGACCCCATTCCTGGACGCCACACACGGAGGGCACAACGGAGATTGGGAGAGAGGCCGGGGATTGGGCCCTAGCAGGGCCCATATGAGGTTAGACTCCACCCCGGCGGTTACTTCCTCCGGTGAGCGACGTTTTCAGCAGGAACTGGAGAGCTTGAAGGCCACCGTTCAGGAGTTGAAGGAGATGCTGGTATGTATACTACTTAATAGTAATATATTATGTCATGTTATAGATAGCAACATATCCAATATTAGTACATAGCCTGAGCTTATTTGGTTGTAGACTTAGCTTTGATTAATCATACATACATATCTAATTAAAATAAACTACGGTTTTCCAAACTAGATATCCAAACGAGGCCTAAGTCCCTTAGTATACATAGATTGAGGTTTCGAAATAACTTGATAATGATACGAATTCAAATAATACACAGTTCTTACTCGCTTATTACACACGTAGGTCCAGACACGACAGGGTACATCGGCCGAGCCTCCACATGCATCTCCTTCGGCTGCGGCTCCGCAAGCCACTACATCGGCTGCAGTTCCGCAGACAGCTCATATAGCTCCACCGTCCGCTCAGACTCCCGCAGCCGCGACTCCGCAAGCCACTACCTCGATGGCGGCTGCGCAGACCACATCGCCAGCTCCACAGCCTTCTCAGACTCCCGCACGCTCCGCATTGTATAATTTATTGACCGAGGAGCAGGCGCGCCAGATTCTGGCGTTTATCAGAGGTGGAGCTGGACCGAGCTAGGGTAGCTTTTTGATTCTTATATTTTAAACATGTATTTATTTATATGATACATATTGTACTACATTTTGGACGATATTGATATTGTGGTGTTTGCGTGTTTATATTGATATCATATTTTGCTTGTTGGTTCCTTTTGTATATTATGCGTGAGATATGATTATGAATACTGCGATATATGTTCTGCGTGATGATTAATTTTATATATGATCGACGTATATATTATTGTGCATAGGGCGAGAAAAAAATAGACAGCCCTTTTTTTTATAAAAAAAACTGATAATATGTACCTACGGATTTAACCGTAGGGCCCTTCATTGCCCCTACGGATTAATCCGTAGGGCCCAACTATGTACCTACAGATTTATCCGTAGGGGCAAAATATCAGGATACCTGATATTTTGCCCCTATGATCTCAGTATCAGGGGTTAAGCTTGCCCTTACGGATATATCCGTAGGGGAAAACAAATGCCCCTACACAGGTATCCGTAGGGGCAAAATATCATAATACCTGATATTTTTCCCCTACGGATATATACCTACGCACTTATCCGTAGGGGCAACTACTTGGCCCTACGGATACGTCCGTAGGTACACCTAATCTATTTTATAAAACCGTAAATAAAATAAATTTTTTTTCCCTACGGCCCAATCCGTAGGGAAAACTGGACCTACACATAAATCCGTAGGGGCAAATTTTAGTCCGTAGGGGTAAGTTCAAGGCTTCGACTTGCACCTACGGCGTTTGTACCTACAGGGTATTTTCTTATCCCTACGGATATATCCGTAGGGGCAGTGGTTTGCTCCTACGGATAAATCCGTAGGGGCAACCCTTATTTGTAGTAGTGAAGGGTGTGTGTGTGTGTATAATGCAAATACCCTTGGTTAGAGCTCCACTCGTCTCCTTTTTTCTAGAAAAATAGAAAAAATGAGAAAAATCATCACCTCTCATGCCTTCCACACCGTCTCTCTCACCTCTCAAGCCCTCCACCTCATCCATTCCATTTTTTAAAATAAATCTCTATATATAATGCAAATACCCTTGGTTAGAGGTCCACCCTTCTCATTTTTTCTAGAAAAATAGAAAAAATGAGAAAAATCCTCACCTCTCAAGCCATCCACACCATCTCTCTCACCTCCCAAGCTCTCCACGTCATCTCTCTCTTCTAAAAAACAATTAATTGTTTACCTTGAACCTTCCATATTATCTCTCCCAATATATCTCTATATCTCTATATATAATGCAAATACCCTTGGTTAGAGGTCCACTCTTTTCATTTTTTCTAGAAAAATAGAAAAATGAGAAAAATCCTCACCTCTCAAGCCATTCACACCATCTCTTTCACCTCTCAAGCTCTCCACGTCATCTTTCTCTTCTAAAAAACAATTAATTGTTTACCTTGAACCTTCCATATCATCTCTCCCAATATATATATATATAGAGAGAGAGATATATATATAGCTATGTTTAGAAGTCAATCCTTCTCTTTTTTTCTAGAAAAAAAAGAAAAAAGGAGAAAAATCACCACCTCTCAAGCCCTCCAAATCATCTCCCTCATCTCTTAAGCCCTCCACATCATCTCTCTCTCATTCCAAAAAACAATTAATTATTTATCTACAACCCTCCACATCATCAATCCCTCATTTTAAAAAAAAATAAATAAATAAAACTCTAGAACCCTCCACATTCTCTTCCCCTTTCTCAAATTTTTTTAAACTAACACGTGCAACGCACGTGCATAAATTCTAGTATATATAATGCAAATACCCTTGGTTAGAGCTCCACTCGTCTCCTTTTTTCTAGAAAAATAGAAAAAAATAAGAAAAATCATCACATCTCATGCCTTCCACATCGTCTCTCTCACCACTCAAGCCCTCCACCTCATCCATTCCATTTTTTAAAATAAATAAATAAATAAATAAGACTTTAGAACCCTCCACATTTCTCTCTTCCTTTCTCAATTTTTTTTAAACACGTGCAACGCACGTGCATAAATTATAGTATATATAATGCAAATACTCTTGATTAGAGATTCATCCTTCTTCTTTTTTCTAGAAAAATATAAAAAATGAGAAAAATCATCATCTTTCAAGCCCTCCAAATCATCTCTCTCACCTCTCAAGCCCTCCACATCATATCTCTCTTTCTCCTAAAAAACAATTAATTGTTCATCTAGAATCTTCCATATCACCTCTTAATTTTTTTAAACTAACACGTGGAACGCACGTGCATAAATTCAAGTATATATAATGCAAAAAGGAGGGGTGCCAAGTGTCATTCTCACGTTTATTTGAAATTAATACTTAATTCTTAAATTGTTCACATCATCTATTTTGTACACGCGTGAAGCACGTTGATATAAATTAAACAGCCAGGATTTAAAAAGATTTACACATGTGATGTGCGTTGATACATATTAGCCTTAAACAACAATGATTTTTTTAAAAAAAATTATTACTTTTAGTTAAGATAATAGATAGTTTAAAAAAATTAGTTAAAAATAGATAAAATATCCACATGAAACCTTGAACTGATAAAAGAGTAAAATCTTTACACATGCTTTTAATATATATGTTGTTCAAAATACACATACGTGTATCGCACAAGCAAAATAATAGTGTGTGTATCTCTATATGTAATGCAAATATCTATATATAATGCAAATACCCATGGTTAGAGGTCCACCCCTCTCTTTTTTTCTGGAAAAAAAAAAAAGAAAAGGGGAGAAAATCCTCACCTCTTAATCCCTTCATATCATCTCTCTCTTCTTCCAAAAAACAATTAATTGTTTATCTAGAACCCTCCATATCATCTCTTTCAAAAAATATATATGTCGGTGTGTACATAATCTTCCACATCATCTCTCTCTCCCCTCCCAAAAAATAATTAATTTTTTAATTAACACGTGCAACACACATGCACAAATTATATATATATAGATCTTCTCTCTATATAATGAAAATACCCTTTGGTTAAAGGTCCATCCCACTTCTTTTTTCTAGAAAAAATGAGAAAAATTCTCATCTCTCAAGCTTTCCACATCAACTTTCCCTTTTCTCCCAAAAAACAATTAATTGTTTATCTAGAACCTTCTGTATCATCTTTTCCAAAAAAATATGTGTCACGACCCGAAATATTAGCTCGTGACATTTAAATCACGCAACGTCTAAAAGCGTAACGTAATCCAAGTAAGCTGAAGCCCAGAAATCTAAAACTTTTTAAGAAAATAAAAGAGGTGAAGTTTTGAATAAAGGTATAATGAAATCAAGTTTTCTTAATGCGTAGAAAAGGAACATGAAAATGCATGTGAAATTTACTAGTTTGAAAACATGTTTCGTCTTTTTAAAAATTTGGGCAGCACCTCATTTGTATATTTTGATCCAAAACCACAAATACATAATAGTGATAAAGGCATCCCTAAGCGGGATCTAGCACTTCGCCAATCGGCAGTTCCACAACCACACAAAGCATAAATATAATTATACGACGCCCAACGGTGAAGTTCACCACAAAAGATAAAGAAATAAGCAAGACATCAAAACCATAAGTAGCGGAAATACCCTCGCTCTAAGTCTCGCAACCACAAATCTCACTAAGTCTCATTACTTATACAAATACTAGTTTGATTGATGGAGTTGACTAGATACAATATGAATAGTAAATACAAGAGTGGGCACGATACAAATGTCCCACATACCAATGCAAAACACCCGAATGCAACTGTGTGCCAGCGAAGCCGCTACAGATCCATGCGGTCAACCTGCAAGAACTGTGGCACAACGGGGGTGAGTTGCCAACTCGTGAGTAGAAAAACATCAACAAGTAGAAATCGAATAAACAACGACTGCTAGGTCAACTGTATCATTAAGGTAATACTATGATATCTAGGGTGACCGTATCAGCATATGTGCCAACAACAGAAAAATAAACGCCTATCAGCATATGGATAACATCCAACAATATAATCAATGCATGTGGATCTCTTCCAACCATATAATTAATGTATGTATGCATGTGGATCTCGTCCACGTGTCAACCACTGACACAACAACATCATGCATGTAAATATCATAAAAGCATATGCATGAAGGTATGAGGATATAAATCAACGTTTATCTCTCGCGACACATCAAAATCATGGAACCTGAGTGTCCAGCGTCGACACTCGAAACATCATGAAACCCGTGTCCAGCATAGACACGTAAATCCTCATATCTCGGGCTCCGTCAGTCCGGATCGGCCCTCGGGCTCCGTTTGTGGGATCAGCCCTTGGGCTCCGGCAGATCGGGTCGGCCCCCAACCATCTCTCGACTCCGGTCGGTATCCTCCGGATAACCGCCAGATCCAACCAATCACCGGTAGGTAGTAGTCCCTCTGTCAGGCTCACCGTCTACTGCACAGCAAATCCGTTCTCGCCCCGGGGTACCATACCGGGTCCACCATGTACCCGTAATCGACCTCATCCAGCTCCTCGAATCGGGTATCACTGTCACACGTCTCAGAACTGAAAAACGCATGGTGGACGCACTGAAATATCATATCAAGAGAAACCGGGTTTTTAAAACAGTACATACTTTCTTTTGAAATACCCACGGTTCTCAAATCCAGAAATCTCATGAAAACAGCATATCTCAATACGTATAATCATAAAGCATGATGTATGCGACATATAACAGAATGTAAGCATATTCGTATATCATGCAACATGGAACAGTAATATGCACATAACTTGGGAAAACCGCTCCTTAAAATGAATCATGTTTTTAAATATATCATGCGGTTCCCAATTTCTCCAAGGTCAATGCAACATCGTATAAAGTTACACATGCAACTATAGCGGGCAATTCATGCAAGGAATCATATCATGATACAGTAATTCTACTGTGTAGTGACATGGCAATTATCGATGATGAAGTGTGTGAGCCGGCAAATATGTGTACATGTAATATACACATCATCGATAATGGTGTAAGTGTACTAGCACAGGTACATGCAATGCAATGAGAATAATAAAAATGCAGCATAAGGTAAATCATCCGCTAAAAGCTATAAGGTATACGTATCTAACATGATCGAGTCGGTGGATCTATCAGTCGGCATCCAGCCTCACAGTATCACGTGCGGTATAATCCATCGTACGGCATTCTCTAGTCAAGGGTATGGATCAAACATCAAGTCAAACTCATCCCGTACGGAAAATCATCGTACGGCGGCATTAAACCATCCGGGATCCTATCAACCTATATGACAATGAGGGTACGGACCTAAGGTCTCGCACGGCAATCACTCATGATTTACAGCATCATATGTATATATATCTATATACCTATATCCCAGGTCACATCCATAACAATCTCATATCAGGGGACCTGCAAGGTATCAATCTTTTCAATCGACTCGCATCCGTATACCGACATATCCATCAAGATTCATATCACATCATACATTCTTATCATCGCAATTATATCCCGCATCAAGTCAATTTTACATATACATTCTACCTTTACTATAAGTATACGTATCTAATCTAATATACACATCCGAACCATACAATCAGTCTTTAAAAGATGCGAATCGTAATTTTGAAAGTAGGGGCTACGGCGTTTTTAAGGAAAATATATCGTTTGGAAATCTGTCACTTCCGTAAAGGTATCTGTTTAAAAGATGCATACGATTTTTTAGTTTGAAATTGGTATGGTTCGGTTGACACATTTACGTCGTCTATCTAGTCTTATAGTACCCAATACAGCACTATCATCGAACATCATCCTCGAATCTCGTCATCACGTATTAATCTTATTATAACTCTGCTAACTATCCTTTAATTTCTACTATGGTTTCTCTAATTGTATTTTAACTTTATCCATAATTTTCTATTAAAGGTTCCCTTAACCATAATCTATATATCAATCGGTTTTCATCAAAGTTTGCGAGGGTGCTATACGCCATCCACCCGACTTCTCCCGTAGATATAGATTGTAACAACCCCAAATTCCCTGTACAACTTTCTGTGCAAATTTTTCAGAATTTAAAGAAAGGGGTAATTTTTCCTGAGCACAAGTTAAATACTTGTTTTGCTAATTAATTACAAAAAGGAGCTTGTAGCTCATTGGTAATACCTTGCACTACTGAACCCAGCCACCAGAGTTCAAATCCCATACCTAACATTATTTTTAATATTGATTTTTTTAAAACCTTTAGAATACTAAGGGTTTACACGTGCATATCTCACAAAAATCCCACTACACCCAAAAATGTAACATTGCCAGAAGATAGATGAACCGTCGGGAGGATTCCGGCCGCCTGACTCGGCCGACTCAGGTCTACGATCGAGTCACGGCCGAGTCAGACAATTCCGGCGACGACCCCAACATGAAAAATGTGTCTTTTCATCTCCTCTGAACACCTGTATAATTTATTTCCTCAGACCATTTCCAGAGCTCTTTTAAAACACCAATTACTCCACTTTTAATACATTTTTAATACATTTTATTACATTTTTCATTTTAACCTTTCACCTACCCTAAACCCTAGCCTAACCCAATAAATACAACCCCTAAATATTGCGCATCACCCCAAAATTCTGAGCAAACTCTCAAGAAAATCCCTAGAAACCCTAGTGTGCATTTGAAGTGAACAAAGAGGCGAAGCTCCGGCGAATTTTCCGACGATCACCCTAGGAGTTCTCGGCGACGAAACGGCGCACCGGAAACTACGTCCACTCCCTCTCCCTCTCCTATTTAATCTAAGCCAGTAAGTCCCACCTTCCCCCTTCTTTACTCTTTCTGAAAATACGAAATTCTAAAACCCGATGGAATCGGAGTCAAACCGATTTCCGATTCGGTTCTTCCTAAAATATCACTTTCCCCTTAATAAAATCTTGGTAAACCATTACATGTTGACTATTAAACACTAACTAATCATATTGAACAAGTTCCATATCAAAAGAAATTGCTATTTCCATTTTACCGTACTTTTTCATTAAAATACCATATAGTTTCATTTTCGACATTTGAACATCACAAACTTGCTATACCTTTAACTAGATCATGAGGTAATAACCTACCTCCTCACAACACTCATATGCAACATAGCACAATACCTTTCGGGAACATAGAATACGGGAAAACGAAACATTTCAAATAAATATCATTACTATTAAAACCGTTTTCTAAAAGATTAGTATTTTATACAAATCTTTGCAAAGCGCTGCTACAAACCATTTTGGGGACCCCGACTAGGATGGTGCGGATTATCGCACATCCCTGGACTTAGTAGTGCGAGATGCAGACCTCCGCAAGGAGCATTCGGTCTTGAGAGATTTAAAATACGACAACTTAAGAAAATGAGATTTTTAGAAATATAAAATATATATTAAAATTATTTTTATATAACTATGTGTATATGTATCATTAAAATATCTATTTTGAAATAATATAAATATTCCAACTCTTTTCAAAAATCACAAAAACCGCTTTACATTAATATACCATGAATTTCATACAAGTCAATATTGCTAATAAATACCCTATATTATGAAAATTAGGTTATTCTCACTAGGAATGTCACAAATATAAAATCTACAATTATTACAACTCTAAAGACGATAATTAAACACTTGGGGTGTATTTTGAAAATTATACAAAAGTATTTTTACATAAAACCCCCTCAAGTTCTATAAATTACCCTAAGGACCCTACTAAACAAAGGTTTAAGCGGGACCAATCTCTTGAGCCTCAGAGAGCCAGAGAAGTGAGTACTTTCCTATCTAAGGTAGATAACTTAACAACGGTGTTATCAATACGATAATCGTCTTTGAAAAAGACACAAATCCTGCCGCCCATGTGCAGCGGTTACCGATAACATCAAAACCATCAGGACTTCAATTTACTTTTCTAATTGTCTGACTCAGACTGAGTCTCATTAATAAACTGACTTGAACATGATTCAAGTACAATCTACAATCTGCAATCTGCAATCTGCAATATTACTATTCAACATGAATCCATTCAATCTATATTGACTGAACCGAACCATGGATATATTTCCATTTACATGATTCTCCAGTTACATCCATGATTCTACAGTTACATCCATTTACTGATATCATGGTTTCAGCAAGTCATCCAATTATACAATCTATATTACAAGACAATACAAATTGCAATACAATTTACAATACAATCAAGATAATACGGGGTTTAAGGGGTAGATTGGTACGGAATGTGTTAACAGTGGCATGAGACTGCAAGATTAAGACGTAATTACATCCATGACGTTGATTCGTGGTATTATGGACGGAGCCTTGTACATCCCGTTTGCCCTAATCTCTAGCATATAGAGACTCCTCTCATATACACTGGCATCTTTCTGTACCAAGCTACAAACAACAGCATTAATACTACATTATAACAACATAATACAACTTTAAAAACTACCTTCTTATTCTGTCTATTCTATTTCTCCCTTATCTTTGGGACTTACCGAGCGATCTGTTTGCTGACGATATTCTCTTTCTTTCTTCTTTGAATGTCGTCAGGTGATCTGCACAATCCAGAGATCGAGCCCACTAGTGAAGACTTGGACCATTTCATTGAAGACCCAGAGCTTTAGTTCATTGTACACTTTTATTTCAGTACCTTTTCTTTTCTGTTATGCCATTGTTTAGGCATTCCTTTTATTCAGTTGTATTTACTTTCCATGCATTGTACAGAAAGAATGTGAATAAATAAAGTTGTTGTTTTATTATATCTTGTCTCTTGTGCATTTACTTTTATATTGCTTAGATACGCTTAGCGTATTTACTTCACAGTAAATACGTAGCGGCCTCGTCGCGTCCTCTGCCCGTATACTGGGAAGCGGAGCGTGACAAGTTTTGTTGGTGGCCCATGCAGGTCAGAGCTGTATGAAACACTATCATGCAGTTCTATTCTGCGTGAACAACCTAAGCAATATAATACAAGAACCAGCAACTAAAACATTCTTTACAATTCATATTCCTTGAATCTTATCAATTTCATATTCTTTGAATCATATACTTTGAATCTATCCTAACCTAAATTTTTCATTCAAGGTTATGGATTCCCCAAACAACACCAGCACCAACTTCAACAACACTCCACCTCCACTACCAGTCACACCTGCCGTTCCTGCTCCACCCAACGAGCAAACGGTTCTGCTTGAGGCAATCTGCAGCCTCCTAGAAGGACAGCAGCAACTCTTGAACCGTCCCGAGGATGAAGCACCTGGGGTGAAGCAATTCAGAGATTTACATCCCAAACAGTTCTCAGGAAAGGGGAGCCCACTGGAAGCTGAGGAATGGGCTCAGAGTATCGAGAATGATCTGGCCGCGGCACAAGTGCCAGAGATAGCTTGGGTCCGTGTTGCAAAATTACAGCTCACGGACAATGCACGGGTCTGGTGGAAGGAGGAAGAAAGCCGTCTTGACCAACCTATCGAATGGAAGACTTTTCGAGACATGTTCGACGCAAAGTACTTCCCTGAGACTGCCAGGTTCAACATGGAACAGCAGTTCATACATCTGCAACAAGGTTCGATGTGGACCAAGTCGGTAGATGAGTATGACGCTGAGTTCACCATGCTCAGTCGGTAAGATATGTCTCAAGGTTCGATTTTAATATCACATACTACACAGCTAACACAAGACCGTAACAGGCTTGCGGCCCATCTTATACCGACTGCTGAGATCAGAGCTAGAAGATTTCAGCAAGGGTTGGACCCAGAAATCCAAGCTGCATTAGCTACAGGGGATTTCCCAACCCATGATTTGGCTTTGAAGGCTGCCCGAAGATACGAGGCAGTGGTAAAGAAGAAGGGAAGACCTCAAGCTTCCGGATTGAAGCGCCCTGCCAATCAGATGGCAGAAGGAGCCTCTTCAAAGCCAACTGTTGAACTCAGAAGACTGGAAGAAGCCAATGATCAGCCAAGTCACAATTTTTGCTTTTATTGCAAGAGGGAAGGACACTTGTGGAAGGACTGTAGGCGCGCTAAAGGCCTATGTTTAGTTTGTGGCGCATCCAATCACAGAATTGGAAACTGTGCTTATAGACGCAACTCAGCTCACACACCCACCAACTACCCGCAGCAGTCAACTATCCAGGCCCCTGCAACTCGTCCTGCATTCCCAGCACAACCTCCACGTGGATTTCCTGCACAGCCAAATAGCCAATTCCATCAGGCACTGAGGAACATGCCTCGAAGACAAAGGAATGTGCCACCAGTTAGGAGGAACGTGCCACGGCGACAGGCTTACACCTTAGCAGCCGTAGAAGCCGAGACAGTTGACCAAGATAACACTAGTAAGACTCTTTCACATTTCCAAAACCCTTGCACCACCTTGTTATTTTTCATACACTATCAGTACTTCGGTCCCCAAACTTTCCTTGAATCTGTTACACTTTCCTTTTAAAAATTTCGAGGACGAAATTTTTATAAGGAGGGTAGATTGTAACAACCCTAAATTCCCTGTAAAACTTTCTGTGCAAATTTTTCAGAATTTAAAGAAAGGGGTAATTTTGCCTGAGCACAAGTTAAATACTTGTTTTGCTAATTAATTACAAGAAGGAGCTTGTAGCTCATTTGTAATACCTTGCACTACTGAACCAAGCCACCAGAGTTCAAATCCCATACCCCACATTATTTTTAATATTGATTTTTTGAAACCTTTAGAATACCATGGGTTTATAACGTGCATATCTCACAAAAACCCCACTACACCCAAAAATGTAACATTGCCAGAGGATAGATGAATCGTCGGGGGGATTCCGGCCGCCTGACTCGGCCGGAAATCGGCCAACTCGGTCTCGACTCGGCCGACTCAGGCCTACGACCGAGTCACGGCCGAGTCGGACGATTCCGGCGACGATCCAACATGAAAAATGTGTCTTTTCATCTCCCCTGAACACTTGTATAATTTATTTACTCAGACCATTTCCAGAGCTCTTTTAAAACACCAATTACTCCACTTTTAATACATTTTTAATAAATTTTATTGCATTTTTCATTTTAACCTTTCACCTACCCTAAACCCTAACCTAACCCTATAAATACAACCCCTAAACACTACCCCCTCATCCCAAAATTCTGAGCAAACTCTCAAGATATTTCTAGAAACGCTAGTTGGAACAAAGAGGCGAAGCTCCGGCGAATTTTCCGAAGATCTCCCTAGGAGTTCCCGGCGATGAAACGGCGCTCCGGAAACTACGTCCACTCCCTCTCCCTCTCCTATTTAATCTAAGCCAGTAAGTCCCACCTTCCCCCTTCTCTACTCTTTCTGAAAATACGAAATTCTAAAACCCGACGGAATCGGAGTCAAACAGATTTCAGATTCGGTTCTTCCTAAAATATCACTTTTCCCTTAATACAATCTTGTTAAACCATTACATGTTGACTATTAAACATTAACTAATCATATTGCACAAGTTCCATATCAAAAGAAATTGCTATTTCCATTTTACCGTACTTTTTCATTAAAATACCATATAGTTTCATTTTCGACATTTGAACATCACAAACATGCTATACTTTTAAGTAGATCACGAGGTAATGACCTACCTCCTCACAACACTCATATGCAACATAGCACAATACCTTTCGGGAATATAGAATACGGGAAAACGAAACATTTCAAATAAATACCATTACTATTAAAACTGTTTTCTAAAAGATTAGTATTTTATACAAATCTTTGCAAAGCGCCGCTACAACCCATTTTGGGGAACCCGACTGGGATGGTGCGGATTATCGCACATCCCGAGGATTAGTAGTGCGAGATGCAGACCTCCGCAAGGAGAATTCGGTCTCGAGAGATTTAAAATACGACATATTAAGAAAATGAGGATTTTAGAAATATAAAATATATATTAAAATTATTTTTATATAACTATGTATATATGTATCATTAAAATATCTATTTTGAAATAATATAAATATTCCAACTCTTTTCAAAAATCACAAGAATCACTTTACATTAATATACCATGAATTCCATACAAGTCAATATTTCAAATAAATACCCTATATTATGAAAATTAGATTATTCTCACTAGGAATGTCACAAATATAAAATCTACAATTATTACAACTCTAAAGACGATAATTAAACACTTGGGGTGTATTTTGAAAATTATACAAAAGTAATTTTACATAAAACCCCCTCAAGTTCTATAAATTACCCTAAGGACCCTAGTAAACATAGGTTTAAGCGGGACCAATCTCTTGAGCCTCAGGGAGACGGAGAAGTGGGTGCTTGCGTATCTAAGGTAGATAACTTAACAATGGTGTTATCAATACGGTAATCGTTTTTGAAAAAGATACAAATCTTGCCGCCCATGTGCAGCGGTTACCGATAACATCAAAACAATCAGGACTTCAATTTACTTTTCTAATTGTCTGACTCAGACTGAGTCTCATTAATAAACTGACTTGAACATGATTCAAGTACAATCTACAATCTACAATCTGCAATCTGCAATATTACTATTCAACATGAATCCATTCAATCAATATTGACTGAACCGAAATATGAATATACTTCCATTTACATGATTCTCCAGTTACATCCATGATTCTACAGTTACATCCATTTACTATATCATGGTTTTGGCAAGCCATCCAATTATACAATCTATATTACAAGACAATACAAATTGCAATACAATTTACAATACAACAATACAATCAAGATAATACGGGGTTTAAGGGGTAGATTGGTACGGAAGGTGTTAAAAGTGGCACGAGACTGCAAGATTAAGACGTAATTACATCCATGCCGTTGTTCCGTGGTATTATCTACGGAGCCTTGTACATTCCGTTTGCTCTAGTCTCTAGCATATAGAGACTCCTCTCGTATACACTGGCATCCTTCTGTACCAAGCTACAAACAACAGCGTTAACACTACATTATAACAACATAATACAACTTTAAAAGCTACCTTCTTATTCTGTCTATTCTATTTCTCCCTTATATTTGGGACATACCGAGCGATCTGTTCACTGACGACATTCTCTTTCTTTCTTCTTTGAATGTCGTCAGGTGATCTGGACACTCCGGAGATCGAGCCCACTAGTGATGACTTGGACCACTTCATTGAAGACCCAGAGCTTTAGTTCATTGTACACTTTTATTTCAGTACCTTTCCTTTTTTTGTTATGCCATTGTTTAGGGATTGCTTTTATTCAGTTGTATTTACTTTCCATGCATTGTACAGAAAGAATGTGAATAAATAAAATTATAGTTTTATTATATCCTGTCTCTTGTTCATTTACTTTTAGATTGCTTAGATACGCTTAGCGTATTTACTTCACAGTAAATATGTAGCGGCCTCGTCGCGTCCGCAGCCCGTATACTGGGAAGCGGTGCGTGACAGGTTTTGTTGGTGGCCCATGCAGGTCAGAGCTGCATGAAACTCTATCATGCAGTTATGTTCTGCGTGAACAACCTAAGAAATATAACACAAGAACCAGCAACTAAAACATTCTTTACAATTCATATTCCTTGAATCTTATCAATTTTATATTCTTTGAATCATATATTTTGAATCTGTCCTAACCTAAATTTTTTATTCAAGGTTATGGATTTCCCAAACAACACCAGCACCAACTTCAACAACACTCCACCTCCACTACCAATCACACCTGCCGTTCCTGCTCCACCCAACGAGCAAACGGTTCTGCTTGAGGCAATCCGCAGCCTCATAGAAGGACAGCATCAACTCTTGAACCGTCCAGAGGCTGAAGCACCTGGGGTGAAGCAATTCAGAGCTTTACATCTCAAACAGTTCTCAGGAAAGGGAAGCCCACTGAAAGCTGAGGAATGGGCTCAGAGTATCGAGAATGATCTGGCCGCGGCACAAGTGCCAGAAATAGCTTGGGTTCGTGTTGCAAAATTACAGCTCGCGGACAATGCACGGGTCTGGTGGAAGGCGGAAGAAAGCCATCTTGACCAACTTATCGAATGGAAGACTTTCCGAGACATGTTCGACTCAAAGTACTTCACTGAGATTGCCAGGTTCGACATGGAACAGCAGTTCATACATCTGCAACAAGGTTTGATGTGGACCAAGTCGGTAGATGAGTCCAACGCTGAGTTCACCATGCTCAGTCGGTAAGATATGTCTCAAGGTTCGATTTTAATATCACATACTACACAGCTAACACAAGACCGTAACAGGTTTGCGGCCCATCTCATACCGACTGCTGAGATCGGAGCTAGAAGATTTAAGTAAGGGTTGGACCCAGAAATCCAAGCTGCATTAGCTACAGGGGATTTCCCAACCCATGATTTGGCTTTGAAGGCTGCCCGAAGATACGAGGCAGTGGTAAAGAAGAAGGGCAGACCTCAATCTGCCGGAGTGAAGCGCCCTGCCAATCAGATGGCAGGAGGAGCCTCTTCAAAGCCAACTGTTGAACTCAGAAGACTGGAAGAAGCCAATGATCAGCCAAGTCACAATTTTTGCTTTTATTGCAAGAGGGAAGGACACTTGTGGAAGGACTGTAGGCGCGCTAAAGGCCTATATTTAGTTTGTGGCGCGTCCAATCACGAAATTGGAAACGTCCTTATAGACGCAACTCAGCTCACACACCCACCAACTACCCGCAGCAGCCAACTATCCAGGCTCCTGCAACTCGTCCTGCACTCCCAGCACCACCTCCACGTGGATTTCCTGCACAACCAAATCGCCAATTCCATCAGGCACTGAGGAACATGCCTCGAAGACAGAGGAATGTGCCTCCAGCTAGGAGGAAAGTGCCACGGCGACAGGCTTACAC
This sequence comes from Agapanthus africanus, assembly GCA_030015575.1. Classification (NCBI taxonomy): domain Eukaryota; kingdom Viridiplantae; phylum Streptophyta; class Magnoliopsida; order Asparagales; family Amaryllidaceae; genus Agapanthus; species Agapanthus africanus. Next base: position 20,661,254 of record JASDDO010000016.1, on the reverse strand, counting down.
CTTAGCAGCCGTAGAAGCCGAGATAGTTGACCAAGATAACACTAGTAAGACTCTTTCACATTTTCAAAACCCTTGCACCACCTTGTTATTTTTCATACACTATCAGTACTTCGGTCCCCAAACTTTCCTTGAATCTGTTACACTTTCCTTTTACAAATTTCGAGGACGAAATTTTTATAAGGAGGGTAGAATGTAACAACCCCAAATTCCCTGTACAACTTTCTGTGCAAATTTTTCAGAATTTAAAGAAAGGGGTACTTTTGCCTGAGCACAAGTTAAATACTTGTTTTGCTAATTAATTACAAGAAGGAGCTTGTAGCTCATTGGTAATACTTTGCACTACTGAACCAAGCCACCAGAGTTCAAATCCCATACCCCACATTATTTTTAATATTGATTTTTTTAAACCTTTAGAATACCAAGGGTTTACACGTCCATATCTCACAAAAACCCCACTACACCCAAAAATGTAATATTGCCAGAGGATAGATGAACCGTCGTGGGGGATTCCGGCCGCCTGACTCAGCCGGAAATCGGCCAACTCGGCCTTGACTCAGGCCTACGACCGAGTCACGGCCGAGTCGGCCGATTCCGGCGACGACCCAACATGAAAATTGTGTCTTGTCATCTCTCCTGAACACATTTACTCAGACCATTTCTAGAGCTCTTTTAAAACACTAATTACTCCACTTTTAATACATTTTATTACATTTTTCATTTTAACCTTTCACCTACCCTAAACCCTAGCCTAACCCTATAAATACAACCCCTAAACACTACCCCCCACCCCAAAATTCTGAGCAAACTCTCAAGATATCCCTAGAAACCATGGTGTGCATTTGAAATGAACAAAGAGGCGAAGCTCCGGCGACTTTTCCGACGATCACCCTAGGAGTTCCCGGCGACGAAACGGCGCACCGGAAACTACGGCCACTCCCTCTCCCTCTCCTCTTTAATCTAAGCCAGTAAGTCCCACCTTTCCCCTTCTCTACTCTTTCTGAAAATACGAAATTCTAAAACCCGACGGAATCGGAGTCAAACCGATTTCCGATTCGGTTCTTCCTAAAATATCACTTTTCCCTTAATACAATCTTGCTAAACCATTATATGTTGACTATTAAATACTAACTAATCATATTGAACAAGTTCCATATCAAAAGAAATTGCTATTTCCATTTTACCGTACTTTTTCATTAAAATACCATATAGTTTCATTTTCGACATTTGAACATCACAAACTTGCTATACCTTTAAATAGATCACGAGGTAATGACCTACCTCACAACACTCATATGCAACATAGCACAATATCTTTCGGGAACATAGAATACGGGAAAACGAAACATTTAAATTCCATTACTATTAAAACCGTTTTCTAAAAGATTAATATTTTATACAAATCTTTGCAAAGCACCGCTACAACCCATTTTGGGTAACCCGACTGGGATGGTGCGGATTATCGCACATCCCTGGGCTTAGTAGTGCGAGATGCAGACCTCCGCAAGGAGCATTCAGTCTCGAGAGATTTAAAATACGACATCTTAAGAAAATGAGATTTTTAGAATATAAAATATATATTAAAATTATTTTTATATAACTATGTATATATGTATCATTAAAATATCTACTTTGAAATAATATAAATATTCCAACTCTTTTCAAAAATCACAAGAATCACTTTACATTAATATACCATGAATTCCATACAAGTCAATATTACAAATAAATACCCTATATTATGAAAATTAGGTTATTCTCACTAGGAATGTCACAAATATAAAATCTACAATTATTACAACTCTAAAGACGATAATTAAATACTTGGGGTGTATTTTGAAAATTAGACAAAAGTATTTTTACATAAAAACCCCTCAAGTTCTATAAATTACCCTAAGGAACCTAGTAAACATAGGTTTAAGCGGGACCAATCTCTTGAGCCTCAGGGAGCCGGAGAAGTGGTGCTTGCCTATCTAAGGTAGACAACTTAACAACGGTGTTATCAATACGGTAATCGTTTTTGAAAAAGACACAAATCCTGCCGTCCATGTGCAGCAGCGGTTACCGATAACATCAAAACCATCAGGACTTCAATTTACTTTTCTAATTGCCTGACTCAGACTGAGTCTCATTAATAAACTGACTTGAACATGATTCAAGTACAATCTACAATCTACAATCTGCAATCTGCAATCTGCAATATTACTATTCAACAAGAATCCATTCAATCTATATTGACCGAACCGAACCATGGATATACTTCCATTTACATGATTCTCCAGTTACATCCATGATTCTACAGTTACATCCATTTACTGATATCATGGTTTCGGCAAGTCATCCAATTATACAATCTATATTACAAGACAATACAAATTGCAATACAATTTACAATACAACAATACAATCAAGATAATACGGGGTTTAAGGGGTAGATTGGTACGGAAGGTGTTAAAAGTGGCACGAGACTGCAAGATTAAGACGTAATTACATCCATGCCGTTGTTCCGTGGTATTATCTACGGAGCCTTGTACATTCCGTTTGCTCTAGTCTCTAGCATATAGAGACTCCTCTCGTATACACTGGCATCCTTCTGTACCAAGCTACAAACAACAGCGTTAACACTATATTATAACAACATAATACAACTTTAAAAGCTACCTTCTTATTCTGTCTATTCTATTTCTCCCTTATCTTTGGGACTTACCGAGCGATCTGTTCGCTGAAGACATTCTCTTTCTTTCTTCTTTGAATGTCGTCAGGTGATCTGGACACTCCGGAGATCGAGCCCACTAGTGAAGACTTGGACCACTTCATTGAAGACCCAGAGCTTTAGTTCATTGTACACTTTTATTTCAGTACCTTTCCTTTTTTTGTTATGCCATTGTTTAGGGATTGCTTTTATTCAGTTGTATTTACTTTCCATGCATTGTACAGAAATAATGTGAATAAATAAAGTTGTTGTTTTATTATATCTTGTCTCTTGTGCATTTACTTTTAGATTGCTTAGATACGCTTAGCGTATTTACTTCACAGTAAATACGTAGCGGTCTCGTCGCGTCCGCAGCCCGTATACTGGGAAGCGGGGCATGACAGGTTTTGTTGGTGGCCCATGCAGGTCAAAGCTGTATGAAACTCTATCATGCAGTTATGTTCTGCGTGAACAACCTAAGCAATATAACACAAGAACCAGTAACTAAAACATTCTTTACAATTCATATTCCTTGAATCTTATCAATTTTATATTCTTTGAATCATATATTTTGAATCTGTCTTAATCTAAATTTTTCATTCAAGGTTATGGATTCCCCAAACAACAACAGCACCAACTTCAACAACACTCCACCTCCACTACCAATCACACCTACCGTTCCTGCTCCACCCAACGCTCAAATGGTTCTGCTTGAGGCAATCCGCAGCTTCCTAGAAGGACAGCAGCAACTCTTGAACTGTCCCGAGGCTGAAGCATTTGGGGTGAAGCAATTCAGAGCTTTACATCCTAAACAGTTCTCAGGAAAGGGGAGCCCACTGGAGGCTGAGGAATGGGCTCAGAGTATCGAGGATGATCTGGCCGCAGCACAAGTGCAAGAACTAGCTTGGGTTCGTGTTGCAAAATTACAGCTCATGGACAATGCACGGGTCTGGTAGAAGGCGGAAGAAAGCCGTCTTGACCAACCTATCGAATGGAAGACTTTCCGAGACATATTCGACGCAAAATACTTCCCTGAGACTGTCAGGTTCGACATGGAACAGCAGTTCATACATCTGCAACAAGGTTCGATGTGGACCAAGTCGGTAGATGAGTATGACGCTGAGTACACCATACTCAGTCGGTAAGATATGTCTCAAGGTTCGATTTTAATATCACATACTACACAGCTAAAACAAGACCGTAACAGGTTTGCGGCCCATCTCATACCGACTGCTGAGATCAGAGCTAGAAGATTTAAGCAAGGGTTGGACCCAGAATTCCAAGCTGGATTAGCTACAGGGGATTTCCCAACCCATAATTTGGCTTGGAAGGTTGCCCGAAGATACGAGACAGTGGTAAAGAAGAAGGGCAGGCCTCAATCTGCCGGTGTGAAGCGCCCTGCCAATTAGATGGTAGGAGGAGCCTTTTCAAGGCCAACTGTTGAACTCAGAAGACTGGAAGAAACCAATGATCAGCCAAGTCCTAATTTTTGCTTTTATTGCAAGAGGGAAGGACACTTGTGGATGGACTGTAGGCGCGCTAAAGACCTATGTTTAGTTTGTGGCGCGTCCAATCACGGAATTGGAAACGTCCTTATAGACGCAACTCAGCTCACACACCCACCAACTACCCGCAGCAGCCAACTATCTAGGCTCTTGCAACTCGTCCTGCACTCCCAGCACCACCTCTACGTGGATTTCCTGCACAGCCAAATCGCCAATTCCATCAGGCACTGAGGAACATGCCTCGAAGACAGAGGAATGTGCCTCCAGCTAGGAGGAACATGCCACGGCGACAGGCTTACACCTTAGCAGCCGTAGAAGCCAAGACAGTTGACCAAGATAACACTAGTAAAACTCTTTCACAGTTTCAAAACCCTTGCACCACCTTGTTATTTTTCATACACTATCAGTACTTCGGTCCCCAAACTTTCCTTGAATCTGTTACACTTTCCTTTTACAAATTTCGAGGACGAAATTTTTATAAGGAGGGTAGAATGTAACAACCCCAAATTCCCTGTACAACTTTCTGTGCAAATTTTTCAGAATTTAAAGAAAGGGGTATTTTTGCCTGAGCACAAGTTAAATACTTGTTTTGCTAATTAATTACAAGAAGGAGCTTGTAGCTCATTGGTAATACTTTGCACTACTGAACCAAGCCACCAGAGTTCAAATCCCACACCCCACATTATTTTTAATATTGATTTTTTTAAAACCTTTAGAATACCAAGGGTTTGCACGTGCATAATGCTCAAGTGCCCAAGGCAAACTCCAAAGACCAAAACTCCAAACACCCCAATCCTGGGGGCATAGTAGTTCACATAGTTTATGTGGTGAATTCCAAAGATGAAGTTCGAGCTTCTACTAGTCACCGACCTCAAACTCGGTCCCTGACAAAAGTTCAACTGCAACATGAAAAACTGCAGGAGATGCTCCCTCAGGCGGCAGCAAACGCTAATCCACCGCCTAAGGAAAATCCCGAGGACGCACCCCAAGAAAGAGTAGAAAAGGATTTGGATATTAATTTCCTAAAGCGCACTCTGAAAAAGAGAGATGAAGAAGCGGAAGAAATGTCCATTAAAATGAATCAGATGGCCCTTCTGATTCAGAATATGGCTGGAATGATGGTTCAATCGGAACCACTGGCAGATGAACCACCGGTAGTCGGTCTAAAGATAAGGATGCCATTTCAAATCCTCTGCAAACCTCATTAACGACTGAGGAGGAAATAATTCCTAAAAGAAAAGCCGGACACATATATCGCTCAGCAAGTCAAAACTCACTATGCCAGTGAAGTATCAAATAGGACAATCAAAACTGGCCGACCGTATCCGACGTAGTACCCGCCAGAATACATACTTCCGACTCCATATATACAATGGAACCGGGAATCCTCACCGTCACATCGCGTGATTTAAATCCATGTGCGGTAACACTGGAGAGAATGATATACTTCTCCTCTGACAGTTCGTCAGCTGTCTGGCGGGCATTGCCTTCGAATGGCATGCGGAACTCCCAAATGACTCCGTGAATACCTTCGACGAGATGGAGATGCTCTTCGGTCAGAGATTCGCTAGTGTGAATAAACGCACTACTGTAACGACGTTGATCAATGAAAGGGTTAGACCGAATGAGACCAGGGTTCAATATGTTACCCGATGGCGAAATCTCTGGTCAAAATGCGAGCAACGTATCGACAAAGTTGCAGCTGTGGGAATGTTCATAGTCACCCTTGACCCAAATTCAAAAGATGTTCCCATTTACAGCCCTTTTCAAGCCGACAACCTTCCAAGAGTTCATGGATAAAATGACACGATTGGATCAGCTAGGTCAAGACCCTTCATCACCCGATGAAGATGAATAAAAAGCGGAGGCAAGGTGGCATTTGTCGCCAACGCTCAACAAAAATGAGTGGCTGTGAAATAACATGTCGCCAAAATAGCGACGGCATGGGTACTCTCTCTCTCCCCCGAAATATACATAGGGGGCATATTTCTCACTGGCGGAAGAATCTCTACACGGGATGGTCCTTTCTTCTCAAAAAACAGGTAGAATATCAAGGGACTTACAAGCGGGTCCTGCAATCAAGTGGAATATCCCACTTGAACCAAAAAACCATGGGAGGGATGTGAAACCTATGTCCCACTCTGAATCAGACAATGAGGAAAAAACCCCAAGTCAAATTCTTTCTTCTAAGGAAGAGGAAGACTGGGCAGAAGGAATGACGTGATATCTCGTTCCTTTGTATATGAAGAAGATGCTCCATCAGTATCGGAAAGAGACATTGATAAGCAGGGAGTAGGTGCTGTTTAAAATGCCCAGTACTTCCTGCAAAACAACCCGATTGGCACGATGATAGATGAAGAAGTCCAAGAAGGTAAAAATAGTCTAAGGCATGAAGTGTCCATGCAAACAAAGAACAAACAGCAACGTCTCAGCAAATAAGAGTTGGAAGGGGTAAGTTATGCAACTTCATGATCGAATGAGAATGTTGGACCGAAAAGTCCTTAAATTAGCAATTCGCCTCAAATATGGCGATAAAGGACCAAAACGTCCCTAAAATAATGTGTCGCCTCAAACATGGCGCATCGCTCCAAATACGGCGATATCCTCTCTTGAGATCTATGTAAGCCCGCGGGGGCGTCCCGGCCGTCAATCCGACGCCGGAAACGCGGAAACAAAAACTTTCAAAAACTATTGAACCGGCACCACCGCACACTTTTCACCCGGATCGGGCCATTAACCTAGCAACTAGCAAAATAGAAAAGAGTAGAGATGCTATACCAAGCGATCCGTGTCCTTCGGTCTTCGTCTCCACTCCGATCTCCTGCGGAAAGTCCGTCCATCACCTCCTCGTCGGAAAGGGCACCACGTAGCCGGAATCTTTTACGGGCTCCCGCCTCTTGACCGAGGCAACTCGGGCGCGAAGTTGGCTAGCCGACGCGTCCAAGGGATGCTGTAGAATAGTGTAGTAGCCATGTCTCTTTGGGGTTTAAGAGGTTGCCATTTATGGAGGAATTAGTACACAAGAATTTCATGGATGCTTGCTAGAAAAAAATGGAGCATGCAAAAATCCCTTGCTGTGAAAAGAATGAGCTCTTTTTAAATTAGCTTGGACTCCCCTCAATTTTTCAATGCATGATATGAAAATAAATCACCACACACTAAAAAATCAATCTCTCCTCTCCCTGGAATAGTGGCCGGCCCAAATCTTGGTGGAGGAAAAAGGAAAAAGACAATCCAAGAGAATAAAATCAATAATCTAAAATCAAAAAGGTCACAACCATATACCTTTTCAATCCACTCACTAAACCATCACATTAAATGCAATGGAATGGACAAGAAAAGCATCTCATGATGAGGAAGCTACAATATGCAAGGAAGCCCTCCACTATAAGTTATTTGCGAACTTGCAAATAACCCCTCCATCGAAAAGTCCGGCCGTGAAGGAACAAAGGAAAACCGGCCGGAACGGAATGTAAACTGGCAACTTCAGAAAACTGATCCCGTAATAAATTACAGGAAAACCCCATTACTGCAAATACATGCCCGCATTTGTATTCCCACTGAACACAAATGCAAAGAGACAAAACTACACTATCTTATACTAGGATCCGGCTTAAGCCAAAGCCGGCTAGTAGAAACCGTCCGATCACGATTCGTGCAATACCGCACCTATCTGATCGAACCCTGCCATATCTCCATACGGCCTCTACAGCGTTTCGCCCGAAACCTGAGTAACTGAATGTGGTGGACTCTAAAGACTCGTCAATACTATGGCTGTGGATTTAACCACTAGCACGTCAGAGGTATAAGCCAATACGTAACGGGCTGTCAGGTATTGACCAAAAGGGTCGTCGATGAGCGAACTCATCCTGACACCCTACTGAGCCTGTCAGTGACAATATCCGTACAGTCCGATCCGTTCGTCTATGAGCATCGCATGGCGGGCCTTGGGGGTTGGTAAAAGTCAGACCCCCAAAAGCGGTACAAGTCGTGTCGGAGTGCAGCCCAGAACACCCTGAGATACTACTGGAATACCTACCAGCAAATCTCCTGCCTTGGCCAAGGACTTTTCATGCTCTGGCTCTCCTAGACACAGCACGACCTCACCCCCAATACCGGGAGAGAAGAACCCCTGAAGATCCGCTCACTGCCTCCATGTGGCTCGGGACTGTACCCAACTAAAACCTGTTTGCACGACTCCTTTGAGCCGTGGTAGGGTAGTAATCAAAGCACAGTGGGAACTCACACGAGACAAATGACGATCTCAGGTCGATGAACTAACCTGTACACATGTCACCAGGGAACTGCTATCTGACGTCTGGTATAAACCCAACTAGCAGGTTCCCGGTGAGTCATGTCCGGTGTACTCATAACCCAATGAGCACCTGTATACATCTTAGGTGAACCAACTGACACCAGTGGCTTGTGAGACCGGCCACCGCCCCTCGTCGGGGTCTCGACTGTATACACTAGTCTACTCTGGAGTATCGATGCCCTGTCTCGAAACTCCCACGACTAGGGACCATTTAAGGATGTGCTTATAGACTACCAGCCCCCACGTATATGATCGCCCTCATACTGCCGGTAGTCAAGCAAGAATCCTAGGGGCTCTATCAACGTGCAATAGTGACCTGTAAGGTCACCTAAAGCAGTACACGATGATAAAGGTAAACCAGATAGCATACTATCATCTTGAGTAAGACTGTCCTACTGGGACAGGTCCTCCCCTCAATCATTGCAATCACGTGCCTGTGATCCAATAATTGACTCTGAGGGCACTATCTCCAACAATCTATATTACAATCGAAGTCCCAACGGCAAAAGTTGCAACTCAAGTCGTACCGGCTACTCCAGCAATGATGCCACCCCCAAGTCCTACCGGCAAACAGATGGATCACCTGCGGCGAAACTATTCTCGAGAGTTTCATCGTAAAAAAACGGTATATCCACAAGCAAAATGGGCACGGTTGAAAACCCGAAAGGGCGCCGCGAGTAAAAACAGCAGGATTGCCGACAAGTTTGTGAAAACCCGGAAGGGTGCAATCTCGTTAAAAAAACGGTATGTCCATAAGCGAAATGGGCATGGATGAAAACCCGAAAGGGCTTCATAAGTAAAAACAGCAGGGCTACCGGCGAATTTGTGAAAACCCGAAAGGGCGCAGACTCGTAAAAAATTCATGTGCACTTGCAAGGTCCTCTTGACCTTGTGAGGAGAAAATACCTGCATGAGATCCTTACGACTCACAAAAGAAAAAACAAACTTAGGGATCCTCATGATTCCTAAGGAGAAATTACACTTACGAGATCCTCATAACTCGTAAGGAGAATTCCCTTTATGAGACCCTCACGGCTCATAAGATTCAAAAGCCTTAAGCTACGGGGATCTAAACCCGTTCTTAAGCCATCACATTCCCCAAGTTGCCCTACAGGCGGTCAATATTAACCCTTGTATACAATCCATAGGCACAAATAAACGTTCCCTCACCCAGTTCCACCCATGGGGCGAAATTTCCCCATTCGGTGAACAACACTTGCAGGTCATCTCGACTTACAAGGAGAAAATACTCTTATGAGATCTGTTGAAAACTCACGATGTCATGCTTTTGTCGAGTTTAGTTTAATTAAGATATGTTGGTTTTGTTTGATGAAAATAGGGCATGATGTGAGTCTCGAGTTTTAAAAATACCGCAAGTGCACGGTGCGTTGATGCAAGCCAGCAAGTACGGGTCGAACCACAAGGAGTGGATATCACGACATCATTTTGAGTTATGGAACAATGGGTTAGAAATGGATGTTTGTCATGTTTTTACAACAATTAAATGAAAAAAGGTTTAGGGTTGTTTAGAGAAAACTTAGGCTAAGGTTTGGTGTGGTTGAAATACGGCTTTTACCCCCCAACTCTCTGTTTTGATTCAAACCTCATTTTTAGCATGAAACGAATGCGGAATTAGTTAAATGAAGTTAGCAAGCATAGAACATATGCATGTATGCTATATGTCCTATATAGCTAGTTTGCAACACTTAACTTAATTTCGTATTCTTTTCAACTTCAAATCATAATATAGCAACACTAAAATGCAAAGAAGGAATAAGATATATGTTAAAGGTTGATTTGCAACCATTCAAAACAATATATCTTATCAAGCAAAACATAATATAATTGCATAATTAAGAAAGGAAGTGTAAAATGCAAGAATAAAAAAGGGAGGGGTTGGAAGAAAAACCATTCCACAACCTACCTCACCATAGCCCAAGAACAAACTACTCACACATCATAAATTGAAATAACAATAAAGAAGAAAAAGCAAAAAGAGAAGAGAACAAGAATCAACTTGATATAAATGAAACCTTTATTGCAATGGTTCCAAGTACAAACAAGTGAATTCAAATACCAAAATCTAATCTTGCAAGCTTAAGGGAGAGGTTGCATGACTAGAGGAAGACAAGGAATTCACACTAAGGGTTACAAGATCACTAGTTACAATTTTTACAAACTTTTTCTCTCACACAAAGTAGTGTCCTATAACTTGCCCAAAGGCCTCGTATTTATATGCTAAAAACAAAATTAAACAAATAATAAAAATGAGATGATATGACTGCAAGGAGGGGACACTTGGTGCTTCATATCACATCACATCTTTTAGCATTAAATGCACATCACCCTCATTTGTGCTCCTTTTGTGCCAAGGTAGCCCCCCATCATGGTCTAGTGCACATGCATTGTGTAGGACCAAAAATTGTGTATGCAATATTGTTTACACAAGATCTCAATGGATATCGATCGTTTTTCTGTTCCGTTTGCAGTGTCAGCTTCCAAACGTTATATCCGTGATTTTGAGTGTGTTTCCAGTCTTTTATCATGAACACCTGTAATCTGTAATTACTGAGCAGACACTGGTTAAAAGTACCGATATATACAAAAATAGATAACAAATGAGTGGTATTAAAATACAGTTTTCTGTGATGAACAAATACCCCCAAACTTATCTTTTGCTTGTCCCGAGCAAAACAAAAAATCATATCCTCACTTTCGCAGGGAACGCGATTGCACTGAGCATGTGCAACAAGTCGTTACACCTCTAGGTGTCCCTAGTAGGAGGAGTGTTGTCTCCTGAGGGTTTTCAGCAGATACTGCCTACAAAATCCCGTCAAACTAGTTTCATAAGTTAACATCGACTTTTACTCCTACGGTTTAGTATCTACATTGGAAATTCTATTATCCTAAGTTAGAAGTTTTCAACCCTTATGTTTCACGCCTCCTATTTATTCAATCTCGGATCCTATACGTTTTGACAGTTTAAGAAAGATCTCGGTTTCTCTTGAGTTGTCCTTCTATAGCGCAGTCTCCAATCCGGAATTTTTATCACCTTTACGGAAAATATAAGTCATATTCTTTATTCCTATCTTTCTTTCAAATATCGATCGTATACCCCTACGTGTGTGTAAATTTTCACCCCTACACTCAAGAATTCAATTCAAGCTATAGTACCCTTGCCTTAATACCTAATACTACTTATTTTCGTTTATGATGTACGAATTTACTCACACTTTTCATGCGACTATTAATGCTTCTTGAGGCAATAACAGCCGATTACTGAAAGTGTGAGCTTAAAGCGTAAATAGCAGTTTTCAGGCCTTGATTTTATTTCTTTCTTTTTCTTTTTCTTTTTCTTTTTCTTTTTCTATTTTCTTTTTTTTTCCTTTTTCTTTTCAAGACTGGATATATTTTTCAATGATGTTTTTTTGCTGGTTAGCTTTAAATACTATTTTTTCTTCCATACAAGACTTTCAGGCAAGAGTATATCTAGGTATCCTCTACTATCTCAAGTTTCAAGGTGCGTGTAAGTGCGATTTATAAGGTATATGCTTTCTGAATTTGGACTCAAGAATAGAAACTATTTTTTCAGACTTATCTTTCAGTAAAGTTTTCAATACTTTTCCTTCATCTCGACTTAACTCAAGAACTAAACTCAAGATTACCTGCCTCTTTACAAAACTGCAAGGATGCATGTTTACCAAGGTTAAACTAAACTCAAGGATATCTTTTTAGGGTTTTCAACTTCAAGGCCTAGGATTTAGTTATTCCTAAAGTATCAACTAAAGTTTCGGAAAAAATCTAAGTTATCCTACTAGCTAATTTGACGACAAATTTTTATATTTTTGAATTTTTTCGATTTTTGTGTGTTTTTAATAAGTGTGCAAATGCAAAAAAATATACACATGAATGTGAAGGTAGAAGGTAAAAAGCTTACCGAGCAAAAATATACCCCCAAACTTAAACTTGGCAGTGTCCTCATTGTCATGCTATATAACAAGAGCCAAAATAATTAAGGGGTGAAAATAATACACAATGATTACAAAAAGAAAAAAAAACAAAACGTATATACAAGTTTTAGGGGAAGTGATTCAATCAAGATAATGTGGCTCATGTAAAAACATGAGCTCCCCTATTTCCGCAGGTAATTCTAAGAATGGCTTCAGATGTTGGTCATTGATCTTGAAAGTATTACCCAAGTGTTGATCTTCAATGTTGACTACACCGTGCGGAAAGACGGTGCGCACAATAAACGGACCTGTCCAACGTGAGTTCAATTTCCCAGGGAACGGATGAAGCCTGGAGTCGTAAAGAAGAACCGTTTGTCCCACAGTGAATGTTTTTCAGAGAATCGTCTTGTCGTGAAAGACTTTTGTTTTTTCTTTGTACAGTTTGGCGTTCTCATACGCGTCATTGCGTATCTCGTCGAGCTCATTCAATTGAAGTTTTCGAGCCTCACCGGCCTTTTCTGAGTCGACATTGAGCTGTTTGGTTGCTCAGAATGCGCGATGTTCCAATTCAACAGGCAAATGACACGCTTTTCCAAAGATGAGTCGGTATGGGGACATACCTAGATTTGTTTTGAAGGCGGTGAGAAATGCCCAAAACGCGTCATTTAACTTCAATGACCAATCCTTGCGGTGGTAGCTGACAGTTTTTTCCAGAATCTGTTTAATCTGTCTATTAGAGATTTCGACCTGACCGCAAGTCTGAGGAAGGTAGAGTGTTGACAGTTTGTGGCTGATGGAGTACTTCTTTATCAGTGCTTCGAAAGATCGGTTCAAAAATGCGTTCCATTATCACTGATGATGGTGCGAGGCATACCGAACCGAGAAAAGATATTCTCTTTTAAAAATTTTATGACAACCTTGTTATCGTTGGTTCGACAAGGGACAGCCTCCACCCATTTGGACACATAATCCACAGCCAGAAAAATGTACAAATTTCCAAAAGAGTTTGGGAATGTCCCCATGAAATCGATACCCCAGACGTCGAAAATTTCCACAATCGGGATGGATTGTAGGGGCATCTGATTCCGTTTTCCAATCTTTCCCATGTGTTGGCAGCGGCTACAGGTTTTGAAATATTCGAAAGCATCCTTAAAAAGCGTCGGCCAATAGAAGCCTCTTTGCAAAACCTTTTCAGCCGTCTTTCTGGGTCCAAAATAGCCCCCACAAGCTTGATCATGACAGAAGGACAGAACACTTCTCGTTTCAGAGTCAGAGATGCACCTTCTAATAATCTGATCAGGATAGTACTTGAACAAGTATGGTTCATCCCAATAAAAGAATTTGACCTGGGAGAGAAATTTTGACTTGTCCTGATTAGACCAAAAGGAAGGTGTTTCTCTGGTGACAAGAAAGTTGACAATATTAGCGACCCAGGGTTCGAATAATACAGAGAGAAGTTGTTCGTCAGGGAATTGCTCGTTGATTAGAATTTCCTTAGTTGGTGCATTTGTTAAGCGAGACAAATGATCAGCAACAACATTGTCGGTTCCCTTCTTATCCTTGATGATCAAATCAAATTCTTGAAGAAGGAGAATCCAACGTATCAATCTGGCTTTGGCATCCTTTTTTGCAAAGAGGTTCCTAAGTGCAGAATGATCAGTGTAAATCGTGACATAGGTCCCGATCAAGTAAGGACGGAATTTTTCAAGAGCGTACACAACAGCTAAGAATTCTTTTTCCGTAGTTGTGTAATTCAGTTGTACGTCATTCAGTGTTCTGCTCACGTAGTGGATAACATGCGTCTTCTTTTCAAACCGTTGTCCTAAGACAGCGCCTATCGCAAAGTCAGAAGCATCGTACATTAGCTCAAAAGGTTCATTCCAGTCTGGTGCACTTAAGATCGGAGCGGAAGTGAGTTCTGGTTTTAAAAGCTTGAACGCATGAAGGCACTCAGAATTGAAATCAAAGGGAGTATCCTTAGCCAAGGAAGTCAAGGGTTTAACCAGTTTGCTAAAATCCTTGATGAAACGCCTGTAAAAACCGGCGTGGCCTAAGAATGCCCTGATATCATGGACAGTCCGTAGAGGTGGGAGGCTTGAAATGACATCGATCTTTGCCTTATCCACTTCAATGCCATTTTCAGAAATGATATGGCCTAACACAATGCTGTATTTGATCATGAAATGACACTTCTCCCAATTGAGTGTGAGGTGTTTTTCCTTGCATCGTAACATGACCAGTTCAAGATGCCTCAAACACTCAGAAAATGAATATCCAAAGATGGAGAAATCATCCATAAATACTTCCAAGAATCGCTCTACCATGTCAGAAAAGATGCTCATCATGCACCGCTGAAATGTTGCAGGTGCATTACACAGCCCAAAGGGCATGCGACGGTAGGCGAATGTGCCAAAAGGACAACTAAAAGTTGTTTTGTCCTGATCCTCCGAATCGATCGGGATTTGATTGTAGCCGGAATACCCATCTAAGAAACAATAGTAGGCATGTCCAGCTAGGCGTTCAAGCATTTGATCAATGAAGGGCAGCGGGAAATGATCCTTGCGAGTGACTGCGTTGAGCTTTCTGTAATCAATACAAACTCTTCATCCCGTTTGTGTGCGGGTTGGGACTAGCTCGTTTGCTTCACTCATGATGACAGTGATACCCGATTTTTTTGGCACAATGTGAATGGAGCTTACCCACTTGCTATCAGAGATGGGATAGATGATCCCATTGTCAAGACACTTCAGTATTTCATTCATCACCGCTTCTTTCATTACCGGGTTAAGCCGGCGTTGAGGATCCTTGAAGGGTTTGGAATCATCAGTCATATGGATTCGGTGCTGACAGATAGCAGGGCTAATTCCTTTGATATCAGCCATTGACCACCTAATTGCTTCCATGTTCTTTCTCAGAACGTCCATGAGGGCCAACTCTTGCTCAGGCGCAAGGTCGGTTGCGATTATAACTGGAAGCGTTTCATTATTTCCCAAGTACATATACTTGAGGTGGTCAGGAAGAACTTTGAGGTCGAGTTTTGGTGGCTCCTCCACAGATAGTCGCACTTCAGGGGCCGGTTCGTTACGAAGTGGTTCAAATTGGGGGGCCCGGTGTGCGTAGGAAGCCTGTTCAGGACTTAGCTTCTTAAGGAAAAGAAGCTCCTCAGAAAACAATTCTTCAAACATTTCTTCAAGACACTCATTTTTGAAGTCAAATGTCCCCTCCTCAGACATATCATATACAGTGTTGACTTCAAAAGTGTCTTCATGTTTCTCGCTCGCTTGGTTTCCTAGCGTGAAGATGTTGAAGTCAACTGTCATGTTTCCAAATGAGAGTTTCATGGATCCATTACGACAATTGATCAACGCGTTGGATGTGGCTTGGAAAGGCCATCCCAGTATGACTGGAATTTGACCACTGGGATTGGTGACGGGTTCAGTCTCCAATACAATGAAGTCTACGGGAAATATGAATTCCCCGACCTTGATTAGAACATCATCGATTTCTCCCCTCGGTATCTTTGTTGATCGATCTGCCAGTTGCAGAGTCACTCTGGTCAGCTTGAGTTCTCCCAATCCCAGTTGTTTGTAAACTGAGTATGGGAGAAGGTTCACACTTGCCCCTAAGTCTAACAAGGCACGATTGATTTGCTTGTCCCCGAGAGTGCAAGAAATAGTAGGACAGCCAGGGTCCTTATATTTTACCGGAATGGATTTGGACAAGACATCGCTTAGAGTGGCGGCCAAGAAGACTGTTTTAGTCACATTCGTGCGTCGTTTTTGCGTGCACAAATCATTCAGGAATTTTGCATATGCCGGAACTTGCTGGACCACGTCCAACAACGGAATGTTAACCTTACAGCGTTTGAAAACCTCTAACACTTTTTCCATACTTGCAGAAGGCTTCTTTGATTTCAACCTATTAGGATAGGGAGCCTTAGGCCCAAACACGAAGTTTGGAGAAGTTGCAGATGGAACAGGTGCAGACGGCGGGAGTGTTCTTGCTGGATCATCAGGGTGGACATGCGGCGAATTCTCAAGCTGCTTTGAAGGATGTGCAGCAGACGACGACGAAGAAAGAGAAGAAGAAGAAGGTAATGAAGATGACGAAGGATCACAATGAGGAACAGAAGATGAGATACATGCTGGTAAACTGAAAACCGCACATTTGGATGAGTCGTTGGGGTTGACAACCTTGTTGTCAATCGTACATCCTGATCTGAGGACGGTGACGGCGTTTGCATTCTCAATATTGTTCTGCAGAACAATATGAGCGTTGTTGTTTCTCTGCTCTCTTGGATTCATCACGGGTTGAGAGGGAAATGTTCCCTTTTCACGTTCATTAACCGCAGCAGCAAGTTGACTGATTTAGATTTCCATTCTGGCTATCACTTGAGTGTTAGCGCTATGCAACTGACCAGATGTTCGCATAAAAGTAACCGGATTAAACGAAGTCTGCGCAGAAGTTTTAATCAAAGCTTCCAACTCTTTTTCAATGGATGACACCCTCTTGTCGTCTTGGGCGAACCCAGGGGGTGTAAAGGTTGGGTTGGGCTGATTCGGCTGTTTGGGCTGGTTGGTTGAGTATCCCAATTTCTGGTTTTGAAAATTTGAATTTTGAAATTGTTGGAAAGACGGGTTTGAATTGTTGTTTTGAAAAGGTGCCTGATTCTAAGCAAAATTGGGATGATTCTTCCAACCAAGGTTGTACGTCTGTGCGAAGGGTTCGTTCCTAGGACGTTGGTTTTGATACAGCGCATTAACGTTTTCAGGTCCCTGGGACCCAACGAGAAACGAACATTCTTCCGTTATGTGGCTAGGATGCTGACAGTTAGCGCACAAAGTCTGAGAAATTTGATTGACCGGTAGCGGTGAATTTTTGCCCTCTAAAGCTTCCATTCGTCGTACAAGAGCGGCGATTTTTGCTTCGGCAACTATAGAGGTGTCAACTATGTATGCACCGCTCCTAGTCACAGATGGTTTCTCACTCACATTCTCCCACTGAATGGTCTTGTCAGCCATTTCTTCCAAAAAGTTCCATGCGTCCTTAGCACCATAGCTCAGGAATTTGCACTGACACATGGATTCTAACATCTTGCGGGAACTGGAGTCTAAACCTTCATAGACAATCTGACATAACCTCCACTGTTCTAACCCGTGATGGGGACACTTGATTAAGATGTCTTTGAACCTTTCTAAGCATTTCCAAAAAATTTCACCCTCTTTTTGTTTGAAATTGTGGATTTCATTCCGAATTCACATAGTTTTATGAATAGGGTAAAATTTCTTTAGAAAAACTTTCACAAAGTCGTCTCATGTCGTGATTGATCGAGCTGGAAAACTGTTTAATCAACTTTTCACATTATCCTTAAGCGCAAAAGGAATGAATTTGAGCTTAACGACATCCTCACCCACTCCGTGAATTTTCATCATAGCACACACTCCTTCAAATTCACTGATTAGAAGGTAAGCATCCTCGGACTCGAGTCCGTGGAATTTCGGGAGTAGTGGTATGAATTGCGGCTAGATTTCATAGTTGTTTGCCGTAATGGTGGGCAACACTATGCATGAAGGTAGGGATGAACGGTGTGGGTAGCATCTGTCCTGTAGCGCCGTCTCCTGTTGTTCCACGATCGTTTGTTCCGCCATTGTCAGTGGTGTAGGAGAAGAAGGTGAGGGTGAAAGAAGTGTAGGATCGGACGGCTCCGATGAAGCAGAAGGTAAGAAGGTCTCGGAAGGTTCCGAGGAATCAGAAGGTCTTGTTTCCCCCAATCAGAGCAAAGCTCTGTTTTGAATTTCAAAATTCAAAAATTGAAGCAACGCTTAAGATCCCTTGCGCTGCGCGCCACGTGTCAAAAGCAGACACGCCAGCGCCAGGAGCGCTGCGTCCAAGGCAGCGCACCCCCAATCAGAGCAAAGCTCTATTTCAAAATTCAAATTTTAAAACTGAAGCAACGCTTCAGATCCCTTGCGCTCTGCGCTGCGCGCAACGTGTCGAACGCAGGCGCGCTAGCGTAGTTGCGCTGCGCTCTGCGCTGCGCGCCTCGTGTCGAACGCAGGCGCGCTAGAGCTGCACTGCGCTCTGCCCTGCGCGCCACGTGAGCTCAACGGTGGGGGGGCATTTGTTTCCCCCAATCAGAGCAAAGCTCTGTTTTGAATTTCAAAATTCAAAAATTGAAGCAACGCTTCAGATCTCTTGCGCTGCGCGCCACGTGTCAAAAGCAGACACGTCAGAGCCAGGAGCGCTGCGTCCAAGGCAGCGCACCCCAATCAGAGCAAAGCTCTATTTCAAAATTCAAATTTTAAAACTGAAGCAACGCTTTAGATCCCTTGCGCTCTGCGCTGCGCGCCACGTGTCGAACGCAGGCCCGCTAGCGCAGTTGCGCTGCGCGCCACGTGTCGAACGCAGGCGCGCTAGCGCAGTTGCGCTGCGCGCCACGTGAGCGCAACGGTGGGGGGGCATTTGTTTCCCCCAATCAGAGCAAAACTCTGTTTTGAATTTCAAATTTCAAAAATTGAAGCAACGCTTCAGATCCCTTGCGCTGCGCGCCACGTGTCAAAAGCAGACACGCCAGTGCCAGGAGCGTTGCGCCCAAGGCAGCGCACCCCCAATCAGAGCAAAGCTCTATTTCAAAATTCAAATTTTAAAATCGAAGCTACGCTTCAAATCCCTTGCGCTCTGCGCTGTGCGCCACGTGTCGAACGCAGGCGCGCTAGCGTAGTTGCGCTGCGCGCCACGTGTCAAACGCAGGCGCGCTCGCGCAGTTGCGTTGCGCTCTGCGCTGCGCGCCACGTGTCAAACGCAGGCGCTGCGCTCTGCGCTTGAATTTAAAGAATTCCCCACCGTTAGATCAAAAGATCTAATAATAATAATAAATTATTAATTAATCATAATTAAAATTCTGTTCTAGAAAAATCTTTCCAATCTTATTAAAATAAGAAAATTATCTTCTGTAAAACAGAAGCCCTAGGATCAAAGATCCAACGGTGGGGAAATATTCCCAAATCAATCAGAGAAAGATCTCTTCAACTAACTTAACAAATCAATCGGCCCTATATAAAGGCCCCAAGACTTCAAGTCTCACATAGAGAGAACCCTCTGCAAACTTTGAGAGAAGAACTCAAAGAGAAAGAAAGGCAAGCTTTTGAAGAAAGAAGATCATTTTCTTCATCTTTAAAGGTAAAGAATTATATTCTTGAAGAACAGAGATGAAATCATCCCATTAAAAAAGAAGAATCATCTTCTAAAAAGATCAGAGATCTAAGAACAAGACCAAGATCTTCAATAGAAAAGAAAAAGATCAAAAAATATCTAATTATAAAAGATTAAAAGAAGTAATTTACTTCATTAGCAGATCTTTTGATCTATAAAGGCAGAGCCTTTTGATAAGAACAAGAACTTTGGTTCTTGAATCTTGAGGCAAAGCCTCTTTTAAGAGAACAAAAAACTTGTTCTTTGATCTTAATTTGATCAAAAATGAGCTCTGCGCTATTGGATAGTGCATTGCACTCTTGAATTGCGCCTTTGCGCTTATTGGACTGGCGCACAGCGCCAAAATGCGCCACGTGTCAACCACAGAACCGTTTGCGCTTTGTGCTTCTAAAAATAGCACACTGCGCTCTTGGACTGGCGCACTGCGCCAGAGCACGCCACGTGTCACTCACTGGCACACCCATAAATTGGCGCAGCGCACTTATAAAGCGCAATGCGCCAACAGATTTGCGCTTAGCGCGACACGTGACACCTTTGCATGCGCTAGCGCAATGCGCTCTTTGATTGGCGCAAAGCGCCTGACAAGCCACGTGGCGCACTATAAGACCACTATTTTGTCCCTGATAAATGCTATGCATTTAATTACATCCAATGTCAGAGCCCAATGCTATGCATTATTAAAAGGGCAGAGCCCAAATAAAGGCCTAACAGGCCAAACATGAATAAAATGTTAAACATTTTTAACTGGACTTATCCCAATTCTGGCCATAAGTCCTCAATATAAATTGAACTGAGCACAACTGCTCTTCCAATCAATTTACACCCGGTTCGAGGGCACATCTCTTCACTCCTCTGATATCTGTAGTTGTAATCCCTCAACGTCGTCAGAGAGGTGACGGGTCCCGACAACCATACATTACTACGGACTGTGGGGTTCTTAAACTCATGGACTATGACGTCTTTAACCTCGACCGTGATGTCTTAAAACTAATGTCGGACTGTGGATTCCTTAAATCCACGGACTATGATGTCCTTAACCTTGACCGTGATGTCTTAAAACTAACATCGGGCTGTGGAGTCCTTAAATCCACGGACTATGATGTCCTTAACCTTGAACGTGATGTCTTAAAACTAACACCGGACCGTGAAGTCCTTAAACTTACGGACTATGATGTCCTTAACCTCGACCGCAATGTCTTACAACTAACATTAGACCGTAATGTCTTTAAACTACTTATCGACCGTAATGTCACTAAACTAAACAACAGAGCCCAATTGCTCTCTTGTCGGATCTAAACGATCCCGTTAAGTTGATCTTAGTCTAAAGTTAGACTAACGTGTCATTAACAAACGTTTAAGTTGATCTTAGCCTCAACTAAGGCTAACGTATCCTTAAACACAACCCCCTAAACCCAAATCTAAGAAAGATACGGATTTGGACTAGTCCACGTCCTATGGGTGACAGTATAAATTAGTCTCCGTATACAATCCACGGGCAACCGAACACAAAACAAACACCCACGACACGAAGTGACCATATGGAGAAGGAGAAAGTTGTTACCGCGATGCGGTAGTGTAATTAACTGCAGGGGCTTGCGCCTGCAGGGAAGAGCGCCCCCATAATCAAAAACCCTTCAAACGAGGGGGAATCTGACGAAGTCTGCTACATCGGCCGCATCCGTTTAAACCTTCGATACATGGTGCCATAAATCAACTTGGCATATTCGGAGAGGTGGACGGATAGCACCAATTAGCATCTGCCCCCAGATTCAGGAAAGACAGTCCAGTCTTCCCGGCTTCCGGCGGGGAACAGATTCTGGCACGCCCGGTGGGACCTTTTCCTCTTTCCACTCTACACTTCGTGTGTCGTGTTCGCGAACCAATCGCGGTTTGTTAATGGTTGCCCTTGGGTTTCAAGTTACTAAGATTTGGTTTCTTTCTTGGCACAGAAAGCAAAACAGCAATGGCATTCACCTGCTCGAAGTGTTCTACATGCAATTGCAACCCACACTCCGCCTCATCTGGAGGCATAGCCTACGGGCCTCAGGCAGCTTCCCTGTTCACAATGCCGGTGGAACAAGTCACCCAAGCCACTACAGGGTTGTTTTTCGGGACCATGCTCCCGCCAACGAGCTTCACCGCTCCTGTGCTGACACCGGAAGCTCCAAAGAAGTCGGTCTTTTATCGGCTTACACCTACTGCGGCCCCTCTCAACGGGTCGTCCAGCACCGGCGCCTCGGTCTTCTCCAGATTGGGCCAAAATTCCTGTGGGCCCACAATAAAGCCTGCAATCCCAGAGAAGGTTATTCCGAAGAGAGTGACCAACCCTGCTCCTGAAATCGTCAAGACGGCTTCTCCTACTCAAAGGACATCAGTCTTCAACAGGCTGACGCCGGCAGCAACCCCTCATCTGAACAGGGGGCAAGACAAAGCCATCCTCGTCACCGAACCAACTCCATCAGCTCGACACGCTCAACGTCGCCACTGACGCCGAGTAAGGAAGACCGGGGGCAACTCCCCCTCTGGGCTAACTCCACCAGCCCCAACGGTGGAAATCAATGCTGCTGTTCCAACTGGGAACAGCTTCGAGTTGCTGAACAGGGTGCGCAGGAATTCTCCTACCGCCGTACTGAAAAGATCTCCTCCTCCGGTGGAGAATGTTGTGGAAGCAAAGCCAGAACAGTCCCTTCAGCGGCTGTCCTCTAAAATCTACAAGGTCTGGCGTTAAGTCCAAGACTCGGTGATTGATCCAAATTTCTCCCGCCAGCACAAGAAGCTGAAGGTCCGACAGGAAGAAAACCGTCATGTTAAGCCGCAAAAGATGGCGACTACTTGGGCGCCCACTGCAGCGGCATCCTCAACTTCGACCGCTCACAAGAAGAGAAGGCCGGAGAAGATCCCCGTGCCTGTGACAAATGTCAAAGGTACTGAGCCCAAACGTCCTAAGTCTGGGGGCATAAGGGTCCATACTATTTACATGGCATCCGAAAAAGAGGATAGTCGCGCTTCTACGGGCCACCGACCACTCACCCGATCCATCACAAGGGCTCAGGAACAGCAACAGCAGAAGCTCCACGAGATGCTGACAGCAATGGCCACACTCACCGGGCCAAAAGAAAGCCCGGAGGCATCATCGGAACAACGTCACGAACACGAGACTGATGCTGAATTCTTTCGGAGAATGCTCGAAAAGAAGGACAAAGAAGCTGCGGAGCAAGCGGCTAATATAAAGCGAATAGCACTTCTCTTCCAAGACATGGTCGGGATGATGATACAGCCGAATCCTCCAGCCGAAGACCCTCCGATCATTATTGAAGATGACAGAGGAGAAACATCAAATCCACCTCCGGCTCTTTCAACAGCCAAAGAGGAAACTATCTCCAAGACCTCCCTGGATGATTATATTTCTCAAAAAATATGAGTTCACCAGGCAAATGAAGCGGCTGGCCAGGTCGTGAAGACTGGGCGACCGTATCCAGGCTGGTATGATCAGATAAAATACCCGCCGGGCTATACGATCCCGAAATTCCACGTGTATAAGGGGACGGGCAATCCCCACCAGCACGTCGCCCAGTTCAGAGCTCTTTGTGGCAACACCGGTGGCGATGATAAGCTTCTGCTCCGCCAATTCGTCGGCAGTTTATCGGAGACGGCATTTGAGTGGTACTCCGAACTCCTAAATGACTCCGTCAAGACTTTCGCAGAAATGGAGTTATTGTTCACCCAGCGATTCGAGAGGGCAAGTGAACGCACCCCTATAACAGCATTGATCAATGCAAGGGTAAAGCCGGGCGAAACTTGGGTTCAATACGCAATCCGATGGCGAAATCTGTGGTCGAAGTGCGAACAGCGCATCGAAGAAGCACCAGCTGTAGGCATGTTCGTGGGCACCCTAAACCCCCATGCAACTATTTCACGGTTCATGATGTTCTTCAAACCGACCACGTTCCAGGATTTAATTGATAAGTTGGCCCAGATGGATCAGATGGGTCATAGACCATCTCCCCCAAAGCCAGAACCGCGGAACGAAAAGGTAAAGGGAAGGCAATCTTCGTTGCAAACACTCAACAGCAGCCCAGTGCTCCAAAGCTAGCGGATCAACTGGAGGAGAGAAGACGCTATTACAATGAGAAAATGAAGCGTCCTTACTCATTCCCACGGGATAAAACGAAGAGGCTGTTCGAGCTGGCGGTGCGCAACAGGCTTATCAACTTGCCGAATCCAAGGCGACCACCGCAACCCAGCGAAGTGAATAATCCCAATTATTGCCCTTACCACCAAGCGGTAAGCCATCCGATCGAAGATTGCTTCGTCTTTAAGGAATGGATCGAGGATCGGTACCTACAAGGCAAGTTCGCGCTGTCTGGGAAGTGGAAAGTAAACCCACCACAACCGCACACTCCTAAGAAGACAGACACACCGGGGGCAACGTGCTCTTTTGTTGAGGAAGCTCTATGAGAGGTCGTTCTTTCGGCCAAAACCAAAAGGATGCTGAACGATCTCCAGACATGCCCGGCATTCAGGTAGAAGAATCCGCTGGAACCCCGGATCGTCGAAGGGATGCTGAAGCCGCGCCCAACTCTAAAGACTGGTGGTGATAGCCAGAGTGTTCATACCCAGCCGCCGAAATCTTCGAAAAAGAAGAAGAAATCAAAAAAGCCCGTGAAGCCTGGCGACAAGCGCACGGACCTACAGAAACAGATTGACGCGCTGGAAGAGTATAATCAGAAGACGTGAACCCCTATCACGCTCCGAGAGTTCCTCGGCCACGTCCTTGAGGACGAAGAGGATGGAGAAGACTCGTCGGATGGATCTGAGGATTACGTAGCAAGTTGCCATGTGATCTCTCATTCATCGCTAGACAATGAAGAAGCTCCCTGCACAAAGGGACTGGGGGCAGGTCCCGAGCCAGAACTTCTATGGCCGTCAAACGAAATGATCGACGCCTTCCTGAATAAGATTCATCTGAAAAGTAAAGCCGATCGGGAGCGTGAGATGGCCATACTTGAAAGAGCCAAATGCCGGCGACTATATGAAAGAGTCGAGACACTCCCACTAAATCAAGGAACATCCGTCGCGGATAAAAACAAGTTCAAGACGAGGAAAAGGTTTGCTAAAGCCATATCAATGGGAATGAAGCTACCACCCTCCAAAGGAAACACTGTCGGTGAAGTAGAGATGCATCCTAGCTACTGCTCATATCATCGAAAGATTTCGCACCCTACCAAAGAGTGCGACGCTTTTAAAGGATGGTGGCAGGGATATGTTGCTCACCGGCAACATTTTAAGCGGATGAAACGTAAAACTCGTCGGGAGCAAAGAAGTGCGACCGAGGAACATAAAAGAATTACTGGCAACTGCCGCACAGTCAACGCCGGGGGATCACAGGTTCTCACCTTCGGGACCTACTCTGACGAGAAAATGGCTCTTGGCCCTCTCTTTAAAGAATCCACCTTGGGGAAAGAGGAAGAATCGAAGGCCTGTGAAAATATTCAGCTGCGCAACCGCACGCTTCCAGAAAAGAATCTCGAACCCACCAATAGAAAAGATAAGGGAAAAGAAAAGGTCTCTGAGGATATCGCCCTGGATGACCAAGTCATGAAAGAGCTGACTGCCAAGGACCCGCCAAAGAAGAACAAGGTGGACTATAACGTTCTGGCACACTTGAGGAAGTTACCTTCGCAACTCAACATTCTCGACGCCCTTTTACTATCCAAAGAAGCGAGAGATTCATTGATCAAGGCGCTACAAGAGCCAGAGCAATTCCAAGCTTTTCTCGCCGAAGAAAAGATGAAGGACGAGCTGGAGGAATTACACACAGCCGATATCACCTTCGGCGACGAAGACCTCCTCCTTGGGACATGTGAGCACAACCGTCCCCTCTATGTCTCAGGGTACTGCCACGATATAAAGATAGGCAAAATCCTGGTCGACAATGGGTCTTCCGTTAATCTCCTAAACGTGCGAGTGTTGAAGGAAATCTGCATGAGCGTCCAGCATCTCGCTCGTGATAAAATCACCATCTCTGGTTTTGACTCCCAGTCATCGCGGACTCTCGGGTCTGTGATATTGACATTGCGCTTCAGACTGCTTGTCACAGACATTAAATTTCTTCTCATTGACGCCAAGACATGCTATAATGTTTTGTTCGGCCGGCCTTGGTTACATGAGTACAACATCATCCCTTCTACACAATATCAATGTATGAAATACTTTAAGGACAGTCTCGAGTATACCGTAACAGGAGAGCTGAATCTATTCTCCGTGAACGAAGTCCGCAAGTACGAAGATGCAAAATACTTTTTGCCAGATTTCGAGGACACGGAGAGATGTCACAAACCGGAGAACAAACCTATCACCACCATTCCTGTCTTCGGGAGTGATACTGAGGAAGAGGAAGAGATAGTTTATTCAGGCCCACTCCAGTACAACAAGCCAGGACCGTCCGCTCCTATGTTGATCTTTAGCAGCGACTCAAAAGATGAGGTCAATTCTATATTCTCCGCTCGGCCACCAATACAAGCATTCGCTGGTGATAATCAGAGTTTGCAAATTACCATGATTCCGCGGGAGCATTACAAAGATCTTGATGCACTTGAAGCTTATAGCGTCCAAGAGCTACAAACATTTTACGTCCCTCCCAGGCGAAAAGGTGAACATGCAATCCTATTCTACCGATCCACGGAAACAAGAGTGGAGAAAGAAGTTTGGCATGGCGCGGATTCTATACTTGACAGGCTCCAGCCCATCCGTCTGCCTAGATATTACATAGAAGGCTTGAAAAGGCTATTGAAGCGCCAAGGGATACCCTTCAAACAGACCACTCGAAGAGCTAAGTTCTATGACAGGGTCTGGAACGTTCCCGAAACTCAGCGCAAGTTGCCCAACGGGAGAATGGAAGCGATCGGGCTTGGATATGTTCGGTCCAAGAAACGGGAGCTGCTCCGCAACTGCTATGTCGTACATGAATTTGATGAAGAAGGAGATGCTCAATGGGAAAAAGCTAACCCTGAACCAGAAAGAGCCCCCGACGTGAAAATGCTCAGTCCGTCGTTCGAAGAACAAATGGACAAGCTTATAAGGGAAGCGGCTCAAAAAGTTCGAGACGACCATAATCGCGAAATGGCCATCTACGAGAAAGCCAAGACGCAACGCCTTCTCCAACAGGCTGCGAAAAATGAAAATGCCTCTCCTTGTCAACCTGTCGTAAAAAAGGCCCGACGTAGAGGCAGAAACAAGTCAAAAAGCGGAAAAGGCATTCAGCAACGACAAAGCGGGACCAAGAAGTCACACGAGCGGGAATCGAGCAGTCTAGATTTATCTATTATGAAGAAGATGAGTCGAGCATACTCTTTTCCTCAAGACAAGACAAAGAAGATACTTGATCTTGTCATAAGACATCAAATGATTATCCTCCCGGAGTCCAAGCACCCCGAGCAAACAAGTGAAGTCTCTCACCCGAACTATTGCTCATATCATAGGGCAATAGGACATCCTCTCGAAGACTGCTTCACCTTCAAGAACTGGGTCGAAGATCAGTATCAGCTCGGCAAGTTCGCTCTATCCGACAATTGGAGGATAACTCCGCCGCAGAAGCATGAACCCAAATCCGCGAGACTGGAATCAGATCAACATCGATCCTGGAAGCGAGCTCCTGTCATATGATAACGATATCAAACGAAGAGCCCGAGAATATGGATGACCTCCCCGGGTGCTTCAAAAACAACGATGACGAGGTGATCTCAGAGTTTCCACCGGCGCCAAAAGAGCTGAAGATAGAATACATACCACTGCAGATAACCTCAAGAAAATTGATTTAGGGACGACAAGTGACCCGCGATCGACATTCGTCAGTGAGCTGCTGTCTGAGGAAAGGGTAGCTACGCTAAAAGACGTGCTTATGCAGCATAGGGATTGCTTCGCATGGAACTATTCCGAAATGCCAGGATTAGATCCAGAGATTGCTGTCCACAAATTGGCAATATCCCCAGATGTAAAGCCAATCAAACAAGCACCGAGAAGAATGTGACTCGAGCTTGAAATGAGCATCAACGCCGAGGTCAAGAAGCTAATCGACTCCGGCTTCATCCAAGAGGTTCAGTACCCTGATTGGATCGCCAACATTGTCCCGGTGATGAAGAAAAATGGGATAGTGCGCATATGTGTAGACTTTCGGGATCTCAATAAAGCCTGCCCGAAGGACGACTTCCCAGTACCGGTCACCGAGCTGATGATAGACAATATGTCCATTCACGAAGTCTTCTCCTTCATGGACGGTTCATCAGGATATATTCAGATAAAAGTGCATCCCGAAGACCAGAAGCACACCGCTTTTCGGACCCCTTTGGGTATATTCTGCTACAAGGTAATGCCCTTCGGTCTAAAGAACGCCGGTGCTACCTATCAGAGGGCCATGACGAAGATTTTCGATGACCTTATACACGAAATCGTCGAATGCTATATCAACGACCTCGTGGTGAAAAGCAAATCATACGAGGAACATCTCGAGCATCTGAAGATCGTGTTTCAACGCCTTCGGCAATACAATTTGAAGATGAACCCTCTCAAGTGCGCGTTCGGGGTCTCCTCGAGCAAATTCCTAGGGTTCGTCGTCCGACACCGAGGCATCGAGATAGATTCGTCGAAGATCAAGGCAATCATGGAGATGCCCCCGCCAAGGACTCTCAAACAATTGCGGTCTCTCCAAGGAAAGCTCGCGTATATCCGGCGATTTATAGCCAATCTCTTTGGCAAGTGCCGCCCATACAGTCACTTGACGAAGAAAGGGACCCCGTTCGTCTGGGATCACAAATGCCAAGGCACGCTGGACGAAATCAAGCAGTATCTGCAGAACCCGCCAGTGCTGGCCGCTCCGGTCAAGGGAAAGCCCCTTGTTCTTTATACAACAGCCCTCGAAGGTTCTTTAGGCGCATTATGGGCACAAGAGAACGACCAAGGGAAAGAAAGAGCTCTCTATTACTTGAGTCGAGTTCTCCTGAGAGCAGAAAGCAATTACCCCCCATCGAAAAAAACTGCCTGGCGTTGATCTTCGCGATAACGAAACTCCGGCACTATGCATTGGCACATGAAGTCCGTCTCATATCGAAGGTGGATCCTCTCAAGTATTTGATGTCAAAGGCCATATTGACGGGGCGACTCGCTAAATGGGTCTTGCTCTTGATGGAGTTCTCAATAACTTATCAGCCTCTTAAGGCAGTGAAAGGCCAGGCCATCGCCGACTTCCTCGCTGAACATCCGATACTGGCCGATTCTCCCTTGAATTGCGAACTGCCAGACGAACATGTGTTTGACACGATCGACGGAAGTGGTACCCGGTGGGAACTTTATTTTGACGGAGCGTCTTCCATGAAAAAGCGCAAACAAAACGCGCCCATAATCAAATCAGGAGTAGGCCTTATCTTCGTGACCCCACAAGAAGGGATAATGCACTTCACCTTCTCCTTGACAGAGCCGAGGACGAACAATGAAGCCGAATACGAAGCTCTAATAGCGGGCCTCGAGATCGCCATTGATATGGGAATTGAAAACCTCCTCATATATGGAGACTCCCAACTGGTCGTTAGTCAAGTAAATGGTGACTATCAGACGTGCAAGCCAGAGCTGGTGAAGTATGGCGAGAGAGTACAGCAATTGCTGACTCAAATTCCCTCCTATATGCTGGAAAGCATACCGCGTACGGAAAATAGCAAAGCAGATGCATTAGCCAAGCTCGCTAAAGAACTGGCTGATGAGAACCTCGATGATGTGAGGATCATTGTGCAAAGCTGTCGGATTCTTGCACCGGCAGAAATATCTCCGGAGTCGTCAGAAGAAAAGAGAGCGACTGAGCAAATAGCCCTACAAATAAAAGACCAAGAAACGATTGAAGATTGGAGAGAATTCTTTATAGACTACTTCAAATCCCGTCGAACACCTGAAGATGCGTCCTCAAAACATCAGCTCATGAAGCGAGCCCTATCTTTTGCCTTCGTCAATGATACTCTGTACAAGAGGTCGTTTGATTCTTTGTGGTTAAGATGCCTGGGACCTGAAGAAGCAAAGAGAGTCGTCCAAGAAACCCACGACGGACTCTGTAGTTCTCACCAAGCCGGACCGAAGATGAAGTTGAAGATTAAACGGATGGGCTACTACTGGCCGACGATGATCCAGGACTGCCTCGAATACGCGAAGCAATGCCACTCGTGCCAGATCCATGGCGACTTTATCCATCAGCATCCAAATCCACTGCATCCAACGGTGGCTAGCTGGCCGTTCGAAATGTGGGGAACTGACATAATCGGCCCCATTGAACCGGCATCGTCCAGAGGACATCGTTTCATTTTGGCGACAACTGATTACTTCTCCAAATGGGCAGAAGCAGTACCGCTGAGGGAAGTAAAGACCGAGAATATACTCCATTTCTTCAAGACGCACGTCATTTATCGGTTTGGAACTCCTCGACGGATCATCTCCGATAACGGGCCAGCCTATAGAAGCCACAAGATCAGCGGCTTCGCACAACAGCACAACATAGACTGGAGATACTCCTCAGTTTATAATCCCCGAGCTAACGGTCTAGCTGATGCTTTCAACAAAACCTTGACGAAGATCGTGAAGACGACGGTGTCCCGAAATAAGAAGAACTGGCATGAGAGACTGCAAGAGGCTCTCTGGGCGTATCGAACTACGTTCAAGACGGCCACGAACACAACACCGTACGCGTTGGTATTCGGTACAGAAGCGGTACTCCCTCTCGAGATAGAGTTACCTTCTCTACGAGTGGCAGTCCATTACGAGCTGACGAACGTAGAGAACGCTCACCTTCGGCTTGAGGAGCTTGATGCCCTTGATGAAACCCGGCTCATAGCGCAACAAAATCTGGAGGCTTATAAAGCAAAGATGACGCGCTCTTATGAAAGATTGACTAAGCCGAGGACATTCCGCCAGGGTGAACTCATGCTGGTGGTCAAAAGACCTATGATCCCCAATCGTGCTAAACGAGGGAAATTTGAGCCGAATTATGAAGGCACGTACATCATAGACAAGGTCTACCAGGGTGGAGCCTACCTACTCATGGACATGCATGGTGAAAGACCTTTCAGGCCAATAAACGGTCGCTTCCTGAAGAAATACTACGCCTAACGGGTCATGGCCTAGGTCAATGATAGATGACGACGACTATGTCCGCTCGCTATCTTCCTAAGCCCAAACTCTATAAGTAGTAGCCGGCTTACTTTACAGCAGACCGAAACGTCCTTAAACTAACAGCTGACCGAAACGTCCTTAAACTAACAGTGGACCGAAATGTCCTTAAACTAATGACGGACCACTATGTCCTAAAACTAGCCGTTGACCGAGATGTCGATAAACTACGGTGGATTGCAGCATCCCAAAGCTGTTACAAAAAAAAATAAAAATAAAAAAGAAAACGGTATGTCCATAAGAAAAATGGGCACGGATGAAAACCCGAAAGGGCTCCGTGAGTAAAAACAGCAGGGCTACCGGCGAGTGTTTATGAAAACCCGAAAGGGCGCAACCTCGTTAAAAGACACTTACAAGGTCCTCTCGACCTTGTGAGGAGAAATCACCCGCGTGAGATCCTTATGACTCACAAGGGAGCAACACACGTAGGGATCCCCACGATTCCTAAGGAGAAATTGCACTTGTGAGATCCTCACGACTCGTAAGGAGAACTCTCTTATGGGACCCTCACGGCTCATAAGATTTGAAAGTCTTAAGCTACAGAGACCTGAACATGTTCTTAAGCAACCCCTACAACCTCCGATACTGCCCTACAAGCGGCTCAATACTGACCCTTGTATACAATCCACGGGCGCGAATAAACATTTCCCTAGCAAAGTCCCATCCGTGACTAGGGATATGTTTGCACAGTGAACAGCCCTTGTAAGTCCTCTCGACTTATAAGGAGAAAGCCCTCTTATAAGATCCTTACGACTTACGAGAAGCCATACACTTAGGAGTCCTCTCGATTCCTAAGGAGAAAACGCACCTACGAGATCCTCACGACTCGCAAGGAGAAATACCTTTGTGAGACCCTTACGGCTCATGAAGTCAAAAGCCTTAGTCGACAGGACCCTAACCCTGTTTGCTAAGCCACCTTTGTTCGATATCGACAGAGGCAAATGATGATTCGCTCCTGGCAATATCCCAGTTGTAGCGGTGCTGATGCCGAAATTGGTGTCTAATCCTAAGCTTGCAGCAGAAAGCCAGCAGGCCATACATGTATACGAAATAGCCGAAATGATAGGGCGACTTGTGACAAAATCAGCAAGTAAAAATGTATGCATGCGAAATAGCCGAAATGATTGGGCAACTTGCAATAAAAAGCAGCGAGTAAAAATAAAATAATAGCCGAAATGATTGGGCACCGCGAAAAATAGCCGAAATGATTGGGCAATCGCGACCTTCGCGATATAAAAGCTGAAATGATAGAGCATCGCGGAAAGAAATAAAAAGAAATAATTATGATGAATGAAATGTATGCCCTACAGGTGATATTACATCAATCCCTGTATACAATCCAGGGGCGCAAACAAAGAAGGAATCACACTCCTCCTCCCCCAGGTTTCATCAGAAGAAGAAGCCAAATCTCGATGGGTCACAGATAGCCTGGAGAGCATCTCAACATTCGTCTCAACAGACACAACATCAAGCAAAGCGGAACAGCGGCAACTCCCAGTTCCATGACTCGACGGTATACAGATGACCGAAGTCAAATCCCAACTCCATGAAATGCGGATATAATCAACAAAATTCTTGGTCACGTGGAACGCGGATAACGTCACTTCTGACCCCGTGGAAAACGTCCAGAGCGGATCCTGGTCCTCGCAGAGCACGGCAGTGAACCCGTGTGAAGCATCCAGAGCGGAGCCTAGTCCTCGCCGAACACGGCAGTGAACCCGTGGGAAGCATCTAGAGCAAAATACCTGGTCACGTGGAACGCGGATAACGTCAATTCTGACCCCGTGGAAAACGTCCAGAGCGGATCCTGGTCCTCGCAGAGCACGGCAGTGAACCCGTATGGAGCATCCAGAGCGGAGCCTAGTCCTCGCCGAACACGGCAGTGAACCCGTGGGAAGCATCTAGAGCAAAATACCTGGTCACATGGAACGCGGATAACGTTACTTCTGACCCCGTGGAAAACGTCCAGAGCGGATCCTGGTCCTCGCAGAGCACGACAATGAACCCGTGTGAAGCATCCAGAGCGGAGCCTAGTCCTCGCCAAATACGGCAGTGAACCTGTGGGAAGCATCTAGAGAAAAATACCTGGTCACGTGGAACGCGTATAACGTCACTTCTGACCCCATGGAAAACGTCCAGAGCGGATCCTGGTCCTCGCAGAGCACGGCAGTGAACACGTGTGAAGCATCCAGAGCGGAGCCTAGTCCTCCCCGAACACGGCTGTGACCCCGTGGGAAGCATCTGGAGCAAAATTTCTGGTTACATGGAACGCGGATAACGTCACTTCTGACCCCATGGAAAACATCCAGAGCGGATCCTGGTCCTCGCAGAGCACGGCAGTGAACCCGTGTGAAGTATCCAGAGTGGAGCCTGGTCCTCGCCAAACACGGCAGTGAACCCGTGGGAAGTATCCAGAGCAAACATCGGACTGTGGAGTCCTTAAATCCACGGACTATGATTTCCTTAACCTTGACCGCGATGTCTTAAAACTAACGTCGGACTGTGAGGTCCTTAAAAACTCGCGGACTATGATGTCCTTAACCTCGACCGTGATGTCTTAAAACTAACAATCAACCATAATGATTTCAAATTAATTTTACCTTACTTGAAGGGAACATCTCGTCACTCCTTTGATATTTGTCGTTGTAATTCCTCAACGTCTTCAAAGAGGTGACGGGTCCCAACAACCACACATTTCACGGACTTTGGAGTCCTTAAATCCACGAACTATGATGTCCTTAACCTCGACCGTGATGTCTTAAAACTAACGTCGGACTGTGGAGTCCTTAAATCCACGGACTATGATGTCCTTAATCTCGACCGTGATGTCTTAAAACTAACAACGGACTGTGGAGTCCTTAAATCCACGGACTATGATGTCCTTAACCTCGATCGCGATGTCTTAAAACTAACATTGGACTGTGAGGTCCTTAAACTCATGGACTATGATGTCCTTAACCTCGACCGCAATGACTTTAAACTACGATATCCTAGAAAATGTCCAGAGCAGGGCCTGGTCCTCGCCAAACACGGCAGTGAACCCATGGGAACCATCCAGAGCAACTCCTAACTCCGTGAAATATGGATAAGTACAACTTCACCCATCACTTACGGGTCCTCACGACTCGTAAGGGAGTAAATTCTCTTATGAGATCCTTACGACTCTCAAGAGAAAACACACTTAGGAATCCTCACGATTCTTAAGGAGAAAATTACACCTACCGGATCCTCTCGACCGGTAGGGAGAAAATTCTTTATGAGACCCTCACGACTCATAAAGTTGAAAAGTCTTAGGTGACAGATCCTAACCCTGTTTCTAAGCCATCGCCACCTTACAAAGAGCATAAGATTAACAGCTATATGCTACCTACAGACCACGCTTGCTAAAATCACATGGCAACAACACAGCAAGGAGAAGAAAGCGACAAAAAGAATATCTGATTTGCATTTAATTAAGCGTCCGAGGCATACTCATTCAGGCATGTACGAAAGATTTAATACATAAAATAAAACACGTTGAAATAAAAAAAATTGCCATTCATACTGCAAAAAAGTTCTTACAATTATAAAACCAGTAAACAAAAACATTATCGAGATGGTTACAATAGCAACACCTCAGACCAGGGCATAGATTGAGGAATTCAAAAGTGACCTTGTCCAGAATCTTTCAGGCCTTTCGAAACATTCTGGTATGCTTTCTTTCGCGATCACAACCGCCGGGATCCTCACGGATGTCCTCCTCCCTCCGATAGGCAGCAAGTATTGTAGACTGTTGAAAAGCTTGAAGCAGGAGATCGATAAGGTTATCTCGCCTTCTCTTTGAGATTAGGCTCATCAAATACACCGAGTGCACCTTATCCCCGGCGGCATCCAACGCCCCAAGTGGCACACCAGTACAGAACAAGGGAAGCGCTTCCCAGATTGCTCCCATGATAAGCTTCAAGAGAGAGGAACGTCGAGGAAGCAGTCTACCATCATATGCGTCGAAGCGACTCATGATTTCGGCACACTCGGCGTTTGTGAATTCTCGATTCTGAGAACGTCCGAGTGAGCGGATGTCTCTGTAAGAGATAATCTCGTCGAGATCATACATATGAGCGTCCATTATTCCTGAAAAAAGAAAATCAACAAAAATTAGCGGACAGATTGATTAAGCAAATTCTTATTAAAAAAATAGGCACAGGAAGTTAAACTCCTCGAGAGCAATGCTCTGCAGACAGGAGTGACACCTGTCGAAATCAATTATGAAGGGAATTTAAAGAAATTCCCCGAGAACACTGAAAGCCTTGCTCTGAGAAGACGATATAATTCATCGGAAAATAAAATTCCATTTTTTTTAATCTTCAAGATCCATAAAAAAAACTCTTAAGAGTTCTTCTATATGATCTGAAAGGAGCAAAGCTCCATTAATGGATTAAGAAATCATAAGCAAGATCTTTTTAGATCTATGATTCCAAGAGAGAAAAGCTCTATTAATAAAACCCTAAAAAGGATTTTCTTTAGATCAAAGATCTATGAAAAGCAAAGCTCTGTTGATGGGTGAAACCCTAAAAGATGTCTCAAAAAGATTTAATCTTTTACCTAATCCGACAAATTTCTGTCCTTAAAAATTCTTAAGAAGAAGAGCTATGCTCTGAACAAAATTCTCAAAGAAGATGATAATCATCTAGAGGACCAAAGGTCCTATTTATAGGCGCGGAACCGCCTCCTCAACTTCTGAGTTGATCCAAAGGCTCAGATGTTGCCACCGCTGCACTCACGTGTGCGCCACGTGAGCGCAACGGTGGGGGGCATTTGTTTCCCCCAATCAGAGCAAAGCTCTGTTTTGAATTTCAAAATTCAAAAATTGAAGCAACGCTTCAGATCCCTTGCCCTGCGCGCTACGCGCCACGTGTCAAAAGCAGACACGCAGAGCCAGGGGCGCTGCGCCCAAGGCAGCGCATCCCCAATCAGAGCAAAGCTCTATTTCAAAATTCAAATTTTAAAACTGAAGCAACGCTTCAGATCCCTTGCGCTCTGCGCTGCGCGCCACGTGTCGAGCGCAGGCGTGCAAGCGCAGTTGCGCTGCATGCCATGTGAGCTCAACGGTGGGGGACATTTGTTTCCCCTAATCAGAGCAAAGCTCTGTTTTGAATTTCAAAATTCAAAAATTGAAGCAACGCTTCAGATCCCCTGTGTGCCACGTGTCAAAAGCAGACACGCTAGCGCCAGGAGCGCTGCGCCCAAGACAGCGCACCCCCAATCACGGCAAAGCTCTATTTCAAAATTCAAATTTTAAAACTGAAGCAACGCTTCAGATCCCTTGCGCTCTGCGCTGCGCGCCACGTGTCGAACGCAGGCGCGCTAGCGCAGTTGCGTTGCGCGCCACGTGTCAAACGCAGGCGCGCTCGCGCCAATTGCGCCAGCGCTGGAATTTAAAGAATTCCCCACCGTTAGATCAAAAGATCTAATAATAATAATAAATTATTAATTAATCAGAATTAAAATTCTGTTCTAGAAAGATCTTTCAAATCTTATTAAAATAAGAAAATTATCTTCTGTAAAACAGAACCCTAGGATCAAAGATCCAACGGTGGGGAAATATCCCCAAATCAATCAGAGAAAGATCTCTTCAACTAACTTAACAAATCAATTGGCCCTATATAAAGGCCCCAAGACTTCAAGTCTCGCATGGAGAGAACCCTCTGCAAACTTTGAGAGAAGAACTCAAAGAGAAAGAAAGGCAAGCTTTTGAAGAAAGAAGAACATTTTCTTCATCTTTAAAGGTAAAGAATTATATTCTTGAAGAACAGAGATGAAATCATCCCATTAAAAA
This sequence comes from Agapanthus africanus, assembly GCA_030015575.1. Lineage (NCBI taxonomy): Eukaryota > Viridiplantae > Streptophyta > Magnoliopsida > Asparagales > Amaryllidaceae > Agapanthus > Agapanthus africanus. The sequence continues at coordinate 20,624,566 of JASDDO010000016.1, read as the reverse complement.
AGAAGAATCATCTTCTAAAAAGATCAGAGATCTAAGAACAAGACCAAGATCTTCAATAGAAAAGAAAAAGATCAAAAGGATCTAATTATAAAAGATTAAAAGAAGTAATTTACTTCATTAGCAGATCTTTTGATCTATAAAGGCAGAGCCTTTTGATAAGAACAAGAACTTTGGTTCTTGAATCTTGAGGCAAAGCCTCTTTTAAGAGAACAAAAAACTTGTTCTTTGATCTTAATTTGATCAAAAATGCGCTCTGCGCTATTGGACAGTGCCTTGCACTCTTGAATTGCGCCTTTGCGCTTATTGGACTGGCGCACAGCACCAAAACGCGCCACGTGTCAACCACAGAACCGTTTGCGCTTTGCGCTTCTAAAAATAGCACACTGCGCTCTTGGACTGGCGCACTGCGCCAGAGCACGCCACGTGTCACTCACTGGCACACCCATAAATTGGCGCAGTGCACTTATAAAGCGCAATGCGCTAACAGACTTGCGTTTAGCGCTGAGCGTGACACGTGTCACCTTTGCATGCGCTAGCGCAATGCGCTCTTTGATTGGCGCAAAGCGCCTGACAAGCCACGTGGCGCACTATCAGACCACTATTTTGCCCCTGATAAATGCTATGCATTTAATTACATCCAATGTCAGAGCCCAATGCTATGCATTATTAAAAGGGCAGAGCCCAAATAAAGGCCTAACAGGCCAAACATGAATAAAATGTTAAACATTTTTAACTGGACTTAGCCCAATTCTGGCCATAAGTCCTCAATATAAATTGAACTGAGCACAACTGCTCTTCCATTCAATTTACACCCGGTTCGAGAGTACATCTCTTCACTCCTCTGATATCTGTCGTTGTAATCCCTCAACGTCGTCAGAGAGGTGACGAGTCCCGACAACCATACATTACTACGGACTGTGGGGTCCTTAAACTCATGGACTATGACGTCTTTAACCTCGACCGTGATGTCTTAAAACTAATGTCGGACTGTGGAGTCCTTAAATCCACGGACTATGATATCCTTAACCTTGACCGTGATGTCTTAAAACTAATATCGGGCTGTGGAGTCCTTAAATCCATGGACTATGATGTCCTTAACCTTGACCGTAATGTCTTAAAACTAACACCGGACCATGAAGTCCTTAAACTTACGGACTATGATGTCCTTAACCTCGACCGCAATATCTTAAAACTAACATTGGACCGTAATGTCTTTAAACTACTTATCGACTGCAATGTCACTAAACTAAACAACAGAGCCCAATTGCTCTCTTGTTGGATCTAAACGATCCCGTTAAGTTGATCTTAGTCTAAAATTAGACTAACGTGTCATTAACAAACGTTTAAGTTGATCTTAGTCTCAAATAAGGCTAACGTATCCTTAAACACAACCCCCCAAATCCAAATCCAATAAAGATACGGATTTGGACTAGTCCACGTCCTACAGGAGATAGCATAACTTAGTCTCTGTATACAATCCACGGGCAACCGAATACAAAACAAACACCCACGACACGAAGTGGCCATATGGAGAAGTAGAAAGTTGTTACCGCGATGCGGTAGCGTAATTAACTGCAGGGGCTTGCGCCTGCAGGGAAGAGCGTCCCCACAATCAAAAACCCTTCAAACGAGGGGGAATCTGACAAAGTCTGCTACATCGGCCGCATCCGTTTAAACCTTCGATACATGGTGCCATAAATCAACTTAGCATCTTCGGAGAGGTGGACGGATAGCACTAATTAGAATCTGCCCCCAGATTCAAGAAAGACAGTCCAGTCTTCCCGGCTTCCGGCGGTGAACATGTTAGTTATATGTATGCCCTAGAGGCCATTACTGTACATATGATGTATATTGTAGTGGATGCTGGGACATATGTAGGGAGGACTTTCTTGCTCGACATGATAGTATGCTATCTGGTTACACTTTACCTTAACGTGTATACTGTTTGTCTCTCTGTTACATGTTGGTAAAGCCCTTAGGATGTGTACTTGATTACCTGAACTATGATGCGGATCATACTAGTGGGGTCATGGTAGTCTATAAGTACATCCTTCAAAGTCCCTAGTCGTGGGTGTATCGAGACGGGGCATCGATATACCAGAGTAGACTAGCGTATACCTTCTCGACCCATACAGATGGGCGATGGATGATCCCATATCCATTGGTGTTTGACATCAGAGATGATATACGGGTGCTCAGTGGAGACTGGGTACACTGGACGGACTCGCCGAGAACTCCCAGATGGTATTATACCTCACGTCAGATGGCAGTTCTCTGGTGACACTGGTACAGAGTAGTCTGTTGACCCGAGATCGTCATAGAGTCTTGTGTGGTTCCCACTGTGCTTTGATTTCCACCTTACCACGTCCAAGAGGGCGTGCAAAACGGTGGTTTTTGGGTACAGTCCCGAATCACATGGAGGCAATGAGCGATAGGAGGGGATTCGTCTCTCCCGGTATAGGGAGTTGATGTTGCGCTGTGTTCGATTGGCTATAACCGGAAATCCCTGGCCAGGGTTGCTGAGATTTACTGGTAAGTGTTACCAGTAGTTTCTCGAACTGTTATAGACCTCATATCGACACGACTTATCGAGCTATTGGGGTCTGACGTTTACCACCCCTAGGCGAGATATGCGACATATCAGACGATCAGACCGGACTGTACGGTAAGTGTTACTGGTTGGATTCACAGGAGTATGAGCGGGCTTGCTCGTCGATCTTCTGATCTCTCAATACCCGGATGGCCGTTACGTTTAGCAGACCGCTTGCGGCTTGTGGGTGCTTGATATGATCATCATCTGCTGCCGGCGTATTGACGAGTCTTTAGAGTCCTACACAGAGCTTTCCTGGCTCAAGCGAAATGAAATAGGAGCACATATGAGATATGTGCGGGACCGAGAATAATACCAGTATGTGATACTGTATTCGATTCTCGCGATTTGTAACATTGATCGGTTATATGCGTTATAGCCGGGTTATCGGATCAAGTGTTGATTCGATAAGTTGTTACTATTGATATTAGTCGGTTATATGTGATATGACCGGTTCATTAAATCAAGTGTTGATTTAATGATTTAATGTATAATTATATATATTTGATATATCACTTTACATTAACTAATATAGGTTCACTTAAAAAGGATTTTCTCACTTGGTGTGCACATTGTATATGTGATATACTTTTGTGCATTTGATTGTATCATGTTTGATGATACATGATAGTTTGGTATATGGTTTAAACCATGGTTGGTCAATGGTTAGGGTTTCTTTTGCTTCATTTACTTATTCATTTATTTATTTATTCATTATTGAAAGAAATAAAATGGTGTCCAATTTTGGATTATCCTTGAAGCTTCATGAAGCTTTGAAATGGTTGACCATTTTGTTTCTTTCTCTAACCCTAACCATTCAACCTAACCTTAGTTAATTCTCTACACCTAACTATGGTTGAGATTATGATAAGTATCCTTTTATTTTCTATTTTGAAAATAACTAATGAACTTATCATAATATTCATCTTCTTCTTCTTGTTCTTCTTCAAGAAGAAAACCTAGCTTCATCAATGGTGATTTGATGAAAAAGAGTGAGAAATCCAATTCTAAAGTGAACCCACTTCCTATTTCTTCATCCTCTACCTCTTGCCAAGTAGTATAGGGTGTTTTCTTCACAAGTTTCATGACTTGGTGAAGTTGGAGCTTGATCTAGTGATGCCTCGACGTAGATCATCTTCGGCATCGACGTCGACGACCTAGCCCGCCCATTTCTCCGATGAAGCCGATGCTAGAGTCATGGATTCGATTTGGACAGCGGAGAGGACTTCATCACGGAGCTATGGAGGTGGAGGACCGGATCTACAAAGGTTGTATTTCCGTTCTCTTAGTAAAGTAGTTTACTAGTTCTTGTTTCGCCTAAAATTCTAGTTAACGATCCGTACTAGGGTTTCTCGGCACCGTAAAATTTGAAATTGGCATGGTTGATACTTTGTGAGACTTCATTAGTGTGCCTAGGAACCCTACAGTGGTATCAGAGCCTAGCTAGAGCCTTAGGCGACGCGTAGACGGAGTTAGAAGTCCGATCGAACCAAAACCTAACCCGGAAAATGCTCTCTGGACTTTTTTTAAAAACTGGGTTTTTTCCAGATTAAAAATTCTTAAAAAATTCAGCAGGAAATTCTAAGAATTACAATGCAAAATTTATCAAGTGATGCTGCTACAGTGCGGCGGAACCGCGGCAAAAGCTTGGCTTCTGCGGCGGTTCCGCGGCCAATAAATGTGATCACTGTTTAATTTTTGCACAGTAATTCATGTTTTCAGGTTCTGAGTTTTCTGGGAATTTTTAATATTTATTCAAGAGTTGAATTTTCTGGGGTTGTTTTGGGGATTCGACTATTCGATCGGATTGTCAAACTTTGTCCGTGTGTTTATCCGGATAATTCCGAATATGTTAAAAAGTTCGACCGGATATAAATACCCAATTTTTCCCCTGTCGGGAAATTTCCAAGTGTTGGATTTTTCCGTAGTTTAACGACATTCTAAGTAGTGCAAGTAACTAGATGGACCCTCTAGAAGACAACAAACCTTAACTCGATTATGTGACCGTCTTGAACTGCCCTTTGAACCTTCGGGTTTGGGGCAGTACGGCGTGCCACATGTGAGGCGTTGGCTTGACCCTTCTACGGCTGGACCGTTGATACTGAGGCACGAAGTGAATGTTTTTAAACTTATTTCATGTGTTGAGCTGGTTTGGAAAACTTGGGTGTTCGATTGTTCGATCGGAAAGTTTGACATTTTCTATTTATCCGGAATGGGATACAATACTTGGAATCCACAAATAGTTATGAGATAACTGAATGAATGTTATAAATCTAGCGGTTTAGTCTCAAATGATCGGTTGCCACGGAATTTTTGATGTGATCAAAAGTCCGTCGCAATCACGTAGCGTACGCGGATACTCGCCGGGTAAACTTAATAGACAGCCTCACTCCATAGCCCCGACCAAGTGACTGTAGGAGAATCCCGTCGCCGAAAGCATCCGTTCGGGTGCTCGCGGCAGCGGTGTTCCACCTTGGTGCACTTCGTCGACGGCATCGGGGGTGCGGCCGCCTACTAAAGTTTGCGACGAGCATTCGATCAGTTTTTCGGGAATCTTGTTGAATTGCCCGACTTGATATTGAAAAGCGTTTTCGATAATGAGACTAAAATGCGGGGTTTATAATTGTTAGGCATGCGATGTCTAAGTAATTCATTTGATTAGGCATGTGATGTCTAAAGAGGTTGCGGATTCCAACTGTTGTAGTTTTACACTTTCTTTTTTGTGACCGTAAGTGTAATATGTGATATCGCCGGTTTCGTTGCTATATGTCAACGACAATTGGGATGTGCATATTTACTTACGTTGATGACATGTGATGTTATGTGTTGCTGGATATGTTATATTGGATCGTCGTGTTTGAATAGCCGGGGTTTTTTATGTGAGATGAGTGTTTTTCATTTTCATTCATGTAAAAACTTGTATGTAATATTCTTTTATTGGGGCACTTCCAGGTTGCGGAAGTTGTCACCGTTGATGTATATTATTTACTTTTCCGCACTAGAATAGACCCAAGCAGGAGGGCACAAGTAACCGGGTTCTGGAGTCCAGTGGGAGACCAACTCGAGGAGTCGAGTCCGGGTCTCCTAACTCTAGAATTGGTATGGTTGCTTGCCGCTCTCGTAGGGGTCTAGGGGTGTGGGTTTGGCTATTCATCGCGACCGTGGAATCCGTGTTTTATACTGGCTCGTATTAAAAACACGAACGTCCTAGTATATCCAATATTTCATATGATTCTTCTGCTGCGATATCTGTGATGTGATCATTTGATGTTCTGTGATAAATACTGTATATAGTATATATGATATATTATATAGACGTTACTTATGTTTTACACCCGCGCTAGCCCTGCCCCGCTCTGCCGTTAGTTACCTAACCTAACGGTGCACGAGAGGACATCGAGGCGAATGCGGATGGCATAAGTGTACGTCGTATTTATCTGTGATGATTAGGTACTTAAATGATGGGACTTCATTAATATGATTAATGAAAGTAAAAGAAACCTAAAGATGTTGTAGAATCGAATTTCAAAATAAAATAGGTAGCTACAGTTCTTGCTTTGCACAGTGATGTATATGATATATCCCGCACCTTATTCGATAAGGAAAGGACCGAGATCCCTTCACCGGGAGTGACTCCTTTAGCAATAACTGGCAGATGCTACACACTCGGTTTGTCTTTTGATTGCTTTTAAGAGTTTTTGCTTTGCACAGTGATATATATGATATATCCCGCACCTTATTCGATGAGGAAAGGACCGACGATCCCTTCACCGGGAGTGACTCCTTTAGCAAAACTAGAAAAGCCTCAAAAACACTCCATTTCAAAATCATTCGATCCTACAACGATATCAAGTTCATTACGCAATAGGTTTTCAGAAAAACCTGTCGTAGCCCTCCGTCATTTCAGATAAGTAGTAGTTAGTATTCGTGCTGCGTTTGTTGGCCTTTGTCAAGGCGTAGTGTGCGGTAGCTAACTGGTGCTTATCTGCTTATGCATATGATGCAGATTGAGTTAGGGTAGTCGTGCGACCTTGTTGGCCTTTGTCAAGGGCCGTGCGGGTGGGTTTAATTCAATCAAGAAATGACGGGTTGAACTTGACTAGCATCCTATGGTTTGTTGGCCTTTGTCAAGGTCATAGGAGGTTAGGGGCAATATTATCGGGAATTTCAAGTGTTGAAATTTGCAATGAGATTGCATACCTTCTATGAGATAGTTGGATCCCGATACCCGCTGCGAGTAATTGTTACTCCTGGGAGAGTTTTACACATTACAATTAGCTGATCAAGTAGGTGTCTAGAAAGGTGTCAACGGGGTTACGCCTCTGGGAAAACGAGGTTTACATTAATTAGGTTCGTGCGAAAGCACGGGGGACCTCCCTCAAAGTACCGACACTGGCCTGGCTGAAAGATTGGCGAACTTGTAGTGTGTAATTAATCCCGGCTAGTCTTTCATTTTAGGGTTTGAAGGAAGATTTGATAAAAACAGTGGGAGCCATCCTGATTAGATAAAATAATAACCAATCTGATCTTGCTAGAGCGCACGCAGAGTGTTTTCTTCTCTCTCTCTCCTGGTAGCGACCAAGTCACGCCTTAATCAAGATAATAATACGGATTATTGACCGAACCCGCTTGTTATACACAGCTGGGGAACGTTGGTCCCGCTCCAACTTATAATTGTTATAAGACAGAGCAGGAAATTGGGGATTACCAGAATTCTCGTGCCGCCCAAACGAAGAAAGTGCATATGATGCATCTCCTTCGGGTGTGTTCGTTACACAGAACTGTTTCTCAATATCCTCTACGTCCTGGGTATATGATACCGGATCAGGATCCCAGATATATAATCTGTTACATAGGGCTACAGATAGGTAGAGAACTGAGAACGGGTGATAAGTTTCATGAGGCAGAAAACGGGGCAAGTGTTGCAGCCAAGTCTGTTGGTCACTGTCACCCTGTATTACAAATACATTGATTCTGAACGAATGTTATTAGATACCGAACCTGATATACAAAATCATATCAGTCTCTTTATTAGTAAAGAAATGATAAAATTTTGTATTGTTGGATAATGTTTTGAACATTTCCTATATCAAAAGTTGATCGGTTCAGGCACGTTATCTAAAAGCATTGATGTTCTAAATCAAACTACAGTTCTTAGTATACGGAACACACACAAGAGGAAGAGTTCACATATGAACGAATCCTTCTTGAGGTATTGTAGACTAGGTCATATCAATGCGACCCGACTAGCTAAAGTTACATTTAGATGTATATTTAAATCAGTTTGAATTTACATCTTGTGAAACTTGCCAGTCATGTCACAAAGATTAGATGACCGTAGCTCTGTTTACTGGAAACAGAGAAAGAGTTAGTGAACTCTTGGGATGATACATGTTGATGTATGTAGGTCCCCTGTCTACACATGCCAAGACCGGTCCTTTGTACTTCATTACATTCTCTGATAATCTCTCAAGATTCAGACATATGTTCCTGTTGAAACACAAGTCCGAATCTTTTGAGATATTCACAGAATATAAGTTAGAAGTAGAGAACCAATATACGGGTAAAAGTATTATGTCCTTTGATATGATCAAGGAGGAGAATACTAAAGCATGGAATTCCTGGGCTATTCTAATGGAGAATGAGATTCTCTCTCAGCATTACTCCTCCGAATACACCATAGCCAGATGGTATATCGGGACGGAGCAATCACACCCTATGTGATAAGGTGTGCTCTATGATGAGTACTACTGAGTTACCTTTTTCCTGTTGGGTGTTATGCACTTGAGAAGTCTGCATACCTATTGAATAGGGTTCCAATCAAATCAGTTGCCTACCGCTTCATATGTGATATGGAAAGGGAAGAGCCCATCTCTTAAGTTAGTTAAGATTTGGGGTTGTCCGGCTTATGTCTAAAAGCAAAATCCGGACAAGCTCGAGGCAAGGTCTGTTATGTAGAACTGGAAATGTTCCAGCTATACAAACTGCAGCTGATGATTTGAAAGAACCAAAGGATTCAGTAGATTCCAACGAATCTCAGCCTCTCCGCCGATCTAGTAGGGTTCCTCACCCACCTGAGAGATACTTCGGTTTCTCTATGACAGTGGGAGTGAGGAATGCATCATGAGATGATGACCCAACTAGTTTCGAGCTGGCCATCAAGAGTGGGACTCTGTAAGAATGGCTGGATGCTTAGCGATCTGAGATGGAATCCTTATACACCAACAAAGTATGGACTTTAGTTGCAATATCTGAAGGGTTAAATCCCCATCAGGAGCAAGTATATCTTGAGAAGATTACTTGGTGTACATGGAAAAGTTGAGACTTTCAAAGCTAGACTTGTTAAAAGTTTGCATCATTTACCAGGCGTGGATTATGATGAAACCTTTTTCAAGTATCTATGCTTAAGTCCATCCAGATCCTACTTGCCACGGCTACATACCATGACTACGATATCTGGCGGTTCGGTGTCATGACTGCTTTTCTGAATGATGTTTTAGAAGAGTGCGTCTATAAGTACACGGCCAGAGGGCCTCGTAGAAAGTGGGAGCAGCGGAAACGTGTGCAAGATGATTTATGTGATAAAGCAGGCATCGCGGAGTTGGAACATCTGTTTTGATGAGTTAGTCAAACAGTTTGACATCATCAAAATGGTAGATGAACCTTGTATATACAAAAAGGTTGTAGGGAGTATGGTAGTGATCCTCGTAGAGTACGTGGATGACATACTCTTGATAGGGAAGGAGTTTCCTATACTACGCTCGGTCAATCTCCGCTTATCACATGGATTCTCCATATAGGATCAGAGTGATACCTCCTAAATCCTGGGTTTTGGATCTATGAGATAGATCTAATTGGATATTAGGATACTCACTAGTTGTAGTGAGATGGTATCAATCGATCCTGGGGAGAATCACTGGAAAGGTTCCAGGCTGATAAGGACGACTGAATGTCAGTCGCGGGCATTGTCTTTACCCACAGTAAAGGGACGGTATGTTGGAAGAGTTCCAAGCTAGATACCGTGGCATACTAGACGATAAAGGCTGAATACATCGCTACTTAAGATGCTACCAAAGAGGCAGTCTGGATGTATACATGTTCATGAGATGAACTTAGTTCCTCCCATTGTATGACAATGGAGTTGTGGCTTATGCCAAGGAACGTCCGTCCCATCAGTGATCCAGACATATTCTAAGACAGTATCACCTGATCATGGAGATGGTTGATCTCCAGGCTGATCGAGGTAAGGAGAGCAGACTCAGAGGACAACACGGCGGATCCACTCACAAAGGCCTATTCCCAGAGAGAGACTTTTATGGGATGGTTGAGTATGAGATACTACAACCACTGCTACAGATGGCCCTAGTGCAAGTGGGAGATTGTTAGTTATATGTATGCCCTAGAGGCCATTACTATACATATGATGTATATTGTATTGGATGCTGGGACATATGTAGGGAGGACTTTCTTGCTCGACATGATAGTATGCTATCTGGTTACACTTTACCTTAACATGTATACTGTTTGTCTCTCTGTTACATGTTGGTAAAGCCCTTAGGATGTGTACTTGACTACCTGAACTATGATGCGGATCATACTAGTGGGGTCATGGTAGTCTATAAGTGCATCCTTCAAAGTCCCTAGTCGTGGGTGTATCGAGACGGGGCATCGATATACCAGAGTACACTAGCGTATACCTTCTCGACCCATACAGATGGGCGATGGATGATCCCATATCCATTGGTGTTTGACATCAGAGATGATATACGGGTGCTCAGTGGAGACTGGGTACACTGGACGGACTCGCCGAGAACTCCCAGATGGTATTATACCTCACGTCAGATGGCAGTTCTCTGGTGACACTGGTACAGAGTAGTCTGTTGACCCGAGATCGTCATAGAGTCTTGTGTGGTTCCCACTGTGCTTTGATTTCCACCTTACCACGTCCAAGAGGGCGTGCAAAATGGTGGTTTTTGGGTACAGTCCCGAATCACATGGAGGCAATGAGCGATAGGAGCGGATTCGTCTCTCCCGGTATAGAGAGTTGATGTTGCGCTGTGTTCGATTGGCTATAACCGGAAATCCCTGGCCAGGGTTGCTGAGATTTACTGGTAAGTGTTACCAGTAGTTTCTCGAACTGTTATAGACCTCATATCGACACGACTTATCGAGCTATTGGGGTCTGACGTTTACCACCCCTAGGCGAGATATGCGACATATCAGACGATCAGACCGGACTGTACGGTAAGTGTTACTGGTTGGATTCACAGGAGTATGAGCGGGCTTGCTCGTCGATCTTCTGATCGCTCAATACCCGGGTGGCCGTTACGTTTGGCAGACCGCTTGCGGCTTGTGGGTGCTTGATATGATCATCATCTGCTGCCGGCGTATTGACGAGTCTTTAGAGTCCTACACAGAGGTTTCCTGGCTCAAGCGAAACGAAATAGGAGCACATATGAGATATGTGCGGGACCGAGAATAATACCAGTATGTGATACTGTATTCGATTCTCGCGATTTGTAACATTGATCGGTTATATGCGTTATAGCCGGGTTATCGGATCAAGTGTTGATTCGATAAGTTGTTACTATTGATATTAGTCGGTTATATGTGATATGGCCGGGTCGTTAAATCAAGTGTTGATTTAATGATTTAATGTATAATTATATATATTTGATATATCACTTTACATTAACTAATATAGGTTCACTTAAAAAGGATTTTCTCACTTGGTGTGCACATTGTATATGTGATATACTTTTGTGCATTTGATTGTATCATGTTTGATGATACATGATAGTTTGGTGTATGGTTTAAACCATGGTTGGTCAATGGTTAGGGTTTCTTTTGCTTCATTTACTTATTCATTTATTTATTTATTCATTATTGAAAGAAATAAAATGGTGGCCAATTTTGGATTATCCTTGAAGCTTCATGAAGCTTTGAAATGGTTGACCATTTTGTTTCTTTCTCTAACCCTAACCATTCAACCTAACCTTAGTTAATTCTCTACACCTAACTATGGTTGAGATTATGATAAGTATCCTTTTATTTTCTATTTTGAAAATAACTAATGAACTTATCATAATATTCATCTTCTTCTTCTTGTTCTTCTTCAAGAAGAAAACCTAGCTTTCATCAATGGTGATTTGATGAAAAAGAGTGAGAAATCCAATTCTAAAGTGAACCCACTTCCTATTTCTTCATCCTCTACCTCTTGCCAAGTAGTATAGGGTATTTTCTTCACAAGTTTCATGACTTGGTGAAGTTGGAGCTTGATCTAGTGATGCCTCGACGTAGATCATCTTCGGCATCGACGTCGTCGACCTAGCCCACCCATTTCTCCGATGAAGCCGATGCTAGAGTCATGGATTCGATTTGGACAGCGGAGAGGACTTCATCACGGAGCTATGGAGGTGGAGGACCGGATCTACAAAGGTTGTATTTCCGTTCTCTTAGTAAAGTAGTTTACTAGTTCTTGTTTCGCCTAAAATTCTAGTTAACGATCCGTACTAGGGTTTCTCGGCACCGTAAAATTTGAAATTGGCATGGTTGATGCTTTGTGAGACTTCATTAGTGTGCCTAGGAACCCTACAGAACAGGTCTCTTCTAGTCGGAAAATACAGTCACAAACTGGACTAATCGAGATTGTGAATCTCTAGTCCAAGCTGACATGCACTATCCGGAAGTGGTAAGGAAAGAATGAGGAAATGGAGGAAAAAGTGTTGTTAACCAAAACATTCACAACAACAAATATCACACAAAAAGGTATAACAAGAACACAAACAAGAGATACTACACACACCTAAACAATCTAGGGTTACCTAGGTCAACTAGACCTGCTAAAAAAACTTGCTTTATGAAGTAAAAATGTACCGCGAAATGGGCCCAAGATAGACTGATCGAGAAGCCAGGTAAGTGCAGAGAAGAAGGGAGGTTGTCCCTTACTTTCGCGAGATTCCTTAATTCGAATAACCTTCTCTCTTTCGGCGGTTGTGCCTTTCACACTTTCCTAGACACTTCTTGAACAATGTACCGATAGGCGGTGTTCGAAATACACTTAACTTTCCCTAGTGAGCGCGAAGTCCTTAGAGGCTGAAAGTCTAATTTCTTTTAATGTTAATGGGGGTGTGAAAAATATGCTCGTTCTTTGTGGTTTGTGGGCCATGGAGAAGGGTGATGAAATCCCTTACCGTATCTTATTGGGGTTCTTTTGCCCTTAAGTCCGTATTAAAGTTATGCAATGCGCAATTCAATGAAAAAGTTTGTTCAACACATCACACAATCATTTTTTATGTTTAAAAGCGGCGCTGCAACAAAATACGGGTTAGTTCCTTTGGCGTTTGGCAATGTGCTTCCAAAGAATCCTGCAAAGATAGAGTAGTGGACGCATCGGATTTAAGAAGAAGGTGTTTTAAGGAATACGTACCGATGAATTTTTGGGTTAAGAAACCCCCGTTTGACTTGAAGCCGTTCGGCTCGAAAGGTTCGCTTGCGTGGGTCAATCTACCCGGATCTTTGGCACTGTATCCTGTTATCACCTTGGCTTTGAGCACACCCCTTTCTTCGCACAATCGCTATTCGCAAATTCCTTGTATCTGAAAATGTCGTAAAAACGGTGATTTTAGTATGAAAATCGATATGTGTAGCAAAATCCCTGCATACTAAAAATAATATAAATCAAACAATACAATTGAGACAATAATTGAGCAATAGAGAACAGGAGAAAATTTGGAAGCAAAAGGAAGACTCGGCAGAAGGAATGACGTGATATCTCGTTCCTTTGTATATGAAGAAGACGCTCCATCAGTATCGGAAAGAGACATTGATAAGCAGGGAGTAGATGCTGTTTAAAATGCCCAGTACTTCCTGCAAAACAACCCGATTGGCACGATGATAGATGAAAAAGTCCAAGAAGGTAAAAATAGTCTAAGGCGTGAAGTGTCCATGCAAACAAAGGACAAGCAGCAACGTCTCAGCAAATAAGAGTTGGAAGGGGTGAGTTATGCAACTTCGTGATCGAATGAGAATGTTGGACCGAACAATCCTTAAATTAGAAATTCGCCTCAAATATGGCGATAATGGACCGAAACGTCCCTAAAATAATGTGTCGCCTCAAACATGGCGCATTGCTCCAAATACGGCGATATCCTCTTTTGAGATCTATATTACAATCGAAGTCCCAACGGCAAAAGTTGCAACTCAAGTCCTACCGGCTGCTCCAGCAATGATGCCACCCCCAAGTACCACCGGCAAATAGATGGATCACCTGCGGCGAAACTATTCTCGAGAGTTTCATCGTAAAAAAAAACGGTATATCCACAAGCAAAATGGGCATGGTTGAAAACCCGAAAGGGCGCCGCGAGTAAAAACAGCAGGATTGCCGACAAGTTTGTGAAATCCCGGAAGGGTGCAATCTCGTTAAAAAAACAGTATGTCCATAAGCTAAATGGGCATGGATGAAAACCCGAAAGGGCTTCGTGAGTAAAAACAGCAGGGCTACCGGCGAGTTTGTGAAAACCCGAAAGGGCGCAGACTCGTAAAAAATTCATGTGCACTTGCAAGGTCCTCTCGACCTTATGAGGAGAAAATACCTGCGTGAGATCCTTACGACTCACAAAAGAAGCAAAAAACTTAGGGATCCTCACAATTCCTAAAGAGAAATTACACTTACGAGATCCTCATGACTCGTAAGGAGAATTCCACTTATGAGACCCTCACGGCTCATAAGATTCAAAAGCCCTAAGCTACAGGGATCTAAACCCGTTCTTAAGCCATCACATTCCCCAAGTTGCCCTACAAGCGGTCAATATTGACCCTTGTATACAATCCACGGGCACAAATAAACGTTCCCTCACCCAGTTCCACCCATGGCGCGAAATTTCCCCATTCGGTGAACAACACTTGTAGGTCATCTCGACTTACAAGGAGAAAATACTCTTGTAAGATCTGTTGAAAACTCACGGTGTCATGCTTTTGTCGAGTTTGGTTTAATTAAGATATGTCGATTTTGTTTGATGAAAATAGGGCATGATGTGAGTCTCAAGTTTTAAAAATACCGCAAGTGCACTGTGCGTTGATGCAAGCCAGCAAGTACGGGTTGAACCACAAGGAGTGGATATCACGACGTCATTTTGAGTTATGGAACAATGGGTTGGAAATGGATGTTTGTCACGTTTTTACAATAATTAAATGAAGAAAAGTTTAGGGTTGTTTAGAGAAAACTTAGGCTAAGGTTTGGTGTGGTTGAAATACGGCTTTTACCCCAACTCTCCGTTTTGATTCAAGGCTCATTTTTAGCATGAAACAAATGCGGAATTAGTTAAATGAAGATAGCAAGCATAGAACATATGCATGTATGCTATATGTCCTATCTACCTAGTTTTCAACACTTAACTTAATTTCGTATTCCTTTCAACTTCAAATCATAATATAGCAACAATAAAATGCAAAGAAGGAATAAGATATATGTTAAAGATTGATTTGCAACCATTCAAAACAATATATCTTATCAAGCAAAACATAATATAATTGCATAATTAAGAAAGGAAGTGTAAAATGCAAGAATAAAAAGGGAGGGGTTGGAAGAAAAACCATTCCACGACCTACCTCACCATAGCCCAAGAACAAACCACCCACACATCATAAATTGAAATAACAATAAAGAAGAAAAAGCAAAAAGAGAAGAGAACAAGAATCAACTTGATATAATGAAGCCTTTATTGCAATGGTTCCAAGTACAAACAAGTGAATTCAAATACCAAAATATAATCTTGCAAGCTTAAGGGAGAGGTTGCATGACTAGAGGAAGACAAGGAATTCACACTAAAGGTTACAAGATCACTAGTTGCAATTTTTACAAACTTTTTCTCTCACACAAAGTAGCGCCCTCTAACTTGCCCAAAGGCCTGGTATTTATAGGCTCAAAACAAAATTAAACAAATAATAAAAATGAGATGATATGACTGCAAGGAGGGGACACTTGGTGCTTCATATCACATCACATCTTTTAGCATTAAATGCACATCACCCTCATTTCTGCTCCTTTTGTGCCAAGCTAGCCCCCTCATCATAGTCTAGTGCATATGCATTGTGTAGGACCAAAAATTGTGTATGCAATATTGTTTACATAAGATCTCAATGGATATCGATCGGTTTTCTATTCCATTTGCAGTGTCAGCTCCCAAACGTTATATCCGTGATTTTGAGTGTCTTTCCAGTCTTTTATTACTAACACTTGTAATCTGTGATTACTGAGTAAACACTGGTTAAAAGTACCGATGTATACAAAAATAGATAACAAATGAGTGGTATTAAAATGCAATTTTCTGTGATGAAAAAGATCCTTACGACTTACAAGAGAAGATATCACTTAGGAATCCTCATGACTCCTAAGGAGAAAATACACCTACGAGATCCTCACGACTCGTAGGGAGAAATACCTTTATGAGACCCTCACGACTCATGAAGTCAAAAAGCCTTAGTCGGCAGGATCCTAATCCTGTTTGCTAAGCCACCTTTGTTCAAATCAGCAAAGGCAAATGATGATTCGCTCCTGCTAACATTCTAGTGGTAGCGATGCTGATGCCTAAATTGGTAACAAATTCCAAATCCTCTCAAGGCAAATGATAATTCGCTCATGGCAATATCCCAGTGGTAGCGATGCTGATGCCTAAATTGGTAGCAAATCCCAAGTCCTCTCATGGCAAATGATGATTCGCTCCTGGCCATATTCCAGTCGCAGCGATACTGATGCTAAGATTGGTCTCAGATCTCAAGTTCCATACTCGCAATAAAAATCAACGAGCTAAAAATGCAAATGAAATAGCCGAAATGATGGGGCAACTCGCAATAAAAATCAGCAAGTAAAATATATGCATATAAAAATAGCCGAAATGTTTGGGCAACTCACAATAAAAGCAGCGGGTAAAAAAAAGAAAAGAAAAATAGCCGAAATGATTGGGCACCGCGATGAAAAGCCTAAATGATTGGACAATCGCGACTTTCGCGATATAAAAAGCTGAAATGATAGAGCATCGCGGAAAGAAATGGAAAAAAATGAAATGAAACTTTTGCCCTGCAGGTGAGATCATATCGACCCCTGTATACAATCCATGGGCACAAACGGAAAGGGAACCATATTGTCCCACTAGGCTTCGTCAAGGGGAAGCCAGATCTCGATGGCTACATCCACAGCCTAGAGATCAACAACAGCGTTCTTCCTCCCTCCAGCAGGATGCAGATACGACATCAAAACAAACGGAACCATGGCAAAGTCCCTAGTTCCAAGACTCGACGATTCACAGACAACCTAGAGACAATCTCGACATTCGTCGCAATACTGCAGACATAATGTCAACCAGCGAAGCCATGGAAAATCCCTAGCTTCAGGGTCTTGACGGAAACTCAAATGAGACCTGAAAGACTATCGGAGATTATCCCACACCAGCGCGGAGTGGTCATGATTCATCGGGGCTCCCAAACTGAGCCTAAGCTCAAGTAAAAAGCGACATGGAATATCCCTAACGCTTGCTCTTTCGACGGTAATATTACCTGGAAGATTACTTGAAGACGTCTTGTCCAGACCTCGAAGGGATTGGAGACACGACAGTCGCGGGGCTACTCGAACAGCAAGATTTCTTATCGAGGAATACACCGGCCAACACGACGGTACGACGGGTAAAAAAAACCTAGTACCACAGACCCTAACGGACTTCTATTAGCATGAGTTAACTGTGATGTTAGAACATCCTTGCGAGAACTTCTCGATTCGTCTCGACTCGTGGGGAAATTAATGTTCCTGCGAGAACTTCTCGACTCATAGAGAAAAGCCTTAGGTAACAGGGATAAGGACTTGTTTCCTAAGCACTGGGACCCTGCAACTCGGTCCAAGATGGACTATTGCATACTATTCACGGGCCACACTCTCCAAAGTTGAATATCAACAAGGAGGGAAAAATCACTTACAAGTCCTCTCGACTTGTAAGGGGGAAAATTCTCTTGTGAGATCTTTACGACTCTCAAGAGAAAACGCACTTAAGAATCCCCATGACTCCTAAGGAAAAAATACACCTACGGGATCCTCTCGACTCATAGGGAAAAAAGCCTTTATGAGACCCTCACGGCTCATAAAGTTGAGAAGTCTTAGGCGGCAGATCCGAACCTGTTTCCTAAGCCATCGCTGCCCTGCAAGAAGATCATGATAGACTATCTACTATACGCACTTGCTAGAGGGACACGCCAGTATGAAATAAAATATGTCTTTTATTCATGAATCCAAATGAATACAATGTACATTTCATAAAAGAATCAAAATGAATACAAGATACTCTCATTCAGGAGTAAATACAAAAAAAGGAGAATATACAAAAAATCTTTAAGCCGAAGGATGGTGCAATAAGCTTGTGAGTTCATCGTTCTTCCGCTGGGCCTCGGCTTCAAGCTCCGTTATTGATGCAAGACGAGCCCCCGCCTGAGTCTGCTGAGTCTGATACGAAGCAAACCAATTCTCAAGCTCCTTTTCAGTGACTTTATGGGCTTCAACCATCTCGCGGGTAAAGATAACGGTTTTGTCAAGAGCCACCACCTCTGTAATAACTTCTTGAAGCACCCGCCAAATTCCATATGCACGAGTGGTCTTGACAATGAGTTGAGCCAGGAGTTCCCCCAAAGCGTTCGAAGCTAGCTCCCTCTCCGAGAACTTTCGGTTGAGCCTCTTCTCGCACGACTGTAGATTAGCGGCGCACTGCTCGATCCATCCCCGCAAGCTCGCTTTTGCAGTTAAAATGTCAGAGGGAATGCGTGTGCACTCAAACCCGTGTAGACAAGCCTCCACGCGACGACAATACTCAACCCAAACATGCACCAATGTTTCGTCGTGAAAGGTGGCAAGAAAAAGCAAGGAAGTGCTGGCTTTGGCAGCAAATTCTTCGGCCGTCACAGAACTACCAGCGTGAAGATCTTCAATAAGGGCCGACAATGAGTGAATGCTTTGTTTCGCCATCCGCTCAGACGCATATCGAGCATATGGGCCCAGTGGCATAGAGATTCGAGACTCTAACGGAGTCAGGGTTGGCAGAGCTGTCAAGATTTGAGAATAGTTAGTGAGATTCACGAACATGGAATAGACAAAGCAATGCCAAAGATAAAACCTTACTTACCCACAGTCATGCAAGGGGGGTTTGAAAGATCCCCAGGCCCATCGAGGATCTCAACTTCGTCATCAGCTTCCAGAACTGCAAGGGGCAGATTAGTATCGTTATAAAAAAAGATAATAAAACAAAGGGGTCAAAGAACACCAACCTTGCCCAGAAAAAAGGACTATGCTTTGCGGGGGTATCGCCTGTGGGGCAGCCATATAAAGAAGACACTGGAATGTCTTCCTGGGAGATAGGTCCACAATAGAAGCTGCCAGTTCCCGCAATTCTGAAGGAAAGAAGAGTTCAGATAACAAAGAGATCACTAAAGCGAAATGTAGGAGATTACTCTCGATGCTCCGCCCGCCTTGAACTGAGGGGATAGCAGCTTCATCAGCCTCCTCCACGCCCTCAGGTACAACACTAGAGATATTTTCCGGCACGGCGGCTCCAATTCAGGAACAACAGCCACCCCTTCAGACCCTGAGGAGACAACAGCGGTCTCAGCGATCCTTTCTACAATCTCCAGGATGCCACCAGAGAGATCCATTGGATCGACGGCTGGTAAGGTCACCTCTGTGGAAAGTACAGACACTGAAAAAGTGGAGGTCATCACTGGGAGCTCAAATATAGAACTAACGGTTTCAACAATCTCTTCTACACCCTTCGGTGTGTCACTAAAGACATCCATAGGATCTGCGGCCAATGGGGTTACCTCCGCTAGAGGAATGGACACCGAAGGAACAAATGTCACCACCGGAAGTTCCACAACAGGAATTGCGGCTGTAGTGATCTCTTCTGCACATGCTGGTGTGTCATGGGAGACATCTATAGAACCCACGATCATGACACGACCTGGGCTCAAATCCTCTTTCGTTGCTGAAGTCCCTGCAAAGTTTTCGCAAAGATAAGAAGATATAAAAGCAATACAAATTACTTGCCAAAAGAAAGATACGGAAGACACGCATACCGATACGCCAGAGTGCTTCTATGGATTTTTCGAGCCATCGTTCCTTCCTGAGGAAATGTGCTCGCCGGGCTTCAAATGCAGATTCGTGACCACCGGTCTTCAGTGCCAGCTCATCTTCAGAAGCGGCCGAGATGGGCTGCTTGAAGGCTCTTTCGTCTTCCCTTCGCAGAGGACCCATATGCACCCTCCGTAGTGATGGGGGATCATCATAGAATATGACAGGAGGGTACACTTTTTTCGGGCCCCCCACGTTCTCCGTTTCATCTTGTGAGCGCCTTATAGCCTCAGCCAATTGTGCGGCTTCCTCGACAGACGAACCCGGAACGAGAAGACCGTCATCCGGCTCTTGCATAGATATGGGTTCGTCTTGAACAATAGGCTCAGATTCCAGCAAGAGGTCAAGCAAGCCAACAACTGTTTTCTTTCTTCTTTTCGAGCTGGAGCTAACACTAGAAGAGGATCACTTCCTTCCCCTCGGCGCTTTGGCGGGACATTGGCCAACCTCGCTTCCAGTATCCCCTTTTGGCGATACCACCGCTAACGACACCGCTATTGATGACGCCACCGCTAATGACATCGCCACTGATGGTACTGCCGCTGGCACTTCATTGGAAGCCTTTGCTTGGGCTCTAGTGCGCGCTGGCATACCAGCAGTGCAGGGAGTCGATTCTATTTCTGCGGCCTTGGGAATAAGTAGCACACCACTATCCCGCAATAGAGGACGAACCACTGTCCGCGGCCACAACGGAACGCCAGTGGATTGGGCCGGAGCTGAAGATCGACATTCAAAGAGTACCCGCCTCTCCTCGGTAATGATGGGACCGACTCGATGACGATACCAACCCGTGAAAGACCCCACACACCTTAGAATATAGTCAGCCTCGGGGATCATGAAACGGGAGCCGGGGTTCAGCCGCATAAAGTTATGGACGACGTCGCGTGTGACTTCCAAAGATGGGGTGGGCTCAACTAAGAATGCCTTGAAAGGGACACCCTGGTTATAGCCCAATTGTTGGGCGAAGCGGTGCAGATTGTACCGCATAAAAGGGCCGCATTATTCTGACGGAACATCAAGTATCCTGGCCTAATCAAGTGCAGGTGCATGATCTCCTTAGGCTTTAAAGATAACGCTCCACCTTTCGACAGATCAAACAGCTGCTGGATGGGCCCCGCGGGAGCAGATAGGACTCGGTCGCTAAAAACCATCCTGCCCTCATTGGAGTACGGTTTAAGCAGCACGCGGAGGGCTCCTAGCTGGGTCGGATCGGAAGAGAACGCATCCACCAACCTCATAACCCGTTGGAAGGTATAGGAGTCATAGAAATCTGGCCGCCGATGTGCTGCGAACGCTCCCAGTACATGCATCTCGAACCACGATGTGAGGTAGTGGAGGGAGGAATTCACGACATATGTACCTAGGGTCGAAGTATTGGCCGCAACACCTAATCCATCGTAAAGATGTGACAGTTCCGCAATGTCAACGGCCAACCGGGCCCCTTATGCAGCGCGATGAGTGGGTAGAAGACGGAGGCTCTCATGAAGCGTCGATGCGTCGGCATGGCGAACCAACTGAGCCAAAGACTGATGAAGCCGACAAAGAAGGTCTCTTCGTCCATGCCAGGGGCCGCAATTGCATCGAAGGGCACGGCCGACGAGGCCGGAATATAAAACTGCGGCAAGTCCTCTTCTTTGGCCGACAGCTTATTCAGCCTAAACCCAAAAGGGTCGTCAATGTTCGCAAACTTTGGAGCCTCTTTTGATAAAGCATCTTCACGGAGAAAACAGGCGATGAAGCTCTCAAAGGTGACGCCATGTCCTTCTGATTTCACGAACAGCTTCTCAAAGATACCCAGAGTCTTGATTAGACTAGGGTACTTATGACGGACGGCGTTTTCAGTCATCAAGCCGTCAAGCGTAGCAGGCACGGTCGTGAACACATACTCATCGGAAGGCAGCAACTCTTCATAATGCTCTCCTCTAATCGACAATCCGGAGATCTCGCGGAACTCTTCCAGCGAGATCGAGACCCCACGATCCCCTAGCACGAAGGTGTTGGTGGGAAGATTCCATTGGTTCAGGAAATCTTTAACCCACCAGACGTGAGGGGCCGGGTAATGAAAAAGAGACGCATACACCGCTTGATATAACCCAACCTTCTGCAACTGTGCACGGTGGGCGGAGAGAACATATCGAGCCCAGGGAAGATAGCCGACTGGGCGGCGAAGGGTAAGCCCTACCTTATAAACTTGTCCCCAGGGTTGGGCTTCACCTTGACAGATGCGGCGCCTCAAGATATCTATAGCCGGCAAGGGCTGGTTGGGTATCCCGATTGTTGATGGCTCAAGCCGGCCTGTAGGAGTCCAATTAGCCACCTCTACCGCATAAGCGGTCTGCGGACGCTCCATCAGCGATATTGGACGGAGAGGCTCTGTTGACACCTCACAAGTAAAGCTGCGGCGGCCCTGGATGATGTGCCCATTCCAAACTCCCCATAAGAGCAAACTAGTACAGTCCCTGTCATGGTTCCTGATCATCGCCATAGCCTCCTCATCCGACGGCGATTGCGGGAAAGTGGAAGGGAAAATAGGGAAGAGAAGCCATTGTTCCTGAAATAAGTGAAAGAAAAACCGTTAATAAAACCTATATATATATATATATATATAACAACAAAAGACAACGACAAGATGTTTGTTCCATGGGACCACTGATTGCAAAACCAATGGATCCCATAAAATCTAAATGACGGCTCACCAATGATGAGGCAAAATAATCATTGAGAGAATCGAGAAGGATTCTTATCAAGGAAACAGTAAATTTCAAACAAACTCTTAAAGCAAGTTCTGCTAAAAGCATGACAGACTCAAATCTGCTTTAGGGGAATTAAAACCCTCAAATACTCTAGAGCATTAGGGAATAAAATTCCCAAAAATATCCGAGACTCTCTCAAAGCCAAGCTCTGTGAATACGGAATTAAATTCCTATAATAAAGAGATTAAATCCCAGAAAACCCAAAAACGGAATTAAATTCCAAGGTTCTTAAAGATCAGTGATGGGGTAAAACCCTAAGAAGGGGGTTAAAAATCCCCATTGATTCAAAATTTCAAAATCTACAAAAAATAATATATATCTATATATGTTTTGGGATCTTTAAGAAACCGATCCAAGAAAAGAGTTGTGCCCTGATAATGGATTTAAAATCCAAGGCAGAAAGAAAGAGGGGGTCGTGCAAGGTCCTCACCCAAAGAGAAGTTTTGCAGAGTTTAACTCTGAAAGATTTTAGGGCGGAGAACTAAGCTCTAAGTATGAGAATTAAATTCTCCAGAAAATGACCAAGGAAAAAGATGAAGGAACAAAGGCTTCCAAAAGACAAGACCCTTACATTTATAAGACGTGACAAGAGAGGTCCATCTCCCCATTCTCCTAGGCAATCCAACGGCTATAAAGGTGACAGCGTTGCACTCACGTGCAAGCCACGTGAGAACAACACTGTGGGGGAATTTGTTCCCTTATAAAAAAGAAAGAAAGAAAAGGAGAAGAAAGAGAGAAAAAGTGATGGGGAAATTCCCACTAATAAAACATCACGTGAGCGCCTATATAAAGATTATAGGCGCTGGGTTTAAACAATTGATAGGCTGAAATAGAGCCTACGTGTAAGCATGTGACGTCTATATACAAAGTATAAAGACGCCATATTAAAACAAATGACAGGCCAGAAAGGCTCACGTGTCAGCACGTGATGCCCTCTTTTGACTGTTACACATACGCAAATGAGTTTAACTCTGTGGGGTCACGTACTACACGTGAGTGGGCTCAAATGCCTTCTGAGCCAATAGAATTAAATTATAAGTAAGGGGATCAAAAGCCTATTTGGAAAATATTTCATTGAGTCTTTCTAAACAAGAAAGATTGCTCTCTATAAAACAGAGCACCGTTGGATTAAAAATCCGATGGTGGATAAAAATCGCCAAGCTACAGAATAAGCTCCGTATGGGAGAATATTTTCTCAATCTTGTTAAAAACAAGAAAAATATCTTCTGTAAAACAGAATTCCTTGGATCAAAGATCCAACGGTGGATAAAATCCCCAAATCAATTAAGATCTGTCAATGAGAGATTTCTTTAACTAAATCAACAAATTGCTTCTACTATATAAAGGACCCAAGACTTCAAGTCTTGCAGAGGAGAGACACTCCATAAGATTAGAGAGAAAAGAAAAAAAGAAGAAGAAGAGCTCTCGTTTAGAAAAAGAAACCCTGGGTAAAAAGAAAGATATAGAGATCATTTTATCTTTTCTTCACCATTTTCAAGAGTTTAACTCTTTTAAAAAAGAACTTAGCTCTTCCTCTGGTTGAAGTCTGCAGAAGCAGATCTCCCCATAAGTTGAGAATTTAATTCTCATCGGGGAAATTCTGTCATGCAGACTCAAAACTTAAGGGAAAGGACTAGCTTTGAAGAATTTAATTCTTCCAAAAGATATAGGAATTTAATTCCTCTGATAAAACAAGGGTTTAACCCTATATAAGAATTTAATTCTTATCAAAATAAGGGACTTGAAATGCTCAAAACTCAGATCAAGATTTCCATGCACGTAAAAGAAATGATTAGCGTTCAACGCTATAACAACAGATCACGTGTTCCCACGTGAGCATCTCTGAGGAACAAAAAAGAACGACTGAGATCGAGTCACGTGATCCCACGTGACCCCCCAATAGTGCTCAGCACTTATAAAAGGAAAAGGGGAATAAATCAAAGACGGTTCTCATTCTTGGGACGCGTCACGTAATCCCACGTGACCCCCCAATAGTGCTCAGCACTTATAAAAGGAAAAGGGGAATAAATCAAAGACGGTTCACATTTTTGGGATGCCTCATGTGATCTCACGTAACCCCTCAATAGTGCTTAACACTTATAAAAGGAAAAGGGGAATAAATCAAAGACAGTTCCAATTTTTGGGGCGCCTCACGTAAGCCCACGTGACCCCCAATAGTGCTTAGCATTTATAAAAGGAAAAGAGAATAAACCCAAAGAAGCAGTACCCAATTCTCATGCGCCTCACATACCACACGTGAGCGCTCCAAATTTCAGTGTTTAACACTGTTTTAGAACCTCACGTGGGAGCATGTGAGCGCCGAGCAGATATTAGTGTTTAACACTATGAGAGGCCAACCTTAGCCTAAATGGGCCAAGTCTCCCGAGGCCAAAAACCTTTTTGACCATCAATCAGCCGAGCCCTCCTATGCTTAGGTCTTCCTAAATCGATCTCAATTCCAAAGATGACTAATGATCTCCTAACAGATGGTATCTAAAATGATGTTCATTCCACCATGATCTCTCTTCAATCTGGAGTTTGGTTCAAGAGTACATCTCTCCATACCTCTGATACATGTCGTTGTAATTCTTCAACGTCTTCAGAGAGGTGGTGGGTCCTGACAACCAACAACTCTTTGGCGCACTCCTAAACCGATGGGCACATCCCGATACGGACCGCAACGTCCTTAAACTAGCTACGGACCGAAACGTCCTTAAACTAACAACGGACCGTAACATTCTTAAACTAAAACAATAGAGCCCAAATGCTCTTTTGTTGGATCTGAATGATCCTAAAACCATGTTAAGTAGATCTTAGTCTAAAATTGGACTAACATATTCTCAACAAAAATTTAAGTTGATCTTAATCTCAAACTAGATTAACGATCTTTAAATAAAAACCCAAAATATACGGATTTGGACTAATCGCGCCCTACGGGCGACTACATAAATTAGTCTCCGTATACGATCCACGGGCAACCAAAAATAAAACAAACACACACGACACGAAATGAACTTCTAGAGCCGGAGAAAGTGGTTATCGCTACGCGATAACGTAATTAACTGCAGGGGCTTGTGCCTGCAGGGAAGAGCGTCCCCACAATCAAAAACCCCTCAGAAATGAGGGGGAACCTGACGAAGTCTGCTACAATGGCTGCATCTGTTCAAACCTCCGATACACGGTGCCATAAATCAACTTGGCATTTTCGGAGAGGTGGACGGATAATCCAAATAGCATCTGCCCCTAAATTCGACTATGGAGAATTCGGCGGTAAACAATAGACAACTAAAACGGGGTTATCAATACGGTAATTGTCTTGGAAAAAGACAAAAATCTTGCCGTCCATGTGCAGCAATTACCGATAACTCCAAAACTTAATTCAGGAATTCAATTCTATTTAAGTGTCTGACTCTGACAGAGTATCAGTTTAATCCGAATACAATCCATACTTGATATAATTCCGTGAATCCATCTATATCAATATGACTTGATTTAACCGAACCATGGATATACATTGACTTGTGTACATGATTATCCGTTTATATCCTTATCCGTTTACATGAACAATTGATATCATGGTTTCGGCAAGTCTTATATCTACAAATCACTACATAACAATACAATAAACATTACGGGGTTTAAAAGGGGTGGATTGGTATAAAATGTGTTAAAAGTGGCACGATGATGGTCACTTTAATACATCCAACCTGAATATCTGTTGTTGTTGTTCCGTGGCTTAACGGTTACTTGTGCTCCGTATACCTTAGTCCACGGAATAGTTGGACTCCTATCGTATACACTGGTATATTCTGTACCAAGCTACAAATAACAACGATAACATAATAACCATACATTATATCAGTTATACCCTCTATCTGTCTATTCCATTTCTATCTTTCTTTGGGACTTACCGAGCGATTGTTCGCTGACGACATTCCTTTTTTATTATTTCTTTGGAATGTTGTCAGGAGGACCCGACTCTCTGGAGATCGAGCCCAGCTCAGAAGACTTGGAGCAGTTCATAGAGGACCCCGAACTTTAGTTCACTTGTATATACTTTACTTTCGGTTCATGTCATTGTTTAGGCATTGCTTTACATACTGTATTTACCTTTCAGTTGCATTGTAAAGAATGTTTAATAAATAAAAAGTTGTTATTCTTTTACATCTCATGTCTTTTTTGTGCACATTTACCTTATATTGCTTGCTTACGCTTAGCGTGTTTACTTCTGAGTAAATACGTCGCAGGCCAGTTATGTCTCCTTATCCGTACACCGGGAAGCGGGGCGTGACAGTCGCAGAGCTAAGGGGCAGTGTTTGCTTTGCGGATCTAGCGAGCACAGGGTTAGCAGATGTCCCCAAAGATCTGAGCTACAGGGAGGGTTAGAGCAACATCAACCGTCGTACGGCACTTCAGCTCAGAGGGGTCCACCTCTAGTATCCCGGCAGTGGTTATTCGATCAGAGGGATACTGGTACAGGTCGGAATCAGGGGTGGGCTTTCACCATGTCCGCCGAGCAAGCAGAGACTTCTGGAGAAGTAGTTACTGGTACCCTCCTTATTTATTCTGTACCAGCTAGAGTTCTTTTTGATTCGGGTGCTTCGCATTGCATTATTTCTACACGGTTTATTGACACACACTATATACCTCACGAGCCGTTGACCAAGGATTGGGAGATACATACGGGTAACGGAATTATTGTGTCCAACCAAGAGTGTAGGTTATGTCCGGTGGTAGTATGCGGCAGGGAATTCTATGCGAATTTCCTTCTAATTGGGACGGGCAGCTATGACGCAATTCTCGGGATGGATTGGATGAGTACCTTCCATGCAATCATCGATTGCCGAGCTTAGAAAGTGACTTTCCGCATTCCCAATCACCCTGAGTTTGTTTTCGAAAGCGAAAGTGAGTCTTTGGAGCCAGCCAAGTTTAGAGCCAAGCCAAAAGTGTTGACGGCTATGGAGAATGATGAGAGTCCAGCCCCAAAGATCGTTCGGGATTTTCTTGATGTGTTCCCTGAAGATTTACCAGGTTTACCACCTCCTCACGTCTTAGGATTCTCAATTGACTTGATTCCGGATACATCATCAGTCTCGAAAGCTCCCTACAGGATGGCGCCAATGGAATTGGCAGAATTAAAGAGGCAGAATTAAAGAAGCAGATAGAAGATCTTTTGGACAAGAGATTTATTCGTCCAAGTACTTCCCCGTGAGGTGCTCCTGTGTTACTGGTTAAGAAGAAGGACGGTTCCTTGCGCATGTGCATTGACTACCGGGAGTTGAATGGGGTGACCGTGAAGAACAAGTATCCCATCCCTCGCATCGACGAGTTGTTTGACCAGCTTGGTGGTGCTCGAGTATTTTCTAAACTAGACCTTCGGTCAGGGTATCACCAAATCAGGGTTAAGGCAGAGGATGTATGCAAGACGGCTTTCCGAATCCGATATGGCCATTATGAGTTTCTTGTGATGTCGTTCGGTGTTACCAATGCACCAGCCATATTTATGGGCTTGATGAACAGGGTTTTCTCCAAGTACTTGGATCAGTTTGTCGTTGTATTCATCGACGACATTCTCGTCTATTCGAGAAGTCAAGAGGAGCACGCCGAGTACCTACGAATTGTATTGCAGGTTCTACGGGAGGAGAAGCTCTATGCTAAGCTAAGCAAGTGCGAGTTTTGGCTTGACAAGGTACAATTCCTAAGGTATGTCGTTTCGGGTGACAACATTTCAGTGGATCCGACGAAAATCGAATCTATCAAAGACTGGCCGACACCGAAATCAGTTGCTGAGATAAGAAGCTTCTTGGGATTGGCTGAGTATTATTAGCGGTTCGTCCAAGATTTTGCCAGAGTAGCGGGACACGAAACTCACACGGAAGGAGGTGCCTTATGTTTGGTCGAAGGAATGCACCAAGGTGTTCGAGCTGTTGAAACTAAAGTTGACCACGGCCTCAATCCTGACTGTGCCGGACAGCTCGGGTGGCTTTGTTGTTCATAGTGATGCGTCGGGAAAAGGTTTGGTCTGTGTTTTAATGCAGCACAGTCGAGTGGTGGCTTACGCTTCTCGTTAGCTGAAAACTCACGAGAAGAACTACCACACGCATGACCTGGAGTTAGCGGCCGTTGTGTTCGTTTTAATGATTTGGAGGCATTACTTGATAGGAGAAAGAGTGGAGGTGTACACGGATCACAAAAGTTTGAAATACGTGTTCACTCAGAAGGAGCTGAATATGAGACAACGCAGATGGTTGGAGTTGATGGCAGACTACGATATTGATCTACAGTATCACCCGGGGAAGTGAACGTCATTCCTGATGCTCTCGGTCGCAGGCCGTCGGCGGCGTTGCTGACTTTTCAGAAAGGGATTCGACTCGAGTCGGAGGTAGTTACTCCGGGTGTGCCCGGACAGCTCTGGCAGTTGCAAGTTCAATCGTCGCTTATAGATCGCATCAAAGCCGCACAGGCTGGAGACTCTCAGTTGCAGAAGTTCAGAGGGTTAGTTGAGGTTGGTTTGAGGACTGATTTGCAGATTCACGAAGACGGTTCTCTGAGATTTGGCAGTCGGTTGTGTGTTCCAAAGGGGGTATTCGAGATGAAGTTCTAGCTGAGGCACACAGTTCCGCTTACTCGGTGCACCCAGGTGGCACCAAGATGTACAGAGAACTGAGGCAGCACTTCTGGTGGAACGGGACGAAGAGGGAGATTGCTCGCTTTGTCTCCAAGTGTCTGGTATGCCAACAGGTGAAAGCCGAGCATCAGAGAATAGCTGGACTGTTGCAACTGCTTCCAGTTCCAGAATGGAAATGGGAGCACATCACCATGGATTTCGTGACGGCACTACCATGAAGTCCAAGGGGCAACAATGTTGTCTGGGTTATTGTTGATCGTCTCATGAAGACAGCGCATTTCATATCTTTCCGAATCGGACAATCGATAGAGGCGCTTGCGAAAAAATATATGCAGGAGATTGTGAGACTGCACGGGGTGCCTGTTTGTATCGTGTCTGATAGAGACACCAGCTTCATTTCCCATCTCTGGAAGAGCTTGCAAGAGAATTTGGGCACGCGTCGCAAGTTCAGCACGGCCTATCATCCGCAGACAGACGGGCAATCCGAACATACAATCCAGACGCTCGAGGATATGCTAAGGGCATGCATGCTTGATTTTCAGGGTTCTTAGAAGGATCACCTCTATCTGGTAGAGTTTTCGTATAACAACAGCTACCAAGCTAGCATCCAGATGGTGTCGTTCGAAGCTCTGTATGGATGGAAGTGTCGGTCCCCTCTTTGTTGGGATGACGTGGGTGAACGGAGGTTGTTGGGCCCTGAGCTTATAATGCAGACAGTGAGCAAGCTTCAGACGATCAGGCAACGTATCAAGGCGGCTCAGGACCGACAGAAGAGTTGGACAGATGCCGGCAGAAGGTCTTTGGAGTTTGGTATTGGTGACCACGCGTTTATGAAGATATCGCCCACTCAGGGAGTGATCAGGTTTGGTAGTCACGGGAAACTCAGTCCCCGATTCATCGGACCTTTTGAGGTGCTAGAGCGAGTAGGAGAGGTGGCTTATCAACTTCCCTTGCCTCCATCGCTAGCTGGTGTGCACAATACTTTCCATGTATCTCAGTTGAAGCGCTACATTCGGGATGGCAACCATATCCTGAACCATTCGGATTTAACGTTGGGCACTGACCTACCTTATGAGAAGCAGCACACCACCATTCTCGATCGTCGGGAAAAAGTGCTAAAAAAACAAGGTTATTCCTTTGGTTCGAATTTCTTGGGGTGGTCGTTCTCCAGGAGAGTCTACCTGGGAACACGGGGAAGAAATCAGTCCACATTTTCCACACCTGTTTGAGTAGTGTTGTTTGTTCCGTTGTTTTCGTTCTTTAATTTCGAGGATGAAATTTTTGTAAGGAGGGAATGATGTAAATCCCCAGTTTCCGTATATATATTTTTCCGTATGTTTCCAGATTTTCCCTTTTTCATTTTATATATATATTATTATTTTATTTTAATTACCTAAATCTAAACTCTAAAACAAAACCCTAAACCTACCCGACCCGATCCAACGAACCCCGACCCGACCCCCTCTCCCCTTCTTCTTCTTCTTCGCTCTTCTTTCTTTCCCGCTCCTTTTCCCAGCGTTCCTCCCTTGACTCGCGCCCACCTCCGCGATGGCCGTGCCAACCCGCCAACGATCTCCCCGCGATCCCCTCCACCATATCCTCTCCCTCCCCCCACTCTCATCCTCGCCGCGAGACCCGCTCCCCCGACGTCCTCGCCCTCACCCACGTCACAACGCCGAGCCCCCTCTCTCTCCTTATCTCATCTTGCTCACTCCCCCTCTCTCGTCCTCACTCATCATCACCGACAACCCTACCGAACCCTCCCGCTCCTCCTTCAGCCCGAGCTCACCACCACCACGAACCCATCACCACCTCGCCATCTCCATCGATCCAAACCGATCTCCCCCACTCCTTCATCAACACCATCGCCGCCCACTGCACCCTCGCCAACGACCCACCTCAAGCGACCAGCAACTCTCTCGAGCTCGCTGCCTCCATCAACGACGATGATCCCAGCTACCCACTGCACCCACTTTCTCCCTTTCACCTTCGACTCCCCTACCTCACCACAGCCATAAACCCCCGAGACCCATCGCCGGCGATACCTCCATCCCCTTCGAGTTCCTCGAGAACACCCTCCTTTCGATCCTAAACCCCATGTCTCTTTCAACCTCGACCCCAATCACCTGACCGACCACGTCACCGACCACCTTCGACATCACCACCGCCCCAGCTCCTCCTCCTCCTCGAGCCAGGCCCCAAGTCTGCTCGAGCTCCGAGGCCAGCCACCATCACCATCATATCGTTGTTGACCCATGATCGTGCCGCTGCTCGGTGTCGTGCAGGTGCTGCAGCCTTGTTGCTGTAGTCGACGTTGCCCATGCGTGTCGTGCTCGTGCCATTCGATGTCGTCGTTGCTGTCTTCGCCAGGCAAGTTAAACATTTGCTTTATATGCCACACACACACACACACTACCATTAACAACAATCAACACTTAATTATATATTTTGGAGTCTGATAAATATTGCAAAGCGCATTTGTGCGTTACACAACGACTGAACAATAATGAGCTTAATGTCCCATGTTAAATATATAGAGTTCTCCGGGATCGAATCCTGTTCATACATGCGATAAACCAAATCCATTATAGTTACGAAATGATGTGCTAAGTGCTCGATGCAAAACCTTAAACCAAAACACATTTTATTATGGTGGAGCTTATGATAGTTAGATCCCTTTACTGTTTACGAATATCGTGTAGAAATTTGGATGCAAAATATCGTGTTTATAATCAAGTAAAGTCGCCCCCTAAAGGCGACGCTAAACCTGGAATGCACCATACATGCCACGTTGAAAAATATATATTAAATTCAGTACAGATTGGAATGTAATGTTCTATAGCTCGTATCGAAGCTGACTCGATAAACTAAAACCCTATAAAGTTTGCCCTTCAATGATGATAGGCCAATGTAACGATAATTGACTGGGAATGCAGCGCTGGACTGCAGTCCGGGCCAGCATTCTACGAGGATACCTGAATTTAAGCAACATATAGTCGCGTAGATAATTTAGTTAGGTAACACATGAATCTATTCCTGTGCAGTTTCACAGTCGTTGATATTTCTTTTGTATTTTATAATGTCGACGTGTTCTGCAGTTTCTGCAGCGGCATTTCTTACACCTTCACATTAAATAGGACATAACTTCTAGTACTGAAAGGTTATTGTTAATCCGTTTGATACGTTGGAAACCTAACAGATAGAACTAGATTTTATTCAACTGGGGAAACACCTGAATCTGAACACAATCTCTAGTAAACCGCGCGCGAAGTTGGACTTCCAGTTCTGAATTGGAATTCCAGCAACTAATCGCTGATTTAAAATGATGATAAGTCCCTAATCTGAATTCCGTTTGACATGAGACTAATTTTACTGCTTAGACGATCCAGTGTACTTAGTACGCCTTTTATCGAGGTACAGTAACATAGAGGATGATCATTCTCTATTAGTGATACACACACACACACACACACGTTAAGTCGTGGGCCTAGCGGCTCGGCTGCAGGGTTATGTCCCGGGCAACAGTGGACCGTAGTCTCGGGCATGTACGAGACCCTTGTTAAACACGAGCATCCTTTCCACCGATTGATTTCATTGACTTAATGACTGATAAGTAGTGACATACACATTGCCTGGTTTATCTACATGATACTTATATCGCACTGTTCATATTCAAATGATGTTCATTATTCTCATGTTCTGTATTCTGTTGCACCTTTCATATTTAATAGTATTGTATCCATCATATATATTTATTGCTATATGTGTCGCCCTGACGACCTGAGTGTGCATGCTCAGAGGACAAAGTGGACCCAGTTAAGAAGCAGAACCTGCCATTCAAGCTCGTGGAGGTCTAGACCGCAACATCATCGCCATTCCTTTTTGCTTTAAGCACATTGTTTTTCATTGGTTAGTTATTTCATCTGCAAAATAAATGTATCTCGACCTTTCTTATTGTAATGTAATAAAGTTGTGAACTGTGATTTCCTTTACTCTTGCACTGTTTACTGACTACCATATAATACTAGAAGCCAAAATGTGACTACAGCGGGATTATTCCCTGACCGTAGGAGCATGGCTGGCCTAGTCATCCCTCGTATTCCGTATTTTGGGAAGCGGGCGTGATATCATTGGTAAAGCCTTACACTGCTGTGACGTAACCCCTGTGTTTGAATCCCCTCAGGCACATTATATTTTTTTGATTTTCTTTTAAACTTTTTGGAAGCTCAAAAGTTTACACGTGCACTGCACATAAAAATAAAAAGACAGAAAAACAAAAATGTGAAAAATGTTGTGTACACAGCCTTGGACACGTATACAAGATCCACCGGCTTCTACCTACATTTAGACCGGGGAGATGGCTTTATGGGCCGGCGGCGACGGGTAGACCGTAGCAAAAAGTCCCCGTGCTTTGCACACAAAACTCTTGGCTTACCCCCATCACCCCTGCACTGTTTGATTACTCTGAAATTAAATAGAGACTTCAATTTCACCTTTAAATCCAATTTAAATGCATTTTAATTCATTTTTTCAATTACAAAACTCTAATTCCACACTATAAATGCAACCCCATACCTTAGTCTCTCCTCATTCTGAAAATTCTAGCCAAAACCCTCAAATTTTCTGAGTACAAGAAGAGTACAAG
This sequence comes from Agapanthus africanus, assembly GCA_030015575.1. Classification (NCBI taxonomy): domain Eukaryota; kingdom Viridiplantae; phylum Streptophyta; class Magnoliopsida; order Asparagales; family Amaryllidaceae; genus Agapanthus; species Agapanthus africanus. The sequence goes on along the minus strand of JASDDO010000016.1, from coordinate 20,590,789 downwards.
TGGAGTTAGCCAAAGATCAACTTCCAGCGAGAAATCGAGGCAATTTCGGCGACCCCGCAACGCCACGGCGACTACCCGCTCTCCTTCTACCTCATCTTCATCCATCTAGCTTGTAAGTCCCTTCTAATCTTTCCCATTCTCCTCTAAAACTTCTTTTTCATAAAATATGTCGGAAGTAGAGTTTGTGTGATCGTAACTTTCCGTTAAAATTGAAAGGGAAGTTTTATCGGAGCGCTATTCGGCCTGCCTTATTATATGGTACAGAATGCTGGGCTCCTAAGAAGCATCATACACAGAAGATGCACGTAGCGGAGATGTGCATGCTTCGTTGGATGTGCGGTAACACTAGAAAAGATAAGGTGCGGAATGAGGATATTCGTGCAAAAGTTGGTGTAGCACCTGTGGAGGAGAAGATGCGGGAAAACCGGCTAAGATGGTTTGGTCATGTGCGACGCGGACCTATGGAAGCACCGGTCCGACGAATAGATACTCTCGATATGGGCAATGGCAAAAGGGCAAAAGGGAGACCGAAGAAAACATGGATGGAGGTGATACGAAACGATATGGTTGCCAAAGGACTCAATGAAAGTATATTGTTCGATAGAAGCGAGTGGAAACAGAGGATTCATGTGCTGGACCCGGCGTGATTCTCATGTTGGTTCATGTAGCCTACCCCATATGCTTAGGATAAAAGGCTCTGTTGTTGTTGTTGTTGTTGTGATGTCGGAAGTGGAGTTAACACCGACATTTTCATTTTAAACCTCTAAAATTACACTCTTTCTTACATTTTCTTCATACATATTCTTACACAATGTTTTTTATCACATAACTAATGTTTAGAACCAACTTTCACTCTAAAACATCATGTTATATAATTTTAATTTAACTGTTACATGAAAATACCAAGAACTTTATATGCGACACTTTTATTTCCTTGTTTGAATATACCTTTAGTAAACTTCACGAGGCAATGACCTACCCTTCACATACACACATATTTTCATAGCACGGTGTATCTTGAACATATTTTTGTTACCATATTTTATCAAAATACCATGTACTATAAAAACGGTTTTCTTTTAAATAGTATTATTAAACTCTTTGCGATTATGCCTTTATAGCCCATTTGGGGAACCTGTTATTGGATGGTGCGGATTATCGCACATTCTAGGGTTAGTAGGACGAGATGCAGACCTCCTCACGGAGCATTCGGTCTCGAAAGAATTTTAATACGATTTTTAAGAAAAACGAAAATTTCTACTTAATAATAAAATTAATTTTTATAAATGTATAAATATTATTAAACCACATATTTTCAAGATATAATAAAATTCCATGTTTTCCAAAAGATAAAAGAATGACAAGTTTCATCAAAATACCCTCAAGTTATCCAAAAGACAAGTTTTACACTAAAATATCATGAACTATCCAAGCTAGACTATTATCACTAAAATACTTCACATTCTTAAAATTCACAATTATGGAAACCCTAAATAATATAAATAAATACTCGATGTTTATTTTGAAAGTATATAAAATATTTTTCATAAAACCCCATCGAGTTATATAAAATTACATTTAAGGACTTTAGTAAATATGGGTTTAAGCGGGATCAATTCTCTTGAGCCCGGAGAAAGTGGGTGCTTGCCTATTTAAGGTAGAAAAACTTAACAGTATTATCGATGGTAATTGTTCTGGAAAAAGACACAAATCCTGCCGTTCATGTGCAGCAGTTACCGATAACACCCGAATCTAACCCAAGATCCAAAACAGTTTAAAATGTCTGACTAAGTCTGAGTCTAACTCAAATCAGAATCCAATTCAATATGAATTCAAACTCTAACATGTATACTTGAACCTGAACCTGAATACCAAAACAAGATCAACATGCAAACATGACTTGACTTGACCGAACCATGGCTATAACTTGACTTGATTACATGACTACTAATTTACATCCTGAACCTGATTATATGAACAACTTTTATCCATGGTCTCGGTAAGTCTGATAACTATAATTCAATACGATATATTACGGGGTTTAACGGGATAGATTGGTACGGAATGTATTAAAAGTTGCACGATGATGGTCACTGAAAGACACCTACATGAACTCTCGTGCCGTTGTCCCGTGGGTTTTGACGGGGTCTCGCATACACTGATATATTCTGTACCAATCTACAAATAACTACGTTAGTATAACAAACATATATCTGTACAATTACCAGTTCTTTCTCTTTACTTGTTCTATTCCATTCTTACTTCTGGGACTTACCGAGCGCTAGTTCGCTGACGACATTCCTGTCTTTTTTTCTTTGAAATGTTCGTTAGGAGGATCGGACTCTCAGGAGATCAAGTCCAGGCAGGACGATTTGGACCAGTTCACAGAGCAGCCAGACTTCTAGTTTTTACTTGTACTTGCTTTTCATTTCGTATACCACTGTTTAGGCATTGTTTTATATCCTTGTACTTTCATTTTCAAAGCAATATATTGTAAAGATGAATGTTAATAAAAGTTGCTGTTACATTATATCTCTTGTCATTTCTTGTGCATTTTATATATATTGCTTATTTACGCTTAGCATGTTTACTTCTGAGTAAATACGTCGTGTGCATGTCACGTCTCCTTCTCTGTACACTGGGAAGCGGGGCATGGCAAATTCGTTTAGGAGTTTAATTAAAAAAATTGTTGGAAATTTATTTGAAGAGTTGTTGGAAGATTTATAATAGATCTTTCATGAGCTTAATTAGGAAAGTTTGTTTAGAAAATTATTTGAAAATTTATTAGAGATTGTTTTAAGGATTTGATAAGATCTTAATTGAAGTAGAAATTCTATTATTTTGTTCTATAAATAGAGAATAACCTCATCAAAGAAAATTGGTCAAACATGAAAAATAAGAAGGAAAAAGAAGAAGAAGAAGAAGACGGAGGGTAGTCATCCCCAAGTAAAGGTAGGGCACCAGAAGAGTATTCTTTGTGCTTGTATGAGCGTTGAGATATGAAGAATGATGAGAGAGAATATAAAATATACCAGTATTCTTAATCATTCATGAAGAGATTCTCATATTTGCCCCGTAAATATAGGCCGTTAATCGAACCATATTAAATATTGGTTTTTCATGTTCTTATTCTTGCTCGTTTCCTTCCATGCCTAGCGGAAAAACCCCAACACCACGCGGAAAGCCAAGAAGCGGTTTCAGCTAAACAACATTGACCATCAATATGAAACTATTCAGATCTGAGATTTCATGACAACCAAACCTGTGGTTTGTCCTCACCCAAAATGCATGTTGGGAAAAGAGTGAAGATAATCAAATTGCTGATCAGGGTGTTATGTTGATCTTTCAGTTTTGCCGACCATGATTATGATTGATATGTTACTTAATTATTTAATTAGGCCCACGAATTTTGTGGTCCAAATTAATAATGTGTTCTCTTGTCAATGGATGGTCCTTAAATGTTCTATCTTGTAGGCTGTAAAGCAACTCCATTAAGGTGTCATTATCAATCAATTATATATGTCTCTACCGATCATTAAAAGTTTTGTGGAAGGTAAAGATGCCACCATTGATTTGACCTTTTATCAAGGTGATATAGCTAAAAAATATATATCTTTTTCTATATTTTTTCGCGCCATCTTTTAAAAAATCCTCAGATTTCCTGTTCTCTTCAAATTTATAATATTTTGTTTTTTATAACACACGAAAATTACAATTTTTATTAATTTTTTATCATTTTTATATTTTCAATAATTTGAATGCTATAGCACATAAAAATTGCGAAATTTTTAGAGACTGCATCATTTTATATTTTATTCAGATTTTCAATATTTTTGCTTGCAAATAACGCAAACTTTTCAAAAATATCATAATTTTATATTTTTTCAGTTTTCAATAGTTTGCTCAGCAAACGAAAAATCGCAAATTTTTAAAAACATCAAAATTTCTTCATTTTACGATTTTTTGTATGTTACACAGCACACCAAAATCGTGAAATTTTCAATAATCTCAAAATTTTATTTTTTCGGTTTTTAATTATTTTGCTTGCTATATGAAGCATAAAATTGTAGTATTTTCAAAAAATATTAAAACATTTCGTTTTCTTCTGTTTTTGAACAATTTTCTTGTTATAACAAATGAAAATCGCAAATATTTTTGTAAATCTTTAAAAAAATTCTGTTTTCTTCACTTTATAATTTTTTTTGCATCATATTGCATAAGAAAATCGCAAAAGTCTCAAAAGAAATTTGTTTTCTTCATTTTTTTATTTTGCATGCTAGCAAACGAAAATTATGAAAATTTCAAAAATCTTATAGTATTTTGTTTTCTTTCGTTTTCCAATATTTCACTTGCTTATGAGAACTTCAGGATATCAAGAAGACAAAAGATTATGTAAAATAAAATTAATATGAAAATGTCGCTGATTGCGGCTAAGATCATGACATGACACATGAAAATCTGGTCCGAGTGACTAAGACCGCAGGTGAACGGAAACCCGGACAATAATTGAAAATCACAGAGTTTTAAAAATCCTTAATTTTTCTCTTCAAATTTCCAATAGGCACACAAATATCGCGTATTTTTTAAATATCAAAATTTCCTTTTTTTTGTTTTCGGTATTTTGTTTGTTATAACGTATGAAAATTTGCAATATCTCCAAAATTCTTATGAATTTTAAGTTTTTCGTTTTTTTTATTCGTTATAGCACACAAGAATCGTGAAATTTTCAAAAGTCTTAATATTTTCTGTTATCTTCCGTTTTATCAATATTATGCATGCTATATAGAACATGGAATTTCCAGAATTTTTGAAAATCTTAAATTATCTGGTGCTCCAAAATTATAATAATTTATATGCTATAGCACATGAAAATAGCACTCTTTTAGAAATGTCAAAATTTTATGTTTTTCGGTCTTTCTATATCTTTTTGCAATACAATATGGAAATCGCGAAATTTTTAATTCTAATTTTTTTTGGATTTTTAATATTTTGCATACTACGCACACAAAATCGTGCATTTTTTCATTAAAACCTAAGTAATGAAAAACTGGATAGAGATTTTAAAGAAAAGGGCGATCGAAAGTTTTCCGTCTTATAAATCTTCATGTATAGGATAAAGAGTGATAAATATTAAATAAGAAGTCAATAAAATTTTTTCTATAACTAAAATACAGTAGAAGAATTAAACAGGAGGCAGATACCAATTTTTTATTAAACTCCAACCTAAACAAGGGATATTCTCATATAAGTTTATATACATATTATAAAGGCTAGCTATTGCAAATATGTTTGCTATTTGGCAACTTTCTTTGTAAAGAGATGTCTAAACACAAAATGATCAGTGAAAACAGTGACCGGTGAGCCGATTAAGTAGACCCTAAACTTTTCGAGTGTAAAGACGACAGCTAAAAAGTCTTTTTTAGTGGTGGTGTAATTGAGCTGAGCATTGTTAAACGTCCTACTTGAGTAATAAATCAAGTTAAATGAAGGACTCATCCCGGGCTGTTTCTACATTGGCATCCCCATTTTTTCCATCAGTTTATAATCAGAAAAATATCTTTTGTTAGTTTCTAAATAAACACATACAACCATATGCAACTAATTTGTAACTTATTTATCACAACAAATACATGAATGTGCCTGACATGTACCGATACGTGCATGCAGCAAATATTGTATCTTCTTCATTGTCAAACCAAACGGTCCTTGCTTAGTTCAATTTGTGTGATACATTACAAAATTAGAATAAGGGAAAAAAAACTTGTTAGGTAGTTGGTTCAATTCTCACTAGTCCTGGCTCTCCATCATTTTCATACCATCCAAATGTTGCCTTATTTTCTTTATTTGTGCTTACAAGGAACCATATATTTATAGGATCAAGTCAAGTTAGGTTGGCTAATTAGGGGTTATATAAAAATTCAATTTTTCTAGTTTTTTAATTTTCTTTGGAGACGCGTCTGGGGACGAACTGAGCAATTCTCGTGCTCACAATTTAATGCGTCCGGCGCAATACAAATTGATAATGTTTAAACTACAGTTTGGAGTTTGAAATGGCCATCTAGCTTAGATAATAGATTAGATAAACATGTTTTTCACCTGCCTTTTTAGATTGAAAATAGGAAAAACAATCATGAAAGGGAAAATAAAAAAATATGACCGATTTTAGAGGCTTTTTTCTTTAAACTATTTTTTCATAATCACAGTTATTGATAGCGAGTAGTTGAATATCTACTGTTACCTTCCTTTCCATAACTAAATAATAAAATATAGTATAAACGGGTTATTAGTTAATAATAAATGAGTCAAACGGTATAATAAAACACCAAAAATATGATGATAAACAATAGGAGCCGACCCAGTGTCTACCATGTTATCAATATCAGTGACGAACGGATGCATGAGAGCATGACAGGTTTATCTTTGGAAATAGACAGTTGAAATATGAAACATCATATCTTTTCTAAGTTTATATGCAACCAAAAATATAATATAAAATTCAATAATTCAAAATATACGATAACTTATTATTTGCAGGAAAAAAGGAAAGAAACTCATAACACCCCAAACCACCCCCGTCCCCCAAAAAATAATAAATAACATAAAATTATGACACATGCCCAACAAACTTGTCAACGTTTATTCAATTTTGTATTTATACTGTGGTCCACATACTCATTTACCAATGAGATTCTTTTCTTTTTTACTCAACAAAACTTTAAATATGTTTTTCTCTTGAGAGATGCAAGATATGAAAATAAAACTCTCCCATTAAAGAAAATGAACAATCCAATTCAACCAAAAGTAATGAAAACAATATTGCTAACATTCTTTATTTAAATGCGGGCACATAGCCCGCAAGAGAGGTTTGTCGGGAAGACCCAGGATCGAATCCGGAAACTCCTATTTAGTGTTTCGAAAAGGGTCACGCGGGACCGGTGAGCTTCGTTGCGGTCAACATTCTTTATTTAATTATTCTACCAAAATAAAGAGTACAGGGGATATTCTTTTAAACCCTAACAATACTCTTGATTTAACAGATGATTTATCAAAGGTTGGTCAAGATTAAAAAAGAAGGTCACCAATTGGATTTCGAAGGGGTTGCATTGATTGAGGAAAAGAAGAAGAAGAAAGATTGGTGATGGATCCTTGACTGGTTTTGATTTGCCATGCAAGGAATGGGAAATGATATAAGGATATAGCTAAATCAAATATCTTCTGAGAAACCAAAATAGCTAAAAGATACTTTCTCTAAGAATCTACATATGCATCACTCAAATGGGCAATCATTGAGATGAGAGAACATTCTAGAGTTCCTTGAGGAGTCATCTACAAGCATGTCCAACCCTTCATACTTATGCCTTGATTAGACTCTACATGCCCATAATTTATAAACGTTTTTTGGGATTTAAATTTTCTTTCAACATCTTAAACTTTGGTGGCTCTTAAAAGGCCCCTAATGACTCTAGAAGTTTGCATGGCCACATCAGTAAAATACCTAGAAGCATTTGGAGTAGACACACAAAAAGACTGAGCTTATTACTAAAAACACACAAAACATAATAATTATTTATTACCCAAAAATTTAAAGTTGCATCATTTTAGCCCTTACTGTCTTTTCACTTCGCTCAGCTGGTCAATCAACGAAAATAGTCGGACTAGGGTTATCGACATTCCCCCAAACCCACTCGTATTCAATTTTCTTCATCTAAAATTCCAAATCGGAACTCCTGATGGATGAAGAGAACCCATATTCCATTGTCAATTAGAGATTTAAAGTCCTAGTTTCGAAACCCTAATTTTGAATTTGGACTTTAATTTGAAATTTTAGACGAAGAAAAGTGAATACGGGTGGGTTTGGGGGTGAGTTTAATAGCCCTAACCCGACTTTCTTCGTTAATTGACTAACATAGTGAAACGAAGGGGCTAACAGGGGTAAAATGACGCAACGTTTTGCAGGGGTGATAAGTAATTATCAAGTTTGGTTATTTTAGTAATTAGCTCGGTTTAGAGGGGCTTTAAGTAAAAAAAAACCCATTATATTATGATAGACCTCACACATATTTGCTTCGCATAGAGCGATATACCGTTAAACGCTAGTGGTATGGTTACATTTGTTATGAGCTTTTTTGAATACCGGTTGAAATTCATGATTTACTTGACCTACGACCGCATAGACTTTTCTTGCCTTCAAACTTGAGCACCGACCGGAATCAAATATCGCAAGTTAAGCTGTGTCGCTTCAATATATAATTTTGCACTAATCAATGTGGGAATGTATGGATTGAATCATCATTCAGTCTCTCATGTTTAATTTCTTTAACTAAAGTGTTGAGAATTAAAAATCCAGCAGTTTATAATGAAAAATTAATGTTTGATCAATATTCAATCAAATATTCAATGGGGGCCACCCACACCTCACCCTCCTCCACCCCCAATCCCCATATAACATCCCATCAAGAATCAATATTCAATCAATATTTTGCCAAGTTCCTGATCCAAACCACAATAAAGTTTTAAAAAAAAATCATCAAAAAAAAGAAAGAAAAGGAAAGTAAAAGACCAGAAGAGAATCGCTTTCCTTGCATGCGTTTCCTTTTTCCTTTGGTCATTCTCATCACCATTCCACACACACACCACACAACACAAAAAGGGTGTTGCAAGAATTCTTAAAACCTTTTTTTCCTCCTTTCCCACTCCACCAATCCATTACCACCACATAAAACCCCATTCTACCTCTCTTTCTCTCTCTCCCCCCTCACTCTCACTCTCTCTCCCTAGACGTTTCTTCACAAGATCACTCAAATATTTTACTCTTTTGATCCCCCCCCCCATTAACTCAAATTCACATAGAAACAAGGAAGAATAGAACAAGCCCGATTCCCTCTTCTCTCCTCCATTTTCACAAACAAAAACATGGGTTTTCTTCATCCATGAACCTCTTGCCCATGGATCTTGAAGGTGGGCTCTACACCAATCCCATCAAGGTGATTTGGGTCGTTCTTCATTTTCTTGTTTCAATTTTTCCCCCCCATCACATAACCATTTTTTTTTTATCCATTTCAGAAAAATTCATGGAAGACGGTGTTGTCACTAGCATACCAGAGCCTAGGGGTGGTTTATGGTGATTTGAGCACTTCGCCCTTGTATGTCTACAAGAGCACGTTTGCTGAGGACATTAGCCACTCTGAGACCAATGAGGAGATCTTTGGGGTCCTGTCCTTTGTGTTTTGGACACTAACTTTGGTGCCCCTGTTGAAATATGTGTTCATAGTTTTAAGGGCTGATGATAATGGAGAAGGAGGGACCTTTGCTTTGTATTCCTTGCTTTGCAGGCATGCTAGGGTCGGGTTCTTGCCCAATGGGCAGCTTGCGGATGAGGAGATCTCGGCGTATAAGAAGAGGGATGGGAGGTTTCAGCTGTATAATGGGGATGGTGGTGAGAAAGGGGGGAAGACGGCGTCGAGGGTGAAGAGAATGCTTGAGAAGCATCAAGTTTTGCAGAAGATGTTGTTGATTCTTGCGTTGGTTGGGACTTGTATGGTGATTGGGGATGGGGTGCTTACCCCCGCGCTTTCGGGTGAGTGCCCTTGGCTTTTGATTTCCTGGTTTCCTAGGGTAAAATTGCACATAATCGCTCAAATTCTAGTTTATACAACACTAGACAAGTTTTGGAGTTAAATTTGACGGCCGGTTGAGTTGTTTAGAGTTGAATTTGAGTGTTTTTAAGGGTTCTCGTCAGGATATGATTATTCTTGATGTAACTAGGCTGGAATTGCATTTTGAACCCTTTCTTTGGAAGGGGGGGGGGGGGTCCTTCATATAATATTTTGTGTTATATGCGTATAACGCCATTCATTTATAAATCATATAGCACTTGTAACCTCTCAACCAGCTTCTTAGCGCATAACATTCCTATGATTAGTCTCGATCTGTAGTGGAATAGCATTTTAACATCTTGCATATAGCATCCTTCATGTATATGTCATCCGTCATATATAACTTCTGATCAAGTTTATTAGCATTAAACGCCCTTATGGTTAGTCTCGACTTGGACTGAAATTGCACTTGGAATCCTTGAACCAACCGATTGCAAGGGCGTCTGGCTCTAACAGGCCAGTTAGGTTGTAAGTATTGGTTAAGATCATTAGATAGAGATGAAGGGTGTCATATGTAATTAACCCCTTTGATTGGTTAGTAATGTTTGGTTACTGAATGAACGAACAAGAAGTCGAAAGAGAAGAGGAAAAGAAGGCCAAACTTGAGATACTTCGTTCAATTGAAGTTGCAGGCCGTTGGGAAGAAATGGTATGGTAGCCATATTCTGTAACCAAACATTACTAACCAATCACGAAAAGAATCATGTTTTTTTGTGTGAAATGGCGCTAACAGGCCAGTTGGGTTGTAAGTATTGATATGAAGCAAAGAAGTACCATATTCTGTGTAAAAATCACGAAAAGAATCATGTTTTTTCCATTTCAAATGATTTTGATATTTTTGTCTTCAATATCTGAATTGAAATTGCTTGGAAACAGACAGTACATGAAAATCATTTTGTAGAATTTTCTCATTGTATGCTTGCAGAAATTCATTGCTTCGTTATTTTGTGTTTAATTTTCTTACGCAACTATAGATGCAAGCAACCGTGGGTTAGTGTTTCTCATCATTGGCTATTGTCGTCTAAATCATCTATTGTATTTTGGACAGTTTTTTCAGCAGTCTCAGGGCTTGAGCTTTCGATGTCGCAGGAGCACCATAAATGTAAGTAATGCCTACTTATATTTTTAAGATTTAGTAAAAGATTTGAGTGCAGTTCATGTGTTAGAAATAGGGTATGCTCTTTGCTTTCTTCTAAAGTTTTTGTATGTTTAATATAATAAGATATCTGAAGATCGCTTTTAGTGCTACTTTGATAATTTATTAAGGACAATGTGCATATGGTATTAAACATATGTTAGGTGCTTCTGAGATGTAGGAGTTAGTTACATGTCATTTGCTCTAATACCGTATTAAATATGATTTGAAGATATGGGGAGCTGGAATATATCTGACCTTTTTTGTTGATGGCAGGAACCGAGTAAGATACATCTTATCATGACTACTTAACTTATATATAGTGTCATGTACCGACCTAATACATTGTTTACAAGAGCATGACTTTAAGATGTCTAAAAAGAAAGGAAAAAAAGGTTATCCTCCTAATATCTATATTCTTCAGGATAGATGCCTATGAGCCTATGACTCTATACTTGAGAATAATTTACCACTGTAGTTGAACAATGAGTATATGATTTTTATAAGAATATTCGATGTAGTCAACTTACTAAAGCATGAATAATTTATAATTCTAAATGGAAGGATGCTCTCCAGGAGTCTCTGGTAGTTTTCCACAGGACGAGTTACTTCAACCGAATACATAGATTGGAAAAATTCATTGTTTGTACTTCTTTAATCTCTGTTTATGCTTCCCACAATTTCGACTACGAAAGACATGCAGGCTATATAACCACACTGCTTTGTTTCTATCACCATTGATCCTTAACTCTCCATTGCCAATTATATGCCTGGTTTAATGGTAGCAATGGCTTCCTAAAAAATATTAATCCATAAAGGTCTTCCCTGATCGAGCTGATTTCATATTGTATTATTTTGCACCATAGCTATAATTTCTTTCATTCATACCAATGGTTTGCCTCATCAACTTTTAGTACAGTGTCTTTAGTCGATACATGGTTATTACTTATGCCAAACTCTTTTATCTTGTTTACGGCCTGCCTTTTTCATCTACACAATGCCTCATGTACGGCTATGGATATTATCACATTCATTTCATTTACATTTCTATGTGAAGTGTTTATAGTTGTAAGGGGAAAAAGGTGCTTCTTTTGATCTATTCATCTGCAAATTTCAGACCTCTGAAAATTTGTGAATTTTGGTTTGTCGGGGTGCAACTTGGTTCTTATTTGAATTTTATAGTTTATAGTACTCAACTTTTCTTCTAGCTTAAATTGAAGGGCTATTAAACGGGTTGTCCGCGAACAAACCAATATCAATATTTAATAAAAACATTATAAAAGCACCATGTAGGATCATGGCCTCCTTTAAGACCTTGTCAACAGTTGCCTGCATTTTGAAAGGCAGATATCATCATATTGACTAATTTTTTGTTCTGCACCGTCTTCGCACTTCATTATTCCTGAAAATAGACATATGCTGAAGCAGTTGTGTTTTCATGTGCTTGAAACCTTGTGCTATAAAAAAAAGAAATAAATATTTAAATAAAAGAAAAATAATAATAAAGAAACAAATTTATAATCAAAAACTAATCATGGCCCCTGAATGCCCAAGTTGCACTAATTTTTTTCCTCTTCTACTAGATCATTGTAAACAAGTACTGTGATCTGATACATAGCATTTCAAAATTATGTGCAGATGTAGAGGTTCCTGTTGCATGTATCATATTGATCTGCTTGTTTTCTCTGCAACGCTACGGAACTCACCGGGTAGGATTCCTCTTTGCTCCAATCGTCATAATGTGGCTGTTATGCATCAGCGCAATTGGAGTCTACAACATTTTCCGATGGAACCCTCATGTGTATCAAGCATTGTCTCCATATTACATGTACAAGTTCTTGAAAAAAACGCAGAGAGGGGGCTGGTTGTCCTTGGGTGGAATTTTGTTATGCATAACCGGTATGTGTGATTGATTTTTCCCTAGCTTACATGCATCATTCTCTAACAATTAGTCTCTTCTTATTACAGGCTCTGAAGCAATGTTTGCAGATTTGGGGCATTTTTCTCAGCTATCAATCAATGTAAGTAATGTTATTAACTTGAATATGGAATCGGTCAAGGTTAAATCACCCTAAAGTACTCGTAACTGTTGCTGTTATTCAATTAACTACCTTAAAGTTCTTGTTATCACGGTAAACTTCCGTTTTTTAAGGGAGTTTTGTCCGCTAAAATTTAGTTTTGGTCCTTCAGTTGCTAATGAAACATTTCTTGTTATGTAGATTGCCTTTACTTCTGTGGTATATCCAGCTTTAATCCTAGCATATATGGGGCAAGCTGCATATCTATCCCAACATCATTTTATGGAAAGCGATTACAGAATCGGATTCTATGTCTCTGTTCCAGGTAGTGGCTTTTACTCTGTTTCTTTCATACTGTATTTGATATTTAATTACCGCACAATCGATCATACGCCGCATCAATGTATTGACATTTTCACAATTATTTGCAGAGCGATTAAGGTGGCCGGTTTTGGCAATAGCTATACTCGCAGCTGTGGTGGGAAGCCAAGCTGTCATTACAGGAACTTTCTCAATTATCAAGCAATGCTCTGCTTTGGGCTGCTTCCCAAGAGTAAAAATTGTGCACACGTCATCCAAGGTGCATGGGCAAATTTACATCCCAGAGATCAATTGGATCTTGATGGTATTGTGTTTAGCTGTTACTATCGGCTTCAGAGACACAAAGCACCTTGGCAATGCATCAGGTTTGGAGATTTGATAAATGCCATATTTTGCTTCAATATTTTCGTATTAATTTTATAGATTGTCAGTTCAATCGAGAGTTCTTTAGCAAATGAGTTTAGTCGGGCCTAAGCTTTGGTGCACGACTTTATTAACTTTACCAAGCATTATACAATGATGTATGCGCCAGTTCAAGTTGTTCTACTTTGATCGCAATGTAGCTTAATTAATTAACAATTTTAATAAAGCATGTATCATACTAACCCTTGGTGATAATATTGAATATGTCATGTTAGTGATAAAATAACTGAAAATTGGGGTATTTTCGAAGTTAAAAACAGTTGCGATGAAGTTTTCTTGCAATTTACCCAACCACTAAGCTTGAATCTTCTATAACTTTAAATTTATACGCAAATACATCATCTTAACTCTCTTTTATAATTTTTTTTATACAGGCTTGGCAGTGATAACGGTAATGCTGGTCACCACATGCCTAATGTCCCTTGTCATGGTGCTATGCTGGCACAAGAACATCATCGTCGCTATAAGCTTCATCCTCTTCTTTGGCAGCATCGAGGCTCTCTACTTCTCATCAGCCCTCATAAAGTTCCGTGAGGGAGCATGGGTCCCAATCGTCTTATCCTTCATCTTCATGGTCGTGATGTATGTTTGGCACTATGGAACACTAATGAAATACGAGTTTGATGTCCAAAATAAGGTCTCTATCAATTGGCTCCTTGGCCTCGGGCCCACGCTTGGGATTGTTCGTGTTCGAGGCATTGGTCTGATACACACGGAGCTTGTTACAGGGATCCCTGCTATCTTTTCGCATTTTGTTACCAATCTTCCCGCTTTCCATCAGGTATGTTTAAGTTGCAATTTTCTTGTAGAGTGTTTTTCGCCACCTTATTGATATAGGAACGCTCGCTCATTGAGTATTATACAGATTCCCCCAGCCTAGGGTAGGCTGGGGTTTCTTGTGGAGATCCTAATTTCCGGCAGCCACGAACGAAACTACCATTAATTACCCCTTACTTAGATAGTGAGGGAAAGCTCCGATTAACGGATCGTACAAATTATGCGAACTCAATATGGCATCTGGGTGTTTGGAATAAATAGTGGAAATTTTGGGAAGAAGTGCATTGCCTTTTCTTTTATTTTTGATTAAGTATTACTTAATCCTTGTGTTTAAAACACAACCTCCATGCTGGACACTTGGTTTGCCAACAGGGGTGAAATATTGAGGAAGCCCAGGCTTCAATACTCAGCAAAATTTTTTTGCTAAGTTTTAAAGTTCTGGTTCAGCGCTAATGTGCGCTTGCACTAGCGCTGGCGTACGTGCATTGCACGTGGCGCCCGGGAGTGAGGCATTTGCGTCCGTGCTTTGCACGTGGCGTCCTTGGTCCAATCATTAGCGCTGGCGCACGTGCATTGCACGTGGCTCTTATGCGCAATATTGCAGAAAGCGCCCTTGGCACTGGCGCACGCGCACAAATTTGCAGAAAGCGTCCTTGGTGTCACCGCACATGGGCAAATTTGCAAAAAGTGCCTTTGGCGCTGGTGCACGTTCATTGCACGTAGCACTCAAGCGCAATTTTTCACAAAGCGCCTTTGGCGCTGGCGTATGTGCATTGTACGTAGCGCGCATGCGTAAATCTACAGCAAGCGCCCTTGGCGCTTGCTCGTTTGCATGCGTAAATCTATATATGAAAGTTTGCATTTTCAGAAAGTGTTTGCTTTTGATTTGTGAAGCATATGCTTCTTTTGGTTCGATCTTAATTCATCCTTTTTTTATTTAGAATATTATTGCCATAGGATTTCTTGGGGACGTGTTTTCCCCTCTGCCTCTATCTTTGGCTTCTTGGGCTTTTGATGAACAGGGAGGAGGAGATCAAGGTCTCTCTTTTTGTTTGTGTAGGTTTTTGAGGTATGAGTAGATTTGCAATGAAGAAAAAAAAGAAAACTTTCTCCGTTTTTTTATTTAAAGAGGAAGATGGAGAACCTTCGTGGAAAAAAAGAGAGCGGGTCGAAACCCTGGATTTTTTAGCAGAGAATCCTAGAGTTATTATTGATTTCATATCATGAGAGACTTATATAGGCTTTTTACCTTACATTTGGGCCCTTAAGGCTTTACAATATTGGTTTTTTGCCCTTTCCATGCCTACATACTCATTTATTTTTGCACATAAGCCATGGGTTTTTCAATTATTTGGCTTTTTGCCCATTTTATTCCTAAAAATTACATTTAAATTTGTTTGCTACATAATTCTTTCTTCGGTGATCGGCTTCGATTAGGCTCGAGGCGGTTTGGGCATGGGCCCAGTTGCTTGAGGTCGGACCGGGATTAGTCAAACCTAGGTCCACTTGGGCGTTGCTTTGACTTTGACGTTTTGACCTTTAATTTTGATTTTTAATTCATCCAACAGGGGTGTAAATTTTAACTCCAACAAAGTGCCTCCATCAATGAATGCACACCACGTGTATGGGTCGTGTGCATGAAATTGATGGATATTCATTCATGGAGAAGTTGATTTGCTTCTCTTTTGGCGACGTGAAGGTCGTTACTTCCCTTTTGGCGACGTGGAGGTCGGTGCTTCCCTTTTGGCGACGTTAGGTCGTTACTTCCCTTTTAGCGACGTTAGGTGCTTGATTTGGTTACCTTTTGCAACGTGGAGGTTGATTCTTCCATTTTGACGACGTGGATGTCATTGCTTGGTTCCTTTTTGGCGACTTGGAGGTCGGTGCTTCCCTTTTGGTGATTTGGAGGTCGGTGCTTTCCTTTTGGCAATGTGGTGGTCGTTGTTTGATTTGGTTTCCTTTTTGCGACGTGGAGGTTAGTGCTTCTCTTTTGGTGATATGGAGGTCGTTGCTCCCCTTTTGGCAACGGGGGTCATTGCTTGGTTCCCTTTTGGCAACGTGGAGGTCGGGGTTTCCCTTTTGGCGACGTGGAGGTCGTTGATTTGGTTCTCTTTTTATGACATAGAGGTTGTTACTTTAATTTGGTTCTTTTTTTGCGACGTAGAGGTTACTTTGATTTGGTTTTTTTTTGCAACGTGGACCGTCGATACTTTGAGTTGCTTCCCTTTTGCGACGTGGACTGTCGTTGCTTGATTTGGTTTCCATTTTGCGACGTTGAAGTCGTTGCCTCTCTTTTGGCAACGTGGAGGTCGCTGCTTGATTTGGTTCCCTTTTTGTGACGTAGAGATCGTTGCTTTCCTTTTGGTGATTTAGAGGCCATTGCTTGATTTGGTTCTCTTTTTGCGACGTAGAGATCGTTGCTTGATTTGATTTGGAAGTTTCCTATCTGTTCAGCGGGATTTTTGAACCTGGAAACACTACCATATAGGACTTTGATTTGATTTGTCTAATTACTGCCTTATTTGGCAGGACCTTCTTTAAGTTTGGAAGTACTTGTCAAGTGGGACTTGGGCACTCTTCCTTTTTTTAATCGGTAGGATTTGATTTTGAGTTGAAATTTTGTATTCCGGGCTGGCATCAGTGTTGCTAACTTTGGAGTACGGGTGCTAGGAGCAATTCATCATTTGCCTCGGGAGAATTTGGAATTTTGATTTTGGTTCGGCACCAACACGCTAACACTGAAGCATATAGTATCAAGCGCGACTCATCATTTGCCATTGAAAGATTTGGAGAGTTGGATTTTGGTTGGCGTCTGCATCGCTACACTGGAGTGGTATCAGGAGCGACTCATCATTAATCGTTGGAGAATTTTATTTGTTCCCAGTTTAACGACTTAGGGATCATCTATTTCCAATTTAATGACTTAGGGGTCAATTTTTTAGAATTAGCTTATCCGCGGTTTGGAGCATTCATGCATAGCATTTCTTGAGATATCGGCCGTTAATGGATGGCATAGGCCTATTTCCCTCAGCGCTTATCAATTGGTAGGCTCCTCCGTCAAATACTTTCTCAATGACGTATGGCCCTTCCCAGCTCGGCTTGAATTTTTCTTTTGCATGTCAGTTGGGGATGATCGGTCTTTTCAGGACCAATACCAATTTGCCCATCCTGAAAGCACGAAGGGACCCATCTTGTCATAGGCCCATGACATTTAGGCTCGGTACAACTCTAGATTTTGTTGTACTGCGAGTCTTTTTTCTTCGAGCGCGTCGAGCTCTTCAAGCCAAAGGAGAGCATTTTCCTCTTCTGCCAGATTATGTTGGACGTCCATTCTCAAACTTGGAATTTCGATTTCGAGGGGAAGGATTGCCTCCACCCGAAGAGTAGTGAATATAGGGTAGACTGGGTTGGAACACGGTGCGTGGTATGATATGCTCACAACGTTTCGTGGAGTTTGAGATTCCAGTCTCTTTTGTTGGCTGAAGCATTTTTCTTTAGGAAGTTGCATAGAGTTTTGTTGAACACTTCGGCTAGCCCATTGGCTCTTAGATTATAGATAGAGGAATATCTCTAGTTTATCTTGTGTTGAGTAGCGAATTTTGAGACTTTAAAGCTCTTGAAAGAAGGCCCGTTGTCAAAAATGTTCCGCCTCGGTATGCCAAAACGGTATACCATGTTATGTCGAAAGAATGTCAGAATATTTTCCGTCTTGACTTCCTTTAGCAGGACAGCTTCAGCATATCTAGAGAAGTAGTCAGTTGCGGTCAATATGAATCGGTAGCCTTTAGATGACGGAGGGTCAATTGGGCCAACTATATTGGTGCTCCATATTTCGAATGGCCATGACGCCACGGTAGGATACAGCGGATCAGGATGTTTGTGTATGAAGTTGCCATGTACTTGGCAGAGACGACATTTCTCCGCGTGTTCTTTATAATCCCTTATCATGGTAGGCCAGCATTATCCAAACCGCTTAATTTGAAGGCGCATTTTGGGGCCAGATTGGTGTGCTCTGCAGACGCCCGAGTGGACCTTTTTCATGACCTTTTAGGTTTCGGCCGAAGACAGACACTTGATCCAGAGCCGGTCATATGATCTTGGGTATAGTGTGTCATTTACGAACACATATCAGAGGACACTTTTATTCAGCTAACCCTTATGGATTTTTCTTCTGGCAGTTTGTCATATCGGAGATACTCTGTGAAGGGTTTCTCCAATCAGGCTCGTCTTTGATGACTAGGACTTTTTCGGCGGGATGGTTCTCTTGTTCTGCGATTTCTTCTTCCCATAGAGAAACTGGAGATAAAATTTGCCGGCTTCTAACCGCGATCATAATTTCATTCATGCCAGGATCAGCCGACTCTTTGGCTAGACGAGCGAATACGTCGGTTTTTCCATTCAATACCCTGAGAACTCTCATTAGTTCAATATAGATAAACTGTCCCATAAGTTTCACGACCCGGCTTTTGTATTGAGCTAGCTTCGGTTTGTATATTTTGTAGTCACCACTCACTTGGTTGACGACCGGCTAAGAATCTCCGTAGACACGTAGCCGGGAGATCTCCATTCTTATGGTGAGCTCGAGACAAGCTATTAGGGCTTCATACTCGGTCTCGTTTGTGTGAGGCTCGGTAAGGATAAAAGAACGTCGTAGGGTTTCTCCTGATGGCGTAATGAACACCAATCATATCCCAGCTTTTATCCATGGGATGCTTGATTTGTTGGAAGACCTCATTGATGAAGCTCCATTGAAATAGAGATCCCAGCATGGCTCACTATCTTTGAGGTGCAACGTTTGCTCATCGGGTAACTCGCAATTTAGCGGTGACCCTGCATATAGGGGATGAGCAGCGAGGAAGTCTGCTAGGTCTTGCTCTTTTACTACTTTCTAAGAAGTATATATTATGTCAAACTCAAGCAGTATGACAGCCCATCTGGCCAATCTACCGGTTAGGTTTGCTTTGGTCATTAAATATTTAAGCGGGTTGATCTTGGACATCAGCATAACCCGGTGTGCAAGCAGATAATGCCTCGGCTTTTTCATGGTGAATATCAGGGCCAAGCACTGCTTTTCGATCGGGGAGTAATTATGTTCTGCCCCAACTAATGTTTGGCTGAGATAGTAGAGACCGTTTTCCTTCCCTTCCTCGTTATTTTGGACGAGGAGCACGCCAAGTGATACGTCCAGTGCGGTAGTGTAGATGATCGACGGTTTATTTAGAAGGAGAGCAGCGAGCGCTGGAGAGTGCAACAGGTGTTGCTTAATGCTTTCGAATGCATCTTGACATTCGGCGTCCCCGATAAAAGGAGCACCTTTCTTCATGAGTTTTGAGAAAGGTCGACATCTTCCCGATAGTTTCGAGATAAAACTTCGTATGTAAGCGAGCATGTCTTGAAATGATCTTAGCTGCGTCAGATTCTTTGGAGGAGGCATCTCCATAATTGTCTTTATCTTTAGTGGGTCGACTTCGATCTCTTGATGTCGGACTATAAAGCCCATGAATTTTTCCGACGACACGCCAAAAGTGCACTTCAGAGGATTTATTTTTAGATTGTATTCTCTCAGTCTGGTGAAGACAATTCTGAGATCTTGGACGTGATTAGCTTTGGCTTTAGTCTTGACGACCCGGTCATCCACATAGCATTCGACGACTTTGTGGATTAAGTCATCAAAGATCTTCGCTATTGCTCTTTTAATAGGTGGCGTTGTTTATTGCCGAAAACAGGTCAGGCGAACTGGTGTTGAACGTCTTGCCTGAATTTGGGGGCAGATGCATGGTTTGATCTATCCACCTCACTGAAAACACCAAGTTGATTTATAACACTGTATATCGGAGGTTTGGAAGGATACGACTGATATAACTGACTTCAGATTCCCTCTCAGGATGAGAGATTTTTTTATTATGGGGATGCATCTTTCCTGTAGGCGTAAGTCCCAGCAGTTAATTACGTTATCATGAATGATAACAACTTTCTACTTCTCCACTCTTTGTTTCGTGTGTCGTGTTTTAGATTTTGTTTATTTAGGGTTGCCCTTGGATTGTATACAGAGACTAATTTATGTCGTCGCCCATAGGGCGTGGATTAGCCCAAATCCGTACATATTTTAGATTTAGGATTTAGGTCCACGTTGATATCTTGGTTTGCTGACGAGAGTGAACTTAGGTTGCATTTCTCATATATATAAAGTCCATCGGTTCACATGAGAGCATATGCTCTATTTAAGGATCGTTCATCTCGTTTGGAAACTAAGATCAACTTAAATATCATGGTCATATATTGAGAGTTTTGTTCTCAATTGATTATTTGATCATATTTGAAGTATAGGCTTCCATACTTAATTTATTTACTAAATCTTCAAGCTTTTGTTTGCATCACGAGCGCTTGCGCACTTGGGATGCGCATAGCTATCATGTGCGCTTGCGCGCTTGGGGTGCATATGTCATCAGCGCACATGTGTGGCGCGTGGTGCACATGCCCGGCATGGCATTCAATGTGACTTGGTTTCGTTTGAAGTTGGCCCTTAGGCCTAACACTTGCGCACATATTGTGCACGTGTGCGCATCGCACTCTTCCATAAGGGAGCGATCTTAACTTGGGCACACGTGTTTTGAACGTGGTGCGCAACGCATTGTCTAGTGTGCGTCCTAGTTTGTGAAAGATGTCTTTTAGGAAAGCATTTGTTTTCAATTATCTGAGTGCGCTTGCGCACCTATTAGGGTAACAACAACAACTGAGCCTTTTATTCCAAGCATATGTGGTAGGCTACATGAACCAACATGAGAATCACACCGGGTCCAGCACATGAATCCTCCGCCTCCACTCACTCCTATCGAACAATATACTTTCATTGAGGCCTTTGACAACCATATCGTTTCGTATTACCTCCATCTATGTTTTCTTCGGTCTCCCTTTTGCCTTTTTGACATTGCCCATATCGAGAGTATCTATTCGTCGAACCGGTGCTTCCATGGGTCTGCGTCGCACATGACCAAACCATCTTAACCGGTTTTCCCGCATCTTCTACTCCACATGTGTTACACCAATTTTTACACGAATATCCTTATTTCGCAGCTTATCTTTTCTAGTGTTACCGCACATCCAACGAAGCATGCGTATCTCCGCTACGTGCATCTTCTGTGTATGATGCTTCTTAGGAGCCCAGCATTCTGTACTATATAATAAGGCAGGCCGAATAGCACTCCGATAAAACTTCCCTTTCAATTTTAACGGAAAGTTACGATCACACAAAATCCCTGTTGCACTCCTCCATTTCAACCAACCAACTTGGATCCTTTGATTAACATCATTATCGATCTCCCATCCTTTTGGATGATGGATCCTAGATATCTAAACTGATCGCTCGGTGATATCTTTTGCCCTTCCAATGTTATACCAATATGGTTTTGATTTATCTGTTTACTAAATTTACAATGCATATATGTTGTCTTGGACCTGCTCAATCTGAACCCCCGAGATTCCAACGTTTGCCTCCATAATTCCAATTTGGCATTAACCCCTGATTTTGTCTCATTTACTAGAACAATATCATCAGCGAATAGCATACACCAAGGTATCTCATCTTGGATAGTTCTAGTAAGCTCATCCATCACAATGGTAAACAGGAATGGACTTAATGCAGATCCTTAATATAAACCAATTGTAATCGGAAAACCACTCGTTAGGCCGCCGTAAGTTCTGACATTTGCCACTACTCCATCATACATATCCTTGATTTGGGCAAACCCTAATTTTATGAAAGTTCATATTTTCAAGGAAGGTATTGTTTCTAATGAAGCTTATGCTTCAATTCTTGGGAGTGCATGCTCTGTTTTGGACCTTTGTCCACATTTATGAAGCAAAACTTCGATTTTTATGTATTTGAACATATTTTGATAGAGCTTTCTCCTTGAGATCGTGGATCTTAGGATCAATCCCTTCATGAAAGCCTATGCTTTTGTACAGAGGGAATAAATTCTAAGTTCTTTTGATCTTGTATATGATGAGCCGAAACTCTAAGAAAGCCTATGCTTCAAAAATGAGAAACTTTTCTTTTTACCTAGAGAAGACTAGGGTTTCTTCAGGAAGAATTGAAAGCGCATGCTTTGAGAACTTTTTCTCGGTTGATGAAGAAAGAGATCCAAAATTATAATAATGCAGATGGAGATTTTTCTTCCAAGGCTTCTATTTATAAGAGAGAAATAGTTAGGGTTTGTTCCCAACTAAAAGATTTGAATTGATTTATATCAATTCAAGATGCGTGTGTACTGTTGGATCATAAATCCTAACAACTTTCTGTCAAGAAAGTTATCAAGGAAAATTTTCTTCCAAAAGAGCAAAATCTTTATTAAAAGCGCATGCTTCAAAAGTGCGCTTGCACACAATAGTGCAACACTTTTGCATGCGCACGTGTATTGCACCTAGCGCACTGCTCAAGTGCACTTGATTGAGTACGCATCTTTGGATATTGCGCTCCGAAGAGAGTGCGACTAATGAAAGTGCGCAAAAAGGGAGAGTGTTCACCAAATAGGGTGTGTCCTAAATGGGCGGGAACATGCGTCTGTGTTCTTTAGTTCGAATGGCATCACCTTATAGCAGTATATGCCGACCGGGGTTCGAAACGCCGTGTCTATTATCTTCGGGCGTCATTTTGATTTGATTGTGTTGGATATAGTGCCCTCAGAGTCAACTATTGGATCACAGGCACGTGATTGCAATGATTGAGGGAGGACCTATACCGGTAGGACAGTCTTACTCAAGATAATAGTATGCTATCTGGTTTATCTTTATCATCGTGTACTGCTTTAGGTGACCTTACAGGTCGCTATTACACATTGATAGAGCCCTTAGGATTCTTTCTTGACTGTCAGCAGTATGATGGCGATCATATACGTGGGAGCTAGGGTCTATAAGCACATCCTTAAAGTGGTCCCTAGTCGTGGGAGTTTCGAGACTGGGTATTGATACTCCATTAGTAGACTAGTGTATACAGTCGAGACCCCGGCGAGGGGCGGTGGCCGGTCTCATAAGCCATTGGTGTCAGTTGGTTCACCTAAGATGTATACAGGTGCTCATTGGGTTATGAGTACACCGGACAGGACTCGCCGGGAACATGCTAGTTGGTATTATACCTGACGTCAGATAGCAGTTCCCTGGTGACATGTGTACATGTTAGTTCATCGACCTGAGATCGTCATTTGTCTCGTGTGAGTTCCCACTGTGCTTTGATTACTACCCTACCACGGCTCAAAGGAGTCGTGCAAACAGGTTTTAGTTGGGTACAGTCCCGAGCCACATGGAGGCAGTGAGCGGATCGGCAGGGGTTTCGTCTCTCCCGGTATTGGGGGTGAGATCGCGCTATGTCTAGGAGAGCCATTACACGAAGTCCTTGGTCAAGGCAGGAGATTTACTGGTATGTATTCCAGTAGTATCTTATGGTGTTCTGGGCTACACTCCGACACGACTTGTACCGCTTTTGGGGGTCTGACTTTTACCAACCCCTAGGCACGCCATGCGATGCTCATAGACGAATGGACCGGACTGTACGGATATTGTCACTGACAGGCTCAGTAGGGTGTCAGGATGAGTTCGCTCATCGACCTCCCTTTTGGTCAATACCTGATAGCCCGTTACGTACAGCTAGTACCACTGACGTGCTAGTGGTTAAATCCACAGCCAAAGTATTGACGAGTCTTTAGAGTCCCCCACAGACAGTTTCTCAAGTTTCGGGCGAAACGTTGTAGAGGCCGTATGGATTTATGGCAGGGTTCGATCATATACGTGCAGTAGTGTACGGATCATACTAGTGGGCTTTGGTTTAAGCCGGATCATAGTATTAGATTTGTTGGATTACTTTAGTCTCATCGTATTCGCATTCAGTCGGAATGCGGATGCAGATATGTATATACAGGTGGGGGGTATCCTTGTGATCCTTCACGAGTTTACTTTAGATTTCGTATCTTTTTATTGTTGTAAACATTTAGATTAATGTTTACAAATGGAAATTGTGAGCTAGAAATCATCATGAAGTGCATTTAATGTGGCATGTGCAAGAGTAGTGACTCATGGTCTCTTTTATTGTGCATATGTCATATTATGTGATAGATTTGTGTGTTGAAATGAGAGGATGAGAGAGAAGGGAAGCCATAAGGTTGTGGGTTTGCTCTTGTGTTTGATAATTTCTTCTCACTCTCTCATTTTAACACAAGAAAGAAAAAGGCTCATTCTTCTTCTTCTTCTTCCTCTAGCTCACAACTTCCATTAATGGCATCATATCTAACCTACATCCATACACTCTCATGTTGATAAAGTAGGGTTTAAGCCCACTTAAAAATCTTTTATTTTCTTTTTTTTCACTCTTAACTGAATAGTGTCACAAGAAGAGATGAAGATGAAGATGGTGATAAGAATGAGCCTTGGATATGAGGATGAGTCTAAAATGATAGACTTATATGAAAAATAAAGAAGAAACAATGAGTCATGGTAGCAACCATGCTCACCCCAAAATGACTCAGTGTTTCTTGCTTTAAATCCAAATAAGTTGCTCATTATCCCCTTATCCTTTATCCAATGTAATTCTCTCACACACAACTCTTGTGTATGATCAACCATTTCAAATTCATATACATTATTTATATCACATACAAATAATATATAAAGTGAAGAAAAAATATCAAGTGGGCATTGAAGGGTTGCCTAGGACGGCAGCAAAGTTTCGAGAGGTATCGTCCATGCCAATTTAAAAAATTTGTCGTTCTAACTAACCCTAATATAGAATCGTTTACTAGAAAAAGCGACGAATCGAAAATGCAAACACTTTGCGACTAAAGTGAACAAAGAATACAACCTTTGTAGACCGGTTCTTCACTTCAATAGCTCCGTGTAGTAGTCCCTACGCTGCGATCATGAATACGCTGCGATCATGAACTCCCGACTCTTGAGAGGCTCCCATAAAGAAATGAACAAACTTGCTTCGAAGTCTTCGAGGCCGAAGATGATCTACGTCAAGGAGACACCAACCCAACCAACCTCTTCACTAATTGTAGAATTAGTGAAGCAAACACCCTATACTAAATAGCAAGTAGTAGAGGATGATAAAGTATGAACTTTGCTTACATTAGAAATGATTTTCTCACATATTTTCTCCATTTTCCATTGAAGCTAGAAAGCTTGAGAGGAAGAAGAAGAAGAAAACTCTCATGATCATTATCCAAAAGATAATGACAACCTTAGGTGAGTTAGTATTATATACTAACCTTTGTAGAGAGTTAACCATGGCTAGGTTTAATTGGTTGGGTTAATAAATATCTTAGGCAAAACAAAAGAGTGGACTTGGTCAATACAACATGCAAGCTTCTACAAGCTTCATGCCTTGACTAAATCATTTAGTTTTGTTTTACTTAATCCATTAAAACCCCTAGGATTAAACCAAGCATGGTGTAAGTCATACACACACCCATGTTGCATGTATCAAGTATGACACAAACATGCACACAAATATACATATCACATATATACAATATGCTCATTAAGTGAGAAAAGAAATCTAAAGTGAATTAATATTAGTTAATGTAATTTAATATATCAAATATATAATTATATATTAAATCATTAAATCAACACTTGATTTAATAATCCGGTTATATCATATATAACCGACTAATATCAAATGTAACATCTTATCGAATCAACACTTGATCCGATAACTCGGCTATATCACATATAACCGACCGATGTCACATATCGCGAGAATAGAATACGGTATCACATATCGTATTAATCTCGGTCCTGCACATATCACATATGTGCTCCTACTCCGTTTCGCTTGAGCCAGGAAACCTCTATGTAGGACTCTAAAGACTCGTCAATATGCCGGCAGTAGGTGATGATCATATCAAACACCCACAAATCGCAAGCTGTCTGCTAAACGTAACGGCCACCCGGGTATTGAGCGATCAGAAGATCAACAAGCAAGCCTGCTCACACTCCTGCGAATCCAATCAGTAACACTACCGTACAATCCGGTCTCTTCGTATGATATGTCGCATATCTCGTCTAAGGGTGGTAAACGTCAGACCCTAGTAACTCGATAAGTCGTGCCAATATAAGGCTCATAACGGGTCGAGAAACTACTGATAACAAATCCAAATACCAAAACCAAGCAATCCAAAATACGGAAAACATAGCCAAAAACACACTAAAGTGCTCCTAGATTTTGACTTGGGTCAAACTAGCCAATTTTGCATATAGGGTTGCTCTAGATATCACCTAAGGGACTCACCGACCAAAATTCAACGCATTTCCTCCCGACATGGCCGCAAATTGTGGCCCAAATGAATAAATCTGCGGCCAGAATGTAGGGGAGGGGCTCAGGTTTTCAGGGTACACTCCAGGTTGCCTGCTCATCTCTCAGTCTTCGCTAAATAATTTTACAGGTCTCCGAGTCACTCCAGATTCCTAAATACCATCACAATTCTCACAATTTTCCGACGTCGGGTTTCTAAGTTTGGGATTTAGGGTTCTATATCTTGTTTCAGTCTATGAAACTAACTCTAGAAAGTTTATAACGTCTCTACTAACCTCAATTTCATCTTTGGATTCAATTCCAACCTTAACCTCTTCTAGAAATTTCCAAAGTTCACATATCCATACCAAATCAATTCTAAACTTAAACTAGAATATAACAAACTAAAAACAAATTGGTAGAGATTATACCTCAATGATTCCACCAAATAAAAACCTAGAAGTCCTAAGTCATCAAAATCCCACTTTTCTTGGTCCAATGTGATGAGGGTGAGGAGGTGATCATTTTTTGTGAAAGGGGTATAAGATTTTGAGGAAGGGTTTGAGATGGGTCTGTAGGGTGTTTTTCGTCACCCCATTGAGATGGGAATACGCGCGCGCTTGTCAGGCGCATTACAGATTCCCCCTGCCTAGGGTAGGCCGGGGTTTATTGATTGTGGGGATCTGAATCTCCGGCAACCGCGGACTAAGCTGCCGTTAATTACCCCTCGCATTTGGAGCGAAGGAACCTCCGATTAACGGGTTAAACTGGTCATGCGAACTCAATGTGCAGTATCATGTTTTGAAGGGGTTTTGGAAATATCGGGGGCCCCGCAGAGTTTTTACGGGGGTCCCGCTACCCGGATAGCGGGCTGGAGGTCAAGGGGGCTAGCAGCCCCCTTGCGGGGTGCGGGGCAGCGCCCCGTTAGAAATTTTTTCTAACGGGGGAGGCATATTTAGTGTGGAGTGCATAAAAAAAGGGGGGAAAGCGTCTTAAAGACGCGTGCGCAGCATGTGGGCGTATGGTGCCCGGGGTCACGTGGGCACACGTGACCGATGGGCGCCTTGGCGCCCCGGGGTCACGTGCGCACACGTGACCGATGGGCGTCTTGGCGCCCCCGAGGTCACGTGCGCACACGTGACCGATGGACGCCTTGGCGCCCCGGGGTCACGTGGGCACACGTGACCCCGGGAAAAACCCGCGGAAAGGGAAGCCTAGCCCCTAGGCTGGGGAGTTGAACTCCCAAGGGAATTTTCGGAGTTGAACTTCTAACAGAAACGAATTTATGGAGTTAAACTCCAACAGAAATTAATTTATGGAGTTAAACTCCAGCAGATTTAGAAAGGAGTTAAACTCCTGGGGACTTATTGCTCTTCTTTTGAGCCTTGGGTCTGTCCAAAGTTAGATTTTTGGAGATGGGTCTCCTTCTTCTTGCTCTTGACCGGCGGGATCTTGGAGAAAAGGGGGTGAGACTTAAAGGTCTCCCCTTTTCGAGATCTGACTGGAGATCCGAGCTCCCCTTTGTGGGTTTTGTGGTGAAAAACTATTTATTTTGGGAAAAGGAAGAGTTAAACTCTTGATTTAATTCAAAAGAAAGAAGAAGGTTTTTGGAACCTTGGAGAAGGAGCAGGAGGCACAAGCCATAGTTTTTGGGGAAATGAAAAAGTCTATTTTTTATTCATCATGATGTTGCCCTTTATAGGCTTACACATTTACATATAGCCCCTTAGGCTTTTCAAAATGGCTTTTTGCCTATTCCATGGCTTATGTGCCATTTCATTTTTTGCACATAAGTCATGGGCTTACAAAATATTGGCTTTATGCCCATTTTGCATACATTCATGTATAAAAAATTACATAAAAATTATTTATTACATGATTTCATTTTTGGCATGGGGAGGGTCGGCCGCTTCATGTTTCGGACTCGACCTGGGCATGGGCCCACTTGACCTGGGCTTGGGCCCACCTGGCTTGGAGTTGACCTTGACTTTGACTCGGTCAACCGGGGTGTAAATTTTTACCCCAACAGGGTCATGAAGTTAGAGGAAGTGGAGGAGGAGTTGAAGAGAAGAAGAAAACAAAAGTGAATGGGGAATAAGGCAGCCTCTCTCTCTCTCTCTCCCACACTTATTCTCACTCTCTTTTCTCTCTCATAGAATGCTCATCTCATCATTATGTTCCCCCTCTCTCTCTCCTCAATCATTTCTTTTCTTTTCTTTTCATTTCTCACCCAAAAGCCCAACCATAACATAAAACAACACAAATGAAATAACATGTAACATGTCATGGTGCACTAACTATGAAAACTGTAGAAACACGGATTTGGCCTAATCGCGGTTAGCAGTGCACTAATCGGGTTTTTATCGAAACTACATATGAATAATTTTAAATATATTATTAAATGAATAAATCATTTTAATTTTCAATTATTTCACAATTATTGGTATATATTTATACCCTTTTTCGAAAACCCCAATTTCGCAAATCGGGCAGTTTTCGGGAAATATATTATTTTAATATTAAATTCCAAAAATAATATTTTATATTTTTCTGAAATGTTATAGCTTGTGGACTACACAAGCCCCACTAGTATTGTCACGCCCCGCTTCCCAGAGTGCGCTAAAATAGGCACGTGACAGAGCTAACCATGCTACCTGTGGATAGGAAATATCCCTCTACGGTCACATTACGGCTGTAGAGATATCAAGAACCGTAATAAGCTATCTAACACATGTCCATAGGCCAGAATAAACGAGTCATGAAATAAAATAATGCAGAAGCAAAAGATCCAAGTACCATAATAAACTGGAATGTACGTCCCATAATGCGGGCTTACATCAGGAATGAAATGCTGATAGGAAACTAAACTAAACTAATAACAGGTCTTCACTGTTCGGCTTGCTGATCAAAATACTCTTGAACTGCCCGCGACAAGGATAATGGACCTGGGCCATGCAAAACCCAGACGTCAGTGCGTCATAATAGCATTAATTTCAAGCAAGCAGGATGTAATGAAATATGCAGGCATGAAGTATAAGCAGTAACAAGTTATCAGGAAATAAATAGTAACAGGATATATTATAGGTGAGGTGCAGTGAGTAGTCTAAACTGTGCTATAGGGTTATCTACTCTAAAGTTATTTGAAATCAATTAATGTAATTTTCATCGTAACCCATCGGTCTATGCTCCGTTCATTCCCCACAGGACCACGGTAAACTGATGTAATAGACTGTGAGTCTATGTCCCGTTCATTCCCTACGGGACCACGGTAAAATGATATAATAGCCTTTTGAGTTACGTTCAGCTACATTCTTGATTTTCCCATACCCCCAAGTTATGTGTGTAAGTCAGGTATTGATAAATCAGGAGCTAATCCCAACACAGGATTAAGTAGATACAGGTTTGTCTAAATAGACACAGGATATGTCCGTAGGGACAACATGTCAAGATTGTTGGCATTAGTAACAAGATCGGGTATCAAGTCAAGTAGTAATATATCAGGTCATGTCAGGTAGTGCACATGTATCAAGTCATGTATTAGGTCATGTCAGGTAGTGCACAAATATCAAGCGGTTGCTCATAATCAAACTGTAATAAGTATGGGTGCACAAAATCAAGTATGGAGTACTAATATAACAATAAAATGTGACATGGTATGCAAATAGATATAAAAATCAATGATATGGATGCACAATTATCGATTAGGGTTACATTTATAGTTCTAATACTAATTAGGATGCACTTTATTAAACACGAGGTGTTAATTTAACAGTATTATTTGATCTGTAGATACAGCTATATGTATTCTATATGATATGGATGCAAACGGATATCATATAACCGTAAAATGATAAACTGGTAAATACGGAATGTACAATTTAAACAATACGAACTGTTATATTTAATTGGATGCAGTATACTGTAGTATAATATGTAACAAGATAGGTTTGCATGCGCTAGATGTAATATAATACGTATGGATGTATACGGATGTCGGAAAACTGTAAAACGAGAACTTGGGATGCATGATTTAAAATTCCAGTGTTATAATTATTAAAATAGATGTATATAAAGTAATGTAGCATGTAGTAAGATAAACTTGCCTCGATGGATCACGATACGGATACGCACGGTACGTCCGACGTCGGTAAAGCGTCGCAACGCACGCACGGCACACGGGACGGGTCCAAGCAATGTAAGAAGGTGATCACGCAGGTAAGGTATGTCCACAGGGTCGTCTGGAAAGGCAGCGACGGTCACGGCTCCGGCGGGTGATCACCGGAAAATAAGAAACAAGATCAAGAAAGAAAAGAAAAGAGAAGAAGAAGGAGAAGAAGGGCTGCACTGTGGTTTGGTTCAAAGGGGTTCTCTGGTGTACGGAGACGGGGCGAGTGGAAATGTCGACGACGAGTTTCCGGCGAGGTTTACGGCAAGGCAAAGGGTTGCGGGTTCAAGGGTTTCTTGGTCGGAGATTTGGGTGTGCAGGGAAGAGGTGATGGCCGGATAAGGAGTTGGTGTTAGGCTGCGATGGTGGTTGTGGGTTGATGAGTGCACCGGATAAAAGGAGACACCGGTGATGGGGAGTTGGGTTCTTGATGGAGGAGGCAAGGGTTTTGGATGTGTAGCTGAGAAGAGGAAGATGGTGGCCGCACCATCCACGAGGCATGCAGGGGAGAGAGAGGTGAAGGTGGTCGAGAAGATGACGAGGTCGGGAAGGTGGAGGCGGCTAGGGTTACTCGGGTGAAGGCTAGGGTTAGGGTTTGCGAGAGATTCTCGCGTCGGGTTGTTGGTCTGAAGAGGGGGGAGAGAGGAGGAGAAGAGAAGGAAGACGAGGAGGTGGAGACGAGGCCGACGAGGTAGATCAGCGGCGATGAGGGTGAACGAGGGGGAGTGCGGTGACGTAGGGTTTCCCGCAGGTGAAGGGTCGTGGCCGTCGGGTGATGGCGGTGGTGGTCGTGGTGATGGGAGAAGAGGGTCGAGGAGATGGGAGAGGGTTGAGGCAACGACGACGAGACAAGCGGAGACGGCGAGCGCAGGCTAGGGGCACGGGTTCACGAGTAGGGAAAGTGGGTTCTCGCGAGCGCTAGGGTTCAAAAAAAAGAGGGAGAAGAAAAGAAGATGAGGGAGGTGAGTGTAAGCTAAGGACGGTGACGGGACTCGAGAAATCTACAGTAAACGCAAGAGGAGAGATAAAGGGAGAGAGAGAGAGAAAGAGAGAGAGAGAGGGTTATACGTGGATTTTATAAAAGAAAATATAGTATATATGAATGGATGCAGAGAGAGGAAAAGTTAGATTTGGATTTCAAATATATAAAAATTTATGCAGAGAGAGAAAGAGAGATTGGAGAGAGAGAGGCAGTTTTAATTGTTAGGATAAAATATATTTTGGTTATAATAAATATAAATAGTAAGTTTATATTTTATAGTAATAGTAATAATCTATTAGAATATAATATTAGTACGTTTTGAGATCTTGGCAAATACAAATCTATTCCATAACACGCCCAGATTGGGTCTAAAAATTCAGTTTTAAAATATGAAAAATATATGCGACGTTCAAAATTCGAAATGAATGCTCGGGTAACGAAAATGCATACCCCCAAGAACGGATGCACGTATGTGCGCATAGCCATCCAAACCCGTTTTACTGAACGGGACGAGAACAAGATGCGCGGATGCTACCACTGGGTTAGGGTATCATGCAGGCCATGTTATGTATTTCTAAAATATTTTATGTGACTTAAAATGTTATATTGTAAAATGTAATTGCCAGATAAAATACCAGTATGCAGTATACATGGAAGTGCACAAGTCTACGTAAAAAGTCAGGATAAATCATAGACATGAATCAAGACAGGTTTCAAGCAAGCGGGTCGGGTCGGATGCAATACAAATGTCAAAAACACTATTCGCACCCAAAACACAGTAAATCAGGAAAATACCATAAATAAAGAAATACATGAACTAGAACTGGTATAAATAAACTAGGGTGTTACATTATACCCAACTACAAAAAGAATTTCGTCCTCGAAATTCCCAAGACAAGAAAAAATGAATTTACAAGAATAGGTGTGGAAACTTCTGTCGAATCTCATCTTCTCGTTCCCAAATTGATTCTCCATGCGAGTGATTCCCGCAAGAAACAAGTACGAGAGGGATAAACTTGTTCTTAAGAACTTTTTCTCTTCGATCAACAATCGACATCGGTCGCTCCTCAAAGGTCAAAGCCTCTCTTACAGTCAGCTCTAACACGTGTGTTTCATCTCGAACATACTTACGGAGTTGAGATACATGAAACACGTTATGAATATTCGCCAAAGATTGCGATAAAGCCAATCGATAAGCCACTTCTCTAACACGCTCCAAAATCTCGAAAGGCCCTACGAATCGAGGACTAAGCTTGCCTTGACTCCCAAAACGAATCACTCCTCTAGTCGGTGATATCTTCAAGAATACCAGATTACCAACAGCGAACTCTAGAGGTCTTCTCGATGTATCAGCCCAACTCTTCTGCCGATCTTGTGCTGCCTTCATATGATTCCGAATAGTATTAACTTTCTCCACGGTTTGCACGATCAAATATGGTCCCAACAATCTTTTTTCTCCAATATCGTCCCAACAAACAGGTGAAAGACACTTGCGACCATACAACGCTTCAAATGGAGCCATCTGAATAGTCGCCTGAAAGCTGTTGTTGTACGAAAACTCCACCAAGTGTAAATGATCCTCCTACGAACCTTTGAAGTCTAACATGCAACCTCTCAACATGTCTTCAAGAGTCTGGATCGTTCTCTCCGATTGGCCATCTGTCTGAGGATGATAAGTTGTGCTAAATTTCAATCGCGTCCCCAAACTTTCCTGTAAACTCCTCCAGAAGTGCAATAAGAATCGAGTGTCACGATCGGAAACGATGCTCACAGGTACTCCATGCAATCTCACAATCTCCTGCATGTACCGTTCTGCTAATGTTTCTGTTGACTGACCAACTCGAAATGGTATGAAATGAGCTGCCTTGGTCAATCGATCAACAATCACCCAAACTGCATTGTTGCCCTTTGGACTCCGCGGTAAAGCTATCACGAAATCTATGGTTATATGTTCTTACTTCCATTGAGAAATCGGAAGTGGTTGCAATAAACCAGCTACCCTTTGATGTTCAGCCTTAACTTGCTGACACATCAAGCACTTCGCTACAAAGCGAGCAATCTCCATTTTCATGCCTTCCCACCAGAAATGTTGTCGTAGATCACGGTACATCTTCGTGCCTCCTGAATATACGGAATATGCGGAACTGTGCGCCTCCTTCATGACTTCATCACGAATGTCTCCCTTTGGCACACACAAACGGCTACCATATCTCAACGAACCATTTTCATGAATCAACAAGTCCGTTCGAAGTCCTGCTTCAACTTGTTCTCGAAACTTCTGTAATCTTGGGTCTTGTGACTGCGCCGCTTTGATACTCTCGATCAATGACGATTGTACTTGCAGCTGCATCAACTGTCCCGAAGAATACGGTAGCACGATCTCCAACTCGAATCTCTGAAAGTCTTCAATAAGCTCCTTCTGTGTAGTCAACATCCGAATTGCTGTCAACCGACTAAGCGCATCCGGCACAATATTAACTTTTCCTGGATGGTACTTAAGATCAAGATCGTAGTCAGCCATCGGCTCCAACCATCTACGCTGCCTCATGTTAAGCTCTTTCTGCGTGAACACGTAGTTTAGGCTTTTGTGATCGGTGAATACTTCAACCCTTTCGCCTAATAAGTAGTGTCTCCAAATCTTCAAAGCGAAAAATCACTGCTGCAAGCTCCAAATCATGAGTTGGGTAATTCTTCTTATGGGTCTTCAACCGTCTCGATGCGTAAGCTATAACCTTCCCATGCTGCATCAAAACACATCTCAATCCTTTCCCAGATGCGTCGCTGTGAATCACCAAACCTCCGGAACTGTCTGGTACGGTCAGGATAGGAGCGGTTATCAATCTCTGTTTCAACGCCTCAAAAGCTGACGCATATTTATCCGTCCATACGAACGGTACTTATTTACGCGTAAGCTTGGTCAGAGGCTCAGCCAAACGAGCAAAATTCTCCACGAACCTTCTGTAATACCCGGCAAGTCCAAGAAAACTTTTGATCTCTGCTACGTTCTTCGGAATCGGCTAATCTCGAACTGCTGCAATCTTTTTGGGATCAACGGCGATTCCATCTCCGAACACGACATGCCCCAAAATCTTCATTTTTTCAAGCCAAAACTCGCACTTACTCATCTTTGCATACAATCTTTCTTGCCTCAATGTCTGCAATGCGATCTTCAAATGTTCTGCATGCTCTTCTATGCTTCTTGAGTAAACCAGAATATCATCAATGAACACCACTATAAACTGGTCCAAGAATGGTGAAAAGATTCGGTTCATCAAGTCCATAAATATCGCCAGTGCATTCGTGACTCCGAATGGCATCACTAAATACTCGTAATGTCCATACCGAGTTCGGAACGCAGTCTTGCAAATATCTTCTGATTTAACTCAGACCTGATGATATCCGGATCGCAAATCCAGCTTTGAGAATACCCTCGCGTCACTAAGCTGCTCGAATAATTCGCCAATATGAGAGATCGGGTACTTGTTCTAAATAGTCACCCGGTTTAATTCTCGATAATCGATGCACATCCTCCTTGTGCCATCTTTCTTCTTGATTAGAAGAATTGGAGCTTCGCAAGGTGAATTACTGCTGCGATTCCAACCCTTCTCAAGTAAATCGGTAACCTGCTTCTTGACTTCTTCCAACTCCACTAGTGCCATTGGACAGTACGCCTTTGAGATTGGCGCTGCACCAGGAACAAGATCGATCGTGAACTCCACATCTCGTTTTGGCGGTAAACCCGAGATGTCCTCGAACACGTCCATGAACTCTCGAACCACAGCTGGCGCTTCCTCCTTATCAACTTCCATTGTCGAAAGCATAGTCACATAATTCGCGAATTATTCGCCGAATTCGCGAATAATTCGCGAATTCTTGATCAGACGAATTAATCTCCGAATTAATCGCCATTACCGAACTGGCCGAATTATTCGCGAATTATTCCCGAATTATGTGATAAAACACCGAATAATTCAAAAAACAGCAAATAATTCACAAAATCAAAACCTAGCGTCTCATATATTAATTTATTGCTCGAAATCCTTCCCGAACATTTTCCGAACACTTACTGAATCTTTCCCGAATACCTGCCGATTTTTTCCGAATAATTCTCCGAATCCGAATTTTCGACCTCGCCGAATTACTCCCGAATGACGAATTTGTGACTATGGTCGAAAGAACCTGTTTGTTAGCCTATCTCTAAACTCGACTGGCCCGACAGAACTGCTACCTCCAGCAAAACAAACTCCGGATGTCCGGGAATCTGGAAAATTACTTTCTTTGCCCTACAATCCATGTGAGAGTGGAAAGTGCCGAGAAAGTCCATTCCCAAGACAACATCATAGCTGCCAGTATCAATCACCAAGAAATCCGCAAAACATGAACTGATAAGCAATGAAACTGAGAGAACCAAGGTAATAAAACGACCATGGAACAAGGAAATGAATCAAGACCAGGACTCCAAGTTACTTAAATAGAGTACCACATTGTAACCATGTTACAGTTCATGGATACAATCACATAACCCCGTTCAAGTCGCACAAATCCTAGTATCAGAATAGAAAGAAACAATATGGAACCAAAAGGTTTCAAGTCGAGATGCAAAGTTGTTTGCATATCGTCAGGACAGGGGTCAAGAGAAAGATATGATTCAAGAATTACGATAACAATATGGCATGACATGTTTCTAATTACGGATTTTCCGATTCGTGTATTGGGTCCAATACCCAACTACAAAAGAATCAAACCCAATTAACCTAAATCTTATGGCTCTGATACCAAACAAACTCTGTCACGCCCCGCTTCCCAGAGTGCGCTAAGATAGGCACGTGACAGAGCCAACCATGCTACCTGTGGATAGGAAATATCCCTCCACAGTCACATTACGGCTGTAGAGGTATCAAGAACAGTAATAAGCTATCTAACACATGTCCATAGGCCAGAATAAACGAGTCATGAAATAAAATAATGCGGAAGCAAAAGATCCAAGTACCATAATAAACTGGAATGTACGTCCCATAATGCGGGCTCACATCAGGAATGAAATGCTGAAAGGAAACTAAATTAAATTAATAACAGGTCTTCACTGTTCGGCTTGCTGATCAAAATACTCTTGGACTGCCCACGACAAGGATAATGGACCTGGGCCATGCAAAACCCAGACGTCAGTGCGTCATAATAGCATTAATTTCAAGCAAGCAGGATGTAATGAAATATGCAGGCATAAAGTATAAGCAGTAACAAGTTATCAGGAAATAAATAGTAACAGGATATATTATAGGTGAGGTGCAGTGAGTAGTCTAAACTGTGCTATAGGGTTATTTACTCTAAAGTTATTTGAAATCAATTAATGTAATCTTCATCGTAACCCATCGGTCTATGCCCCGTTCATTCCCACGGGACCACGGTAAAATGATGTAATAGACTGTGAGTCTACGTCCCGTTCATTCCCCACGGGACCACGGTAAAATGATATAATAGCCCTTTGAGTTACGTTCAGCTATATTCTTGATTTCCCCATACCCCCAAGTTATGTGTGTAAGTCAAGTATTGATAAATCAGGAGCTAATCCCAACACAGGATCAAGTAGATACAGGTTTGTCTAAATAGATACAGGATATGTCCGTAGGGACAACATGTCAAGATTGTTGGCATTAGTAACAAGATCGGGTATCAAGTCAAGTAGTAATATATCAGGTCATGTCAGGTAGTGCACATGTATCAAGTCATGTATTAGGTCATGTCAGGTAGTGCACAAGTATCAAGCGGTTGCTCATAATCAAACTGTAATAAATATGGGTGCACAAAATCATGTATGGAGTACTAATATAACAATAAAATGTGACATGATATGCAAATAGATATAAAAATCAATGATATGGATGCACAATTATCGATTAGGGTTACATTTATAGTTCTAATACTAATTAGGATGCACTTTATTAAACATGGGGTGTTAATTTAACAGTATTATGTACTAATGTGATCTGTAGATGCAGCTATATGTATTCTATATGATATGGATGCAAACGGATATCATATAACCGTAAAATGATAAACTGGTAAATACGGAATGTACAATTTAAACAATACGAACTGTTGTATTTAATTGGATGCAGTATACTGTAGTATAATATGTAACAAGATAGGTTTGCATGCGCTAGATGTAAAATAATACGTACGGATGTATACGGATGTCGGAAAACTGTAAAACGAGAACTTGGGATGCATGATTTAAAATACCAGTGTTATAATTATTAAAATAGATGTATATAAATTAATGTAGCAGGATAAACTTGCCTCAATGGATCACGATACGGATACGCACGGCACGTCCGACGTCGGTAAAGTGTCGCAACGCACAGCACACGGGACGGGTCCAAGCAATGCAAGAGAGTGATCACGCAGGTAAGGTACGTCCACAGGGTCGTCTGGAAAGGCAGCGACGGTCACGGCTCCGGCGGGTGATCACCGGAAAATAAGAAACAAGATCAAGAAAGAAAAGAAAAGAGAAGAAGGAGAAGAAGGGCTGCACTGTGGTTTGGTTCAAAGGGGTTCTCTGGTGTACGGGGACAGAGACGGGGCGAGTGGAAACGTCGACGACGAGTTTTCGGCGAGGTTTACGGCAAGGCAAGGGGTTGCGGGTTCAAGGGTTTCTTGGTCATCGGAGATTTAGGTGTGCAGGGAAGAGGTGATGGCCGGATGAGGAGTTGGTGTTAGGCTGCGATGGTGGTTGTGGGTTGATGAGTGCACCGGATAAAAGGCGACACCGGTGATGGGGAGTTGGGTTCTTGATGGAGGAGGCAAGGGTTTTGGATGTGCAGCTGGGAAGAGGAAGATGGTGGCCGCACCATCCACGAGGCATGCAGGGGAGAGAGAGGGGAAGGTGGTCGAGGAGATGACGAGGTCGGGAAGGTGGAGGCGGCTAGGGTTACTCGGGTGAAGGCTAGGGTTAGGGTTTGCGAGAGATTCTCACGTCGGGTTGTTGGTCTGAAGCGGGGGAAGAGAGGAGGAGAAGAGAAGGAAGACAAGGAGGTAGATCGGCGGCGATGAGGGTGAACGAGGGGGAGTGCGGTGACGTAGGGTTTCCCGCAGGCGAAGGGTCATGGTCGTCGGGTGATGGCGGTGGTGGTCGTGGTGATGGGAGAAGAGGGTCGAAGAGATGGGACAGGGTTGAGGCAACGACGACGATACAAGGCGGCGACGGCGAGCGCAGACGAGGGGCACGGGTTCGCGAGCAGGGAAAGTGGGTTCTCGCGAGCGCTCGGGTTCAAAAAAAAGAGGGAGAAGAAAAGAAAAGGAGGGAGGTGAGTGTAAGCGAAGGGCGGTGACGGGACTCGAGAAATCTACAGTAAACGCGAGAGGAGAGATAAAGGGAGAGAGAGAGAAAGAAAGAGAGAGAGTTGTACGTGGGTTTTATAAAAGAAAATATAGTATATATGAATGGATGCAGAGAGAGGAAAAGTTAGATTTGGATTTCAAATATATAAAAATTTATGCAGAGAGAGAGAAATAGAGATTAGAGAGAGAGAGGCAGTTATAATTGTTAGGATAAAATATATTTTGGTTATAATAAATATAAATAGTAAGTTTATATTTTATAGTAAATAGTAATAATCTATTAGAATATAATATTAGTACGTTTTGAGATTTTGGCAAATACAAACCTACTCCAAAACATGGCCGGGTTGGGTCTAAAAATTCAGTTTTAAAATATGAAAAATATATGCGACGTTCAAAATTCGAAATGAATGCTCGGGTAACGAAAATGCATACCCCCAAGAACGGATACACGTACGTGCGCGTAGCCATCCAAACAAGTCCGTTTCACTGAACGGGATGAGAACAAGATGCGCAGATGCTACCACGGGGTTAGGGTATCATGCAGGCCATGTTATGTATTTCTAAAATATTTTATGTGACTTAAAATGTTATATTGTAAAATGTAAATGCCAGATAAAATACCAGTATGCAGTATACATGAAAGTGCACAAGTCTACGCAACAAGTCAGGATAAATCATAGACATGAATCAAGACAGGTTTCAAGCAAGAGGGTCGGGTCGGATGCAATACAAATGTCAAAAACACTATTCGCACCCAAAACACAGCAAATCAAAAAATACCATAAGTAAAGAAATACATGAACTTGAACTGATATAAATGAACTAGGGTGTTACAAGTATGATCTACTTCATAATCTTGGTAGTCAAGCAAAACATCCTAAAGGCTTTATCGACATGTATCAGTAAAATAGTAAACTACAGCAAATGCACCTGTTAAGATAAAAAGTAATCATATAGCATACTATCATATTGAGCAAGAAAGTCCTTTATATATATGTCCAAGTATCTACTATAATATACAATAATGGCCTAGAGTATACATATTCCTAACTGATGAAAACAGGATGGAGTCGGAGTCGAATGGTAGCAACGGTTCCTTCCATTGCCGCATGAGATTTGTCGAGGGAACCACTCGAGCGTCCGTCTTCATTGTGTAAGAGATTGGAGTTGTATTGAGAGTTGAGCTTGTTCTTGGAGACATCGTTTTTGAGTTGCAGTTGAGAGTTCATAACCTGCATGAAAGGGCATGATTTCAATACATACAACGATATATGTGTTAAACGAGTTTGCATGAACATTCGACCCGAAATATAGGAAGGGAGATAGGGTCCCACCAGGTGTATCAGAATCTGTAAATTGTTTTTCGCCACCCTATTGAGATAGAAATGCGCTCGCTCGTCAGGCATTATACAGATTCGCCATGCTTAGGGTAGACTGGGGTTTATTGACTGTGGGGATTCTAATCTTCTGCAGTCGCGGACAAAACTATCGTTAATTACCCCTCGCTCCGATAGCGAGGGAATCTCCGATTAACGAGTCGCACAAATCATGCGAACTCAATATGGCATATGAGTGTTCGAAATAAACAGTGAAATTTTTAGGTAGTGCATTGCCTTCTTCTCTTATTTTTGATTAAGTATTACTTAATCCTTGTGTTTAAAATACAACTCCCATGTTGGTTTCTTAGTTTGCCAACATGGATGAAACATTGGGGAAGCCTGGGCTTCAATACTTGGCAAAAAAATTTTTGCCAAGTTTTAAAGTTCTGGCTCAACGCAGATATACGCTTGCACTCGTGCTGGCGCACATACATTGCACGTGGCGCTCGTGGATAAGATGCATTTGCGCCCGTGCTTTGCACGTGGCACTCTTGGTCCAATCATTAGCGTTGGCGCACGTGCATTGCACGTGGCGCTCATGCGCAATATTGCAGAAAGCGTGGCACCGGCGCACGTGCGCAATTTTGCAGAAAGCGTTCTTGGCACCGGTGCACTGCATTGCATGTAGCGCTTGTGCGCAATTTTGCAGTAAGCGTTC
Organism: Agapanthus africanus; assembly: GCA_030015575.1. NCBI lineage: Eukaryota > Viridiplantae > Streptophyta > Magnoliopsida > Asparagales > Amaryllidaceae > Agapanthus > Agapanthus africanus. The sequence continues at coordinate 20,549,651 of JASDDO010000016.1, read as the reverse complement.
TTGGCACCGGCACACGTGCATTGCACAGCGCTCAAGCGCAAATCTACAACAGACGTCCTTGGCGCTGGAGTACGTGCATTCCACGTAGCGCGCATGCGCAAATCTGCAGCAGACGCCCTTGGCGCTTCCGTGTTTGCATAGAGCGCACCCAATAGATGAAAATTTGCACTTTCAGAAAACGTTTTGCTTTCGATTTGTGAAGCGTATGCTTCTTTTGGTTCGGTCTTATTGCAACCTTTTTTATTTAAAATTTTATTGCCATGGGATTTCTTGGGGATGCATTTTTCCCCGATGTCTCTTTGTTTTTAGCTTCTTGGGCATTGATAAACAGCGAGGAGAGAGATCTCCTTTTTTGTGTGTGTGGGTTTTTGAAGCATGAGTAGATTTGCAATGAAGAAAGAGAGAAAGCTCTCTCTGTTTAAAACAAGAGAGGACGGCTCGAAACCCAAGAATTTTTTAGCGGAGTGAATTCCAGAGTTGTTATTGATCTCATATCATATTATGGGAGCCTTATATAGGCTTTTAACTTTACATTTGGGCCTCTAGGGCTTTACAATATTGGCTTTTTGCCTCTCCATGTCCTTATTTATTTTTGAACATAAACTATGAGTTTTTCAATTATTTGGCTTTTTGCTAATTTTATTCCTAAAATTACATTTAAATTTGTTTGCTACATAATTCTTTTCTCGGTGATTGGTTTCGCTTGGGCTCGAGACGGTTTGGGCGTGAGCCCAGTTGCTTGAGGTCGGACCCGGGTGCACTTTGGCATTGAATTTGACTAGTTGACTTTGACTTTGAATTTTTGAGCTTTAATTTTGATTTTTAATTCTGGCAACGGGGTGTAACTTTTACCCCCAACATTTCTCATATTTGAAAACTGAACAGCTATAAGAAACATATGGTGCTAGATTGATCTCGTCTTCTGCAACTGCAGTAATGTTCTAACAGTGGTTGTGTTAGTCTGATAAGATATCGGTCCAATGTAATAATTGTTAAAATATTTATATATTCTTGCATAACATAATTATAAATAGTGTAGGTGTTCTTTAAGGTGACACTTTAGGCTTGATTCCTCTGCTATTGCTTCCTATTTCTAAAATCGTCCTAATCATAACATTCCCATAATCTTCAGGTTCTCGTATTCCTATGCATCAAGTCCGTCCCGGTTCCGTACGTCCAACCAGAAGAACGCTTCCTCGTGGGTCGCATTGGCCCAAAGGAGTTCCGTCTCTACCGATGCATCGTTCGTTACGGGTACCACGACATCCACAAGGATGACCTCGAGTTCGAAAAGGACCTCGTCTGCAGCATTGCTGCCTTCATCCAATCTGGAGCCAACTCTGAACCCAATGGTTTCCCTCTCACCGACGACACCTTCAAAGACAGCACCGACGAGAAAATGACAGTCGTCGGTACCGGGTTCAGACTATGTGAAAACGAAGAGAACGAGCACGAAGACGTGGGCCCATCAAAGCCGAGAGAGATACAATCTCCGATCATAGCGAGGACGAAGAAGAAGAGGGTGAGGTTTGTTTTACCGGCCGAGAGCCCGAAGATGGATTCAGAAGCGATCGAGGAGCTAGAGGAGTTAATGGAGGCGAGAGAAGCCGGCATGGCCTTTATACTCGGGCATTCGTATATGAGGGCAAAGAGCGGTTCGAGCTTTGTGAAGAGAATGGCGATCGAGGGGTACGATTTCTTGAGGAGGAATTGTAGAGGGCCTGATTATGCTTTGACTATACCTCATGCTTCAACCTTGGAGGTGGGGATGGTGTATCATGTATGAAGTTTTTTGAAACTGGTAAGTTTTAGCTGTATATTGATCTATGTTATGATGAAGGGTTACGAGTATAGTTGTTAGAAAGGTTCAGGTTTTTGATGATAATGTGTAACTGTGACCAAAATTTTGGAAATGGAGTATGTTGAGTTTGCCCCATTTAAGCCCAGCTATAGAAATTGGCCCGGCCCGGCCCGGCCCGGCCTGGCCCAACCCAACTTGGACATAGAGGCTTGCTTGTTTCATTTTAGTTGCAAAACAGGATGGGGTAAGCTTAGATGGCGAGTTTGAGGGAGAAATTGTTCGGTGCAACGGGTTTGAGCATGAGAGAGAAAGGGATGGGGAGATGGGGAATTTCAGGCATCTTTTGGGCGGTTTTTCTCAAAATCCCCAAGCAAGCAGGTTTACCCGTTGTCAAAAATCCTTTGGCCTCGAAGTGGTTGTCACACCCCCTAGGAATTTTTCGTGCGGTATCTGTATAGTTGCCTGTTATATCTAAATAGGTCATACATATTGCAGGCAACTGCATATGTATCGTATAATAGCTGGATATAGTAGGCAACTACACAGATAGAACATGCATGCCGGTTTTTGACAACTAAAAACTTTTTCTGCGGGTTTTTGACCAGCACTTCGGGGCCAAGGGGTTTTTGACAGCGGAAAACCTGCTCGGGGTTTTTGACAATTTACCCTAAAATTAATAAACAATAGCGGAAATTAGTCAAATGGTTTGAAGCACAAGGTTTAGAATCAACCAAATTTAAGTTTTACCCCTAACTTTTCTTTGGCATATCGCCTAAAGCCTCCTTAGTTGACCTTTAAGATCAACGTAATTAATTAGTGTAACAATAAACAACATTATCCATGTCACTAAGGTCTTTGTTTTTTTTTTCCAGCTTTATTATTAAAAAAATTCATAATTGGAAAAATGCTAATGGGAAATAGCTCTACTTCGCCTTCTCATTTGTTTACAAGTTCATACCAAATCTTTAGTCCTAATCCTTATCTATTTAATAAACTTATGACCAAGTATTTGATATTCTAATCCTTATCTCTGAAAAATTAAACTTATCATGGTGCTTTGTGACAACACCAAAATAATCGATGGTTATAAGAAACTCAACTTTTTTCGGAAAAAAAGGTTGGGATAGTTAGCCCCCTCAATTCATAAAAAAAATATTTTAACGAGCAAGAAGATAATCTTGATACATCAGGAATTAATAAAAACAAAACGACCGACATGGCCTTAAAGCCGAGAAAGTGTCGAGTTGTTGTTGACTTTCGTAGTTGGATGAATTGTGCGATCATCCGAGTTAAGTCAATCTAGAAACCCGACTGCACTATCCATCCGTTCCTATACGTAACAAGAGCTTCCGTTTTGTCTGATCTGACTCCAAATATAACCAATCAGATTGTGTGAATATTTTTAAGGTTATACAAAACTGAAAATAAATGACAACAGGTGAAGCAAAATACACGAGTCCTTTTTAATCTTTTACATGAGTCAAAGTTGTTCAAACATCAGGTCCTAGCATTTCGTCCTTATATATAGGTGGCGTGACATTCATATATTCATGTCCTTTGTGTAAATCTTATGAAATTAAATGAGATGAAGTCATTGGTGGGGCCCACGGTTGTCCCTAAATCTAGGAAGCTGTGGATTTGGTAGGCCCCACAAGCTACTTTTCTTGGTCTCTCACCTTCGGCCGTCATTCTGAATATCGGACATATGTGTCCGGTCATCAGGGATCCCAAGCAATGTAAGAAAAGTCGTCTCTTTCTCTATCCTATGTGGTATATTGCATCTGATATAACAGATAGTTTCTTTTTTTTTCAGCAAATGCCTATCTTTACTATTGCCGATCAAATAAGGATTAAATAAAATCGCACCGGACAGTGATCTTTTGTGGTTATTAGCAACTTACTAAATTCATGATATTATATAACCTAAATCGTTTCTACCAATCGAAAGATCTGATGCTACCACTTGGTGTTTCGGATTTACACGCACATGCAGTATTGTGTATATAATCCATTTTTCAAGTACGTGTCTATGATGGCTAAGAGATGTGAATCTCGATTATTTCTCTTGCATCATCTTCCGGTTTTCAAGGTGAGGGTTGAGAAACTTCCTTTCAATAATGATAATAGATGTCTATATTCTATCATTCTTTTTACTCAATTCTTATTTACAAGTTAATACATTGTGTTCTAATTGTTTATCCATCACAATAACATATTCTAATTGATGTGTCCTATGAAATGTCATCGGTCAAGCCATTTGAATATAAAGACATGAAGAAGCCCTATAGCTTGTTGATATGATATATTCAAATCAGAATAGAAGACATTATTTGGTGTTGATGCTTTCCATTAGATCATCGGGGTTGTCAAATATGTTTGTATGTCTATAAAGTGAGAAAGTCATGAATAGTTTTGGATAAAGATAGACCAGGTTTAAATCCTTGAAAGTAAAGGGAATGGGTGTGAATTGAAGATTTCCCCCCTTTTCTATGATTCTTCTCACAATTTTTGGTAGAATGAACAGCTTGAAAATGTTTGGTGGGCAGGTTAGTTTGTTTTAAAAGATCACATTATTTATTAATTGCTATATAATGTTTTCTTGAAGGAACCATGTTATTTTTTGGCTTTATCTTTTAATATTAACAAATTTAAAAGAAATATTTTAACTTTTAGATTATGTTGAGATAATGTCTTGTATTTTAGTATGTATACCACATATTTAAGGAGAATTGTAGATCTGATACGTCTATTAATTTTAAGCCCGTATGCAGAATATTTTAGCATTGGTGGTCTTATAGTTTTAAGGGACCCTGGAAACCGTATCCGTATCGGATACACAAGCCTGCAAAAATTAGGATTTAAAAAATAAATAAAAATATACCGACGTAGCAATTAAAAGACAATTAAAAGACGCTTGACATGAAATCGGCAAACTTTGACACCCCCATTATTATAGTTTCTTCATTGACTTCTTGAAATATATGTAAATTAATAATTAATGCTGTAACATCTAAATATAAATGTTATGTATTTCAAAACCAAGAAAAAGGGTCCATGCATGTTGGAAAGTTTATTATCAACTAGATATTGTATCATGAAACATCTAGAAGAACTTCATGGCTTATCCTAAACCTAAAATGATCAGTGTAAAGCAATCTTTTGTCATTATTTAAATGCTAATCACCCTAATTTACGTCAAACAATAGTTGAAACTTCTATGTAAGAACTTTCAAGAATATGCATTATATTTAGAGGGAAAATGACGGAGGAGATCCTGTACGTCTAAGCTGCAGCGGACTCTCATATGTGCCAGTGAGGTCTCCTGACTATTTTACAGTTAAGCCTCAGGACCCCAACAGTCCACATGATACACGTGAGAGGCCATGCCAGTTTTGGAACTGGAAGCCCCGTTTTCTAAAATATTTTTGCCCCGCATTGTGGATAAGGTGGGTTAGTTTGGTAAATAATGAGATGTCTAGGGACAAAAATGGTGGAGACGAGAAAGCCTTATCCTCATGGATGCCAGCTGTGAGTTGGCGTGGTCGAGTCGCGGCGTTCACTTTTGGAAGCGTTTCCCAAAAAAGACCAAGCTTTTGTTTTAGTTTTAGTTTTTAATAATTTCTTACACATTTACGCATTTCCAGCTGTCTTGTTAAATTACCCTCAGCTGCCATTTTTGCTGTACAACTTTATTTTAACCTCTCAACAACCATTCACATTGACCACGGAGGGTGAGAAAACGGATTATGCATTATTGCCGGCGATTGGATACATGGCAACATGCAGTTTGTTGATCTATTTATATGTTTATTTTGCAAATACAAAATCTTTCATGGATGAATGAATTGCCATGTGTTCATCCAATTCATCCACCTTTTAAATCATATTTCTTATGAAAATCTATAAATTTCAATTGGAATTGATTTCAAATTATAACTTTAGACCAGGCGTCTAATAACGTGTGCCGTGTTCGTATGTCTCTAAAATTTAATTCGGCTGTGAAGAATTGGGTGGATTGTAGAGAATGAAATGATTAAATCCTGTGTCTATTATCAAAGAAGGAAAAAAAAATTCAAATTCCACTGTGAATATAACACCTAATTCATTCACCTAACACCCCCTTTTCCCATTATAAAAACAATAATTTCATAAAAAATTTGATTTGAATACTTCTCATTTCAAAAGTAAACTAGAAAGGGACACAGTTTGGCCAACCCTCTATGATTTGATAGTCTCAAAGTGGTCAATCACCCTAGTAAGCCTGACCTTGATTTCAAAATTTTCCTGAATTTGGTTTAATTGCTAATCTAACCATCATTTATATTAGGCACCAATACTTGAAAGATTCTTAGATTATAAAAGATTGCCCAAAACAAAAATAAAAGTATAACTGGTTTCCAAAACAAAAATGATATCCAATTAAATAGAGCCGTTTCTATAATTAGTCCATTTTCATCCGACTCTATCTGTTTTTTTTAGAAAAAGGAATACATGCATAAGAAGTTCATAAATTCTCCGTATCTAGAGTGAATCTTTTTCTTTCCTTTTTCCTTTATGAAAAAAAAGTTGTCATCAGTTTATTGCAAATCTTGTGGATAACGAGCAATTCAAGGGCATTTGGAAATCTCAGACGCCAAGCCCCCATGATATTAAGGGTAAATTGTCAAAAATCCCAAGCGGTTTTTTCAAAAACCCTATGTGTCTCGAACCGGTTGTCAAAACCTTGAAAAACAATTTCGGTTGCAGCAAAATCCCATGTCTGCGGTATCTGTATAGTTGGTTGTTATATCTAGTCATTATGCGAAATTTGTACAGCTGCATGTGATATCTATGCTGTTGTCTGCGATATCTATGACCTAAATTAGATATAGCAGGCAACTATATAGATACTGTATGGAAAATTTCATAAACGTTTTGAGGCCAGGGATTTTTTGTCAGCATGAAAACCTGCTTGGGGGGTCCTGATAATTTACCCTATTGATTAAACCCACCACCTTCTCTCACTCTCAAAGTTTTGACAGCTCGCTTCTCCCTTGCATTAGGATACCAAAGCAAAGAAATTTGTCTCGCATCATAAAATGGAGGTCTCAAAGTGAAGAAATCTCTACTCAGGGGTGAAAAAACACCATTGTAACTTCTCTTCAAACAACAACATTATTATGCCTATGCAATTCTTGGGTATGTTTTATATCTCTGCTAAGTACTGTTCAATTTTTCAAGATAGAATGTACCCATCTGGAGTTTTGATACTAAAAATAGGAATCTATAGGTAATGGGTATCTTTTCTATTTTCTTAGCTGTGTTTGTGGGGGTTATTTCATCCTATTGGGGTACTTATGTCTCACCAAATTAGCACATATTTGTAACAAAAATGTTTTTTTTTTTTTTGGGTTTTTATTTTTTTAAAGAACTTTTGTGTTTAGTAGATATAGAGGGTGTGGGGAGAGAGAGATGCATTTAATTTGAAGATTTTATTAATCTAGAGGGTTTTTGGATCCTTATCCTAATCCTCTCATATAACAAGGTGTTGTGAGAGGAACAAGCTTAGGATTTTCACAAGCAAGAGCAAAGAAGGAATGGAGAGTGTAAGCAAAGTATCAACCTACTTCTTTTTTGAATTTTATTAAGTTTTCATTGTTTTAATAGATCTGTAAGCTACATTTTTCTTTTCTGTTTTCAATTACATGCAAAGTTTATTAGTGTTCTTGGTTGAATTGCATGCTACATTGTTTCTTGTTGGTTTCATGAAATTTTTATATATAAATTATAGTGCCTATTCAATGTAATCATGTTTTGTATATTGTTCATGGGATCTCTTGATGATGGCTAATTATAATTCTTTTTATAGGGAATGTTTATGATCACATTATAGATCATGAGGTTATTTAAGTTGTTTTAGGAAATCAGAAAAATGTGCTTAATATACTAATTAAGGAGTTCAATCATACTCAACCTAATTGTCGAGGAAGATGTTTGGTTTATCTTTCTCCTTGATAACACAATAGAAAATTGATTTTCCTGTAATGTGCTTAGAAGCAATTGTTATTAATTCTAGTTGAGTCGCAAAACTTTCATTTCAGTTTGTGTCTCTATACAATCCTTAAAAAGAGTAGAAATTTTCTTTTGCTAATAGACCAACCATTATCATCTTAGCATCACACCATCTTAATGTGGTTTGTATAAATCGACGTAGGAGTAGATTGTTAATTACTTTCATATTTTAGTATTTTGTATAGTTAGATTTATTAGTAAGAGTATTTTATTTAGTTTGGTAATTAGGCTAGCTTAAATTAGTTACCTTTTTAAGGAGAATAAGTATTAGTTAGGATAGATTTCATATAGTTGTTTATATTCAATTTGATTGGTAAGTTTAAAAAAATTTATCCTATAATTATTAGGAGTACATTATTTGTATAAGAGACTTAATTATAACTCTCTTGTATGAAGTATTTGGTTTAATAAAATATAGAGAGAGTTCCTCTTTTGCCTAGACATCTTGCTTTTTATCCCCATCTAACAAGTTCGTAGATTGCTATCTAAACGTATGCCACCGCTACGTTAGTTGGTATCAGAGCTATGTTCATCCTGATTTGATTGCAAGCGAAAGAGCACCCGACAACAACGAGAAACATGATTACACCCTAAATTTGGTTTGATAGCAAACTACAGAGCCATGTTTATCTAAGTTTTACCCCATCCCATCTTTTTGCCCATTTCTTGTATCTTTTTTCTATTGTAACGTCCAGTGGCGTTTTTTCTTTGTCGGTACTTACTTGGAAGAGGAGTGGAGGAAAGAGAAAAAAATGATTACACTCTAAAATTTGAATTTTCTTTTGGGGGGAATCATATCATGATTACTCGAAATAGATGGAAATAGCTTATCAGGAAGGTCACAATTGGCTTATTAAAATAAAGTACACGCGTCGGTTTCTTATTTGCGCATTTCATACGAGTTATGGTAACTGTGCTCTATCCAGCTTGTGAGATAATTTTCTCGAGTAAGCAGCAACTTTAAAACTTTGACCCTTTAATTCAATGAACCACTGCTCATTCTATATAAAGATGTAATCCTCTAGAAGAAAAAAGATGTATGCATTAGTTTTCTTGATAGGAGCGGGGAAAATGGTGAGCGTCGTCTTTCTCACTTTTCTAGTCCTTTATTCCCCCTTTCATCATCTTTTTCGTGTTCTTATTTTAAGCTTGACCGCCTTCTTTTGTCATTGTCAAGTCACCAAAGATCTACAATCTATGAGTTGCCTAAGAAGGTTCACCTTTTGGATGCTTTGTTCTTTGCATAAATCAGAAGCTCTTACCAGGAAACTTTTTCGTCATTTCATTTCATGATAAAATAATCTTTGTGTAACATTTGATCCTTTATGAATATCATAGGGATCTGTATCCTATTTTGATTTAGGTCCGGAATAGGATCATGGTATAATGGAATCCAAGTTAAAGTTTTTTTGCCAAACCCGGGTTAAAGTTTGTATCTTGCTATTTGAGTCATGAATATTCACCTCAAAATGCCAAGGCTTAACTCTTCTTCTTTTCATGTCATTTATTCAGTAAATGATTCTCATATGTAAAAGCCACATTAGCTTATTTTACATAAGATCTATGTAAAATTCGAATTTTTTAAGTGGATTTTGAAGCGTAATTTTTTGAGAGAAGGCCGCCCCAATATTAGGGAAACAATTTTAAGATAACTTTGCTTTGACTGTTTCATGTTTTACTATTTTGTTTGAGGTAAAATGATCTTACAGTCCTAGTTCCCATCCATTCTAATCCCTGCAACAAATTACTGATCACATTGCGTCAACTGTCAGGTTGTGTCATTGTTCATGTTCTTGCTTCCTCATGATAATACAAACTGGAGTGGTTTCCGGTTAAATTGTTATAGACATGGTTTAGCTATAGACTTGAATTTTTATTTAAATTGATTTCTGGAGAGAGATGTATAGTTTATGTCTATTCTGCTTGCTTTACGAGTAGAAACTTAATCCCTGGGAGGTATTATGTGCAAGTTTTTGTATTTAGCCGAATAAATGATCAAAAGCAACTTCGTATATAACGGGTTGTTGACCTTGGATATATGTCTATCTACATAACTTGGCGTTTCTATAAATTTGTATCGAAATTTATTTTTAACATCATTTTTTATCCTTTCACAGGCTCTGAGTACAAACTCTTCGGCAATGACTTTTCCAAGGACCATTCCTATCACAGCTTGGAGCTCTGATAGTGATGATGATTCAAACTCAAGCAAAGTTCAACGAAAAATAATAGTGGCAAATTTTCTTCCTATTCTCCACACCAGAAGCGAGGAAACTGGAAAGTTATGTTTCAAATGGGATGAGGATTCCCTTCTCCTTCAGCTAAAAGACGGGCTTTCCACCGATACCGAAGTCATCTATGTTGGCAGACTAAAAATCAACATAGATCACAACGAGCAAGACGAAGTTGCCCGAAATTTATTCAAGAATTACAAGTGTATCCCAACATTCTTGCCTCTCGAAATCCAAAAGAAGTTTTACCATGGCTTTTGCAAGCAACAACTATGGCCTCTTTTCCATTGCAAGCTTCCTCATATTGTCAATAACCATGAACTCAATGACCCGTCTCTTTTTAGAGCGTATGTAACGGCCAATAACATTTTTGCGGATAACGTAATCGAAGCCATAAGATCCAAAGACGACACTGTTTGGGTGCACGATTATCATCTTATGCTTCTCCCTACTTTCTTAAGGAAGAAGGTGAATCGACTCAAGCAAGGGTTTTTTCTACATAGCCCATTTCCTCCTCCTGATTTATATAGTGCCCTACCGAAAAGAGAAGAAATTCTTAGGGGTTTGCTTAATGCCGATCTCATTGGTTTTCAAACATTCGAGTATGCACGGCATTTTTTAAGTTGTTGTAGTAGAATGCTTGGTCTCGAATATGAATGTAATCATAGTTATGTGGGAGTTAAGTACTTTGGTCGCACAGTGGGTATCAAGATTCTCCCTGTCGGCGTTCATATTGGTCGGATTCAATCCGTGCTCAATCTTCCTATCACAATGTCCAAGGTTAGGGAGATTGAGAACAAGTTTCGAGGGAAGAAGTTGATTCTAGGTGTCGACGACATGGATATCTTCAAAGGCATCAATCTGAAATTAGAAGGGCTAGAACTTTTACTCGACAGGTATTGATGTGGGACCATAATGACAATTTTTAAAAAAAAAAAAATCTTTAGGTTTTAATATGTTATTTTCCTGTTCACGACAGTTTTGCATCTCTAATAATTTTATTGCATACACACATTATATATTATTAGTCTTACGATTCTCGGCCTGCTTCAGGTATCCTCTTCTAAGAGGAAAGGTTGTGCTCGTTCAAATCTTAAATAGTGTGAGAAGTCCAGGTAAAGATGTGAGCGAAGCGAGAGATGAAGCTATGAGAATGTCTAAAAAGATTAATGCAGCTTACGGGCATCAAGGCTATGAACCCGTTCTTCTTATTCAAAGTACCCTTCCTTCGTACGAGAAATTTGCTTTTTATGTGGCGGCTGATTGTTGCATTGTGAATGCTTTTAGGGATGGGATGAACTTAATCCCGTATGAATACGTAGTTTGCCGACAAGGAACTCAAGCAATGGATAAAGCTCGAGGTATTAAACCGAAATCCCACCCAAGTGCTCTCATTCTCTCTGAGTCTATTGGTTGCTCTCCTTCTCTTAGTGGAGCTTTTAGGGTTAATCCTTGGAATGTTGAAGAAGTTGCCGAAGCCTTGCATCGTTCAATACGCATGCATGAATCGGATCAACAGTTGTGTCATGAGAAGCATTATCGGTATATAAGCTCTCATGACGTGGCATATTGGTCCAATAGCTTCATGCGCGACCTCGAGAGAGCATGCACAGATCACTACGATCGAACTTACTGGCAGCTTGGGTTTGGCCTGAATTTTAGGGTTTTGGCGTTCAATCATAGTTTCCAGAAATTGTCTAAGGACCACGTTTGTGGTTGCTATCGACGAGGTAGTAAGAGGGCTATATTTTTAGACTATGATGGCACTCTTGTGCCTAACTACTCAATCGGTATACCTAACAAGTCGATCAGTAAACTTCCATCCGCAAAGATTATTTCCATTCTGAATGGATTGTGCTCCGATTTGAAGAATACCGTGTTTATTGTCAGTGGAAGAGACCGGAGTTCTCTTGGTGATTGGTTTTCTCCATGCGAAGCGCTTGGAATTGCTGCCGAACATGGTTTTTTCATTAGGTAATCCGATTGACGATTGAAATGCATTTCTTGTTATTATTTAGGCCCTATTTTGGCTTTGAAATTAGGATAACCAAAGCTAATACTATAACTGGAGGTATAGGCCAAGCTCTACCTCCATTTAAAAAAAAGAAGGCTAGATTTCAACTTGCTACCATGAGCTTTTGGCATTTTCCACGAATGGTATCCCCGAACTTTTAAAATGATGGATTGCTACCATGAACTTTCAGAGTATCACAAAACTACCATAACGATGTTAACAAAAAAAAATAGAAACTGACTATACTGCCCTTTTATATAGATCAACAAAAAATTTAATTCCTTTTTTGGTTAAAAAATACTACCATTTTATATAAATTAAGAAAAGAATTCCAAAAAAATGTTAATTTCTTATTTTTTTTGTTAATTTATATAAAAGGGCAGTATAATCATTTTCTAATTTTCCGTTAACGCCATTATGCCATTATAGTAGTTTTGTGATACTCTGAAAGTTCATAGTACCAATCCATCATTTTAAAAGTTTTGGATACCATTCGTGGAAAATGCCTAAAGTCCATGGCATCAAGTTGAAATTTAGCCAGCCAAAAAAGAAAGAAAGGAGGAAAGATAAAAGGAAAAGGAAATTATGCATGTCATATACATATCTTAGTAGCTCGAAAACTGAAGTTTAGATAATTCTACAATACTCCGAAGCTGACAAAGGCATTACAAAAGTTTCACTTGTGCTTTTTACATTTATCCCTCCCCCCCCCCCCCCCCCCGGTTTTGGTAGGCGGAACAAAGAATCAGAGTGGGAATCAAGTTCGGTTTCTGCCAACTTTGAATGGAAGAAAGTCGCAGAACCCGTTTTGCGACATTATACTGAAGCCACCGATGGTTCTTGCATTGAAGCAAAAGAGAGCGCGCTAGTATGGCATTATGAGTATGCCGATCCCGACTTTGGTTCCTTCCAAGCCAATGAACTATTGGATCACCTCGAAAGTGTGCTCGCCAATGTGCCTGTCGCTGTGAGAAAAGGCGATCATATTGTGGAGGTTAAATCTCAGGTATGTAATTCCTTCTACCAAAAAAGTTAAAAGTGGCTTAATATCATCTAACACCACCTCTCAGGATATAACATGTAATTTTACACACGGAAAGACTCATATGAGGCATGAACACTTTGTTTGCATGTACATGTTCGACATCGATGCTTTCCTGCCATGTGCATGACACACAGTATAGTGTATTATCATGTCATATACATGCCTTGGTATGAATAAAATGTTTGTTTAGCGTACACTTATAACAGTTTGTTTCACTCAAGGTGTCATATTCATGTCCGAGACATCGGACATTGATGCATGCCTGCCAAGCGTCTTATGCATGCTGTAAACATGTTTTGGTGGTATTGCATGTTAGCATCATATTTTATGTCTTAAAACTTAGTTGGGGTATATATATATATATATAGAGAGAGAGAGAGAGAGAGAGAGAGGGGGGGGGGGGGGAAGGCCATAGGAGACTTTTTTCGTCAGGTGGCATAAAAAAATACACCCTCCACCATTTTATTCGACGATCTGCACTGTCCATCTTGATCTTCATCGTCTAATATATCGATACACTAAATTTCATGTGATTCTAACACCTTTTCACCGTTGATTTAGTGGGTGCAAAATTAACGGTTTACCGACAATAGAACTTTTTGCTAAAGTAACGGCGAAAAGGTGTTAAAATCACATGAAATTTGGTGTATCGATATATTAGACGATGAAAATCAAGATGGCCGGTGTTGATCGTCGAATAAAATGGAGGATGTATTTTTTGACGCCACATGACGAAAAAGCCTCCTATGGCCTCTTTCCTCCATTATTCTCATTTCATCTCTCTCTCTCTCTCTCTCTCTCTCTCTATATATATATATATATATATATATTAAGAGAATAATGGAGAAAAGAGGCCATAGGAGGGGATTTCCTCCTATGGCGTGGAAAAAATACAACTTCCGCCATTTTTTCCGACGATCGGCCCCCATCATCTTCATCGTTATCATCTAAGACGTGCGTACACCAAATTTCAAGTGATTCCACAACTTTTTCACCGTTGATTTACCAATGTAAAAAGTTCTATTGTCGGTAAACCGTTAATTTTGAACCCACTAAATCAACGGTGAAAAAGTTATAGAATCACATGAAATTTGGTGTACACACATCTTAGATGATAACGATGATGATGATTGGTGCCGATCGTCGGAAAAGATGGCGGAGTTTGTATTTTATCCACGCCATAGGAGGAAATCCCCTCCTATGGCCTCTTTCCTCCATTAATCTCATATATTAATTTGATATTTCTTTATACATATATGCATTTAGGGAGAACTTGATCATGCTAAATTAGATTTTAGTTCATTTCTTCTGTGTTCCATGCCTGTGTGACTGTGTCCATAGGTAGGCGCCACTCGTAAAGGGCGATATTCTTTTTTATTTAGATTTTAGTAGAGAGATTTGAACTCGATATCTTTTACCCCTAGAGCTCTGATACGATGAAGATCAGAAAATTTGAGCGCAGGATCTATGACAAACAAGCCTTTATCCCAATAAATTTTCCTTTAGAATTTACTTTATTGAGATCCGACTATGTTTAACGCGGGTTGCTGGCTACCTAATGCAACCCTCCTTTATCGTAATTTTGGAACACTCCGTGAAAAAAATAAGGCATTTGAGAGTTAAATTGCACAAGGAACTAACAAATAACATTGGGGCGCGGGGGGATACCTTTTCTGTTTAAAGTTGGTGGTAGGAATTATACCCATTACACTTTACTCCGAGAACATCGATACTATGAAGTTTGGGACATTCAAGGGCAAAATCAAATTTTATTACTAGAGCTCTAAATTCTGATACCATCATGCATCTCAAAAATATGGATGTTTTGATGGAGAGTTTTTAAAGTCACCAGTTGGGTCCTTTGAAATAAAAATCTATAGAATATCGCAAATAGTATAAAGAGTCCATTTTATCCTTCATTTTTTTCCTTTAAGATTTTTTTTGTCATTGCTAGTGAAATTTGAATATTTTCGGAAATGCTAAACATGCAGGGAGTCGGTAAAGGGATGGTCATCGAGAAGCTGCTCCAGCAATCAGTCAGCAATCAAATGCCACCCGATTTTATTCTATGCATCGGTGATGACAAATCTGACGAAGATATGTTTGAGAGCATCAACAAATGCACAGACAACAAAAGTTTATTTCGTGCAAGGCCTCAAGTGTTTTCTTGCACAGTCGGGCAAAAGGCGAGCAAGGCGAAATATTTCGTTGAAGAAACTTCTGATGTCATCGATCTTCTTGAACAATTCGCTAGTGCAAGCCTCAGCTCAAGTAAATAACAGCACTCGGAATTAGGTGCAATTCTTAAGTGCTTTATTGTTAAATGGTAAACAACTTTAATTTAAGGTCGAGTTGCATTTTTTTCTGAAGAGAATTTTGGAGATTAATGTAGGGCGTTTAATAATTGAACTTGTAGCCATTTGTGTTCATGTTTTCATTTTAGTGAAGTTGAGAAATTATAGGCAGTTTCAACAAAAGGTTGTTTGTTGTGCTTGAGAAATACCTCAAATCAAATATGCCAAACAATCAAATTTCAATGTGCAACTTTTTTCAAGGTTAAGATGTTACTTGTTGGTGGTTGCAGCGTATGTTTGATTTGTTTCAATTCAATGAGCAGGATTTTTATCTAAGGTAACTTACAGACATTGACATGATAGGGTTGTCATCTGTCATCCTGGAAGACATAGTGTAGGCTATTAATGAAACGGTGATCTTCTAATCTTCGATCTCTCGCACAGATACAAATCTAAACAGCGGAATAAAAAACATATCTAGCCTAGATCTCATGAATGACCCGTTAAATTCTTCCGATATGCTTCTTTGTATGTTTTTGTCCTCCTGATGATTCTACGGGGAGCGATCATGGTGTTACTTTGAAAATCCCTTTAATTACCGTGGTTGCTAAAGACTTCGAGGAAGAGAGGACAATGGAACTCTAGTTGTAATTTCTCTCAATTAGCTGTTGTTATTCACTAATGATTAATTGAATCTCTAATAATAAAACCCTAGCTGCGCAAAGAACCATCATACACAAAACTAAAACAAAGAAACGAGGATAACTGTTATCCTTATAATTAAGCAAATCAATATTTTCGCCCCATGCTATGATATCTACATCACATGACACAAGACGGAAAAATCTAGTATGTAAGGGCTTGCACAGCCCTTGGATGGGTTTACCTTTTATGAAAGTTCATCCAAGAGCTTTAGAGAGACTTGCATGATAGGAGCCCTTCTAGAGCAGACTACATGACTTGTATAAAAGTTAGCTAAATGGTCAAAATGTTATATCATTTATGAAAATTGATGTTAGGGTTTAATAGAGCTGTGGTGGATCGCAGCCTTATTACCTGCATCCTGCGAAACAAGGGATGAGACCCTTGGGTTAAGTTGGACGGCCCTACCACCCAGGGCCTCCGGTCAAAATCCTTCTCCTTTCTTGGTATCATAGTGGATCAAGAGTTGATTTCAGCATTACACGATTCATTAGGGGAGAAAAGGGCGGAAAAAATCTCAATATGATTCTTTACTGTTTTATCTCCATGAACTCAATCAATCTAAACAAAATAGGCTGGGCAAAAATATACCGTAAAATAGACATTTTTTAATGTAGAACCTGAAACTTTGGAACAAAATAAAAATTAAAGACGGCAAAAAGTAAAAAAATTGCAAATACACCATCTTCTGATTCTTTCCCCCTAAAAACAATGCATCTTTATTTGGTAAGCAATACATATGCATTAAATTAGTGAAATCAACTCTCTTATTATTTTCTTTCTTAGGCCAAAGAGATAAGCAAGCACACGAATTCATAGAATCATTGGCTGCAAACTTACACCTTTTTTAATTTATTTGTTATTTTTTAAGGCATAAAATATAGGGAAAATTGTCAAAATTCCTCGTCCAAAAAATTCCATTAAAAGCCCCCTTGGAAAAGTTGCTCAGCGTAAGAAACCCCTGCATGCACTATCTAGTTAGCGCCTGCATATTGCAGGGAACAATTAACTGCATGTATATTGCGGAAAATTAAATATGCCAGTAAACTATACAGAAATTGCGGGCAGGGGGGTTTTGACAGCAGAAAGCTTTTCAAGGGGTTTTGAGAGATTCTTTGGGTCGGGGTTTTGAGAGATTCTTTGGGTTAGGGTTTTGTTCAGGGTTTTTTAACACAGAAAAACTTTGCCCGTTTTTTTTGTTGCCAGTTTTACCCAACTTGAACACAAAACCACCGTTTTCCCTTTCACCTTCCTTTTCTCCTCAAAATTGTTCATTGAACCCCCGAAAGATATGATCTTGATTTTTGGGTAAATTATCAAAAACTCCTAAGCACTCTTTTCCATTGTCAAAACCCCCGGCCTCAAAACGGTAGTGAAAACCTCTTTGAAATTTTTTCTTGCAGTATCTACATAATAGCCTGCTATATCTAACCAATTCATACAAACTATTTAGACATCGTAGGAAACGGTTTATATATCACAGGAAATTGCTTAAATATCGCATGTTACTGTTTAGATATCGCATGAAACTAGATATAGCAGTAAGAGATGTCACGGGTCAGGAGGTTTCTGACAACTAAAAACTTTTTTAGGGGGATTTTAACTACAGTTTCTAGGTCAGCGGGTTTCTGACAACAGAAAAAATTGATTGGTGTTTTTTTTGATAATTTACCTTGATTTTTCTCTTACTACAAATGGGGGTTTTCTCGTTTTCATTCTAAACCCCTCTCTCTTCCCCTCTGCTCTGTTTTCATTCAAAAAAAATGAAGAAAAACAAAGGGTTTGCTGCTCTCTTCCTCTTATTGATTTCTCTTAATGGGTTCTCTTCAGCTTCTGCTGTCTCTCCTGCAAGTTGGTTCCTTTTCTTTCCCCTCTAAATTCATCACATATTCACATTCAAGCATTAATCTCACATTTACTTATCATTTTCATTCATTTGATTAGGAATTGCAAGTGGGTTATGCTCCAAATTGCTATCTCATCTATTGAAGAGGCTTTGGTCCATCACTCCCACCCCAAAGCCAGGTATAAGATCCGCCCCCCCCCCCCCCCCCCCCCCCCCAATTACTTGGTTTTGATAGTAAATTTTGGGGTCCTTGATACATTTGTCTTGTTTTTAGCGATTAGTGGTCGAACCCAGATGAGATTTGAGAATGGGTACGGCGTAGAGATGGTTTTCGAGGGGAGTAAGCTTGGGATTGAGCCCTTCTCTGTGGAGGTTGCTCAGAGCTGTTGGTTCTTGATTCATATAATAGCAACATCCATAGGATCTCCTTGCCATTGTCTAGAAGTGAGTTTTATGTTTGCTAAGTTTGTTATCTAGATATGATGCTGAAAATTGGTAATTTGGTAATGAAACTATCGATATCAAAATCTCAATATCACCTTGTCTTTCATATTATCTCTTTTACTTAATCTATGCATTAGAGTATCCAAAATTTCGGAAATTTTGGATTTTTAACAAGTAACCGAGTCATGAGACTTAGACGTGTTGAAATTAAACTTGCAATCTACTACTCCTAACTCCATGTCACTGCACCAAAATGCCGAAGTTATGGCGAGGGTAGAGGGAAATAGTTTACTAAATTTACTACTATCGCTGCTTTTGTCCAACTCATTTGATATCTAATTTCGTTTTCTTTAGGTTAGTATTGAAGTATATGTTATTGGTAAGGTTGTTTATCTGCTTTTCACTACTCGAATGGATTTCTTTTTGTAGATTTATGTATTGAGCGTTGAAATTTTTATTGGAAATAAAATTGCGATAGCAGACCCAAGCTTGTTGCTGGCTCAGCAGGAGGATATGCTGGCCATGTCGATGGGAAACCGCGAGACGCGAGGATGAACCATTCAAAGGGGTTTGCAGTTGATGACGGGGGAAACATTTATGTTGCAGCCAGTATAAATGTATTACGGCGGTATTTTGCAGTAACATATAACTTTGCCATTAGAAAAATTAATGATAGATGTAAGTTTAAAGCGGTATTTTGGTATTTAAGTTTAATGAAATAAAAGTTTTTCTTTAGTCTGAATTTTTAGGATCCCAAATCCCGCGAAACCTTTATTTATTGTATTACAATATTTTCTTGATTCAATAAGAGTAAAAAAAAGGATTCTTATATTCATTAATATAAATAACGCAGTTTATAAATATAAATGTGTAATCCCCTTCTATATATGCCACACTCACTAATGTACACTTTGCCATTTGCGGTCGATACATTTCCGAACTCATAGGGTAGCCGGGCAGCTAGGCATACATGTTTTTTAAGCCATTACATTGAATAGAGACTTTGTTTGAAATCTAAATTTGAATCTGGAAGTCATCCTACTTCTTATAAGTATATGAATATCAAATAAGATCCTTGCTTATACAACTTCACATTGTATATATGCTTTTTAACATCTGCCTGCACAACCGTGCACTCGGCTAGTTTGGGCAATGAATACTCTGGTAGCTGGAAAGAAACAGAATCGAAGAACCATATATGATCCTTGCTCTGACAACTCCGTGCTGTTTATATTTCATACAACCACTAACAAAGGCCTCCGCACAATGCGCGAGAAGTCAAGAAAAATCGTGTTAATTTTAAAGTCATTGTCATATGACTTGTAACTTGTAATATCTTATATTTATGAACTTTATTTATAAAATATATGAAGGACTGACTTGCAAATACTTCAGCATTTTTCAGCTTTTTAATATTTCCCTTACTATATATATCATATGAAAATTGCGAAATTTTTAGAAATCTCAAAATTTTCTTCTCTTCAGCTTTTTAATATTTTGCTTCTGGTACATATAAGAATCATGAAATATAAAAAAATTCCAATTTTTTTTCGTTTTTTTCACTTTTAACATGTTGCACATTATAGCACACGAATATGACGAAATTTGAAAAATTTCAAAATTTCTGCTTTCTTTGGTTTACCATTTTTTGCTTGCTATAGCGCAAGAAAATCATGAAATTTTCAAAAATAAAATATTTTTTTATTTTCTTTGGTTTTAAAATATTTTTCATGACATTGCACACGAAAATCGTAAAATTTTAAATAATCTTAAAAAATTTATGTTTTCTTCCTTTTTCAATAGTATGTATTATAGCACATGAAAACCATGAAATTTTCAAAAAATCTGAAATTTTTGTAGTTTCGTCGGTTTTAAAATATTTTGCATGCCACATGACAATCGCAAAATTTAAAAAACCACAATTATTTGTTTTCTTGAATTTTATAATATTTTGCACGCTGTCACATGAAAATTGTGCAAATTTTCAAAATTATCAAACTATTCTGTTTTTTCGGTTTTCTATATTTTGCTTGTAACACACGGAAATTGCAAAACTTTCAGAAATCTCCAAAAGTTTCAGTTTTCTTTGATTTTTCAACATTTTGCATGATATAGCACACGAAAATCACCAAACTTTAAAAAATCTCAAAATTTTCTTTGTTCTTCACTTTTCAATATTTTGCTTGGTATAGCACAGAAAAATCTTGTTATCTTAAAAAATTCCAAAAGTTTATGTTCTTTCAAATTTTCAACATTTTGCATAGCATATTAAAATCGTGATTTTTATTTAAAAAATACCCCAAATTTTTAATATTTTTAATTCTATATAGGCTATATATAGCACACGAAAAACGCGAAATTTAAATAAATCTCAATTTTTTCTGTTTTTTTTTAATATCTTGTTTGCTATAGCACACGAAATTACGTTATCTTCAAAAACCCAAAAGTTTATGTTCAAATTTTCAAAATTTTGCATAACACATGAAAATTGTGTTTTTCTAAATTAAAAAATTTCTGTCCTTTTCAAATTTTCAATATTTTCCATCCTATATGGGAGATGAAAATCGCGAAATTTTCAAAAATCTACAATTTTTTTGTTTTATTCATTTTTCAATATTTTGCTTGTCATAGCACCCAAATACCGCAATCTTCTAAAAATATGAAAATTTTCTGTTTTCTTCCGTATTTTGATATTTTGTTTCTTATAGTGCTAAATTTTAAAAACTCGCAAAAAAATTTATTTTGTTTCTTTAGCATATGAAATTCGCTAAATTTAAAAAACAGTCAATTTTTTTTTGTTTTCGTTGGTCATACAATTTTTTATGCTATAAATCGTAAATTTTCAAAAATCTCAAAACCTTTTGTTTTCTTCGGTTTTTCAACATTTTGCTTGCTATAAAATACGAAAATCGCAAAATTCAAAACAAAAAAAACTATTTCCTTCATTTTTATCATTATTTTGCATGCTATATCACTCGAAAATCATGAAATTTCAAAAATCTGAGGATTTTTTGTTTTATTATGTTTTCCAATATTTTACCCTCATATTTTTGCAGAATTTCTTAAAGAGACAAAGTTATGTGCGTAAAAAAGAAAAGGTCGTTAATTGCTACTAAGAACTTAAGGGAATAAAGAAATCCGGTCCAAGTGATTGCGACTCTCGGTGGCTATGAACCCCAAACAACACAAGAAAATTTTAAAATTCCTAAAAAAATTTGTTCGCTTCAAATTTCAAATATTTTGCACGCTATAGCACATGAGAATTACGAAATTTTTAAAATACTCAAAATATTTTTTCGGGTTTTCAATATTTTGTATGCTATATAACACACAAAAAGCATGAATTTTTTCAATATTTTGCCAATAAAACCTAAAACCCAAGTATTGAAAAAATATAAAGAGATTTTAAAGATGAATGCCGATCTGAATTTTTCCACCATATAAGTCTAGTTGTATGGGATAATAGAGTGATAAATATAAAGCAAAGAGCCAATAATTTTTTTCATGACTCAAATGTTGTAAGAGAATTAAACATGGGCTAAATAACACTTTTCTACTAAAGGTCAAGCTAGATGAGAGAATATTCTCTCATATAAGTTTATATCACCCACTAAATTAACGGTGAAAAAGGGTAGAATCACAAGAAATTTGGTGTATCGACATATTAGATGATGAAGATCAAGATAGACGGTGCCGATCGTCGAATAAAATGGTGGAGGGTGTATTTTTGCCGCTGCCTGACGAAAATTAAATGCCTCGGCCTCTTTCCTCCATTATTCTCATATATATTATAGAATAGAATTGGCTGCACTTTATATGGTGTTAAATGATAAGGATTACTTCTTGCTTTTTTCCTCTTCATCATTGTAAATATGATCCTCTGAAATGTATTCTAAGGGTTGTCTTTTCTTGAATTCTTGTATACTATGTTCTGGTGCGTCCTCGTCAATTAAATCTCTTCCAATGAAATATTGGTTCTTCATCCTTTGCAAAGACACTTGGGTTTAATTTCTCTTTCGATCTTTGATAGAATGGACAGTGTAAATTGTTGGTAGTTCCAAATTCTCATTTTGCAGAAATTGTCATTCGATATCATGACAGATTGTACAAAAGAATATTCAGAAACAAAACAGATACATTCTAAGTTCTTGCGTGTTGCTTTGTTGGTGTTGTTCCTGCATTTAGAGCTTATAATGTGTTGGTAATTATCTTTTAAAACTCTATTTCTAGTACTTGCCATGCCTGCTTTGCTCATAACATCTATAAATGTTGCAAAAACAAACGGACAATTTTTGAGCAAGAAGTGCAGATAAATATTGGGTGGGGGTGGGGGAGGAATATCATCATATTCTGACCTTTGATTGCATTTCTTGTGCAGGAGTAACTACCATTGCTGGGGGCAAATGGAACAGAGGAAAGCATATCGATGGGCCAAACGAAGAAGCAAAATTTTCTGATGATTTTGAAGTGGTTTACATCGCGAGTAGTTGCTCCCTTTTGGTAGTCGACCGTGGGAACCGTGCCATTCGAGAAATCCAGCTGCGCTTTGAGGACTGTAGTTACCAATACTTGAATGACTTTCCAATAGGTATTTCTTAAATTTTTTGGATTGGTTTATTGCACAAAACTCCCCACTAGTTTACCCTGTAATGCACTTGTAGCACTCAAATGATTTATTTGCAAAAACACCCCTTTTATTCATTCAAAATATAATTTGAAAACGCTCTAGTTCTATTGTAAACAACACAATCAAGTTTTAGAGTTAAATTAAAAAATCGCTCGACTTGTTTAGAGTTAAATTTGAGTGTATTTTAGGTTTTTAGTTGATTTGCGCCCGCGGTTTTTTTTTTTTGGTGGGTGAAGGAAGGAGGATGGGGGGTATCAGTACTAAATTCACTCGAGGGTGTTTACTATCTGGGGTACACTAAACAGGGTTTTGTGCAGTTAACCCATTTTATGATTGTATCCACTTATAGATGTGTTTTTGATGGGACATGAATCTGGGTGTTTCTGATACCATCTTAAAGTTGCTGCCATTGCACCAAAATTGCAAATCCGATGCATTAATAGAGAGTTTTGTCGACTATATTCTGAAATCACAATAAAAGAAAGTCCCCAAACTGTTATTGCAGCGATTTTAGTGCTCCTCGCCACTGTTTTCTTTGGCTACATGCTTGCTTTGCTGCTACACAGTGGAGGGATGGCCTCTTCAAATGATGTGAGCTTACAGGTATCATTTTAGTTTATGTTACACTAATAGCATCTTGAATTAGATTATTCTAATTTCATAGCTATTTTGTGTATGCTCTGTTTCGATAGAAAGCGTTGTTCTACACTTTCGGGTTTATCAGATTTAGTTATGTCGTAGAGTTGAACATAATTCCGCATAATAACAAATCCGTCGATGATCCCCCTCCCGCTCCATACAATTTATATGAAAACTGGTCGTTTAGGATTACATCAAGTCTTCTCTTCGTCTGTAGTTTTTTCAGCCGGATAATGGAAATTAATTAGGAGAGGGTTGACATCAGGTCAACAGCATATTGGAAATTGACAAAAGACAAGAAAGACTACCGAATTTTTTTTATTATATATTTATTATTTTTCCTTCAAGCTTTATTCCTTGAATTAGGATTTTACTAATCTGAACATTTTAGCATGCAGGAGACTTTAAACCCTTCAAAAGCAATAATGCAGCATCCCTACCAAACACAAAGGAAAAAATCGGTGAGGCCACAACTAACCCCTAAAGATGATGAACAAGAGAACCAAGAACAAGGGCTTTTCGCCTCGATCGCCAACCTCATTGCTAACACCAAATCGTCTATATCAGAAATCTTCAGGAAGAAACCAAAAAACAACCAACAGCAAACTTCTCGCCATCATCAAGAGACCTTCGAGATCCCATACGAAGATGAGCAGCCTCCTCAATTGGAATCAAGAACCCGTAGGAGTTACGCTTTCATGTCGAAAAATCCGGAAAACACCCACCATTTGAAACAAGGAAGAGCTTACGAGCACGTGCAGTTGTAGAAGCATCGGCAGCAGCCTTTGGATTCGGAGACTTACTATGAGGAGAGCAGCGAGAACATGAACGAAATCATCTTCGGGGCAGTACAAGAATCAGATAGCGAAGAACGAAGGAGCATAGAGATTAAGGCAGTGAATTATGGCGAGTCTGTTTATGATAAGCATGGTGTTCGATCGAGGAAGCAATATAATGGCTACAATAATGGTTTTTGAAGGATCATATAATATTCTGCTTGCCTTTGTTATGTGATAAGTTACACCTTTTTTCTCTCTCCATAAGAAATGAAAGAATCAGAAATCTTTGCTTGTGAACAAATAAGGGTTCAGTTTGCTCTGTAAAAAAATAAAGAGTGATATAGATTAAATTTGTGAAGGTTCATCCTTTTATGCAATTTCATATATTTCATATACATTATCCCTTTGAAATCCCATTTTTATATCACTGGAATTTGGGATCTTGTTTTGTGATCAATTTCTTGGTTTTTTCAGGTCTTGTTGAAAAGTTGAGGCATAGCTCACTGCTAATCTATTTATATGATATATGTAAAGTTATATGAAAGAATATTCTCTTATCTAGGATTTTAGTGGAAAAATTGTTGTCCAACGAACTATTTAATTCTCTTGCTATGTTTGGGTCATGTAAATTTTTTTATTGGCTAGCTGCTATGCTTATATAGCGGAAAATTTTTGATCGACTCTTTGTTTAAAATCTCTTTCTATTTTTTCACTTGCTTCTTAGGTTTTACTAGTAAAATATTGAAAATTTTCATGATTTTCTATAGCACGCGATGTATCGAAAAATCGAGAAAAAAAACGAAATTTTTTTAAAGTTAAAAAATCGCGATTTTCGTTTGATATTGCAAAAAAAAAGGAAAGCTAAAGAAAATAATTTTTTTTGGCATGTTCAAAAGTTCACTATTTTCATGTGCTATAATACAGCATGTAAAATATTAAGATTTTGAAAGAAACAAAAAAAAAGTTGAGATTTTTGAAAATTTTGCGACTTTTGTGTACGTTGAAAAAATTAAATAGAAAGTTTTGAGATTTTGGAAAATTTTGTGGTTTTCTTATGCTATAACATGTGAAATATATAAAAATGAAAATAAGAGAAAATATCGAGAGTTTTGAAAAATTTGCAATTTTATACAGCAAGCAAAAAATATTGAAAATCCAAATAAAACATAAGGATTTTGCGATTCCGTATGAACTACCAAGGAAAATATTGGAAAAAAAAAAGAAATAGAGAACTTTTGAGATTTATGAAAATTTAATGATTTTCATATACTAAACTATTACAATATTGAAAATTTGGAGGTAAAAATACCCAAAAAAAAACTTTGGATATTTTAAATTTTGTGATTTTCGCGTGTGACGCTAGGTTACTAGTCACCCGGAATATTAATCATTCAAATTTGTAATATAGTTTATTAGCGGCAGAAGGCGACATTTTCTTATTTTACTTCACATAGTTTTTCTTCTTCTTGATATTCAGAAGTTTTCCAAAAGTATAAGCAAGTAAAATATTGGAAAATCGAAAATAACAAAAAATCTGAGTTTTTTAAATTTTCAAGTTGCAATATAGCATCTCTACTATATTAATGCCAAAGCAGGGTGTACAGAGAGCATGTACAAAAGAAACCCCTCTAATTTTCTGCCATGTCGGCAATGCTGATGTGTTAAAATTGGGTAATTTTGATTTATATTAAATTTGAAATAAAAAATAAAATATGAAGATTTTGGCTTATTGTTGCTATTCATCCATAGCAAACTCTCCACAACCGAAAAATTTTAGGTTCCCATCATCTCTGTAACTCTTTTCATTCGCACATTCCAATCTCTCCAACTAATTCTTTATTTTTTTTTAAATCTTTGTAATGTCAAAGTATACAAATATGCAACGCAAATGCAACATACCAGTACAAAATAGTGCAAAAAGGAAGAAAAAAGATTTTTGAAAATTTTCCGATTTTCATGTGCTAGCCTGCAGAATATTGAATCAATGAAAAATAACTGAAAAATTAGATTTCTAATTTTTTTTGCTATTTTCTATTTTATAGCACTTAAAATGTTGAAAATCCGGAAATTTTCAACATATCAAACAAAACAATAAAAAAACCGAAGATAACAAAAAATTTGAGATTTTTGAAAAAATTTCATGATTTTCACATGATATATATATATATATATATATATATATATATATATCACAAAAAATTTGTAAAACGGAAGGAAAAAAATTTAAGACTAAAATTTAGCGATTTTCGTGTGTTATAAAAAACTCAATACTGAAAAATGGTAGAAAACAAAAAAAATTGATATTTTTGAAAAGTTCGCGATCGTTGTGTGCTATAACAATTAAAATATTGAAAAACCGAATAAAACAGAAAATGTTAAAATTTTATTGAAAATTTGAAGAAAACATAAAATCGTGGAATTTTTTAAAAAAACGCGATTTTCATGCGGTTTACATGGAAAGTATTGAAAATTTAAAGCAAATATAAAATTTTGGGATTTTTAAAAATACCGTGATTTTCGTGTGCTCTTAAGCAAAATATTGTAAAACTGAAGAACATAGAAAAAATTTAGAATTTTTTAAAATTTCCACAATTTCGTGTTCTATAGAATGCAAACTATTGAAAAATCAAAGAAAACTGATAATTTTGAGATTTTTGAAAATATCAGGTTTTTTCGTATGCTAGCAAGCAAAATATTGAAGATCCGAAGAAAACAAAAGATTTCGAGACTTTTTAAAATTACACAATTTTCGTGCCGCAGCATCCAAAATATTGTAAATTTATAGAAAACAAATAATTTTGGAATTTTCGTAAATTCTTGATTGTAACGTGTAGCGTGCAAAATATTATAAAAACTGAAGAAAACCGAAAAATTTGAGATTTGTGTATGCTGCATGCATAATATTGAAAAATGAAGAAAACAAAAAAATTTGAGCCTTTAGAAAATTTTACTGCTTTTTTTTGTATTTAATCATGGAAAAATTGAAAAAACAAAAAAAACAGAGAATATTTTATTTTTGAAAATTTTATGATTTTCTTGCCGTATAGCAAGCAAAATATTAGAAAACCGAAGAAAACTGAATTTTTGAGAGTTTTAAAATTTCATCATAATCGTATGTCATATAGCATGTATAATATAAAAAAAGTGAAGAAAACAAAATATTAAGAACCGAAGTTTTTATATATACATTTCGTGATTCTCAAGTGGTATAACGAACAAAATATTAAAAAACTGAAGTTTTTTTTTTGTTGAGATTTTTACAAATTTCTTGTTTCTAATGTTATAGCAAGAAGTATATTACAAAGTTAAAGAAAAACACAAAAGTATTTGCAAGTTAATACTCCTCATATTTTACATGAGGATTCGGGATCTGCAAAGACCCTGCAATCCCGGCATGCAATGCCTTAACTCATGGACATTACGGGCCTATTTACAAAATGAATCATGGACCTACAGCCTCTATGGATCAAGGTCGGGACCTGCAGAGGCCCACATTTATAGCCATTTTAAATATGTAATTCATAAATATAAGATATTATTATTTACTAATCATGTAACAATAAACTTTTAAACTAATACATTTTCCTTGAATTTGGATTCCGTAACCTCCCATTCACTGCTGGCGTTAATAAAAATCTAAACTACATCAAAACCAAATTTGATTGGTTCAAATAAAGAAATCGAATAGACCAAAGCGGCTATAGACCTTTCTCAACTCTCAGTTTATCGTGTCACTCGCCAAAGATGCATATAATTCGAAGAGGAACTCACATTAAACATCATAAGCAATAATAAATGCAAGGCAAGAAATGCATATACCGAAGCGATTCAAATTCAAAAGCAATCTAAAGATAGCGATCTTTACAAACCATCAAATTCAAAAGCAAGATAGACAGTAGTCTAAACACCAAGTTTAAAGCTTGAACATTACATGATAATGATCTTCACAACACATCAACCCTTATCATCTTCCTAAGAACCAAACCAGAACAGCAGTCTTTACGTCCGGCTGCTAAAATCTAACGAGTGTGACATTTATCATCTCATCTATTTTACCACAGTTCTCTTCTGAAGCATCTTCATCCTCGTGTTTCTGCTCAAAAGACCTGGTCGCCTCCAAAACACCAATTCCTTCGTCGAAACCGATCAAGTCATGTGACTGGTCAGCAAAATTTTGCGGCTTGCCCACATCTGATTCTAATAAAGAAACAGGTTCATGTTCCTTTATAGTAGTTTTCTTCCTACAATCATACCGAACTCGCTTTTCTAGCCTAATGTTCTTAAAGACGATGGATAAATAACAAAGAGCTAAGCTAACTATTCTAAGGATTAGATGAGTGAGAGCGGAACTCCGCTCCTGGTGGCGGAGTAAGTTGTCAGTGCTAGACTCCCCAGATTGGCTCGGTAATGCTTCCATGTCTTGCTGTTGATAGAGCGGTTGCTGGCGAATTCCTGTCTACAAACAGGAGGCAACAATGGTATAAGGATTCAGAATTGAGATATTCAAGTTGTTTGTGCATAAAAGTATTTCCCTCAAACCCTCGCCATAGCTTTAAAGTTTTGGCAACGCTGTAGAGACATTAAGATGCTATCCTGGTTCAAATCCCATCAAGAAAATTAATTAAGGATGACAAGCCTTTTCAACTATAATGGAGCATAGAGGCCCATGTTTCCGCCTGGGAAAAAAGCACACTCATAAAAGTATTTCTCTTTGGTGCAGTAGCAGAGATTTTGGGAAAAGTCACTTACACGTGTGGCAAAATATGGCCAGGCCACAAATCATAAAACCAGGCCGACCAATAAGGATAGGACTGCAATAACAGATACAGGAGCAGATCCCAAACCTGAGATTCAAAACATTAACAATGACCGCCTTTTCATCAAGTACTCGTTCCGTCTCTTTTTACTTGTCATTTTAGAGAAATGCATACCGATTAAGAAAAGCATTATCATTTTCTTAATATCAGCAATTAATCTACTGTCATGTCACTACTAAGAAAATCATACCATTTCTACCTTCAACTATTAAGCAAAATATTATCACTTTTTTAATATCATCAATTAATTTTCAAGGCTATTTTTGGTACTGTATCATTTATTGATATCTTTATCATTAATGATTTCCTCGTTATTCCAAAAATGTTTAGTAAAGTAAGATACTTTTTCTCTCCAAAACGACAAGTAAAAAGAGACAGCGGGAGTAATAAACAAGGAAAAAAGGTTCTTACATAACCTTTTTCTACACAACAAACTAAACCACTCAATGAGTCGGCAGATTCCACACTTAAGTGTGTGGGTCACACATCAAGTGTTCGAGTGTGTTGTGTAGGAAAATTTCATAGCTGCTCTTTGCTCAATAAACAATGCCTATGGCTCAATTAATTAATGATTTATATAGAAGACAGTCAATGAGAGCAATAACTTCTCGACAAATAAAAATAAAGGAAGCTATTTCGGATGGAAAAATCATAGTGATGATCAAAATGAAGTGTGATCATGGAATGTCTTATCAGCAAACAATGGTTCTCGATAACATATTGATGGTTTAAAATAAAATAATAAAATAAAAAGAAGTTGGGATTGATGAAGGTCGGAATCTCCTAAAGACGTGCTTCGTCGATTTTGCTGTCAGCGGGCTGAACGGTTGAGATTTGATGTGAGGGTTGAGCGTGTGGATCTCAATGGGTTGTTGGTAGTTGTTGACACCGAGCTACCTGCAAAGGAAATCCCGGGATGGGAAACCACCGTAAGACCTTCTGACGATCAAGTACCGAAAAATATTAGGGCAGGGTAGCAGCATATTGGAATGAGTTCGAGATACCTGAGTCGTCTGGAAGAGGGATTTATATAGCGGTCGTATGGCGCGAGCCGATACGAGATTCTCGCCGTCCGTTACGCCCCCGCGTCACGTTCGCGTTGATGGCGGGATACGCCCATTAATGGTGAGATACGCTAGCGTGGGATGCGGGACGTGGAACGGCAGAGACCTCGCCGTGGCAATATACACGGAGCTGTTACGGGGACGCTCGGGCTCCGTGCTCCCGGCCAAATAGGGACACTGGGGAATCTTTAGATATAGGATAGCTCAGAGACGAGCAAGTGAGCTGAGAAGTCTCAACTATAGGATAGCTCGAAGACGAACTATTGGCTGGCGGTCAGCCGAAAGGGAAACGTACTCCGGAAAGATCTTCTAAAAGGTCGAACGCAACCTCAAAGGCGAAACGCCAAGGAATGTCCCCAATGCATCATACTTATTCCAGCTCCGTAGCCCCAAGAAATCTAGTGGGCTTTTGTGGATGGCACGTCATCCGCCACGTGTCGAGATCTAGAGAATTCCCACATATGAGTATCATTAGCTCCCCACTCTCGTTCCGACCTATTTATGGGTCGGATTGAGAATGGTCTGCTTGGTTTTCTCTGTTCAGGTTAGTATCGGGGATTCTCCGTAGTGGTTTGTCCGGGAACGACATGACATTCGGCGGTTGTCTTTTTGATCCCCGAAAACACGTGGCGTGTCATCGGACAGGAAGCTGCCCGCCGGCCTCGTGGCGAGGGCTAAGGGTTCACGGGTTAAGTCGGGTAGGAATCTACCGCCGTGAATGGTTGCGACGGACAGAAAGCTGTCCGCCGGCCTCGTGACGAGGGCTTAGGATTCACAACTTATGTTGGACATGAATCTATCCACTGTGAATGGGCTGAACAGGAAGCTACCCGACCACCTCATGATGAGGGCTTTGGATCCATGTCTTCGTTGGGCAGAAAGCTACCCACGGTGAATGGGCCGGGCAGGAAGCTACCCGGCCACCTCGTGATGAGGGCTTTGATCCACAGCATTGTTGGGTAGGAAACTACCCGCTGCGGATGGATCGAGCAGGAAGCTTCCCGATGGCCTCGTGATGAGGGCTTTAGATTCACAGCGCTGTTGGGCGGGAAGCTACCCGCGGTAGATGAGCTGAGCAGGAAGCTGGCCGACGGCCTCGTGACGAGAGCTTTGGTTCCACGGCGTTATTGGGAAGGAAGCTACCCATTGTGGATGGGCCGGGCAGGTAGCTACCCGGCTGCCTTGTGATGAGGGATTTAGATTCACGGCATTGTTGGGCAGGAAGCTACCCGCAGTGAATGGGCCGCGGAGAAAACCGTGGCCTCGTGATGAGGGCTTTGGATCCACGGCATTGTTGGGCAGGAAGCTACCCGCTGGGATAGGCCGGGCAGGAAGGTACTCGGCTGCCTCTTGATGATGGCTTTAGATCCACGGCGCTATTGGGCAAGAAGCTACTCGCGTGGATGGGCCGGGCAGGAAATTACCCGGCCGCCTCGTGATGAGGGCTTTCGATCCACGTCTTCATTGGACAGGAAGCTACCCACGTGGATAGGCCGAGCATGAAGCTACACGGCCGACTCGTGATGAGGACTTTGGATCCACGTTTTCGTTGGGCAGGAAGCTACCCACTGTGGATGGGCCGAGCAGGAAGCTACCCGGCCGTCTCGTGATGAAGGCTTTGGTCGGCTACCAATAGGCACATCCGAGCTTCATTTACTCGAGTGAAGTGCTAGTCTTTGCTTGAGGGGAAGGAAGCTACCCACCGGCCAGTTTAAACTCTCCCGCATTGAATGACCGGATTCAGTGGGTGTCCTTGTTGCTCGAACTCGGGTCAGTCGGTGATGACCATGATCTGCCCGATCGTCAGCTCTCCGGCTTCAAGTTGGTCAGCTTTTCCCCTATCTGCTAGACGTTTGTCTCACAGGTATTTTGCCAAGTGGCCGGAGCAAATCAGCTCCTCAATGTAATTGCGTAGCTGTTTACAATTCTCGGTCGGATGCTCTTGTGTCCGATGATAGGCACAATACGGGCCGCGGAGTCGCTTGCCTGGGTTTCGTGTTATCGAGGCCAGCTTGAAGAATTTTTCGCTCCTTGCCTTCTCTAGTAGCTCGGCCTGCGAGACATTGAGAGGCGTGTATTTGTGAAACCTCGGCATATAAGGTTTTGACCGACCAGTCTTCTTGTCTTCTTCCAGGTACCTTTTCTTTTGGTCCGTCCGGTATCCTCGGGAAATGTGAGCGTTAATCTCGGATTCGAGTTAGATTTTCCGCTCGGTCCAGATCTTTACCTTTGCCAGGGTCTTAGGTTGCGCCAATGCAAAAGAGCGGAGCCACTCTTTGTGCCTAAGACCAGACCTCATGGCGGTTATGATCGTCTCATCCCGGTGCTCGGGTACCACCAAGAGGGTATTGTAGAACCGGGTGATGTAACCCTTGAAAGATTCCCTGTCCTCGCTCTTGATGGTGAACAGGTAGACGACCGTCCTTTTTTGTCCTCGGTTGCCGACAAAACGACCGAAGAACTGAGTAGCCAGCTCGTCGAAGGTTGAGATTGAACGCGGAGTAAGGCCGCAGAACCAATCTCGCCTGACCCGGATGAAGGTGGTGGGAAAGGCTCGGCACTTAGCCGCGTCCGAGTTTATCTTGGAAGCTCATGCTCGCCGTAAACGCGTCCAAGTGGTTCTTTGGGTCAAACTTCCTGTCGAAGAAGGCCACCTTGGGCGGTTTGTTCCGAGATGAAACCCACTCACTTAGTAACTACTTAGTAACTGCTCCGTGAAGGGTCTCGTGAGAGAATCCGCGGAATATTTTGCTGATCCTCCGGACGAACGGGTGGCGAGCTACATGTAATTAAATTTCTTCTCAAGGACCTCAATTCGCTGTTGATACCCCGAGAATTCTCCATAGTCGGAGTGCCTGTTGTCTCTGCTTCGGACTTATGGAATGGAGCGGATTCGGCTTCGCTCTATCACGTTCCTCAGATCCTGGGGCGAACCCTTCGCGGTTCGCCTCGACGTACGCAATGTGCGCATCCTCGGTGAGTGTGGTGACGTCGGTCTTTCCTAGAATCAGGCGACCTGACCGACGTCTCTTCAGGGGCGAGGGAGAGCGGCGAGCATTCAAGCGATAATCTGGTCGCTCCCAAGACCTCGGTGTCGGACCGTCCGGCGTCCAACGAGTCATGGAATCATTCCTCGTACGGGGGTCGTGACTGCCGGAATCAGTATGCAGGTGTTCCGTGACATCGAGATTGGCATGAACGAGACCGAAAACTTGAACGCGCCCCTCTGCCGCTTCGTGCACATCGTCGTTTCGGGGAGCGGGGGTGGCGATTTGGCGGGCATGGCCGGCCATTTGGAAACGAGCGAGCGCGTCCACCATCGTCGTGAATTTGTCGATTCGTTTGGATAAGGCCTCAATGATGTTGGGAGGCGGAGTAGAACCGTCCCGGCCTCCGTTGCGGAGGACGGAATGGCTTGTGTTGGGATCTCCCTTATGATGATCGCTGGCCATCGAATCAAAGGCGGAAGATTAATTTTTTTGGGCGGAAAAACGTTCCCACAGACAGCGCCTACTGATGGAGGTCGGGATCTCCCTCAGATGTTCTCCGTCGATTTTACTACCAACGGACTGAACGGTTGAGATTTGATGTGAGGGTTGAGCGTGTGGATCTCAATGGGTTGTTGATAGTTGTTGATGCTGAGCTACCTGCAAAGAAAGTCCCGGGATGGGAAACCACCGTAGGACCCTTCGACGATCAAGTAAATACCGAGGAATGTTAGGAAAAAGCAGCGGCGTATTGGAATGAGTTCGAAATACCTGAGTCTTCTGGAAGAGGGGTTTATATAGCGGTAGCATGGAGCGAGCCGATGCAAGATTCTCGCCGTCCGTTGCGTCACGTTCTCGTTGATGACGGGATACGCCCATTAATGGCGAGATACGCTAGTGTGGGATGCGGGAAGTGGAGCGGCGGAGATCTCGTCATGGCGAGATACACGGAGCCGTTACGGGAACGCTCGGGTTCCGTGCTCCCGGCAAAACAAGGATGCTGAGGAATATCAGATATATGATAGCTCGGAGATGAGTAAGTGAGCTGAGGAGTCTTAGCTATAGGATAGTTCGGAGACGAGATGGCTAGCGGTTAGCCGAAGGAGGAACGTACTTTGGAGAGATCTTCTAAAAGGTCAGGTGCAACCTCAGAGGCGAGGCACCGTGGAATGTCCCCAATGCATCATACTTATTCCAGCTCCGTAGCCCCAGGAATCTAATGGGCTTATGTGGATGACACGTCATCCGCTACGTGTCGAGATAATTCCCACACATGAGTAAGATTATGATCAATGCTTGAGCAAATGACGCAAATATGAATCAATCTAGTAATAGAATGCATTATGGATAAAAGAAAGCTCCACAGGTCTACATTTGCGGGGTCCATATCCTCTCCAGTGCTAGGTGTATATTAAGGGTCATTTGTTTCAATCGAACAGCTAAGAACTTTAAGCTAAAAAAGAATGACAAATGGGACCAACATAAGTATCATCTTCTTTCTCTCTTTCTTATTTTTCCCCAACGGCAGAATCTCCCTTCCACATCTAAATTCGGAACCTCTCTTGCCTTTGGAGGATTTCGATCTATCAAATAACAATTTGGCGGATGTCGATTGGGATGTTTGGGGTTTTGATTGATGGAAGAGCAAACCGGTGATGTTTGGGATGTTGGGAATCATTTTTCTTTCTTTCTTTTTTTAATCACTTTTTTCCTTTTTCAAATTAGCAATTGAAGAACTAATTGGGGACGTCTCATCAACATCATTCTTGTTCTTCCATGTCCAACAGATTGAACAAATCACTAATCATCTCATTGTACAACAAAAAGGAGCATCTCATCAACATCATAATGATGATAAAGCTCTATCCTATGCCATTATTGTAAAAGGATGAATCATTCCGAATTTTATTTTACAACTGGGTATTTATTCTGTTGATGATGCAAATTGAAGTTTCCAACCAGCGTTCTTGACATTCTTGCTCACTGGCGGTCGGGTAAAAGTGTGGCTGCAGGAATGGCGGTGGTGTTGAAGTGGGTTTTATCATTATTGCCCCAAGGAAGAAGAAAGGAAGAGGCGTCCACCAGAAATTGAAGTACAACCACATCCAACCGTCCAAATGAAACGGACGGTCAGATGGGCTGTACAGTACTCTCCAGTAGCTTTTTGCAACTGGAGAGGATTTGAACCCACATGTGCATGGTTACACTAGAACTAAGGTACATAATTATATAGCTCAATGTAGTTGTTACCTGCTTGTATTTTCTGCGCACAATCCGCTGGCTTTAAATCGAATTGGTGGATCAATCGATTCCCACGATCAGAAATCAGCAAGGCACACATTTTGGGAACATAAACAAGGTCAAAATCATTTGAGAAGGACGCGTTCTGAGCGGGACCATCTATGTGTCCCGTTTTCTCTGAATAGGCTCCAGCAATGGTGGTGGTCACACCTAAATACCATATATGTAAAAAGAGGTTATTCATTCTGAAGTATGATACATTAGGCCTGGATCAAGATTACCATTTATTTTACACACTGTTTATCAACTGTTTCAATATAAACATATGTACTATAAGAAATAAGCAAAACTAACCAACTGCGAGCGCTGATATAAGAAAATAGGGAGATTAAACTGTATAACCGAAATTTATCATACTTAAGACTGTGACACATTCTTCAGTGAGCAAATATGCAACCACAAATCTTTAAAGAAATGGAACGTGAAATGGTATTTAAGATCTAGTCACATCTCCCACACTCTAAAGCTCAATGTTATCGGCATATGATAATTGAGAATAGAATCATACCCTCTCATACTTGAAATATCACATATTTTCGCCTAATGATCAAACAAAAGCCTCTAACGATCGATCAAACACAAAAATCGCCAAAATGTTGTCAATTTCAACACTACATTACATGCCCACAAAAAAACCACGAATTTTTTTATCGGAGGAGGGCGAAGGGGTAGATAATTGAAGGGGGTTTGCTGAAATCGGCGACGGTGGAGACTGAGTAGCCAAAATCCAACACCAGCTCACTTGCAACAGCAGAAAAAAAAACGAGGTAAGAGTTTAAAAAGGTCAGACTTTTACGGTAAAAATTAGGGTTTTGTGAAGGGGAATTAGGGTTTTTGGCTGTCCTGGGTTTGGTGACAGAGAGAAGAGGAAGGGGATGAGGAACAGGAGAAGAAGGGGAGGGAGACATTGATGAAGGAGAATCACAATAATTTCACCCAAAAAATGCAGTAGAAATTGAAACCAAATATTGAATGACTGAGAGTGGGTGTAAAATAAAGTGCCTTTCATTCATTCATTCATTCATTTATTTTTTAAAAACACAATAAGACGGGTAATAATTTTTTTTCGCAGCCCCCGAACCCACGGAAAAATCTAATCTGCAAGATCTTTGAGAGAAAAATCTCTAGAAGCTTGTTGGTTGTTGGCCACGTGTAAAGCCTAATCATGTGTAATGCCTGTTGGATGTTTGAGAGAAATATCATCCCTACTCCATTTCCTTGAGAAAAACCCCAGATCCTTCTTCCCTTTCCTCTCTCTCTCTTCAAGTCTCTCCGGTGAAAAATACCCAAACCCTTCCGTGTCCTTTCGTTTTCGATCTCCTCGTCTTTGGGCTCGCCGTTGCCGCTGAACAGCGGAGGAGCACGGTGATCACCTCGATCGATCTCGGATCTGCGCAGCAGAGGAGCTCGTCGTGTCCTTTCGTCTTCATCTTCGATCTTATAGTCTTTGGGCTCGCCGTTTGGGAGGTGATTCCGTAAGGTGTTGGGTTCTACAGTACACATCTTTTGGTAATTCTTTGTCTTGATATTCTATTAATTAAAGTTCTCAACATAAATAATATAAATTCTCTGTTAGGTAATTATCCCAATTATGAACAAATAGATGATTATATAAATTCTCAACATAAATTATAAAAATTCTCTGCAAGTTAATTCCTTTTTTATTTTTAAAAGTCATATTTAACTTAAGTAATTTGAATTATATTAGGAATGACTTCAAGCAATGGATCTGAAGATCAGCACATAGATGATATTTCAGATGAGGTTCAGAACATGTCCCAAATCAATATTACAAATGAAATGATGATCCCGGAACCAACATCTAGATCATTACTGGAACCGGAAGTAGGCATGGTATTTCATTCTGAAATAGAAGCCTATCAGTTTTATAACAAGTATGCTAAGGTAAAGGGATTTAGTGTTCGAAAGGGTTATCTTGATAGAAGAAAAGATAGAAGTATACAAAGTCGAACTTTGATGTGTAATAGAGAAAGAACTCGTGGAATTCATTCTAGACATATAACAAAGAAGGCACGCCCAATTGAAAGAACAAATTGTTTAGCACGGATAGAGTTTAAAGTGGATCGTGATGGTGTATGGTGTCAGTAGGGTTATTAATAAGCATAATCATCAATTTACTAGTCCAAATAAAGTTTTTATGCTAAAATCACACAGAATGATCGCTCCTGCTCAATGTAATTTGATAGAACAACTTGATAAGGCTGGAATTGGTCCTTCTGAAGGTTTTGAATTTTTAGAAGTCGGGTGCGAAGGTGCCGACAAAGTTGGTTTCCTATCAAAGGATTATTCTAACTACCTTTATACAACAAGAATGAGAGATCTTGCTACTAAAGATGCACAATATTTATTAGAGATATTAAAAGAGAAGCAGAAGGAGGATCTTGCATTCTTTTATGCATTACAGCTTGACAAAGAAGGTCAGATAGCCAACTTCTTTTGGGCAGATAGTCGATCGATTGCTGATTATAATTATTTTGGCGATGTATTATCCTTTGATACTACATTTCAGACAAATAGATATGAATTGCCATTCACACCGTTTCTTGGTATAAATCACCATAAGCAAACTGTGATATTTGGTGCGGCATTAATATTGGATGAAACTACTGAATCTTTTGTGTGGCTGTTTAAGACATTTTTAATTGCAATGTCGGGAAAGCAACTGTCACGCCCCGCTTCCCAGAGTACGCTAAGATAGGCACGTGACAGAGCCAACCATGCTACCTGTGGATAGGAAATATCCTTCCACAGCCACATTACGGCTGTAGAGATATCAAGAACAAAAATAAACTATCTAACATATGTCCATAAGCCAGAACAAACGAGTCAAGAATAAAATAATGCGGAAGCTAAAGATCTAATACAAGAATAAACTGGAATGTACGTCCCATAATGCGGGCTCACATCAGGAATGAAAATGCCTAAATAAAACCAAAATACTAACAAGTCCTCACTGCTCGGCATGTCGACTGAAATACTCCTGCTCGGCCTGCAGCAAAGGTAAAGAATCTGGGCCATGCAAAACCCAGACGTCAGTGCATCATAATATCAAGCAATAGTATAAACAGGGGGTAGCAAGACATGCAAGTATGAGCACGAATAGTAAAACGTGTATAACGGTAATATAAATAGTGACAGTGAAGGGTAAGGCATAGGTGATGTGCAGTGAGTAATCTAAACTGGTCTACTGGGTTAATTACTCTCAAGTTTTTGAAATCAATTTGATGAATCATCGATGTAACTCAATAGTATCCCGTGCATGCCCGGGACCACGGTCAAGATTCTCGGGCTGAATCCGAGACGTGCCGCAAGGCAGTAAAAGGTAGTAGGTAACGATGAATGATGTTAGCAGCAGCATCTCGGGGCTGGCCTAGCCCGTAAGACTGATAAGTAAAGGTATCGAACTGTCGAGTTACAAGTCAGGTTTAATCATTGATTTCCTCATACCCCCAGGTTATGTGTTCATGTCAGGTATTGATAAATCTGGAGTTAATGCCAACACAGGATTCAAGCAGGTACGGGTTTGTCTGAATAGACAACAGGAAATGTCCGTAGGGACAACAGGTCAAGATTGTTGGCATTAGTAATAAGATCAGGTAACAGGTCAAGCTATGGTACATCAGATCATGTCAGGCAGTGTATATAGATCCAATCATGTTAAGAAGTGCACGGTATCAAGTCGTGTCAAGTAGTAGTGTATCAAGTCATGTCAGGGAGTGCACAAATGTCACGTGGGTGCTCATGATCAAACTATAATAAGCATGGGTACACAAAACAAGTATGGGATATCAATATAGCAATAAAATGGAATAATGTGATGTGGTATGCAAATAGGTATAGATTCAAACATATGGATGCACGGTTATCGATTAGGGTTAAAGTTATAGTTCCAACACAAATTTAGGATGCACTTTATTAAACATGGAATGTTAATATCACAGTATTATGTCTTAATATGATCTATGGATGCAATTATCTATACTCTAAATGAGATGGATGCAAATGGGTATCCAAAACATTATAAAAACTATCAAATGGTAATGTAGGATATACAACTAAACAATATGTGATATAAATATTGATATGGATGTAGTTTAATGTAATCTAATATGCAACAAGATATGTTTTCCATGACTCAGGTCTAAAATGGTATAAACGGATGCAAACGGAACACCGAAATGTTATAAAATGAAACATGAGGTACTAGATTTAAACTACAGGTATAATATATATTTAAATAAATATATAATAATTTAAATAGCATGTAGCAAGATTAACTTGCCTCGACGGATCAAGAAACGGGTGTGTACGGAACGTCTCACGTAGGCGAAATGTCGCGACGCGCGCACGGTACACGGAACGGATCCAAACAACGCACAAAGGTGATCACATAAGTCAGGTACGTTCGCTGGCTCGTCAGGATCGTTGATGTCACGTTCGGCTCCAGCGAAATACAAAAGACAGAGAACACTTTTCTTTAAAGACAACAAGAAAGAAAAGAAAAGAAAGAAAGAAGAAAGAAGGGAAGGAAGAAGGAGTGCAAGGGCTCACTGGGGTGTACGGTGATCTGGGAACGAGGGAGCGACGACGAGATCGACTCCGGTGATCATCTCCGGTGGTGTAGTGGTGCACAAGGGGCTCGGGTTTGGGTTTCTGGTGTTGGGGTGCAAGATTTTTGGTGGCTGGGGTCGTGCTAGCAGAGGAGGAGAGGAAAGGAGAAGGAGAAGAGGGTTGTGGAGACAACGACGAGGTCGTCGGAGCTCCGGCGGCGAGGGTGCAGCGAGGGTGTAGAGGTTGGGTTTGGGTGCAGGGAAAGAGCTCGGGGTAGGCTAGGATGGTGGTGGTGGTATTGGGAGTTGAGAGGGAGGTGAGTGGACGGAGGGGAACACGACGACGAGGTCGTCGGTGATGGGAGGCGACGAGGTCGGTGAGGCAAGGTGGTGAGGCGATGGGTCGGGTTCTTGGGAAAGGAGGTGGTCGAGGAAGGAGAGGGTGGCTGTGAGGGTTGAGGTGATGGTGGAGGTCGAGAAGAGGGTCGGCGACGGATGAGCGAGAGGCTAGGGTTTCGGTGATCTCGTGGGTTTTGAAAAGAAAAGAGAGAGGAAGGAAGGAGTTGTGTTTTAAATATATATAGGGAGGGGAGAGACGAGAGAGATTCTGAGAGAGAGAGAGGAGATCGAGAGGTGAGAGAGAGTGTGCGGTGAGTGAGGAGAGATAGATTTGTTGTTTTGTGGGAGAGAGAGAAAGAGATAGCGGGTGAGAGAGAGAGGGAGAGAGAGAAAGAAAAGAAAGAGAGAGGGATGCGTGGGGCCCACGGGACAAAGGAGAGAGAGCTGGAAAGGGCTGTAGCAGTTAGGGAAAAGATTTTAAAAATATTAAAAGATTTTTGTTAGTTACGTAAAATTTAATCTGTTGATTTAAAATATAGTAATATATTAATTAATTAATTTGAATTTTGGCGGTATACAAAATATTCCAAAACGCGCCCGGGTCGGGTCTAAAATTTCAGATTTAAAATACGAAAAATATATGCGACTTTCAAAATTCAAAACAGATGCTCAGGTAACGAAAATGCATACCCCCAAGAACGGATGCACGTACGTACGCATAGCCATCCAAACACGTCCGTTTCACTGAACGGGACGAGAACAAGATGCGCGGACGCTACCATGGGGTTAGGGGTATCATGCAGGCTATGAAATGCAATTTTAATTTATTTTACACGACTTAAAATGTTATATGGTAAAAGATGCAATGCCGGGTAAAATGCCAGTATGCAGTATACATAAGATGCACGTGTCTAAGTAACAAGCCAGGGTGATTTATAATTATGAATCAAACAGGTTCAAGCAAGCGGGTCGAATGCAACGTAAAATGTAAAATACAATTCGCACCCAAAGCACGATAAATCAAGAAAATACCATAGATAAGTAAATACGGGAACTGGAATTGGTATAAATGAACTAAGTTGTTACAGCAACCGAAGACTATCTTTACCGACCAATGTGCTGCAATGTCAAAAACTATTAGTATGGTTCTTCCAGATACATGTCACCGTCTTTGTTTATGGCATATATATCAGAATGCTGCAAAACATTTGTCACACGTCTATAGTAGTCATTCTGATTTTCATCATGAGTTTAACAAATGCATATATGAAAGTGGTTCCATTGAAGATTTTGAAAATAGATGGCAACAAATGATTACTCGTTACAGCCTTATCGAGCACTCTTGGTTAAATGATCTGTATGCACTTAAGGAGAAATGGGCATTGGTATTCCGTCGTGAGTCTTTTTGTGCTACAATGACAATGACTCAACGTAGCGAAAGCATGAATAGAAACTTCAAGAAATATTTCAATAGACGGTTATTTCTTTCAAAGTTCATTGAACAATATCAAAGAGCGTTAATTCGATTTCATAAGAAGGAACTTTACGAAGATTATAAATCCAGACAAACCGAACCAGTTTTATATGTTCGTGACATGCCTATGTTGATTGAAGCAAGTAAGTCATATATAAGACTAATTTATGCATATTTTGAGGAAGAGTTCAAGAGTCAACTTACATGTGTTTGTAAGCTTATCAATGTTGATGGTTCAGTATGCACCTATAAAGTGTTTCCTCCAAAAGCTCGAATTTCTGGAATAGTTGAAATTAACACCGTAGATGTTACAGTCAAGTGTAGTTGTATGAAGTTTGAGTCAATGGGAATTCTATGCATGCATGCACTCAAAGTTCTCAACTATAATAATGTTTTACATCTTCCAACTCAATATATATTGAAGAGGTGGACTAAATTTGCAAGGGATGGACCAATGGAGAATAGTTTAGTTGTGGAATTAGATTCCGATGGCGAAGAAAGTCTTCAAACAAGATATAGAAGGCTTTGTCATAAATCAGTAAGTATTGCAATTAAAGGTGCAAATTCCAAAGAGGTGACTGAAATGTTGGACCAAGAGCTTGAAATATTATCTTTGAGAGTAGAGAAAATGTTACATTCATCCAGTAAAAAATTTGCCGAAGGAACAAATGAAAGTGTATCTATCGATAAAGAGCAAACTAATTTGTTTGCTCCTGAAATAAGGGAATGTGCTATAAACAATCAAATTACCATAAAGTCTCCTTCTGTTCGAAAGAAAGCAGGTATATGAGATTCTGCTGGAAGAAAGAAGAGTACCCTTGAAAAGAAGCGAAGAAAAAATGGTGGTTCAACAAGCCAAAGAAATCATTGTTCTTCGTGTAACACATTTTCTTCATCACAATCAAGCAGCAACACATTTCCTTCATCACAATCAAGCATATTGCCTTCCCAGGTAAAAGTTTACACATTTTTGTTGAAATATCATAGTTGTTTATTATTATTATATTTTTATTTATTTAAAATTATAATAATATAGGAGGCAACTATGGCATCTTACTCGGTCTTCAATCTGTCAATGGGATCACAATGTTCAAATACTCCAAGTTTATGGAATACTCCTGGTCCTAGTCCAAAGGTTAATAAAAATCACAATCCTTTCATTTATTTTATTATGAAGATACTTTAATGCTAACTAATAGGCTTACGTAATTTTTTGGTATTCAACTTCAGGTTATTCCAAGTATCCATGCCCCACAACTTCCAAATATTCAAGTATCTCAATCTTCTCTATCTCAGATCATAGTATGATACCTAATTATATTTTAATAAGTGCATTGTATACTTTTATTGATCAGTTTGATAATATATTTCTATATTTTTAACAATGTTAGTTTCAAGACATGTCAAATATAAATATGTCAGTGACTCCTATATTCCATGTTAGTTCAGTCTTACCAGAACATCATTCTCTAATCCAGATTTTGATAATCAGACAGGTGCCGTGTGTACATATAAAAGCATTA
Organism: Agapanthus africanus; assembly: GCA_030015575.1. Lineage (NCBI taxonomy): Eukaryota > Viridiplantae > Streptophyta > Magnoliopsida > Asparagales > Amaryllidaceae > Agapanthus > Agapanthus africanus. The sequence continues at coordinate 20,506,102 of JASDDO010000016.1, read as the reverse complement.
TTTTCTTTTAATTGTAATTATATATTTGTCTTTGCTTATTTGGTTTCATAGTTTTTGTGCCATGTTCAAAGCTAAATGGTGTCCTTAGATGACAAATACTCAAGAAAGCAGGTTCTTCTAAAGAAGTGGTTTGGATTGGAAACCTAGCGCTCGACGACTTCAGGGGCAAAGCTAAATGCATGCCCTTTTTGGATTTGGTTTTATTTCGTTGCTATGCTCCTATGTTTCATGTTAGTTCTTCTAAAGAGGCAGTGTGGATTTGGTTTCGTTTTGTTGCTATATTAGAGTCACTGAGATGTCGTGACCTTTTGGGATGTTTTATGTTTATGTATGTGTTGAACTTGTCTTTGATAGTCATGTATGTTTTGAACTTGTCTTTGCTTGTAAGCTTTTGGCCTTAATGGCCATTCTATGTAACCATTAAAAAATGTTTAATGAATTATGGTGGCTAATTATCCACCTTTTCTTTCCATCGAAAAGCAAATTAAATAGCTGTTTATTACCATATAAAACTTATAGGCACACCTTGCTCTAATCTTAGCTGCAGTGTTTATGCTTGAAGTGTTGTCGTGATTGAGAAGGTCAGAATAATCTGCTGCGTCTTCGGCTTTTTAAATATGGTTTGTAAAGTTTTTCGTTTTCGGTTTTTGGGTTCAAAGGCAAATCTTGTACTCTTGATAACAGCATGGATATTGAGCTATCTATCATCAAAAAATTCTGTTTACCTCTGATGTAGCAAATACAACAATAGAAACAAATGGAAAGGCATAGTTTAGAGGTAGAAAATACAACAATAAAAGCAAATGGAAAGGCATAGTTCATCAGTTAATTGCCTATGATTCATATTGTCCTGTAGGTTTTTCACGTGAAAGATAACGGGCAAAAAATAAAATAAAATAAAAGCGAGATACGGTTTATCTGAATACCAAACTAATTTCATAAGCTTGAAACAAATATACCGAATGTTTAAATAAATTTGCAAGTTGTGCAACAAGGCTACCTGCAACACAAATCATGAAAGGGATGTACTAAGTGCACTTTCAAACCGAGGCAGTGATACATATTTATAATGAAAAAAGTACACTTCATATTGGTTCAGTCACTCCAATCCCCATATAATTTACATAACGACGAGAAGTTATAACATTTACATTATAAAGTTGGAAGGGTTGTTGATGAAAGCAATGTTGGCAACCCAATCTCGGTTCTGATGTGCCACTTTGATAGCTAATCAAGATCTGTCAAAGCACCAAACAAGGAAATAAATAGAAGGGCTGTTAGAGCAGTTCGACGAGTAAATTATAAGAAGATAGCAATATAATCACAAGCATGCAATACATATGGTATATAATGTTATGCCCCCGGTGTACTATAGAAGGTAAAGGATAATAAAATACCTGCCATTGCTGGTCGAGAAACATCAAGGCCTAACTTATCAACGTCATGCAAAAGATCCTTATATAGATTTGACTCCTCAAGTGTGATATCTCTTTCTACCAATGCTAACTCGAGCTGAACTTTGAGGGCATGATTCTCCTTAGATAAGTTGGAAAAGTCAGGTTCAAAAGCGACTGCTTTACTGCTGCTACAAGCCTTCTAGAACGCAAAATTGCTCGTTATATAGGCATTAACATACGCTTACCATATACTACTAACAATTATATCCTTACATTTCGAAAATACTCATTATAAGCCTTCTGTGCTTCTTCCAGTGAATCATACCTGTGATGCATACAACCACTAAATTTATCAACCTGTTCTTTGCATTCTGACAATGTTGTGTCTATTCTCACCTTTCGGCCTTTGAATACTACATAATATTTTGGCATTTTATCTATCAAAAGCAGGAAACAAAGACAAATCAAATTTTTAGTATGTTCAAGCATAAAATTTAAGACATTATTCTAAACTTCATGCTTAAAGCAGTGGGACTGCACAAAAGCTAAGGTGATGAGCAGCTGATGAGAAGCTTAAAATGTTGAAAGAAGAGAAGCTTGAAATATTTTCTTAATGGTGACCAGTAAAACTAATTCTTCATGGTGAACAACTAGCATAAACATGAAGGGCCATCAACTAACAAACAAATATCTAAAATTAGCCAAGAAATTATTTGAATATATTCTTCAAACCAGGATAAATATATCATGACACACATCTAAAGATGACATCTCCATCATATCTTAATTTAACTCTTCGATGCAAATTTGCACTAAAAACAACAACATCAACAACTCTTACAGGTTAGAACTAAATGAGACTCAAATAAAGAATTTATGTTGATTGTTAATAACTGAGATAATTTTCCGACAATAGATAGAAATTAATGGCCATGTAAATAACTTATAAAATTATTATTGTAAAATTATTATTGTTTAAATAAGCATCATCCATGGTCCAAAATACTATAGTCTAATTTACATATTACATGGCCATATTTCACTGATGCAAAAAAAATCCAATCTACATCTTTTGTAAAGAATTACCAAAAGATGTGTACTGTAGAACCCAACACCTTGCGGAGGTGAAGAAAGCCTGCCCTAATCACCTCCCAAACGGCGAGCCCAAAGACTAAAAGATCGAAGATGAAGACAATGAAGACGACGAGCTCCTCCGCTGCGCAGATCGGAGATCGATTGAGGTGATCACCGTGCTCCTCCGCTGTTCAGCGGCGACGGCGAGCCCAAAGGTGGGGAGATCGAAGACGAAAGGACACGATGAGCTCCTCCGCTGCGCGGATCTGAGATCGATCGAGGTGATCACCGTGCTCCTCCGCTGTTCAGTGGCGACTGCGAGCCCAAAGGCGAGGAGATCGAAGACGAAAGGACACGGAAGGGTTTGGGTATTTTTCAGCGGAAAGACTTGAAGAGAGAGAGAGAGAGAGAGAGGAAAGGGAAGAAGTCTCTGGGGTTTTTCTCAAGGAAATGAAGCAGGGATGATATTTCTCTCAAACATCTAACAGGCTTTACACATGATTAGGCTTTACACGTAGCCAACAACCAACAGGCTTCTAGAGATTTTTCTCTCAAAGACCTTGCAGATTAGATTTTTCCGAACCCACACCCTCGCTTGTCCGCAGCCCGTACCTACTGCAAACGATTCGAACGCATCTTCACTTATATAGAACTAGTTATAATTTTTCTTATAACCCACCCAAACACGCCCTCACACCTGTCTACAACCCATTCCCGTCCATAACCGATTTGAACCCGATCGCTTAATAAACATATCAACCATCGATAGATTTAATTCTATGGTTAAAATTAAAACCCTATATACCTATGTAAGTTATCTAAACCCTATTATCATTTCTCATATCTAAAGTTCAATTGAGAGGCATCCTCTTCTCGTCTCCCCTCTCTTTTTTTCTCTTCTCATCTATTTTTTAAACTACCTGATGGAGGTCAAAATCTCTCTCAGATGTTGTCCTCCGTTGATCTTGCGGCCAGCGGTGTCGAACGGTTGATATTTGAGATGAGAGCCGAACTTGTGGATCTCAATAAGTTGTTGGTTGTTGTAACGCCGGGCTACCTGCAAGGGAAGTTCCGAGGGGGGGGGGGGGGAAACCACCGTAAGACACTCCGATGATCGAATAAGTACCGAGAAATAATGGCAGGGTAGAGATGTATTAGAATGAGTTCGAAATACCTGAGTTGTCTGAAAGAGCGGTTTATATAACGCTCGCATGCAACGAGCCGATGTGAGATTCTCGCCGTCCGTTACGCCCCTGCGTCACGTTCGCGTTAATGGCGGGATACGTCCATTAATGGCGAGATACGCTAGTGTGGGATGCGGGACGTGGAACGGCGGAACTCTCGTCGTGGCGAGATACATGAGTCGTTACGGGGGTGCTCGGGCTTTATGCTCCTGGCCAAACAGAGACGCTGAGAAATCTCAGATACATGATAGCTCGGAGACGAGCAAGTGAGTAGTGGTATCTCAGCTCTGTGATAGCTTGAAGACGAGCGAAGGGGCTGAGAAAGCTCAGCTCTATAATGGCTCGGAGACGAGTGGGATAGCTGAGGAAGCTCAGCTGTAAGATAGCTCGAAGGCGAGCTGTTGGCTGGTTGCTATGTGGATAGGGAATGTATGTAACGCCCTAAAATGCGATTAGAGTTAATTATACGTTAATTAAGCGATATAACTTGGGTTTTGACGAAGTTTAATTAGTAATTATTTTCACATATTTTTATTCAATTAATTAATTATTTATTTATGTACTTTGTTATATTTATACACGCACATGTTATGCTAATCTAGTTTTAACAACATATTAAATTAAGTTAAAACATGTTTTCTAGCTATGGCAAAATTAGCAATATTTATTTTGTTCTTAAAATATTTTAAGTAATTAAGGGTTTTGAAAAGAAAAGAAAAGAAAAGAAATGATGGAGGAGACATGGATGTGAGGTGCATTTAATGAAGAGAGAAGAGATAGGCATGAGCCATCCCTCTTCCTTTCTTTCTCTCATCTTTCTCTTCTCTTCTTCCTCTTTCTCCCGCTCACCTCCTTTCTTGGAATTTATTTTCCCACAACAAATTAAGCTTTAATCACCACAAATCATCACTAACCCCTCACTTAATCATGGTTAGTCTCTCTTGAGAGTCTTGAAGCTTGCATAGTTAGGGTTTCCTTCAAGTTTTGGTGAGGTAAGGATCAAAATTCTTAAGTAGGCTCTAGAAAAGATTTTATGTTAACAAGTTTTTGCTAATCAACTCTTAATCTTAACTAGAGTTATGTTTTATGATATTTAGACTTAAGAGATGTTCTTAGGGTTATGAAGTTCATAGGTTAGTTATGACCTAATCTAGGTTAAATAGAGTGTTTTGGTAACTAAACATCCTTATTTAAACACCAAGTTTTCCCTAAACCATCTCAATGTTTTAATTTAGTGTCAAAACTAGTTTTAGTTAAGATTAAGGTCTCGTTTTAGAATCTGCTATCAACCCAGAGACTTTTGAGAGAAGTTGCCATTACTTGGAGCTAGTTTTAGGGCCACGAGTACACCCCCAAAATCTGAGCTCTCCCCTCAAATTTCTGGCCGCAAATTTATTCTTTCTGGCCGCAAATTGCGGCCTAACTGGGGAGTTTGGGTGTGAATCTTTGTCGAGTGCTCTCTGGAACTCCAATTAGGCTTATGGAATGTGCAACTTTCTCTAATTGTTTGTATATAAAAATCTGGGACCGTTTTACCATATTTTAGCCGTTTTGTTAACGTGCTATATGAATTTTTCCGACTCTTGTTTAGGTGTTTTGTGTGGTTATCAGCCTTTAGGGATAGTCTTAGATGTTGCTGCACACGTTTAACATGCTAAGCTCACACATGATAACTTGTGAGAGTTGGTTCGTTCATGTAGTGTACGTGTACGTGTCATATCGGAAATTTATTAGCCTCATGTGTTATGGTTTTGTACGATGCTAGGATCGATTGCGGAGACTTCGGATGTGGTTAGGAAAGGGAAGGAGGTGGTCGGATTCGAGTAGCTTGAGACCGTTCCGGTGAGTAGATTTAATATCTATGAGGGAATCACCTGGATGGTGTTAAGCGCCGATGACTAGAATCTAGTTATAATTATGTGTATATGCATTCATAATTGCGCATAAGTATTATAATGTGCATCTCATGACTTGCTACTCATTGACATATCCTTGTTAGGACACTTGCACCGTTACCAATGGTTCATGTCGCACGAGTACTGATTCATATTCCCACACACACCGTTGGTAATTGCCATGCCACGCACAATATAGAATTTGCCATGAATAACTACATTGTATTACATCTTAATTGGTGGTTAGACTCTCGTTTATTTTACTAGCACACATCATGTCAACATCATACATATATTGCTATTAGTACCGTATTCTCATATGATGTTTCATGAGATTTCGGTTTTCGTGGATTTGGGAAACCGCAAAGTGCATTTTCAAAACTTGGATTATTTAAAAATGCGGTTTTCCCTTGATATGATATTTAGTGTTCACCATGGGTTTTCTCGGTTCTGAATGATGAGTATACCCGATTCGAGGAGTGATACATAGTGGACCCGGTACGGTATCCTGGGGCAAGAAGATCGTATAGAAATGCGTTGAGCCCGTCAGGGGAACACTACCTACCGGTGATTGTATGGAAACTCGGCGGATATCCGGAGGATACCGACCGGAGTTATATGATCAGATGGATATGAGGGTCGATCAGAGTGACGGCGCCTGAGATATTGGGATTTTGAGTGTCGTTGCTTGACACCGTTTTTATGATGATTTATCGATGGTACCTCTGTTTTAATCCACATTCAGAACTTATTATGACATGCTCTGTTTCACATAGTTGTTACACCTTGGTGTTATACTTTGCTCATTTTTTATGCTGCACCCATATTGTTATATATGCCATCATAATCTCATACTTAGGATTTGTCGCTGCTACGTTCATCCTTGCGATTACCACATATGATGATATTTACTACTCACGAGCTGGCAACCCCCCTGTTGTACCACAGTGTCTTGCAGGGCCGATTCTCAGTGTAGTCGAGGTGGGCCACGCTACTTTTGCTACTACTACTACTGCTACCGTTACGTTTGGGAGTGATATATTTTTTGTAGATGAGTTGCGAGTATTCATGTGCCTTCTACTTTGTACTCTTATCTTTGTATCTAGTATACTCTATCTACCACATGTATGTATTGGCTTAGAGACGAGGCTGAAAGATTGTATTATATTTGACTCTGGGTGTCGTGCTCGTGTGAGCCGACTTTTGTGTTATGTTGTGAATGTTATTTCCTTTCTTATTTGCTTATTTCTTCGCCTATAGCGTCGTATATCTGCTATGTGTTTGTGTTTCGCCTATAGGCGTGAGATTTCTCCCAAGCGGGGATGCTTTTATATATATTGCTTATGTATCGGTTTGGATCAATTTTTACAAAGGAGATGCTGCCGAATTCTTAGCAACAACTTGAGATTTTAAAAAGGTTTGATATAACTCTTATACTTTTAAAATTGATATTTGAAACAATGTTCTACCACTCCACTTTATTTTCACGATTTAGATTATGGGTTTTCGGCTTACTTGAATTACGTTACGCCTTTAGACGTTTCGTGATTTAAGTGCCGATCACTTTCCTGATTTGGGTCATGACAAAGTCAGTATCAGAGCGTTAGGTTTTACCTTTCGGAGTGTAGGATGACCCTTGATATGATGGAGTAGGTAACTTAAGCAGAGTAGTGTAGCGTGTGTATGTTCCACGGTATACTCACGATACGATACTCCGCCTAAGTGACCTTAGGACATATGCCTTATGATTCTTTCCTTGATTCCACGCATCCTTTTGTTTTGGTTGCTGTGTTCTTACCAAATCCTGTTTCTTGTTCTAGCCACCATACCACCAATGACTACGAGGGCCCAGAGGGCTGCCGCTAGAGAAGAGATCAGGGCGGGCTCGACCGAGACGAGGGCCGATCAGGGCGGTACGCCTACCCCTCAGGAGCAGATCGATCCACCTTCTCCAGGCTGGATTGCTAGGCTAGAGGCCAGTATTCTGGATTTGCGCCAGATGGTTGGATCTTTGGTAAGGCCACCCGAGCACAGAGATCAGATGATGTTCCGCCTATGACGGGGACCATGATAGTACCTACTGCTCAGACAGTTGTACCTACCGCTACTGAGACTATCGCAGTATCACTATCAGAGTTTATGAGACTGAAGCCTCCGGTTTTCACCGGCACAGATGCAGCAGAGGATCCACAGTCATTTCTCGACAGGATGGCTAGGATTTGTCGTTCCCTGAGGTGTTCCGATGCGAGATCAGTTGAGCTTGCTAGTTTCCGTCTGGAGGATCTTGCCCAGACTTGGTGTGAGTTTATTAAGAGAGGTCGAGCCGCAGGTCTTCCTCCTATGACTTGGGATGAATTCACGATGGTTTTTCTTGCTCGTTTTCTTCCGCAGAGCGTCAGGGATGTCCGAGCTCGCAGTTTTGAGTCTTTGCACAAGATTCCCGGTATGACAGTGGCTGAGTATGATATCCAGTTCACCCAGCTACCCATATATGCTCCTTATTTGGTGGACATCGAAGAGAAGCGCTTCAAGAGATTCGTGCGAGGTCTTGATACACAGTTGTTCCTCTCTAGTAGCGCCCAACACTTTGATACTTATGCAGCGGTGATGGACGCAGCCACGCTAGTAGACGATCATATTGCCGAGACTACGACTGTTTCGGGACCGAAGTGGATTCGTACTGGTGTATCAACTCCCGAGTAGTCTGGCAGAGGTATGGCAGGCAGAGGTCGCGGCGGATTCTTTCTAGGCCGTGGCGGCGGCAGAGGCTTGAGACGTGGCCAGTTATATAGCTCTTATCTACAGGGTCAGCAGCCATCGCCAGGATGTTTTCGGTGTAAGAGTCTGTATCACCGCATCAGGGATTGTACTATGAGACGCCAGGGCAGGGCAGCAGTTCCATAGGTCACTTTACCCCCTTCACCCCTCCTTCACGAGCATTGCCTTCTCCGCCCGCCGCTACTCCTCACCAGACAGATGCTCAGAGGGGTCGTGCCGTGGCGGTTCCGTTCAGAGGGGACGAGGCGGCAGAGGCAGAGGACAGCATGATACCGGTAGAGGACATGCCAGAGTTTTCGCTTTGACTCCTCAGGATGCTCAGGCATCGAATGCTGTTGTGACAGGTACTCTTTCTGTGTGTTCTTTCGACGCACGCATATTGTTCGACCTTGGTTCCACGCACTCTTATGTATCCACACACTTCGTACTGAGATTGGGCCGAGACTCGTCTGTTCCCGTCAATTTTTCTTTGGCTCAGAGTTTACTGTTCCCTTATAAAAATAAAGGGAAACCTTCACGTGTTAAATACGTGCACTCACATGTGTCACACCCCGGAGAAGGAGACGTGACGGGAACGCGAAATAATTTACTCAGAAGTAAACACGTTAAGCGTAATAAGCAATATATATAAAATGCACAAGAAATGACAAAAGATATAAAATGAAAAGCAACTTTTATTTACATTCATCTTTACAATACATCTGATTTGAAAAGGAAAAGTACAATGAATAAAGCAGTGCCTAAACAGTGGCATACAAACTGGAAGGTAAGTACAAGTAAGCTAGTAATCTGGCTGTGCCTCAATCTACTCCAAGTACTCCTGGCTGGGCTCGGTCTCCTGAGGGTCCAGTCTTCCTGACGAACATTCCAAAGAAAGAAAGAAATAGGAATGTTATCAGCGAACTAGCGCTCGGTAAGTCCCTAAAGAAAGGAAGGAATACAATAAGTAATATGGAAGGAAACTGTACATGTATCGGTTTATTATTCTAACGTAGTTGTTTGTAGCTTGGTACAGAAGATATCAGTGTATACGAAAGGAGTCCAACTGTCTCGTGGACTATGGTAACATGTAAGTACAAGGCCCCATCAAAACCCACGGGACAACGACACGAAAGTTCATGTAGGTGTCTTTTAGTGTCCATCATCATGCCACTTTTAATACATTCCGTACCAATCTACCCCGTTAAACCCCGTAATATATATTGTATTGATTATAGTTATAAGGCTTGCCGAAACCATGGATACAAGTTGTTCATGTAATCAGGTTCAAGATGTACACAAGTAGTCATGTAATCAAATCAAGTTATAGCCGTGGTTCGGTCAAGTCAAGTCATATTTGCATGTTGATATTGTTCTGGTATTCAGGTTCAGGTTTAAGTATACATTTTATTGTTTGGATTCATGTTGAATTGGATTATGATTTGAGTTAAATTCAAGCTTGATTTAGACTCAGACTTGAGTCAGACACTTAGAATTGATTTGGATCCTGAATTAGATTTGGGAGTTATCGGTAATTGCTGCACATGGACAGTAGGATTTGTGTCTTTTTCCAGGACAATTACCATTGCTAACACCGTTAAGTTTTTCTACCTTAAATAGGCAAGCACTCACTTTCTCCGGCTCCATGAGGCTCAAGAGAATTGATCCCGCTTAAACCTATATTTACTAAAGTCCTTAAATGTAATTTTATATAACTCGAAGGGGATTTATGAAAAATATTTTATATACTTTCAAAATAAATCTCGAGTATTTATTTATATTATTTAGGGTTTCCATAATTATGAATTTTAAGAATGTGAAGTATTTTAGTGATAATAGTTTAGCTTGGATAGTTCAAGGTATTTTACTGTAAAACTTGACTTTTGGATAACTAGAAGGTATTTTGATGAAACTTGTCATTCTTTTATTTTTTAGAAAATGTTACGCTCTGCTTCTCAATAGACGGAAACGGTGACGTGGCAAGCCCGCGACGTATTTATTTCGAGAAGGTCATTTCACGGAATAAATACGCTAAGCGTAAAATACGCAATATAAAATGACAAGAGAATAAACATGAGATTTAAAATTCAACAACTTTATTTACATTCAACTTGATTCATTTACAAATACAAGATTTCAACTGAAATAAGATACAAGAAGGAAATGCCTAAACATGTGGCATACATAAACTAAGAAAAGGTAACTGGTCTAGGCCTGGGTCTTGGTCTGATCGTGCTCCTCCTCTGAGCGGTCTACCTCCTCAGTCTCCACGGAATCTGACGAACATTCCAAGAAAATAAAGAAGGGTGGAATGCCCGTCAGCAAACTTTCGCTCGGTAAGTCCCAAGGAATGAAGTGAAATATAAAGTGTAATGATAAGAAAAAGTGTTTATTATGAAGTATGATGTGTCAGCATGTCGTTTAATGTAAACATGGTAAGTTTATTTAGCATGCAGTTCTATTGTAATATGTAAACAGATATGGTAACATACGACAAGTAGGTAAGCATGATAACATCGTATGAGTTTGACAAACAATATAACATGGCCGTGTAGTGTAAGTATGGTGAACATGCAGTGGATATAGGTGTTTAACAGGTCTCTATTTGGGTATACTATTTTAACTTAAGTTCAAAAGTGAATGTCAACCAATCTCAAGAGTGTTCTCGAACTTAACATGCTGTAATCCAGGGGTAAGGAACCACGGGCCCGAATCAAGTGTTAGTAACGGGACTTCAACCTAGTGTTGAAGTATTCCAAACTCAACAGGCTGTAATCCAGGAGCAAGGAAACACGGGTCCTCATGATAGCTTACCTGTGTTAGTAGACATGGATTCATGATCTAGTGGGACTCCAGAGATTTCATTGGATTCACGTATGAACTACCCTAGTACCCCGTGTAGGCTAAGTTACAACTAAAATTACCAGCCTTGCTCGAATCCAAGAATACATCAAGTTTGCAAGATTGAGTTCATGTATGTATCAAGTATTCATATCAAGTATTCATGTATTCATGTCAAGTTGTATTCATGGTTCGAGTCAATTCAAGTCATGTTTGCATGTTGATATTGTTCTGGTATTCAGGTTCAGGTTCAAGTATACATGTTAGAGTTTGGATTCATGTTGAATTTGATTCATGTTTGAATTGGATTCTAATATGAGTTAGACTCAGATTGATTCAGACTCAGATTTGAGTCAGACACTTTCAACTGATTTGGATCTTAAATTAGGTTCTGGAGTTATCGGTAAGTGCTGCACATGGACGGCAGGATTTGTGTCTTTTTTCAAGACAATTACCATTGATAACCCCGTTAAGTTTTCTATCTTAAATAGGCAAGCACTCACTTTCTCCGGCTCCCTAAGACTCAAGAGAATTGATCCCGCTTAAACCTATATTTACTAAAGTTCTTAAATGTAATTTTATATAAATCGAGGGGGTTTTATGAAAAATATTTTATATACTTTCAAAATAAACCTCGAGTATTTATTTATATTATTTAGAGTTTCCATAATTTTGAATTTTAAGAATGTGAATTATTTCAGTGATAATAGTTTAGCTTGGATAGTTCATGGTATTTTAGTGTAAAACTTGTATTTGGATAACTTGAGGGTATTTTGGTGAAACCTGTCATTATTTTATTTTCTAGAAAACATGGAATTTTATTATATCTTGAAAATATGTGGTTTGATATATGTATATAATTATTAAAAATTAATTTTATTATTAAGTAGAAAATCTCGTTTTTCTTAAAAATCGTATTAAAAATCTTTCGAGACCGAATGCTTCATGAGGAGGTCTGCATCTCACTCTACTAACTCTAGGATGTGCGATAATCCACACCATCTAATAACGGGTTTCCCAAAATGCGTTGTAGAGGCATAATCGCAAAGAGTTTTGATAATACAATTCTAAAGAAAACCGGGTTTTTATAGTTCAAGATATTTTAATGAAATATTATATTTGCCACAAAGATATGTTCAAAGAGTATCGTGCTATGTAAACATGTGTGTATGTGAGGGGTGGATCATTACCCCGTGAAGTTTTATAGAGTTCATGGTATTTTACTATAAAAGTTAGATTAAAGTTATCTAGCATTATATTTTAAAGTGAAAATTATTTCTAAACATTAGTTTTATAGTTATAAACATAGGGTAAGAATATGGATGGGAAATAATTAAGAAAAAGTGTGATTTCAAGGTTTTAGAATCAAAAGTCGGTGTTAACTCCACTTACCGACATATTTTGAAAAAGTGTTTTTTAGAGAAAAAGAATAAAGATGGGAAGGGACTTACCATTGGATTTTGTTAAGCAGAGAGAGAGAGAGGAAGAGATTGAGATCGTCGTGGCGTCGTGTGATCGCCGGAATTCGCTTCAATTCTCGCCAGAAGTTGATAGCTTGCTAACTCCACTTCTACCCCACTTGTACTTGAGAAATTTTGAGAGTTTTGGCTAGGAATTTCAGAATGAAGATGAGCTAGGGTATGGGGTAGTATTTATAGTATGAAATTAGGGTTTTGGAATTGAAAGAATAAATTAAAATGCATTTAAAATTGGATTTAAAGATGAAATTGAAGTCTCTGTTTAAATTCAGAGAAATCAAACAGTGCAGGGGTAATGGGGGTAGGCCAAGGGTTTTGTGTGCAAGGCACGGGGACTATTGGCTATGGAGGGCCCGTCCCCGCCAGCCTATATAGCCATCTCGTCGGCCAAGTTGTGGTGGGAGCCCGTCGGATTGAAGCCATGTGTCCTATTCTGTATTTATTTCATTTTGCACATGTTTGTTTTCTCAGACTTTTCATTTTTATGTGCAGTGCACGTATAAATTTTTGGGTTTCCAAAAAGTTTTAAAAAAATTCAGAAAAAATAATATGTGTCTGAGGGGATTCGAACCGAGAGGCTATATCACAATAGTGTAGAGACTTTACCAGTGAGCTACAAGTTGTTTCTTGCTATTCTTAAACAAATTTAATTTATAACTTGTACTCAGGTTAAGGAACTCCTTTCTGTACTTTAAAAAGAAAAAATTTTTGTATAGAAAATTCAGAGTCATTACATTCTACCTTCCCTATAAAAATTTCATCATCGAAATTTATAGAAGGAAGTTGTAACATATTCAAGAAAAATTTGATAACAACGGTGGTGCAAGAACTACTACAAGTGCATGAAAATGTTCAAGAACGAAAGGATGCAAGGATTTTGAATAGGCTGAAAAAGATGGAAGGGGATTTACCTGAGTTACATTGACCTATAGCCTCGGCTTCCACGGCCGCCAAAGTGCAAGCTTGACGTCTCAGCACATTTCTCTATGCATGCTGGTACATCGATGGCTGACGAGATAAAGGTGGTCCGCGTGGAGCTGGTGCAGGAAGAGCTAAACGAATAGGTGGAGCATAGATAGCTGGTCTAGCTGCGAGGGTTGGGCCAGTTCGGTTGTGTGGGCAAGTTCCTATAGTATGTGAGGATGATCTACGTATCAGACAAAGACAGTTTGCTCGACGGCAATCCTTGAATTGGTGTCCGGTCCTCTTGCAATAGATGCAGAAGTTCGGTTCAGTCTCGGAAAATGATCCTCCTAGCCTCATAGCTGGCGCTGAGAAAGTTTGTCACGCCCCGCTTCCTAAAATACGGAATACAAGTATGACAAGGCCGTCCATGCTCCTACGATCAAGGAAAAATCTTGCCGTAGTCGCATTTCGGTTTCTAGCATTATATGGTAATCAGTAAAATACAACACGGATAAAGAGAATGCAGTTGTTTACCACCGAAAATAGAGACGGAACAGCGTAGGTCGTCTTGCCTGGATTTAGGGGCATATGCTATTTGGTTTTATCCGTCCACCTCTCCGAAGATGCCAAGTTGATTTATAGCACCATGTATCGCAGGTTTAGACGGATGAGGCCGATGCAGCAAACTTCGTCAGATTCCCCCTCGTTTGAGAGGTTTTTGATTGTGGGGACGCTCTTCCTTGCAGGCGCAAGCCCCTGCAGTTAATTACGCTACCGCATCGCGGTAACCACTTTCTCCTTCTCCAGTGGTCACTTCGTGTCGTGTGTGTTTGTTTTGTTTTTGGTTGCCGGTGGATTGTATACGGAGACTAATTTATGTTGTTGTCCGTACGGCGTGGATTAGTCCAAATCCGTATTTTTTTAGATTTGGTTTTGGGTTGGGTTTAAGGATCGTTAATCTCATTTGAGACTAAGATCAACTTAAACGTTTGTTAAGAATACGTTAGCCTAATTTTAGACTAAGATCCATTTAACAGGATCATTTAGATCCAACAAAAGAGCATTTTGACTCTATTGTTTTAGTTTAGGGACATTGCGGTCCATAACTTTAAGGACATCATAGTCCGGTTTAAAAACGTCATAGTCTGTAAAGTTTAAAGACATCATACTCTATGAGTTTAAGGACCCCACAGTCCATAAAGTTTAAGGACATCATAGTCCATGAGTGTAAGGACCCCACAGTCCGTAAAGTTTAAGGACATCATAGTCCAGTTTAAAGACGCCATAGTCTATGTGGTTTTGGTTCAACCGTTTGGGGATGTACCAAAAGTTATTGGTTATTGGGACCCTCCGTCTCTCTGAAGACGTTGAAGAATTATAATGACATATATCAGAGGTACGAAGAGATGTACCCTTGAACCAATGTTGGTTGGGAGATCTGTAGTCAAGTTTGGGACTAATATCAGTTAAAAAGATTTATGAGCATATGGGCTCAATTAATCTAAATGAGATATATGTGGCCAACTTGGGCTCGGCCCACCCAGCTAAAATGTTGAACATTTAACAATACTGAGCATTGGTTTGGGTTCTGACAATCTTTTTGTCTTTTATTGAGTGTTGAGCACTCATTATAGCTCTGGGGCTTTATTTAAAGATCAGTTTATGTTCTCTCAGCGCACACGTGAGGAGCACATGGCGCGCTTGGCGCTGAGCGCCAGATTTAGAGCGCTAAGGCGTTTCCTGTGAAAGAACACACACGTGAGGAGCACGTGGTGTTCTTGGCACTGAGCGCCAGTAAATGAGTGCAGAGCGTTCCTTGTGAAAGAGCGCACATGTGAGGAGCACGTGGTACGCTTGGCGCTGAGCGCCAGTAAATGAGTGCAGAACGCTCCTTGTGAAATAGCGCACATGTGAGGAGCATGTGGTGCGCCTGGCGCTGAGCGCCAGTAAATGAGTGCTGGGTGCTCCCTTTAAAATTGCACACACGTGAGGAGCATGTGGAGGGCTGGGCGCTGAGCGCCAGACTTGAAGCGCTAAGGCGCTTCTTTAAATTGGAGCGCTAGGAGCGCTGCGGCGCTGTGCGTCAGACTTGGAGCACTGAAGTGCATCTTTTCAATTGGAGCGCTAAGGTTCTTCTTTAAATTGGAACGCTAGGAGCGCTGCGGCGCTGTGCGCCAGTCTTGGAGCCCTAAGGCGCTTCTTTGAATTGGAGCGCTAAGGCTCTTTTTAGGCAACTTTGATCAGTTCTGCACTCTGAGAATTAAATTCTCGTTTATAAGAGACTTTGTCTCGTGGATCTAAGAACAAAGTTCTTATTTTAATAGAAGATTTTACAATCTCTTCTGTTTTTATGAAAGACCTTGTCTTTGTGGACCTGTGATCCAAGGAAAATTAAGTCCTTTCTCCTCCCCTTTTATGATGATATGTTATGATCTCTTTTTGTGAAAGACGTCTGTCTTGTAGATCTATGATCTTGAAGAAGAATTAGGTTCTCCTTCTTTTGATGAAATGCTTTGATCTCTCTGTTTTATTTACCTTGAAGAAATTCTTCTTCTTCCGAGAGCTTGCTCTTCTTTCTGAAATTTCTCAAAGTTTGTGGGGGGTTCCTCTCTTCAAGACTTGAAGTCTTGGGTCCTTTATATAGGGGATGCTGATTTGTTGAATCAGTTGAAGAGATCGTTTCTCTAATTGATTTGGGGATGTTTCCCACCGTTGGATCTTTGATCCTAGGACTTCTGTTTTACAGAAGGCAATCTTCTTGTTTTTAACAAGATTGGGAAAATCTTTTCCCATACAGAACTTATTCTGTATCTTGGTGATTTTTAATCACCATTGGATCTTTGATCCAACGGTGCCCTAATTTTCAGAGATAATTTGATGAATTTTAGTCATCTTTGTTGGATGTTTGATTCAAGGGTGGGGAACATTTAGTTACAGCGCTAAAGCACGTGAGCGCTGCAGCAGAGTCTTTGACTCTTGGTGCTAGCGCACTTAGCGCTAGCGCTCTCGTGCTTTGCACGTGAGTGCTGCATCAGAGTCTTTGACTCTTGATGCTAGCGCACTTAGCGCTAGCGCTCTCATGTTTTGCACGTGAGTGCTGCATCAGAGTCTTTGACTCTTAGCGCTGGCTCTGCTAGCGCTAGGGCTCTCGTGCTTTGCACTTAAGCGCTGCCTCAGAGTCTTTTACTCTTAGCGCTGGCGCTCTCGGTGCTAGCGCTCTCGTGCTTCGCACGTGAGGCGCTGCCTCAGTTTAAATTTCAAATTTTGAACAGAGTTTTGCTCTAATTGGGAGAAACAAATGCCCCCTACCATTGCGCTCACGTGGCTCACACGTGAGTGCAGCGGTGGCAGCTTTTCCACCATTGGATCAACTTGGAAGTTGGATCGGCTCCCAGCGCCTATAAATAGGACCTTTGGCCCTCGAGATGACTGTTTTTTCATCTTCTTGTTTTCTTGTTCTTGAGAATTTAATTTTCCTTCAGAGCTAAGCTCTCCGCCTTAAAAAACTTCTTAGAGTCAAAACTCTGCCCAAATTTGGTAAGAATTGAACTTATTAACAGAGCTTTGCTCTTCCCAGATCGTAGATCTTAAAATGTTTTAGGGTTTTACCCATTAACAGAGCTGTGCTCTACTTAGATCATAGATCTTTAAAGATTTTTAGGGTTTCTTAACCCGTTAATTAAAAAAAATAGAGCTTTGCTATCTCTAGATCATGGATAAGAAAAAGAAATCCTTTTTAGGGTTCTTTTAACCTATTAACGAATAACTCTTAGAGTTCGCTTTGCGGATCTTAAAGATCCTGAAGTTTTTACTTCTATAGAAAGCTTTGCTTTTAGGGTTTTTTGATGGATTATTCCATCTTCTTCACAGAGCATTGCTCTTTAGAAATTTTGGGGGAATTTTATTCCCTTCATGATTAATTATGACAGATGTCATACTTGTTGTAGAGCGCTGCTCTCAAGGAAGATTTACTCCCTGGCCCGAGGAGTCCCTCATTAAATGAGAGTCCTTTTTGGATTCCCCCTTTAATTGGACAATTCTGAATCTGTTCGGTGTTTTAGTCAGCACTTGTTTTCTTCATGCGGATATCAAGAGTTGTCTAAATCCTTGTGTCTTGATCAGTCTGTCCGCTAAACTCTCACTGATTTTCATTTTCAGGTGCTATGGCCGCTCATCTGTACTGCCTTAACGAAATCATTTCTTATGAGGACATTCGCGTACAGGGTCGTTGTTAAAACCAGGAGTTCACAAACGCCCAATATGCCGAAATTATGAATTGTTTCAATGCACACATCGGCCGATTACTCCCTCGTCGCTCCGCTCTCTTGAAGATTATAGAGGGAGCAATTTGGGAAGCGCTTCCTAGATTTTATGAAGCCATGCCGCTTAATGTACTGGATGATGCCGAAGATAAGGTGCACTCAGTGTATCTGACGGGCCTGATCTCGAAAAAACGGCGAGATAATCTCATTGATATTCTGCATCAAGTTTTCCAGCAGACGACGATAATCGCTGCTTATCAGAGGGTGGAGGATATCAGCGAAGATCATGACGCTTGTGATCGTGAGAGGATACACACAAGAATGGTCAGAAAGGCCAGAAACACTTTAGACAGACTTACTTTTGAATTTCTTAATCCGTGTCCCGGATTCAATGTTTTGCCCTTGTAAACATTTTAATGATACTTTTGTTTACTATTTTCATCAATGTAAGAAATTTCTGAGGTATGCGTAACAAATTTTTCCTTTCCATGCGTTTATTTTATCCTTTTTGCACATACATGACTGGGCACGCGTCGGACGCTCAATTGAATGTAAATCAAATGTTCTCCTTATTGCCTTGCATAATATGTGATTGACGTCCGTAGGTTATGCCTTTTTGTTTTGACTTGGTGCAAAGCAGTTGACGTACTCTTGAGCAGCACCTCGATTTCGACGGCATGTAATTTTGGCAAGTGTGGCTTGTAGATAATAAGTAACAGTTCATCTTGGACTCTTTGTTGGGTAGCGATGGCTTAGGAAACAGGTTTGGGTCTGCTGCCTAAGACTTTTCCACTTTATGAGCCTTAAGGGTCTCATAAAAGATTTTTTCTCCCTATGAGTCGAGAGGATCTCGTAGGTGTATTTTCTCCTTAGGAATCGTGTGTATTTTCTCTTGAGAGTCGTAAGGATCTCACAAGAGAATTTTCTCCTTTACAAGTCGAGAGGACTTGTAAGTGGTTGATGAATTGACTTTTTCCCGAGTCGAAGCGTTGCTTCGACGGGGAGGTTGAGGGTTTACTTCTCCGTTTTCTACGGTGTCGGGATCGACTTTCTCCATTTTCTACGGTGTCGGGATCGACTTTCTCCGTTTTCTACGGTGTCGGGGGTCGACTTTCTCCGTTTTCTACGGTGTCGGGATCGACTTTCTCCGTTTACTACGGGGTCGGGATCGACTTTCTCCGTTTTCTACGGTGTCGGGGATCGACTTTCTCCGTTTTCTACGGTATTGGGATCGACTTTCTCCGTTTTCTACGGTGTCGGGATCGACTTTCTCCGTTTTCTACGGTGTCGGGGATCGACTTTCTCCGTTTTCTACTGTGTCGGGGATCGACTTTCTCCGTTTTCTACGGTGTCGGGATCGACTTTCTCCGTTTTCTACGGTGTCGGGATCGACTTTCCCCGTTTTCTACGGTGTCGGGGATCGACTTTCTCCGTTTTCTACGGTGTCGGGATCGACTTTCTCCGTTTTCTATGGTGTCGGGATCGACTTTTCCCGTTTTCTACGGTGTCGGGGATCGACTTTCTCCGTTTTCTACGGTGTCGGGGATCGACTTCAGGTTGTCTGTGAACCATGGAGTCTTGGAACTAGGGACTTTGCCGTGGCTCTGATTGGTGGTGTCGTGTCCGTGTCCTGCTGGCATGAGGAGGAACGCCGTTGCGGGTCTTCTGGGATGCAGATATTGCCGGTAAAACTTGACTCTTCCTTTTAACAGAGTTTGTTGGGACATATGGTTCCCTTTCGTTTATGCCCATGGATTGTATACAGGGGTCAGTATGGACTTACCTGCAGGGCAAAAAGTTTCATTTCATAAGTATTTTGTTTTTTTTCCACGATGCTCTATCATTTCAGCTTTTTGTATCGCGAAAGTCGCGATTGCCCAATCATTTCGGCTACTTTTCGCGGTGCCCAATCATTTCGGCTATTTTTTTCTCTTTACTCATTGCTTTTTATTGCGAGTTGCCCAATCATTTCGGCTATTTTGTATGCATATATTTTACTTGCTGATTTTGTTGCAAGTTGCCCCATCATTTCGGCTATTTCATATGCATTTTTTGGCTCGTTGATTTTTATCGCGAGTATGGAACTTGGAATCTGGTGCCAGTCTTAGCATCAGCATCGCTGCGACTGGAATATTGCCAGGAGCGAATCATCATTTGCCGTGAATGGACTTGGAATTTGATTCCGATTTAGGCATCAGCATCGCTACAACTGGGATAGTGCCAGGAGCGAATCATCATTTGCCTTTGTCGGTTTGAAAAAAAGGTGGCTTAGCAGACCGGGTTAAGATCCTGTCAGCTATGGTTTTTGACTTCATGAGCCGTAAGGGTCTCATAAAGGTATTTCTCCCTATGAGTCGTGAGGATATCATAGGTGTACGTTCTTCTTAAAAGTCGTGAGGACTTCTAAGTGGTGTTCTCTCTTATAAGTCGTAGGGATCTCATAAGAGCATTTTCTCCTTATAAGTCGAGAGGACTTATAAGTGTTGTTCACTAAGCGGGGAAATTTCGCGCTATTGGCGGAAACTTGGTGGGGGAGACGTTTATTTGTGCCCGTGAATTGATACAAGGGTCAATATTGAACCGCTTGTAGGGCAATATTGGGGTGTATGACGGCTTAAGAACAGGTTCAAATCCCTGTAGCTTAAGGCTTTTGAATCCTATGAGCCGGGAGGGTCTCATAGGGGAATTCTCCTTACGAGTCGTGAAGATCTCATAAGTGTAACTTCTCCTTAGGAATCGTGGGGATCCCTAAGTGTGTTGCTCCCTTGTGAGTCGTAAGAATCTCACGCAGGTATTTTCTCCTTACAATGTCGAGAGGACCTTGCAAGTGTCTTTTAATGAGATTGTGCCCTTTCGAGTTTTCACAACTCGCCGGTAGCCCTGCTGTTTTTACTCACGGAGCCCTTTCGGGTTTTCATCCGTGCCCATTTTGCGTATGGACGCACCGTTTTTTTTGCGTCAGCCTTAGCATGCTGCGGTTCATAGTAGTTTACAGACGTTTCGGTCAGTTGTTTATCCTGTATGCACGTGTATCTGTTACGTGACGGGATATATGACGATAAAGTGGGATACACCCATTTAGGGGGTGATTTGACTTGGTTGGGGTGTTTTGTGGTCCATCACTACCGCGACTTCTTCAGCTTGATGCTGACGCTCGGCCTTCTCGTATATAGACGTTTCCCTCTCTCTGTCAGCTTTGCTTTTCTGAAGTGCTTCCTTCAGCAGTGTTGGAGATAGTGCCCTCAGAGTCAATTATTAGATCACAGGCACGTGATTGCAATGATTGAGGCAGGACCTATCCTGGTAGGACAGTCTTACTCAAGATGATAGTATGCTATCTGGTTTATCTTTATCATCGTGAACTGCTTTAGGTGACCTTACAGGTCACTATTGCGCGTTGATAGAGCCCCTAGGATTCTTGCTTGACTGCCAGCAGTATGAGGGCGATCATATACGTGGGAGATGGGGTCTATAAGCACATCCTTAAAAGGTCCCTAGTCGTGGGAGTTTCGAGACAGGGCATCGATACTCCAGAGTAGACTAGTGTATACAGTCGAGCCCTGACGAGGGGCGGTGGCCGGTCTCACAAGCCACTGGTGTCAGTTGGTTCACCTAAGATGTATACAGGTGCTCATTGGGTTATGAGTACACCGGACAGGACTCGCCGGGAACATGCTAGTTGGTCTTATACCTGACGTCAGATAGCAGTTCCCTGGCGACATATGTACATGTTAGTTCATCGACCTGAGATCGTCATTTGTCTCGTGTGAGTTCTCACTGTACTTTGATTACTATCCTACCACTCTCAAAGGAGACGTGCAAATAGGTTTTAGTTGGGTACAGTCCCGAGCCAGATGGAGGCAGTGAGCGGATCTGCAGGGGTTCGTCTCTCCCGGTATTGGGGATGAGGTCGTGCTGTGTCTAGGAGAGCCATTACACGTAGTCCTTGGCCAAGGCAGGAGATTTACTGGTAGGTATTCCAGTAGTATCTCAGGGTGTTCTGGGCTACACTCCGACACGACTTGTACCGCTTTTGGGGGTCTGATTTTTACCAACCCCCTAGGCCCGCCATGCGATGCTCATAGACGAACGGACCGGACTGTACGGATATTGTCACTGACAGGCTCAGTAGGGTGTCAGGATGAGTTCGCTCATCGACGTCCCTTTTGGTCAATACCTGGTAGCAGGTTACGTATGGCTAATACCTCTGACTTGCTAGTGGTTAAATCCACAGCCAAAGTGTTGATGAGATTTTAGAGTCCCCCACATACCGTTTTCTCAAGTTTCGGGCGAAACGCTGTAGAGGCCGTATGGAGATATGGCAGGGTTCGATCATATACGTGCGGTATTGCACGGATCATGATCGGACGGATCATACTAGCGGGCTTTGGTTTAAGCCGGATTCTAGTATTGTACAGTGTAGATTTTGTCTCATTGCATTTGTATTCGGTCGGAATACAAATGCGGGTATGTATATACAGTCGCAGGGTTTTCCTATAATTTATTACGGGATCAGTTTTTTGAAGTTGCCAGTTTGCTTTCCGTTTCGACCATTTTCCTTTGTTTCTTTCTTTGGCTGAAATTTGGTGGAGAAGGGGTTATTTGCAAGCATGCAAATTTGAATTATGGAGGGTGTTATTTGCATGTAGTAGCTTCATGATGGTTCTTACTTCCTTTGACTTCTTTAGTTCATCATGACTTGATATGATTTGGTGATGGAGTGGAGTTTTAATTGTGATCATTCTTCATGATCACCCTTTCTCTTTTTGATGTATTATTGTTCCCCCCTTTTTGTTTAGCTCTCTCCTATCATTCTCTCCTTGATGCTTGGCCGGCCATTCTTCAAAAGGGGGCTGTCCCAATTTTTTGTGTGGGAAAATACTCTCATTTGGCTTTGCAAAAATCTCATAGCTCCTCCTCCAAAAGTTCATTTCTTCACCTCCATCAAAAGGGCAACTTCATACAACCCCTAGAGACAAAACATTCTATACTTATCCTACAGCATCCTTGGGCACGTCGGCTCGCCAACTTCGTGCACGAGTTGCCTCGGTCCAGAGGTGGGAGCCCGTAAAAGAACACGGCGACGTGGTGCCCTTCCGGCGATGAGGTGAAGACCGGAGATTCCGCGGGGAGATCGGGACGACGACGAGAAGACCGAAGGACACGGATCGCTCGGTATATCTCTCTACCCCTTCTCTTGTTAGCTAGGATTAGGTTAATGGCCCGATCCGGGTTTAAAAGTGCGCGGTGGTGCCGGTTTACAAGTTCTTTAAAAATATCGTTTCCGCATTTTGGCCTCGGATTGACGGCCGGGGCGCCGCCGTGCACTTACACTGGTATCAGAGCCAGGCCATTAACCTAGTCTAGCTTGCTCTAACGTGTTTACAAGTTCGATCGAAGGGATTTTCAATAAACCGCATTTCCATGTCAAGTTTCTGTCGAATTTTTCCAGTGCTTTAAAAATTATTTGGTACATTGTAAAAATACGTGCAGGGTTTTTTATGCATTATGTGAAAATTTGGTAGGCTGAAGTTACTGTAGCGCGGCGGATCAGCGGCCAAAACCACGTTTTGGCCGCGGATCCTCCGCCGAATTTTGGCTTCACTGCACCAAATTTTTACAGTGGCTCTCTGATATGGAAATAGGGTTTCTTGTATATTCTTTTTGGGCCCAGATGTTTTTGAGTGCTACAGTTGTGCTTGGGGCCCACTTCGGAAAATTCAGTCGATCGAAAATTTTAAACATGTTAGTTCACAGTATTTACATTATATCTGCGACCGTGAATGTCATTTGATCGGTAAATTCTGTCTAACTGCTATAGCCCTTTTAGACGGATTTGCGAACGTGACATTCACGTTGATGTTCTGTGTTGTGCTGTGATGTTGCGGATTGGTCGTGGGGGATAGCCTGGATGCAATGGTAGTACAGTTTGGTTATTTATGTACATTTGATATTGCGGGGCGAGCGTCCGACATGTAGACTTCCGTCACTGCCTGTTTGTATATTATTCTTTTGGGGCACGACCGGGGTGAGGTCGATGTACCCGTTGTATGTATATTTTACTTTCTGTACTAGGATTACCCCGCGGAGGGGTGCACGGATAGCCGGGTTCTAGAGGGCAACGAGCCCGCATCTCATGGCATTGAGACGGAGGGGGCTTTACTCTAGAATTGGCGGGCTATTTGCCGCACTCGTAGGGGGCACAGATTGACCCAAGGAGGGGTGCCCAAGTTACCGGATTCCGTGAAGTGCTGGGTGGTCCATTCACGTTGCTGAAGGGGGCTGCCTCGCTTCAGGTTTTGGCGGGTAACTTGCCGCACCCGTAGGGGTCTAGGATTTCATTGCACAGGCTATCCACACGACCAGGGGAACGTCGGGTTTCAGTAGCGGCTCTATGAAACCCGGGGATCCCAGATATCTGTATTGTTCTGTGATGCTTATTACATTTATGTAATGTTGCCTTTTATCACGCCTTGAGAGAATATTATATATTGATATATATACTAGTAGATGTTGTATATGTTTTGCATCCGCGCTAGTCCAGTCCCCACTTTGTCGTTAGTTAAGTAACCTAACGGGTAATGACGGGACCCAGTGGCGAATACGGATGGCATATATGTACATCATTATTTTCGTTCTTTATTGGTGTGATCAATTGATGGGACTGCATTGATTCGGATCAATGCAAGCTAAACAAACCTATTCTGATGTTATTGGAACAATTTTCAAAAAGCTATTATTGCAAGGGCGTTCTCTTTTGTTTTGCACAGTGGTATTCAGTTGGAATATCCTGCACCTCAGTCGACGAGGCAAGGGCCGAGATCCCTTCACCGGGAGTGACCCCTTGGACAGAAGTTTGCGTCATGGTAATAACTTCACTATAGCCGATTGCCTTTTGCTTTGCATCGTGGTATTCAGTTGGAATATCCTGCACCTCATTCTACGGGAAAGAGCCGAGATCCCTTCACCGGGAGTGACCTCTTTAGCAAAGGTTTTCGCCACTATATTTTTATAAAGCTATCCAGTTCCTTCAACGATATCAAGTTCATTACGTTAAAGGTTTTCGCCAGAAACCATTCGTAGCCCTCCCTCATTTCAGTTAAATATTCGGTAGTATTCAAGCTATATATTTTGACCTCACGTCAAGGCATAGTGATTGGTAGCTGCCGGATATTTATCTGTTGCATAGATAGAATGCGTTGGTTTGAGACAGTCGTACTGCCATTTTGGCCTACGTCAAGGGTAGGTACGGGTGGGTTCAAATTAACCTGGATAATGATGGATAGAACTTGACATGTGACTTATGACATTTTGACCTCACGCCAAGGTCATAAGAGCATGGGGAAAAAATCACATCGGGAGTTTCTAAAGAAACTGAAACTTGCCAGATATGCGCATACCTTCTGGAGTGTGATAACGTAAGCGGATTTCGTCACGTTATAATGCGATGATAGTTGGATCCCGATTCCCACTGATGAGTTGGTTTACTCCTCGGGTGATCCCGACTAATTCTTCTTTCAGGTTTGGAGGAGAATTTAACGGTACAGTGGGAGGTTTCCTGATTATATAAAGTGATAACCATTCTGATCTAGGTTAGAGTGCACGCTGAGTGTTTCTTTTCTCTCTCTCTTTGGCAGCGACCATGACCCGACCCTTGACCATGACTCAGTGACCAAGTTGATCGAACCTTCTTAAACACTAGCTTTTGGATTGTCAGAGTTGCATACCTCATTGCCACTCCTACTTTTACCCTTTTCTCCAGGATACCCCGTATTACTACGAACGTCCACTTCCATTGGATAAAACCATCGTATGGTTATATACGAACTCGAAGGAATTTATTCGAGGATGGTTTCTGGTTCTGGAGAAAACGAATATGACTATTCAGTTGTCTTTTCTTTTTACCTTCTCTCAGGTTGCGAGTACTCCTTGGTTTAGGAGATAGTACACCTATTACGCAAATTGGATAGTCTTCTTCCAAACCTTAGGCTGGTGCCGAACGATGGGGAATGAAGAAAACCAATTAGCATAACGATGGTGTGCAGAAGGCATTAAGTAAAGACATATAAAGGGATTAGAAGGAGGGCAAAGTAAATTGCGACTGCTATTCACGACCAAACCAAGTATTTCATTACCACTCCCACTTCACCTTTGTATTTCTCCAGGACACTCCGTATCACTACAAAGATCCACAGTTTATTGGATACTCCATCGTATGGTTATATACGAACTCGAAAGGAACTTGTTCCAGTTCGGGGATGGATTCTGGTTCAGGAGAAATAGGAATAAGGTTTATTCAGGTGTCTTTTATCTTCACCTTCTCTCGCATTGTGAGTGCTCCTAGGATTAGGACAGTACACCCATTATGCTTATTGGATAGTCTTCTTCCAAACCATAGCTGGTGCCGAGCGATAGGGAAGGAAGAAAACCATTTGGCCTAAAGGGGTGTACAGAAGGTAATGACTAAAGACATATGAAGGGATGTGAAGAGATGGTATAGAAATATACGGTTACAGTTGTGAATCTGATAATGGAAGATGCATTACTAGGAATACCAGGATACCCCATCGAAACATTTCAATGTTTCAGTTTCACTGTGTACTGTTAAAAGAAAACTGATTTCCCAATTAGACACTTGCTCCAGGGTATGTATTTACCATGTATGATTCTCATATTTGTATGGTTTTACAGATGATGAGTGGGAGTAAGTTATTGGAAATTAGGTGACCATCCTCATTATATCGGAATTCGTTGTAATTGGTGATATTTGAGGAAATCGCCTAGGTTGTTTGCCGGACGACAAATATTTGGTTTTGAATATCCGCTGTTATGCACTAATTTCAAATTGATATATCTGTACGTCTATTTTTATAGAGTGAGATATACCTTTTTGAAATTATGTCTATGACATTTACCTATATCAGTGGATGGTTAGGTAAAGAGCATTAAACAGCGGTGTAATTCTTCTTAACCATAAGTACAGTTTTCAACCTACGACACACAGGGATTGAGTTATTCAACTCAGGGGACTTATACAGAGTATTGTATGTTGTCCAGTGTCCATTAGGACAGAGGGGTTGGTCCTCGTACTATATTCGGTTTACTTATGACTTCTCTAGTTTTTAGACAAGTGTTTCGTAGAAACGTAAGGTCCGAATTTTGAGAAGTTATAGGTATAAGAATAAAGTAAAGAACCAGGTGTTGCAAATATCAGGATTCTTCAAGGTGATCGAAGATGTAGATACTTGTGTATGGTATTCAGTTGATGGTAATGATTAAGAGAACTTGCTTCTCTGTCAGGTTATTCATATCTGGATGCATTCCTAAGTTGAGTAACGCTGATCGGCCTTCTTCCATTTAGTTGACATGCACTGGAGACAGTTGCATGAATTTGAATCTGGTTCCAATTAAATCAGTGCCTCTGTTTCTGTATTGGATACAGAACAGTTCATATCTTAACATTGATAAGGTATGGGGAGTTGTCCGTCTTATGCTTAAAACCAGACTCTGGATAACTCAAGGCATGTTTCTGTAATGGCTGTTTTTGGGTTGACCCAGGCTATGACGAGGGTTGACTTTCTACCATCTGGAAGATCAATAGTGATATTGTTCTAAACTCGCCACAGTTTTAAGTAAAATGGATTTTTTCAGAAAACAGAAGTGGGAGTATGGTAGAACTGGAAGTGATTCCAGAACCGCAAACGATTACTGAAAATTTGATAAGAACCTAAAGATTCAATCTGATTGACATTCCATTGGCCACTTCGCAGATTTGGTGGGTAACCTCAGGCACCCGAGAGGTACTCCGGTAGCCTCAAGGACAGTGGCAGAGAGGTTCTTGTTTACCCAGACTTTCCATTGCTGTTTTTCCAGACTGTGAGACCCGGCAGGAGGATGAGTATAGCGTCGTTCTAAACTAGCTTTAGAAGTGTACGTTTATATGACTCTGCCAGAGGGTTGTCGTAGTCAGTGGGAGCAGCGGAAACATAGTGGACAAATGGCTTATGTCTATTTATAGACTAAAGCAGATGTAGCGGAGATAGATCATCTATTTCTGATATGACAGTCATAGGTTTGACTTCATCAGAATAGGGAATGAATCTGTTAAGAAGGTAGTAGGGTGTGATGTCCTGGTATTTGGATGACATACACAGAGTAGGAAGTGATATTCTTATACTACGATCGGTTATACTTTGGTTGTCATACAGTGGTTTCTCCATATGGGACTTGGATATAATATCAAGACATTCTGGTTACTGGATATATGGTTTTAGATCTGGATTTGGGTAGTTTCCCAATCAGGGTACTTAGACACCATTCTAGAGGTGCTTTAGAATGGACGACTCCTGGCATGGTGGTGTACCTGCAGGTGATGGAGTCACCCTCTCTAAAGGTGTCTTACAGACTAAAGGGGAGAGGGATGTGCATGATTGGCAGATCACTTGCATAGGCAATTGAGTCAATCATGACATGTCAAGTACCACACCAGATGTTGTTTTTGCAGTAGATGCAATAAGTTGATATTGATCCAATCCTGGAGAGACATTCGGAAGCAGTTTTAGAACATAAGTGCATGTTCTAGGGATATGATAACAACAACCTCTTTTAGGAGACAGTTATCATTCCAGGCTTCCAAGGTGACATGGATGACAGAGAGGTTGTCAGAGTTATAGTTTTCCTTCTGACGATGGGCAGTATTTTGGACAGGTGGTCCAAGGGGATACTGAGGGAGGCATGACGCAAGATACTGATTAAGTTCAGTTGACGATACAGTCTAAGAAGTTTGGATTTGGAGTTCATTTATGAGCTAGGTCCCATCAGATATCCAGACATATTCTAAGACAGGTATTGCTCATTTCGGGAGATGGGTTTCTCCGTGAACTTGAGATAAAG
The DNA here is from genome assembly GCA_030015575.1 of Agapanthus africanus. Classification (NCBI taxonomy): domain Eukaryota; kingdom Viridiplantae; phylum Streptophyta; class Magnoliopsida; order Asparagales; family Amaryllidaceae; genus Agapanthus; species Agapanthus africanus. Next base: position 20,477,415 of record JASDDO010000016.1, on the reverse strand, counting down.
AGAGACATAGAAAGAAACATCTGAGCGGATCCACTCACTAAGGCTATTCCTCGAACGCATTAGTTTCGCAAACAGGTTTTGTGAGACTGATTAGTAGAGGAGTTGGGTGTTCGGTATCACACTGGCTGTGAGTATGCGACATCGCAATAATTAGCCTTGAGTGCAAGTGGGAGATTGTTGGAGATAGTGCCCTCAAAGTCAATTATTGGATCACAGGCACGTGATTGCAATGATTGAGGGAGGACCTATCCCGGTAGGACAGTCTTACTCAAGATGATAGTATGCTATCTGGTTTATCTTTATCATCGTATACTGCTTTAGGTGACCTTACAGGTCACTATTGCGCGTTGATAAAGCCCCTAGGATTCTTGCTTGACTGCCAGCAGTATGAGGGCGATCATATACGTGGGAGCTGGGGTCTATAAGCACATCCTTAAAAGGTCCCTAGTCATGGGAGTTTCGAGACAGGGCATCGATACTCCAGAGTAGACTAGTGTATACAGTCGAGACCCCGACGAGGGGCGGTGGCCGGTCTCACAAGCCACTGGTGTCAGTTGGTTCACCTAAGATGTATACAGGTGCTCATTGGGTTATGAGTATACCGGACAGGACTCACCGGGAACATGCTAGTTGGTCTTATACCTGACGTCAGATAGCAGTTCCCTGGTGACATGTGTACAGGTTAGTTCATCGACCTGAGATCGTCATTTGTCTCGTGTGAGTTCCCACTGTACTTTGATTACTACCCTACCACGCTCAAAGGAGACGTGCAAACAGGTTTTAGTTGGGTACAGTCCCGAGCCACATGGAGGCAGTGAGCGGATCTGCAGGGGTTCGTCTCTCCCGGTATTGGGGGTGAGGTCGCGCTGTGTCTAGGAGAGCCATTACACGAAATCCTTGGCCAAGGCAGGAGATTTAGTGGTAGGTATTCCAGTAGTATCTCAGGGTGTTCTGGGCTACACTCCGACACGACTTGTACCGTTTTTGGGGGTCTGACTTTTACCAACCCCCTAGGCCCGCCATGCGATGCTCATAGACGAACGGACCGGACTGTACGGATATTGTCACTGACAGGCTCAGTAGGGTGTCAGGATGAGTTCGCTCATCGACGTCCCTTTTGGTCAATACCTGGTAGCAGGTTATGTATGGCTAATACCTCTGACTTGCTAGTGGTTAAATCAACAGCCAAAGTGTTGACGAGTCTTTAGAGTCCCCCACTGACCGTTTTCTCAAGTTTCGGGCGAAACGCTGTAGAGGCCGTATGGAGATATGGCAGGGTTCGATCATATACGTGCGGTATTGCACGGATCATGATCGGACGGATAATACTAGCGGGCTTTGGTTTAAACCGGATCCTAGTATTGTACAGTGTAGATTTTGTCTCATTGCATTTGTATTCGGTCGGAATACAAATGCGGGTATGTATATACAGTCGCGGGGTTTTCCTGTAATTTATTACGGGATCAGTTTTTTGAAGTTGCCAGTTTGCTATCCGTTTCGGCCATTTTCCTTTGTTTCTTTCTTTGGCTGAAATTTGGTGGAGAGGGGGTTATTTGCAAGCATGCAAATTTGGATTGTGGAGGGTGTTATTTGCATGTAGTAGCTTCATGATGGTTCTTACTTCCTTTGACTTCTTTAGTTCATCATGACTTGATATGATTTGGTGATGGAGTGGAGTTTTGATTGTGATCATTCTTCATGATCACCCTTTCTCTCTCTTTGATGTATTATTGTTCCCCCCTTTTTGTTTAGCTCTCTCCTCTCATTCTCTCCTTGATGCTTGGCCGACCATTCTTCAAAGGGGGGCTGTCCTAATTTTTTGTGTGGGAAAATACTCTCATTTGGCTTTGCAAAAATCCCATAGCTCCTCCTCCAAAAGTTCATTTCTTCACCTCCATCAAAAGGGCAACTTCATACAACCCCAAGAGACAAAACATTCTATACTTATCCTACAGCATCCTTGGGCACATCGGTTCGCCAACTTCGTGCACGAGTTGCCTCGGTCCAGAGGTGGGAGCCCGTAAAAGAACCCGGCGATGTGGTGCCCTTCCGGCGATGAGGTGAAGACCGGAGATTCCGCGGGGAGATCGGGACGACGACGAGAAGACCGAAGGACACGGATCGCTCGGTATATCTCTCTATCCCTTCTCTTGTTAGCTAGGATTAGGTTAATGGCCCGATCCGGGTTTAAAAGTGCGCGGTGGTGCCGGTTTACAAGTTCTGTAAGAGTATCGTTTCCGCATTTTGGCCTCGGATTGACGGCCGGGGCGCCGCCGTGCACTTACAAGCAGTCTGTTAATCAATTCGTCTGATGGTTCCAGGGATTTTGATTCCTGTTCTGGATCTGCCCCCAGTTTCTCTGCATCAGGAGCTTCTTTATCATCTATTGACGAGTGAGAGATCTTGTGACAACCTGCCACGTAATCTTCGGGTTGTTTTGACGCGTCGTCTCCCTCGTCATTGTCATTGCCTCTATTCTCAAGGATATGGTTGAGAAATTTCTGGAATGTGACTGGGGTCCGCACCTTCTGGTTGTATTCCTCCAGCGCGTCAATATGCTTTTGCAGATCTGTACGCTTGTCGTCAAACTACGCGGGCTTTTTGGTCTTCTTCTTTTTCTTCGAAGACTTTGACGACTGGGCCTGGGTTTTTGGCCCATCGCTATTAACTCCCAGTGTTGGGCGTGGTTTTAGCATCCCCTCAATGATCTCGGGCTCTAGCGGGCTTTTCCACCTGATTGCCGGGCATGCTTGAAGATCCTTCAGCATTCTTTGCGTTTTTGCCGAAAGAACTACTTCCCATGGAGCTTCCTCTATAAATGAGCATGATGCCCCCGGCGTGTCCACCCTTTTAGGGGTGTGCTGTTGTGGCGGATTTACCTTCCAGTTTTCGGACAGCGCGAACTTGCCCTGTTGATACTGGTCTTCAACCCAATTTTTGAAGACGTAGCAGTCTTCGATCGAATGGCCCAATACTCGGTGGTAGGGGCAGTAATTAGGATCGTTGACATCGTTCGGTTTTAGTGGGTGTCTCGGCTCCGGTAGAGTGATGAGCCCGTTTCGCACTGCTAGTTCGAACAGTCTCATTGTTTTATCCCAAAGAAACGAGTAAGGACGTCTCAACTTCTCATCAAGAGATTGCCGCTTGTTGCTTTGGAGAACAACCGGTCTCGGGCCACTCGGTTGTTGTTGAGCATTGGCGACGAAGGTTACTTTCCCTTTGCCCTTTTCATTCCGAGGCTCCGTCTTTGAAGAGGAAGGCCTATGGCCCATCTGGTCCATTTGGGCCAGCTTGTCAATCAAGGCCTGGAAGGTGGTTGGCTTGAAGAACATCATGAATTGGGATATGGTCGCCTGCGGATCGAGGGTTCCCACAAACATGCCCACTGCAGGAGCCTCTTCTATGCGTTGTTCGCATCTCGACCATAGGTTCCGCCACCGGATTGCATACTGAACCCATGTTTCTCCCGGCTTCACCCTGGCATTGATTAATGCCGTGATTGGGGTGCGTTCGCTGGAGCTTGTGAACCTTTGTGTAAACAGTAGCTCCATTTCTGCAAATGTCTTAATGGAGTCATTTGGGAGCTCAGAGTACCATTCAAATGTTGTCTCCGACAAGCTGCCAACAAACTGGCGCAGCAGCAGTTTGTCGTCACCCCCAGTATTACCGCACAGGGCTCTGAATTGAGCAATGTGCTGGTGTGGATTACCCGTCCCTTTATACACGTGGAACTTAGGGATCGTGTATCCCGGCGGGTACTTTATTTCGTCGTACCAACCCGGATAGGGTCGTCCAGTCTTGACGATTTGGCCAGCCGCTTCGCTCGCCTAATGAGCTCGTATCTGAGCTATATAGTCGTCAAGGGCGACTTTGGAGATGGTCTCCTCCTTGGCTGCTGAACAAGGAGGAAGAGGGTTTGATGTCTTCCCTCTGTCGTCTTCAAGGACAATCGGAGGGTCTTCAGCTGGAGGATTCGGCTGTGTCATCATTCCGACCATATCTTGGAATAAAAGCTCCATTTGTTTTATGTTGGCCGCTTGTTCTGCGGTCTCTTTGTCTTTCCTCTCGAGCATTCTTCGGAGGAATTCGGCATCAATTTCCTGTTCCTGACGCTGCTCCGACGATATTTTCGGGCTTTCTTTTGGCCTAGTGAGCGCAGCCATCTTCGTTAGCATTTCTTGGAGCTTTTGCTGTTGCTCCAAGGCTTTTGTCACAGATCGTGTGAGTGGTCGGTTGTAACAACCCTAATTTTCTTATACTCCTTTCTATACAAAATTTTTAAATTAATTTTTTTTTCAAAATCCATAAAGGGGTATTTTAGCCTGAGCATAAGATATAGGTAATTATTTTGTTTTAATTACAAGCAACAAGAATGTAATAACTCCATTTTTAGTGTACAAGAAATTACTTTAAATTTAATGTATGCTAGGAGTATTTATTCTTGCTGTATCATTTTAAGTAATTAAATACCACAATAATTACAAGAAGGAGCTTGTAGCTTATTGGTAATACCTTGCACTGCCGAACCAAGCCACCAGAGTTCAAATCCCATACCCCACATTATTTTTTATATTGATTTTTTTAAAACCTTTAGAATACCAAGAGTTTACACACGTGCATATCTCACAAAAACCCCACTACACCCAAAGATGTAACACTTGCAGGAGTTAGATGAACCGTTGGGGGGATCCTGGCCGCCGGACTCGGCCGGGAATCGGCCAACTCGGCCGACTCAGTGCTCCGACCGAGTCACGGCCGAGTCACCCCCGAGTCGGCCGATTCCGGCGACGGCCCCAACATGTAAGTTGTGTCTTTTCATATTCCCTATGCACCTGCAAAATTTCAGCCTCAGACCACTTCCAGAGCTCTTTAAAAACCCCAATTACTCCACTTTTAATACATTTTTATTACATTTTATCACATTTTTATTTTAAACTTTTCATCTACCCTAACCCTATAAATACCAACCCTACACACCACCCTCTCACCCCCAAAATCCTAAGCTCACTCTCTCAAAATTTTTCAAGAGTTGTGTACTTTGAAAACAAGTTCACGGCGAAGCTCCGACGAAATTCCGACGGGAATTCCGACGACGTTTTTAGAAACAACCGGCGACGAAGCAACGCCTCGGCAACTCCCTTAGTTCCCCTACACTCTTTAGTATAGATAAAAACCCGTAAGTCCCATTCTATCTCCCTTTCTAATTCTCAAAAATACGAAATTACGAAACCCGACGGAATCGGAACAAATCCGATTTCCGATTCGGTTTTCTATAAAATTTCACTTCTAATCAATTCAAACATGTCTAAACATCTTTATCATGATTATTAAACTTGTAAAAATCAATTTGAATAAGTTTTCACACATGAAATGACAACCTTTTTAACTTACCGTATTTTTTTCACTTTAATACCATCATGTTTCAATTTCACATTTAACCCGTTAACATTGCTATACCTTAAAATAGATCACGAGGTAATGACCTACCTCCTCACACACACATATGCAACCATAATACGCAATCTTGAAAACTCCTAATACGATAAAACAAGATTTTACATTAAAATACCATTTCCTTAATAAAACCTTTTATAAAAGTTTAGGTTTGATACATTTGTTTAAACAATATCTTTAATAGGAAAAAATACGATAAGTTGTGGACATCGATCGTTTTTCTAAACCTGATTTTGTGGAGTCTAGACAAGTGTGTCTAAGGCAAGTGGTTACTTAATTAGGGCCACTACTTGTAGTGGAGAGCCTCCCACTTACCTGGCACTTACCTGGCCGCAATTGGCGGTGAAGAGGCGATTTGAGACTTCTAACGACTTGTTGTTTAGACCATTTAGAAATAGGCTAGTTGGCTTAGGAAACTTTAGAATCTAAAATACGGAAAATTTACGTCTTTGCAAATAAATACATTTTACTTTATAAAACCGTTTTCTAAAGGATTAGTATTTTACAATTTTTGCAAAGCGCCGCTACAACCCACCTTTGGGGAACCCGTTAGGGATAGAACGGTTTATCGTGCACCCTCGGGCCTAGTAGCGCGAGATTCAGACCTCCGCAAGGAGCATTCGGTCTCGAAAGGTTTAAAATACGACATCTTAAGAAAATGAGATTTTTAGAATATAAAATAAATTATTTTTGTATAAACATATGTATATTTATCATTTAAATATCTATTTTATTATAATATAAATTTTCCACCTTTTTCTAAAAATCACAAGAATAAATTTTACACTAAAATACCATGAACTTCAAATAATCAATATTACAGATAAATACCCTTATTTATAAAACTAGGATATTTTCACTAGAAATGTCATAACATAAAATCCACCCTCATTACAACTCTAAAGACGAACAATAAATACTTGAGGTGTATTTTGAAAAGTATATAAAAGTATTTTTACATAAAACCCCCTCAAGTTTTTAAATTACCCTGAGGACCCTAACAATTATAAGACTTCGATTCACATTTCTGATTGTCTGACTCGGGTTTGAGTCTGATTAATCTGAATTGAATATGATTCAAGTCAATCTATAATCTACATGTTTCCACTTCAATATGAACTCATGAATTCATGAATCCAATATCAATCTATACATCTTGACCGAACCGAACCATGGATATACCTATTCCTTTTACATGATTCTCAGTTATTCCATTTACATGAATCTATGGTTATAACCGTTTCCTGATATCATGGTTTCGGTCAGCCAGTCAATCAATCATACAACCAACACAATTTACAAGATAACAATACAAACAAGACATCGCGGGGTTTAAGGGGTAGACTGGTACGGAATATGTTAAAGGTGGTACGAGGTGGTCACTTAAGACATAATTACATCCATGGCGTTGTTCTGTGGTATTATCGACGGAGCCTTGTACTACAGGTTACCAAGGTCCCCGGTGTAAGTGGGACTCCCCTCGTATACACTGGCATCTTCTGTACCAGGCTACAAATAACAGCGTTAATACAACATTACAATATTATAATACAACATTAAAAGCTACTCTCTCTCTCTTACTCTCTGTCTATTTCTCCCTTATCTTTAGGACTTACCGAGCGACCTGTTCGCTGACGACATTCTGTTTCTTTCTCCTTTGAATGTCGTCAGGTGATTTGGATCCAGCAGAGATCGAGCCATCGCAAGAAGACTTGGAGCAATTTGCCGAAGACCCTGCACTTTAGTTTCATTGTACACTTTTCTTTTTTGTACTTTTCATTTCATGTTATGCCACTGTTTAGGCATCTTTTTATTTCAGTTGTACTTCCTTTTCATGTATTGTACAAAAGAATGTTAATAAATAAAAGTTGCTGTTCCTTTTATATCTTGTCTCTTGTGTATTTATTTTATATTTCTTAGATACGCTTAGCGTATGTAATTCTGAGTATATACGTAGCGGGCCTCGTCACGTCCTCTTCGCCGTATACCGGGAAGCGGGGCGTGACATCGGTGGCCCATAGAAATACGGCTATCCTCTTTTCCGGATGCCATATAAACAGTGTGCACCACCATACCCCCAGACTTGGGGCGTTCAGTGCCCTTAGATTCGTCACAGACACAATGATCTTCTCCGGCCTTCTCCCTTTGTGGATGGTTGAAGTTGAGGGATCTGGCGATGTAGGCATCTGTGCAGACGACACCTTTCGTGGCGTGGCGCAGGGATGGTCCCCCTCATGCTGAATCTTTATTTTCTCTGATCGACGGGAGTAGTCCTTGTCGATTACTGAGTCTTGGACCCTTCGCCAGACCCTGTGAATTTTTTAGGACAGCCGCTGAGGGGGCTGTTCTGGCTTTGCCTTTGTGGCGCTCTCCACAGGTGGAGGAGATCTTTTCAGCACAGCAGTCAGAGAGTTCTTGTGCACCCTCCTAAGTGGTTCAAAGTTGTTCCCAGTTGGAACAACAACATCGACTTCTACCGTTGGAGCTGGCGGAGTCAGTCCAGAAGGGGAATTGCCCTTATCTTTCCTCACTCGACGCTAGTGGCGACGTCGAGCGTGTCGAGCGGACGGGACCACCTCTGCTGTTGGATAAGCTTCTTCATGCCCTCTGCTCTGATGAGGGGCTGTTGTCATCGTTAGCTTGTCGAAGACCGACGTCCACTGGGAGAGGATAGCCAACCTGTCGAAGGCAGACTTTCGAACAGGGGTAGCAGCCTTGGTGACTTCACCTGGAACGGGAGTTGGAGCGGTCAGTCTTGCAAAGACTGATTCTTTAGCAGGAGAAGCCGCTTTGACGACTTCATTTGTCGGGACAGGGATGGCTATCCATTTCGGGATGACTCCCTTAGGTATCGCGGGCTTTTTTACGATCCTATTGGAGTTCTGGCCCAGTCTGTTAAAGACTGAGGCGTTGGATTTGGGCGACCCGTTGAGAAGGGCCGCGGTAGTCGTAAGCCGATCAAAGACCGAATTCTTCGGAGCTTCTTGCAACGGTAGTGGGGCGTTGAAGCTCATGGGTGGGAGCATGGTCCCAAAGAACAGCCCAGTGGTGGCTTGCGTCACTTGTTCCACTGGCATCTTGAAAACGGAGGCCGCTTGAGGCCCATACGTCACTCCTCCAACAGGGAGGGAGTGGGAGTTGTTGCAGTTGAAAGCCATTGATCTTCTGTTTTCTGCACGGAGCAAGACACCAAATCTTAGTAGCTCGAATCCAAGGTCAACCATAGCAAACCGCGATTTGTTCGCGAAACACGACACACGAAGTGTGGAGTGGAAAGAGGAAAAGGTCCCACCGGGCGTGCCAGAATCTGTTTACCGCCGAAAACAGAGACGGAACCGCGTAAGTCGTCTTGCCTAGATTTGGGGGCAGATGCTATTTGGTTTTATCCGTCCACCTCTTCGAAGATGCTAAGTTGATATATGGCACCATGTATCGAAGGTTTAGACGGATGCGGCCGATGTAGCAGACTTCGTCAGATTACCCCTCGTTTGAGGGGGTTTTGATTGTGGGGACGCTCTTCTCTGCAGGCGCAAGCTCCTGCAGTTAATTACGCTACCGCATCACGGTAACCACTTTCTCCTTCTCTAGATGGTCACTTCGTATCGTGTATGTTTGTTTTGTTTTTGGTTGCCCATGGATTGTATATGGAGACAAATTTATGTTGTCGCCTGTAGGGTGTGGATTAGTCCAAATTCGTATTTTTTTTAGATTTGGTTTTGGGTTGGGTTTAAGGATCGTTAATCTCATTTGAGACTAAGATCAACTTAAACGTTTGTTAAGGATACGTTAGCCTAATTTTAGACTAAGATTCACTTAACAGGATCATTTAGATCCAACAAAGAGCATTTTGACTCTATTGTTTTAGTTTAGGGACATTGCGGTCCATAAGTTTAAGGACATCATAGTCCGGTTTAAAGACATCATAGTCTGTAAAGTTTAAAGACATCATAGTCTATGAGTTTAAGGACCCCACAGTTCATAAAGTTTAAGGACATCATAGTCCATGAGTTTAAGGACCCCACAGTCTGTAAAGTTTAAGGACATCATAGCCCAGTTTAAAGACGTCATAGTCTATGTGGTTTTGGTTCAACTGTTTGGGAATGTACCAAAAGTTATTGGTTATTGGGACCCTCCGTCTCTCTGAAGACGTTGAAGAATTACAACGACATATATCAGAGGTACGAAGAGATGTACCCTTAAACCAATGTTGGTTGGGAGATCTGTAGTCAAGTTTGGGACTAAGATCAGTTAAAATGATTTATGAGAATATGAGCTCAATTAATCTAAATGAGGGATCTGTGGCTAATTTGGGCTCGGCCCACTTAGCTAAAATGTTGAACATTTAACAATACTGAGCATTGGTTTGGGTTATGACAATCTTTTTATCTTTTATTGAGTGTCGAGCACTCATTATAGCTCTGGGGTTTTATTTAAAGAACAGTTTATGTTCCCTTAGCGCACACGTGAGGAGAACGTGACGTGCTTGGCGCTGAGCGTCAGATTTAGAGCCCTAAGGCGTTTCCTGTGAAAGAACACACACGTGAGGAGCACGTGGTATGCTTGGCGCTGAGCGCCAGTAAATGAATGCAGAGCGCTCCTTGTGAAAGAGCGCACGTGTGAGGAGCACGTGGTACGCTTGGCGCTGTGCGGCAGTAAATGAGTGCAGAGCGCTCCTTGTGAAATAGCGCACATGTGAGGAGCACGTGGTGCGCCTGGCGCTGAGCGCCAGTAAATGAGTGCTGGGTGCTCCCTTTAAAATTGCGCACACGTGAGGAGCACGTGGAGCGCTGGGCGCTGAGCGCCAGACTTGAAGCGCTAAGGCGCATTTTTAAATTGGAGCGTTGCGGCGCTGTGCGCCAGACTTGGAGCGCTGAGGCGCTTCTTTTCAATTGGAGCGCTAAGGCTCTTCTTTAAATTGGAGCGCTAGGAGCGCTGTGGCGCTATGCGTCAGTCTTGGAGCGCTAAGATGCTTCTTTGAATTGGAACGCTAAGGCTCTTTTTAGGCAACTTTGATCAGTTCTGCACTCTGAGAATTAAATTCTCGTTTATAAGAGACTTTGTCTCGTGGATCTAAGAACAAAGTTTTTATTTTAATAGAAGATTTTACAATCTCTTCTGTTTTTATGAAAGACCTTGTCTTTGTGGATCTGTGATCCAAGGAAAATTAAGTCCTTTCTCCTCCCCTTTTATGATGAGATGCTATGATCTTTTTTTGTGAAAGACGTCTGTCTTATAGATCTATGATCTTGAAGAAGAATTATATTCTACTTATTTTGATGAAATGCTTTGATCTCTCTATTTTATTTACCTTGAAGAAATTCTTCTTCTTCCGAGAGCTTGCTCTTCTTTCTGAAATTTCTTAAAGTTTGGGGGGGGGGTTCCTCTCTTCAAGACTTGAAGTCTTGGGTCCTTTATATAGGGGAGGCTGATTTGTTGAATCAGTTGAAGAGATCTTTTCTCTAATTGATTTGGGGATGTTTCCCACCGTTGGATCTTTGATCCTAGGGCTTCTGTTTTACAGAAGGCAAGTTTCTTGTTTTTAACAAGATTGGGAAATTTTTTTCCCATACAAAACTTATTCTGTATCTTGGTGATTTTTAATCACCATTGGATCTTTGATCCAACAGTGTCCTAATTTTCAAAGGTAATTTGATGAATTTTAGTCATCTTTGTTGGAACTTTGATCCAAGGGTGGGGAACATTTAGTTCCAGCGCTAGCGCTCTCGTGCTTTGCACGTGAGTGCTGCATCCGGGTCTTTGACTTTTGGTGCTAGCGCACTTAGCGCTAGCGCTCTCGTGCTTTGTACGTGAGCGCTGCATCAGAGTCTTGCTCTCGTGCTTTGCACGTGAGCGCTGCATCAGAGTCTTTGACTCTTGATGCTAGCGTACTTAGCGCTAACGCTCTCGTGCTTTGCACGTGAGCGCTGCATCAAAGTCTTTGACTCTTAGCGTTGGCGCTGCTAGCGCGAGCGCTCTCGTGCTTTGCACATGAGCGCTGCCTCAGAGTCTTTGACTCTTAGCGCTGGCGCTCTCGGTGCTAGCGCTCTCATACTTTGCACATGAGGCGCTGCCTCAGTTTAAATTTTAAATTTTGAACAGAGCTTTGCTCTAATTGGGAGAAACAGCAGTCATTAAAACTATCGGATATAAAGAAAACTGAGCTCAATGGAAGGAAACAAGAGGGCAACTAATCAGGGATATCAATGGAGAAATATAGCTGGTTTACTGGTCTGGATCTACGCGGTCTTCTCTAGATCAGACGGATCCACCTCTGTAACTGAGCATGCATACTCAGGTCGGCAGGGCGATGCAATAGCAATATTATAATAATGATAATAAGGCAAGAAAATAAAGTAATAACAGTGGAGACAATAAATGCAGGTAATCGATATGTCAATAACCAATGCAATGTATGATCTGTGTCCTTATCGGTCTCTAAGTCACTTTTGAAATCGAGTTGTGGAAAGGAGTGATCATGTTTAACGAGGGTCTCGTACGTACCCGAGACTACGACCCACTGTTGCCCGGGACATAACCCTGTCAGCCGGACCGCTAGGTCCAAACCTAATATATAAGAGTCGCTGTTCGAATGATCATCCTCTAAATCACCGACCTCACTAAATACAAGTTCCTTTCCACTTCGATTTTCCCCTTTTCCCTAGGTCTCACTATCTATGAGTATGAGCCAGTTGTGTACAAGTACGCATCAATAACACTGTTTTATTCACCATTCACTGTATTATTCACTATCACGAATCACTCACTTTTCATTGACGTACTTGACACAACCAAACCGATACTATTCACGTTCGACAATGCATAATACACTGAAAATTAATAAGAACGCTCACTATTGCTAGAGGTATTGCAGTTAAGTAAAATATGAATCATGCCGCTCAACAATTTGTATGCAAACTAATCATTATGCGTCTTATGAACTTATATAAATCGTATTAAATCAGACGTTCAGAATTAAGTAAAATGATACAAAAGCGGTAATAAGTAAACTCAGTCAGCAGTTCAAAGAAATTGGTTTCGATTCAATCGGGTTTCGGGTTCACAAATTACAGCCGTTTCATTTTAAGTGGCCCCTGCTGGAAGTTCAGTTCCTGAACTGAAAGTACATTTCGGGACACGGTTTTCACCCTGTTGGGATCAAAATTAGGCGAATCTATAGTTGAACAATATTTAGATTCATCAGTTAGGTTTTCAACGAATTAGACGGATTGATAATATCCATAGTTTATTGGAAGTTATGCATTATATAATATTAGGGTATACGTTCTGTCCCTGCTTGGGTCTGCCATATGTATTGATGGTTTAAAATGTGATTAAAATAGTAAACTATGGTAAAAATGAATGAAATCACTTCCAATAGTTAGCTAACAGATTTATCTTCGCTAAGGTATAGGGTTACGCATAATACCATTTTCACACAGAGACATAAAAGTATTTCTAATCAAGTGTTGACAAGCAGTGCTGCTCTGGACTGCAGTCTAGAGCCGCACTCCCGGCCAGTTTCCGTCATCTTTTTAAAATAGAAACAGATTATAAATTATATGGGGTTCTAGGTCGTCGAGTCGTATTCGATATGAGCTCTCGAACACTACATTCCGGTGTGTAACCAATTTACTATGATTTTCACAAAATTCAGGTACGGAAATTTTCAGATTCGACGGATCTAAATGGGGATGACATTTCACGGTATTAAAGTCTGTATTTTCAAGCCAACTCTTAACACATCGGTCTTTATCACTAGGGTAAACTGTTATGCTTAGTTTCCATCATTTTAAGAGGGTTTTCAAATTACGGTTTACATCGAACACTTATAATAACGTTTGATTCGCAACCGATATGAATACATTATAGCATGTAACAAGTTTTTTGAACTTGCCTGACGACGTATCGATGACGATACGAAAGCGACGCAGCAACAGCGGTGATCTACGGTTACGGCACGACACTGTCATGACGCAAGCGCGTCTAGGCATGACACGACAAACTCGACCTCGGCTAAGGTTCTGTTAGTTATATGTATGCCCTAGAGGCCATTACTGTACATGTGATGTATATTATAGTGGATGTTTGGACATATATAGGGAGGACTTTCTTGCTCGACATGATAGTATACTATCTGATTGCTCTTTATCTTAACATGTACACTTATTGTCTCTCGTTTACATGTTGATAAAACCCTTAGGATAAGTATTTGACTAACAGGATTATGATGCAGATCATACTAGCGCGGCTGAGGTAGTCGGTAAGTACATCCTTCAACAGTTCCTAGTCGTGGGAGTATCGAGACAGGGCATCGATACTATAGAGTAGACTATAGTATGCGCTTCTTGACCCATATGATGGACGATGGATGATCCCACATCCATTGGTGTTTGACATCAGAGAAGGTATACGGGTGCTCAGTGGAGACTGGGTACACTGGACGGACTCGTCGAGAACTCCTAGATGGTATTATACCTATCGTCAGATAGCAGTTGTCTGGTGACACTGGTACAGATTAGTCTGTCAACCCGAGATTGTCATAGAGTCTTGTGAGATTTTCACTGTGCTTTGATTTCCACCATACCACGTTCAAGAGATTGTGCAAAAAGGTGGTTTTTGGGTACAGTCCCGAGTCATATGGAGGCAATGAGCGATAAGAGGGGATTCGTCTTGTAGGGTTCCTAGGCACTCTAACAAGGTTCTACAAGGCATCAACCATGCCCGATTAAAATTTTAGCCGTGCCGAACAACCCTAAACAAGATCTTTGCTAGATTATCAGGGTTTCACATGCAAGTAAATATCATTTACGACTAAGTGAATACGAAATACAACCTTTGTAGATCGGTCCTTCACTTCTAAAGCTCCTTGTTGTAATCCCTTCGCTGCGATCATGGTCCTCCCGGGCTCTTGCATGGCTTCACGAGGCAGAAGGAGCGTCCTTGCTTGAAGTCTTCGAGGACGAAGATGATCTACATCGAGGGAATACGAACTCAAGCTTCTTCTTTACTAACTAGAGAATTAGTGAAGCAAACACACTAAACTAAAGTGCTAGTCTAGTAGAGGATGAGGAAATAGGAAGTGGGTACACCTTAGAATTATTTATCTCACTTAATCAAAACCTAGAGAGCTTTTGAGCTCAAGGAAGAAGATGAAGAAATAATGAGATGAGGATAATGATCAAGTGAGAAAGCTAACCATGGTGAGTGAGTATCATATACTAACTCATGTAGAGACATAACCATGGCTAATTCTAATGGTTGGGTTAACAAATATCCAAAGTAAAAACAAACCTAGTAGACTTAGTCAATGCATCCACAAGCTTCCACAAGCTTCATGCATTTTTTCTAATCTTCCACTAATTTTGTAACTACTTTAAATATTAAACCCAACATAACAAATAGCATGGTGTAAGTCTCATACACCCATGAATGATGTATCAACAACCATGATACAAAAAGAAAACACATTTTAATATATATCACATATATATTAAAGTTGTGCACATGTGAGAAAAATCCTTAAATGAACAAATGTTAGTTAATGTAAATTAGTATATCATATATACAATTATACACTAAATTATTAAATCAACACTTGACTTAATAATCCGGTTATATATCATATAACCGACTAACATCCAATGTATCGACTTATCGAATCAACACTTAATTCGATAACCCGGCTATATCACATATAACCGACCGATACAAAAAGTCGCGAGAATAGAATACGGTATCACATACACGCATTGTTCTCGGTCCCACACATATCACATATACGCTCCTATTTCGTTTTGCCTGAGCCAGTAAAACCTCTATGTAGGACTCTAAAGACTCGTCAATACGCCGGCAGTAGGTGATGATCACATAAAGCACCTACAAGCGTCAGCGGTACTAGCTGGACGTAACCGCTACCTGGGTATTGAGCGATTAGAAGATCAGCAAGCAAGCCCGCTCCAACTCCTGTAAAAGCCTAACGGTAACACCTGCTTTACAGTCCGGTCTCCTCGTCTGATATGTCGCATATCAAGTCTAGGGGTGGTAAACGTCAGACCCCAATAACCGATAATTCGTGCCGATGTGAGGCTCATAATGGGTCGAGAAACTACTGGTAATACTTACCAGTAAATCTCTAAATCATCCCTGGCCATGGACTTCCCTGTTATGGCCAATCGAGCACAGCGCAACATCAACCCCCAATACCGGGAGAGACGAAACCCCGCCTATCGCTCATTGTCTCCATGTGATTCGGGACTGTACCCAAAAACAACCGTTTTGCACGCCCTCTCTTGGATGTGGTAAGGTGGAAATCAAAGCACAGTGGGAATCACACAAGACTCTATGACGATCTCGGGTCTACAGACCAACCTGCACAAGTGTCACCAGAGAACTGTCATCTGACGTGAGGTATAATACCATCTGGGAGTTCTCGGCGAGTCCGTCCAGTGTACCCAGTCTCCACTGAGCACCCGTATACCATCTCTGATATCAAACACCAATGGATATGGGATCATCCATCGCCCATCTCATGGGTCGAGAAGCGTATACGCTAGTCTACTCTGGTATATCGATGCCCTGTCTCGATACACCCACGACTAGGAACATTAAATGATGTACTTATGGACTACCATGGCCCCACTAAGATGATCTGCATCATAGTCCTGGTAGTCAAGTACACATCCTAAGGGCTGTACCAACATGTAACTATAAGACAGTATCAAGAGACAAGTATACATGTTAAGATAAAGAGCAACCAGATAGCATACTATCATATCGAGCAAGAAAGTCCTCTCTATATATGTCCAAGCATCCAATATAATATACATCATCTGTACAATACTGGCC
Source organism: Agapanthus africanus (assembly GCA_030015575.1). Taxonomy (NCBI): domain Eukaryota; kingdom Viridiplantae; phylum Streptophyta; class Magnoliopsida; order Asparagales; family Amaryllidaceae; genus Agapanthus; species Agapanthus africanus. The sequence continues at coordinate 20,461,116 of JASDDO010000016.1, read as the reverse complement.
TCTAGGGCATACATACAACTAACACGTCTCTCCCGGTATTGGGAGTTGATGTTGCGCTATGCTCGATTGGCCATAACAGGAAATCCCTGGCCAGGATTGCTGAGATTTACTGGTAAGTGTTATCAGTAGTTTCTCGAACAGTTATGGACCTTGCATCGGCATAACTTATCAGGCTATTGGGGTCTGACGTTTTACCACCCCCAGGCTGCGATATGTGACATATCTGACGAAGAGACCGGACTGTACGGTAGTGTTACTGATTGGATTCGCAGGAGTATGAGCAGGCTTGCTTTTTGATCTTTTGATCGCTCAATACCCGGGTGGCCGTTACTGTAAGTCGATGTAGTACACCCCAATACTTGTGGGGAGGCGGAATTTTCAAAAACAAACTTGTTTAGTGAACGAACATCGACTAACCGCTTGAATCGAAGCTAAACTATAAATAACCAAACACAAAGTGTTCCTTAACTATTGTGTTTAGGGATTATACCTAATGAAACCAGTCCTTCGTCTTTACGATCTCCTTGTTCTCCTCGGCCTTCTCTAGGTAGTAGACGATCCACCCGAGAGCAAAATTCCAAGCTAAACCTCTAAACTTGAGGCAACTAACCTTCTTGGATTGCTAATCAAAGAAGCTAGGATGAAATAGAGAGATGTTTATGGATTGATTAGTCTTTCTAATCCTTTGATCTCAACTCATGAGGTGTAAGGATTAGGGTTTGAAGATGAGAGCTTGAGGAGAGAGAAGATGAGAGATAATAATGAGATGAGATTGTGAGTATCATAATAGATATGAAGCATTTTCTAATAAGAAGAAAAGAATAAAGAGTGATGAATAATCATGCTTCATAAAATATCAAGTGGTGATTCATTAGCATGAGTCATTAAGCAATAAATGTACAATAATGACAATGATGAATCACTCTCATGACTCACAAATCTTATCCAAAGTATATGCCATCTAAACCTCCTTAGTCACATCTTCTAGAAGCTTCTCGCACAATTACGAGAACGCCCCTCCAATCCGCAAAAATACGGAAAAACTTTAGACTGTAAAAATCCAATAACCGGATACCAGTAACTGGCTTAAACCAAAGCCGACTGGTAAAAACTGTCCGAAAGTCGTACGCGCGTAAACGCACGTATGCGTCCGAACCCTTGTCGTAAAACCATACGACCTCTATATCGTTTCGCCTGGAGTAGGAAACTCTCTGTGTGGGACTCTAGAGACTCGACTACTATGCTGGCAGTGGGTTTAACCACAGACCGCAAGCGGCACTAGCTGTACGTAACGGTCCCCAGGTAGTTGTCGATAAGAAGGCCGATGAGGAAACCCATCCGAACTCCTACTGAGTCTGATGTGACAATCTCCATACAGTCCGGTCCGTTCGTCCAAGACTATCGCATATCGGGCCTAGGGGGCGGCAAGCGTCAGTCCCCTAATAGCGGTATAAGTCGTGTCGGAGGGAAGCCCATTACACCCTGAGAAACTACTGGAACCTACCAGCAAATCTCGCTTGCCCTGGCCAGGGACTTTGCGTAATGGCTCTCTGACACAGCACGATATCTACTCCCAATACCGGGAGGGACGAATCCTGTCTAACCGCCACTGCCTCCAAGTGCTCGGGACTGCACCCAACTGCTACCTGTTTGCACGACTCCTTTGAGCCGTGGTAGGGTAGCAATCTAAGAACAGTGGGACACACTCGAGGCGAAGTAGCAGTGTCAAGTCTGCGGACTACGCTGTACTCATGTCACCTGGGAACTGTTCACTGACGACTGGTATAAAACCAACCAACAGTTCCCTGTGAGTCCTGTCCGGTGTACCCGTAACCTAACGAGCACCTGTATACTATCTCCAGTACGACGTACTGACGGCTGTGGGATAGACCATCTCCCCAACTGGGATGAGAAGCGTACACACTAGTCTACTCCGGAGTATCGATGCTCTGTCTCGATAATCCAACGACCAGGGACCTGAATAAGGATGTGCTTGTAGACTACCCAGCCCCCACTAGTGTGACTGCCATCACAACGCTGGTAGACAAGCAAGATCCTAAGAGCTCTATCAATACGTACACTCACATATTAAGATAGAAAAACCAAGTAGCATACTACCATGTTTAGCAAGACTGTTATATACATGTGAATATCCCAAGCTTCCATTAAGTAATATACAAGCTAGTATGATACAGTAATGGCCTTCTAGGGCATAAACACTAACAATCTCCCACTTGCACTAGGGCCATGTACTAGCATATCGTAGACCAATGATCTCGAGTAGCCTCTCGAACTGAATCTGAGGAAGGGCCTTCGTGAATGGATCAGCAATGTTCTCTTCTGAAGCAACTCTCCGAACCTCGATCTCCTGACGATCAATGATCTCCCTGATCAGGTGATACCGCCTCAAGATGTGTCTGGACTTCTGATGGGACCTTGGTTCCTTCGCTAAAGCTATAGCTCCGTTGTTGTCGCAATACAGAGGTATTGGATCAACTATGGTAGGAACCACCTGAAGTTCTGTTAGGAACTTCTTCATCCAGACTGCTTCTTTTGCGGCATCGCAAGCAGCTATATACTCCGCTTCCATCGTCGAGTCAGCAACGGTGTCCTGCTTGGAGCTCTTCCAGCACACCGCCCCTCCATTGAGGGTAAAGACATAACCCGACATGGACTTGGAATCGTCCTTATCACTCTGGAAGCCGGAATCAGCAAAGGCCTCCAACCTGAGGTCTTTTCCGCCGTAAACCAAGAACATCTCCTTAGTCCTCCTCAGGTACTTGAGAATGTTCTTTACTGCTATCCAGTGTTTCTCCCCTGGGTCTGACTGATACCGGCTTACCACGCTCAGTGCGTAAGCTACATCTGGTCTGGTGCACAACATCGCATACATTATAGAGCCTACCGCAGAAGCGTAGGGTATAATTGACATGCGTTCCCTTTCCAAATCAGTCTTGGGAGACATCTCTTTGGAGAGGGTGATTCCGTGACAAGCCGGTAGATTACCGCGCTTAGAATCTTCCATACTGAATCTTTTCAGTACAGTGTCGATATACCTGGACTGCGAAAGTCCCAACATCCTCTTGGATCTATCACGATAGATTCGGATCCCCAGAATGTAAGAGGCATCACCCAGGTCTTTCATGGAGAACCTTTGTGACAAGAATCCTTTGACAGATTGTAGCATAGGAATGTCATTTCCTATCAATAGAATGTCATCCACGTACAAGACGAGGAATACGACACTTCTGGCTACAACTTTACTATATATGCACGGCTCATCTGGATTTTTGATAAAGTCATATTCTTTGACTGTCTCATCAAAACAGATGTTCCAACTCCGCGATGCCTGCTTTAGTCCATAAATAGACTTAAGCAGCTTGCATACTTTCCCGCTGCTCCCACTCTGATTGAAACCCTCTGGCTGATCCATATAGACGCTCTCTTCTAAATTTCCATTCAGAAAAGCCGTCTTTACGTCCATCTGCCAGATTTCATAATCATGGAAGGCAGCGATAACAAGAAGGACCCGAATGGATTTTAGCATAGCCACTGGAGAAAAAGTTTCGTCATAGTCCAAACCAGGTCTTTGACGAAAACCCTTTGCAACAAGTCTAGCCTTATAGGTTTCCACCTGTCCATCTACACCAATCTTTTTCTTGAAGATCCATTTGCATCCTATGGGTTTTACCCCATCTGGAGCAAAGTCCAAAGTCCATACTTTGTTGGTGTACATGGACTCCATTTCGGTCCGCATTGCATCTAGCCATCGTACCGAGTCGCCGCTCTGGATGGCCTGCTGGAAGTCAGTAGGTTCATCATCATCTATGATGCAATCCTCTCTATCCCCGTCTATGAGAAAACCATAGTATCTCTCAGGCGGATGAGACGGCCTACTACTCCTGCGGAGGGGTGCGGGAATGTCCTGTTCTTCTTGAACTCCTGGTTCTACCAAACTTTCAGTAGCAGTTTGTGGTTCTGGAATTTCTTCCAGTTCTACTACGCTCCCACTCTTCTGATTTTCTAAAAATTCAGTTTCTAAGAAGCGGGCATGACGAGAAACAAAAACCTTTTGTTCCTCTGCGTAATAGAAACAATATCCATGAGAGTTCTTTGGATATCCCATAAACTTACACTCTACTGAGCATGCCTCGAGCTTGTCCGGATGCTGCTTTTTTACAAAAGCTGGACATCCCCATGTCTTCAGGTACTGAAGATAGGGTTTCTTCCCACTCCACATCTGATATGGTGTGGTAGGCACAGTCTTGGTTGGAACTCTGTTCAAAAGATATGTCGCTGATTCTAGCGCATAACCCCAGAAAGATCGCGGTAACTCAGCATTACTCATCATGGATCGTACCATATCCAATAGGGTTCGATTTCGTCTCTCCGATACACCATTATGCTGTGGAGTGTACGGAGGAGTAAGCTGAGAGAGAATTCCTTTCTCTTTTAGGTAACCTAGGAACTCGGCACTTAAGTATTCTCCACCTCGATCAGATCTCAGTGTCTTAATACTTTTGCCTGTTTGGTTTTCCGCTTCACTCTTGTATTCCTTGAATTTCTCAAAGGCCTCGGATTTATGCTTCATCAAGAAGACATGTCCAAACCTAGAGAAATTATCTGTAAAAGTAATGAAGTAGGAATAACCACCTCTCGCATGTGTAGACATTGGACCGCATACATCGCTGTGTATGAGTCCTAAGAGCTCGCTCGCTCTTACTCCTTGTCCAGTAAATGGAGTCTTTGTCATCTTTCCTTTGAGACAGGATTGACAAGTGTCATAAGTTTGATATTCGAACGAGTCCAAATATCCTTCTCTATGCAACTTAGTCAACCTTCTCTCATTGATGTGACCCAGTCTACAATGCCATAAGAAAGCTTTATTTAAATCTGGAGACTTTCTTTTTAGTGTGTTCTGGACATTGAAAATTTGGAGTTGGTTTAAAACATATATGCCGTTATTTAGAGTACCGGACCCAATCAAACCATGATTAAGGTGGATGTTAACAACATCTCTTACAAACGTGAAATCATAACCTTTATTTGATAACAAGGAAACTGATATGATATTACACGTCAAGCTTGGTACGAAATAACAGTTATGTAAAACCAAAATGTGTCCACTCGTCAATCCTAGGTGATAATCCCCGACGGACGCAGCTCCCACGCTAGCTCCGTTAGCAACCTTTAGGGTCATATCACCTTCCTTCAGCACTCTACGGTTTCTCAGTGCCTGCAAAGAATTGCAAATATGAGATCCTGATCCGGTATCCAATACCCAGGAAGTAGAGTTGATCGACAGACAATTCTCAATTACAAACACACCTGAAGTCGAAGCCACAGCTTGCTTCGGTTCCTGGTTCTTGGCGTTCCACGCCTTTCAATCCTTCTTCCAGTGCCCTTTCCTGTGACAATGGAAGCACTCATCCAGGCCAACTACTGGTGCTGCAAACTTTTTCTTTCCCTTCCCTCTCACCTTACTAACACCTCCTCTAGGTTTGGGTGCGACCTTCTTCTTCCTTCCTTTGGCCCTAGCCTTGGACCCGGAAGAAGATGTACCGCCAACAAACATAGCGGGTGTTTCCCTTGCCTTCTGCAAGGTGCCCTCTGCACTCCTTAACATGTTCAGGAGTTCCGCAAGTTCAACTTCTTTTCCTTGAAGATTGAAGTTGAGGATAAACTGGGCGTAGGTGGGAGGAAGGGACTGGAGAATAAGGTCTGTATAGAGCTCATTATCCAAAGTCGTCCCAAGGTCTGCGAGCTCTTCTATATAGCCGATCATCTTTAGGACATGTTCTCCTACCGATGACCCGACAGCCAACCTCGCTCGAAACAAGTTCTTTGAGGTCTCGTATCTTGCTATACGAGATTGCTCTCCATAAAGTTCCTTTGTATGGAGAAATATGCCATCTAGGGTCATATCCTCGTGCCTCCTCTGATGTTCATTGTTCATCGAGGCAAGCACGATGCACTTGGCTCTCGCGCAATCTAAATCCCAGGTTTTGCGGATTTCCTTATCCGCATTACTGGATTTGGGACCAGGGACAGCAGGTGCCGTAGCGGTGAGGACGTACCCCAGTTTGTCATAGGTCAAAGCCATTTTGACATTCCGCAGCCAAACTTTATAGTTTGGTCCCGTCAGTATATTTTTCTCTAAAAGTAACTTAAGTCCAGTCATTTTCAGGGTCGCTGCAATTAGGAGAGAGAGAAGAAAACTCTTTAGCATGATGCTCTTGCAAGTTTAGAGTGGTTTTTAGTTTATCTAAACTGGATGGCTCCCACTGTTTCTCGAATCCTTTCTCAAACCATAAAAGAAGAATTAGCCAGGACTATTCTCACCGTACAATACTTGCTTAACCGTTCAGCCAGGCTGGTGTCGATACTTCGAGGGAGGTTTTCCAACGCTTTCGCGAAGTTCCTTAATTAAATAACCTCTTTTCTCTGGGGGCGTAACCCCGCTGACACTTTTCTGGACACCTACTAGGTTTATAGCATTGATCGTTAAGTGACGAATATCCTGATAAGTAGAATATACTCACAGTAGGATCGGGATCCAAATATCATCGTATGATAATGTTGAAGGAATCCTACCAACATTCATCAAACTCTAAATGGTATGCATCTCTTTGCAAATTTCAGTTTCTTTAGAAATTCCCGATATAAGTTTTTGCCCCATGCTCTTATGACCTTGACGTATGCCAACAAATCATAAGTCACATGTCAAGTTCTGCCCATCATTATCTTGTTAATTTGAACCCACCCGTATATACCCTTGACGTATGCCAACAAGGTAATGCGACTGTCCCAAACCAACACATCTATCTATGCAACAAATGAATACCCCAGCAGCTACCAAACACTATGCCTTGACGTATGCCAACAAGCATAGCTTGAATACTACTGACCATCCATAAGAAATGACGGAGGGCTACGACTGGTTTTGGCGAAACCGTGAACGTAGTGAACTTGATATAACCGATAGAACCTGATAGCTTTTAAAAGGAGTGGTTAAATCTCCGCATTTAAAAATATCTGTTTTAAAAATAACCGAGTGGTTTCTTTTAAATTGTTCCAACGATTTAAACTTGGTTTATTTTCTTTGTATTATAGATAATGCGTCCCATCATTAACCTATCATTGCAGAAAACAACGAAAATACAACGTCCTCTTATGCCATCCGCATTCGCCACGGGGTCCCGTCATTACCCGTTAGGTTACCTAACTAACGACAGAGCGGGGGCTGGGCTAGCGCGGGTGTAAAACATAAGTGACGTCTAAATAGCTACAATATATATAGATATTTTACATTCGTCTGACGCAATGATATACATTCCAGAACACAGATAAACTTTATTGGATTTGCAAGCAATCTGTATTTCTTTTGAGCCTGCAAGAAAAGACAGATTACACAGTTGTGATGAATAGCCGTTACCCCACCCTCGACCCCTACGGGTACGGCAAACTACCCACCCGGCAGTTTGTGTACCCCACCTTGGGTCAGTCCTAGGAGCAAAAACAGTAAAATGAAATAATACAACGGTGGCTACAACCGCAACCTGGATGTGCCCCGCAAAATAATATTACAACAAATTACATTTACAACAAATGAATTAAATAATAACCCATTGCTAAACCCCGGCTATACACCACAACAGTCCAATACAGTTTATACGCACAAACAGATATAACCATTTCAGAAATGTGCAACACCCTGCCAACCGACATACTAGCAGTTAGGGGAGGTTTACGAACACATTATACAATCACAGATATAATCCAATATGCAAATACTGTACAATTTCGATGGATTAAACATCTTTAATATTGCTCCAAAAACTGCTCTGTTCAACTGAAACCTGAGCAAAATTAAAATATTCCAGAAAATCCTAAATATTACACAGAAGCAACAGAAGAAAAATTGGTTCCTGAATCGCCAACTCGGCGGCGGAACCGCGGCGACTCAGTAGGGTGAGGCCGCGGTTCCGCGGCGCGTTAGACGATTCAGGGAACCAGTTTTCTTGGGTGTTCTTATAATGTCTTTTTAAGCTTTCTGAACGAACCTGAAAAATTTTAGGACATCGTTTTAAATTCGACAGAAACTTATATTTTTTAGGGTTTTCCGGCTTCGTTTTTCCGTTCGAAATTCGTACAAATTAGCGAGGCTCTGATACCACTGTGAGTCGATGTAGTACACCCCAATACTTGTGGGGAGGCGGAATTTTCAAAAACAAACTTGTTTAGTGAACGAACATCGACTAACCGCTTGAATCGAAGCTAAACTATAAATAACCAAACACAAAGTGTTCCTTAACTATTGTGTTTAGGGATTATACCTAATGAAACCAGTCCTTCGTCTTTACGATCTCCTTGTTCTCCTCGGCCTTCTCTAGGTAGTAGACGATCCACCCGAGAGCAAAACTCCAAGCTAAACCTCTAAACTTGAGGCAACTAACCTTCTTGGATTGCTAATCAAAGAAGCTAGGATGAAATAGAGTGATGGTTATGGATTGATTAGTCTTTCTAATCCTTTGATCTCAACTCATGAGGTGTAAGGATTAGGGTTTGAAGATGAGAGCTTGAGGAGAGAGAAGATGAGAGATAATAATGAGATGAGATTGTGAGTATCATAATAGATATGAAGCATTTTCTAATAAGAAGAAAAGAATAAAGAGTGATGAATAATCATGCTTCATAAAATATCAAGTGGTGATTCATTAGCATGAGTCATTAAGTAATAAATATGAAATAATGACAATGATGAATCACTCTCATGACTCACAAATCTTATCCAAAGTATATGCCATCTAAACCTCCTTAGTCACATCTTCTAGAAGCTTCTCGCACAATTACGAGAACGCCCCTCCAATCCGCAAAAATACGGAAAAACTTTAGACTGTAAAAATCCAATAACCGGATACCAGTAACTGGCTTAAACCAAAGCCGACTGGTAAAAACTGTCCGAAAGTCGTACGCGCGTAAACGCACGTATGCGTCCGAACCCTTGTCGTAAAACCATACGACCTCTATATCGTTTCGCCTGGAGTAGGAAACTCTCTGTGTGGGATTCTAGAGACTCGACTACTACGCTGGCAGTGGGTTTAACCACAGACCGCAAGCGGCACTAGCTGTACGTAACGGTCCCCAGGTAGTTGTCGATAAGAAGGCCGATGAGGAAACCCATCCGAACTCCTACTGAGTCTGATGTGACAATCTCCATACAGTCCGGTCCGTTCTTCCAAGACTATCGCATATCGGGCCTAGGGGGGCGGCAAGCGTCAGTCCCCTAATAGCGGTATAAGTCGTGTCGGAGGGAAGCCCATTACACCCTGAGAAACTACTGGAACCTACCAGCAAATCTCGCTTGCCCTGGCCAGGGACTTTGCGTAATGGCTCTCTGACACAGCACGATATCTACTCCCAATACCGGGAGGGACGAATCCTGTCTAACCGCCACTGCCTCCAAGTGCTCGGGACTGCACCCAACTGCTACCTGTTTGCACGACTCCTTTGAGCCGTGGTAGGGTAGCAATCTAAGAACAGTGGGACACACTCGAGGCGAAGAAGCAGTGTCAAGTCTGCGGACTACGCTGTACTCATGTCACCTGGGAACTGTTCACTGACGACTGGTATAAAACCAACCAACAGTTCCCTGTGAGTCCTGTCCGGTGTACCCGTAACCTAACGAGCACCTGTATACTATCTCCAGTACGACGTACTGACGGCTGTGGGATAGACCATCTCCCCAACTGGGATGAGAAGCGTACACACTAGTCTACTCCGGAGTATCGATGCTCTGTCTCGATAATCCAACGACCAGGGACCTGAATAAGGATGTGCTTGTAGACTACCCAGCCCCCACTAGTGTGACTGCCATCACAACGCTGGTAGACAAGCAAGATCCTAAGAGCTCTATCAATACGTACACTCACATATTAAGATAGAAAAACCAAGTAGCATACTACCATGTTTAGCAAGACTGTTATATACATGTGAATATCCCAAGCTTCCATTAAGTAATATACAAGCTAGTATGATACAGTAATGGCCTTCTAGGGCATAAACACTAACAGTTACGTTTAGCAGACCGCTTGCGGCTTATGGGTGTTTGATATGATCATCACCTACTGCCGGCGTATTGACGAGTCTTTAGAGTCCTACACAGAGGTTTTCTAATTCATGCGAAACGAAGTAGGAGCACATATGTGAAATGTGCGGGACAGAGATTAATGCGCGTATGTGATACCGCATTCTATTCTCGCAATATGTGATTTCGGTCGGTTATATGTGATATAGCCGGGTTATCGGATCAAGTGTTGATTCGATAGATTGTTACATTTGATATTTGCCGGTTGTATGTGATATAGCCGGATTATTAAATCAAGTGTTGATTTAATAATTTAATGTATAATTATATATTTGATATATTAAATTACATTAACTAATATTAGCTCACTTAAACATTTCTTTTTCTCACTTGTGTGCATATAGTATATATGTGATATATATTAATGTACATTTTATTTGTGTCCCACATGCTTCATGGGTGTATGCGACTCACACCATGCTTGATATAATGAAGGGTTTTATTTATTTAAAGTTAATCAAAATTAGATGGAATTAATTCACATGGTTCAAGCTTGTAGAAACTTGTGGAACCATTGACCAAGTCCACTAATTTTATTTTACTTGTAAATATTTATTAAGCTAACCATTATTGTTAGCTATGGTTTAATCTATACATGAGTTAGTGTATGACACTGACTCACCCATGGTTGCTATTCTCACCTCATGAGTTTCTTTCCCATGTTCACTTCATCTTCTTCTTCCTCATGAAAAAGCTTTCTAGCTTTTCTCAAGGTGATGAAGTAATGTGAGAAAAATTAATCTAAAAAGAGCCCAATTCCTACTTCATCATCCTCTACTATATCAGCTATTTAGTTTAGGGTGTTTTCTTCACTAATCTACCATTAGTGAAGATGTATCATGAGCTCAAAGTCTCATCGACGTAGATCATCTTCGGCCTCGAAGACTTCGAGCAAGCTTGTTCATTTCTTCGTGTGAACCCTTACTAGAGTTCGGGTGTTCACTACTTGGAGCGAAGGGACTACTACGCGGAGCTTTAGAAGTGAAGGACCAGTCTACAAAGGTTGTATTCCTCATTCACTTAGATGTAAAGATGTTTGCATTGCTAGTTCGTCTAAATCTCTAGTTAAGATTCTAGGGTTAGGGTTCTTTAGTACGGCAAAAATTTGAAAATGGCATGGACGATGCCTCCCGAATTCTTGCTGTCGTGCTAGGCAACCCTGCAGTGGTTTCAGAGCCATGTTAGAGAATTAGACGATGTTTGTTAGAATTATGAAACCGAAACAACTCCGAAACACCCGATATACAATCCTAGTTTCTGTCGAATTTGAAATGGCCTCTAAAAAGTTTTTTAGTAACTGCAGAATGTTGTATGTGATATAACATGAACACAGTAGAAAATTCATACCCCGTCGCCGGAATTTGGCCGGCCACATAGCTCACAAAACCGGCCAGATCGGTTTTCTTGAGGTGTTCTGGGTTGAAATTTCTAGGGTGTTCCAGTCTTTGGGTTTTGGTATTTCAGGTGTTGCTTGTTTTTGCTAAATTTGCATGTGATGTTATCTTTGTGCAAAGGCAATTCGGAGTGCTTCGTAGTCGTAATTCTAACATCTATTCGGGTTTTTTAGACGACGTTAAAAAGTTCGAACGGATATCAATAACAAAATTTTTCCCTCGCTGGAAATTTTCCAAGAGTTGGATTTTTCCAAGTTTAAAATCTTCAGAAAATCATGTATGCGATTCTGTGGACTCTCTAGAAGAACGATACCCAAACTTGACTTTTTCGATCGCAGAACTGCGGTCATACCCAAGGGTTTGCGGCAGTTCCGCGGCGACATGAGTGAGGCATGGGTCGGCCCTTCTACGGATGGTTCATATGGTGCTGTGGCATGTTCTGGGTACGTTCTAAACTCCGCTCAAGTGTTGAGCTCTTTGGGAAATTTTGGATGTTTGTTTATTCGATCGAAAAGTTTAACATCATCTAGCTATCTGTGATTGTGATACAATATTTGGAATCTACATAATTAGTTATGTGATAACTAGTTTGAATTTTATAAATCTAGCAGTTTAGTCTCATTGATCGGTTGCCACGGAATTTTGATGTGGATCAAAAGTCCGTCGCAATTACGTAGCATACGCGGATACTCTTAGGGTAACCTTACTAGATAGCCATGCCCCATAGCCCCGACCAAGTGACTATAGGAGAACCCCGTCGCCAAAAGCATCCATTCGGGTGCTCACGGCCGCTGTGTTCTGCCTTAGTGAACTTCGTCGACGGCATCGGGGGGTGTGGCCGTTTACTAAAGTTTCCGACGAGCATTCGATCAGGTTATCGGGAATCTTGTTGAATTACCCGACTGGTTATTGGAAAGTGTTTTCAATATCGAGACTAAAATGCGGGATTTATAATTTTTAGGCATGCGATGTCTAAGGAATTCATTTGGTTAGGCATGAAATCCAAAGTATGTGATACATTGTGTTTATGATGTCTAAGGTGGTTGCGGATTCCAATTGTTGTAGTTTTTCACTTTCTTTTCTGCGACCGTAAGTGTAATATGTGGTGTATCGCCAGTTTTGCTGCTATATGTCAACGATAATTGGGATACGCATATTTACTTACGTTGATGACATGTGATGTTATGTGTTGCTGTGATATGTTATATTGGATCGTCGTATTTTGAATAGCCGGTGGTTTTATGTGAGATGAGAGTTTTTTATTTTCATTCATGTAAAAGCTTGTATGTAATATTCTTTTATTGGGGCACTTCCGGGTTGAGGATGATGTCACTATTGATGTATATTATTTACTTTTCCGCATTAGGATGGACCCAAGGAGGAGAGCACAAGTAGCCGGGTTCTAAGGTCCATCGGGAGACCATCTCTAGGAGTCGAGACCGGGTCTCCTAACTCTAGAATTGGGAGGGTTACTTGCCGCTCTCGTAGGGGTCTAGGGATGTGGGTTTGGCTATTCATCGCGACTGTAGAATCCGCATTTTTTATTGGCTTAAATAAAACACGGAATTCCTAGTATATCCAATATTTCATATGTGTTCTTCTGCTTCTGATATTCTGTGATGTGATCACGTGATATGTTGAGACGAATGCTTATATTATATATATATATATATGATATATAATAAATATTGCTGCTTTCGTTTCTTTTGTGATGCTTGGGAAGCATAAATTGATGGGATTTCATTAATGAGATTAATGAAAGAAAAATAAACCTAAAGATGTTGTAGAAACTTGTTTTAAAAAAAACCTGGTAGCTCTAGTTCTTGCTTTACATAGAGGTATTCCTTGTAGAATATCCAGCACCTTATTCGATAAGGAAAGAGCCGAGATCCCTTCACCGGGAGTGACCTCTTTAGCGAAACTGACAGATGCTACAACCCACTCGGTTTTGTCTTTTTATTGCTTTTTTAGTTCATGCTTTGCATAGTGGTATTTGTGAAATATCATGCACCTCATTCGATGAGGAAAGAGCCGAAATACCTTCACCGGGAGTGAACTCTTTAGCAAAACTATTAAAAGCCTAAAAAACACTCATTTTCCAAATCACTCGATTCTACAACGAGATCAAGTTCATTACGCAAAAGGTTTTCTTAAAAACCTGTCGTAGCCCTCCGTCATTTCAGATAAGTGCTACTTAGTATTCATGCTACGTTTGTTGGCCTCCATCAAGGCGTAGTGTGCGGTAGCTAACTAGTGCTTATCTGCCAGCATATGATGCAATTGAGTTAGGGTAGTTGTGCGACTTTGTTGGCCTCCGTCAAGGGTCGTGCGGGTGGGTTTAATTCAATCATGAAATGTACGGGTTGAACTTGACTAGCAGCCTATGGTTTGTTGGACTCCGTCAAGATCATAGGATGCTAGGGGTAAAAATATTATCGGGAATTTCAAGTGTTGAAATTTGCAATGAGATTGCATACCTTCTATGAGATAGTTGGATCCCGATACCAACTGCGAGTAAGAGTTACTCCTGGGAGAGTTTTACACATTACAATTAGCCGATCAAGTAGGTGTCTAGAAAGGTGTTAATAGGGTTAAGCCCCTGGGAAAACGAGGTTTATTTTAATTAGGTCCGTGCGAAAGCACGGGGAACCTCCCTCAAAGTACCGACACTGGCTTGGCCGAAAGATTGGCGAACTTGTAGGGTGTAATTTATCCCGGCTAGTTTTACCTTTTAGGGTTTGAAGGAAGATTTGATACAAACAGTGGGAGCCATCCTGATTAGATAAAATAATAACCAATCTGATCTTGCAAGAGCATACGCCGAGTGTTTTCTTCTCTCTCTCCTGGTAGCGACCATGCCACGCCTTAATCAAGATAATAATATGGATGCATTGACAAACCTTCTTATTATACTGAGCTGGGGAACGTTGGTTCCGCTTTATCTTATAATTGTTATAAGTCTGAGCAGGAAATAGGGAAATATCCGGATTCCCATGACACCCAATCGAGGATTAAGCATGTTGATGGATATTCTTCGGGTGTGTTCATACCAAGAACTGTTTCTCAGTCATCTCTACGTCCTAGGTATGAGATACCGGATCAGGATCCCATATATATAATTTGTTATATGGGCTACAGAAAGGTAGAAAACTGAGATTGGGTAATATATCTCTAAGTGTTAGAGAATGGTGCAATTGTTGCAGCTAAGTCAGTTGGCAGATATCACCTTGTATTACCAAATGGTAAATACATTGATTCTGAATAAATATTATTAGATACCGAACCTGATATACAACATTACATCAGTTTCTTTATTCAGTTAAAGAAGGATATAATTTTGTATTGGAGGATAATGTTGTGAACATTTTCCTGAATCAAGAGTTGATTGAATCATGCACGTTATGTAATGGTATACACATTCTAAATTAAAACATAGTTCAAATTATGTAGAACACACACATGAGGAGTAGTTCAAAAATGAACGAATTCTTCTTGTGGCATTGTAAACTAGGTCATATCAATGCGACACGACTGGCTAAGTTACTTAAGGATGAATATGAGAATCTGTTCAAATTTTCATCTTATGATACTTGACAGTCTTGTCTCAAAAGTAAAGTGACCAATACTCCGTTTACTCAAAACAGAGAAAGAGTTACTGAACTCTTAGGATAGATACATGGTGATGTATATAGTCTTATGTCTATAAATGCCAGGGTTGGTTCTTTGTACTTCATTATATTCACTGATCATCTCTCGAAATTCGGATGTGTTCCTGTTGAAACACGAGTCTGAAACTCTTGAGAAATTCAAGGAATATAAGGTTGAAGTTGAGAACCAGACAGGCAGAAGTATTAAAGTCCTTCGATGTGATCGAGGAGGCGAATACTTGGGCATGGAGTTCCTGGATTTTCTAAAAGGAGAATGAGATTCTCTCTCAGCTTACTCCTTCGTATACACCACAGCACAACAGTGTATCGGTGTGGAGGTATCGCACCCTATGAGATATGACACGCTCTATGATGAGTATTGCCGAGTTACCTGTTTCCTTTTGGTGTTATGCACTTGAGAAGCTGCATACCTATTGAATGGGGTTCCATCCAAATCAGTGCCTACCACTCCATATGAGATATGGTATGGGAAGAGACCATGTATTAAACGAGTTAAGATATGGGGTTTTCCGGCCTATGTTGAAAAGCAAAATCCGGACAAGCTCGAGGCAAGGTCAGTTCTGTATAAGTTTGTTAGGATATCCCAAACATTTGCGAGGGGATATCTTCTACCACACTGAGAAGCAAAAGGTGTTTTGTTTCTCAGCATGCCACCTTTTTAGAAAATGAATTTCTTGTGAAAAAATTAGTGGTCATGAGGTAGAACTGGAAGGAGTTCCAGCTAGACAAACTAACAGCTGATAATTTGGTGAAACCAAAGGATTCAATAGTTTCCAATGAACCTCAGCCTCTCCGCGAATCTGGTAGGGTTCCTCATCCACTTGAGAGATACTACGGTCTTCTCGGTGACAGTGGGAGCGAGGATTAAATGATGGCCCAACTAGATTCAGGCATGCCATTATGAGTGGGGACTCAGTGTAAAGGCTGGATGCTATGCGATCAAAGATGGAATCCATCTACACCAACAAAGTATGACTTTGAATGTTGCACCTGAAGAGGTAAAACCTATTGGGAGCAAACAGATCTTGAGAAGATTCTTGGTGTAAATGGAAAAGTTGAGACTTTCAAAGCTATGCTTAAGTCCATCAGGATTAAAGCAAGTATCGCGGAGCTGGAACACCTGTTTTGATGTGGCAGTCAAAGAGTTTGACTTCATCAAAAATGGTAGATGAACCTTGTATATATAAGAAGGTTGTAGAGAGTAAGGTTGTCTTCCACGTATTGTACGTAGATGGCATACTCTTGATAGGAAAGGGTTTCCTATGCTACACTCGGTCAAGCTCCTCCTATCATGAGGATTCTCTATGGAAGATCTGGATGATACCTACGACATCTTGTGGATTATGATCTATGGTGATAGATCTAAGTGGATATTGGGAGTGTCCCAAATCCAGGTACATTAACACCATACTAAAGGGGTTTAGTATGGAGGATTCTAAGCATGGTGGTTCGCCCACTTACTCAGAAATCACTCTCTCCAAAAAGATGTCTTCCAAGACTGATTTGGAGAGAGCTCGCGTGCAAGGGATACTGTCACGCCCCGCTTCCCAGAGTACGCAAGATTGGGCACGTGACATAGCCAACCATGCTACCTGTGGGTAGGAAGTATCCATCCACAGTCACATTACGGTTGTAGAGATATCAAGAACAATATAAATAAACTAAACTATCACATGTCCAAATCCATAATAACAAGAGTCAATAAACAATAAGTGCGGAAGCAAATGATCCAATACAATAAATAAATAGTGCGTCCCATAATGCGGGCTCACATCTGGAAATGAAATGAAATAAATGAACTAATCACTAAGGAACTCACAGATCAGCCTACTGGCTGAAGTACTCCTGCTCGGTCGTCGACGGTGGTAAGGAATCTGGGCCATGCAAAACCCAGACGTCAGCGCGTCATGTCAACCAATAATAATATGAACATGGTAATAAGCAATGCAGGTATGAACATGAATAAAGCAGTACTATGAAATAACAGTGCAGGGTAATGTGCAGTGGTAACTAAACTGTCCTATCAGGTTTCTACTCTAAAGCCTTTGAAATCAATTGGTGACTCGTCGATGTAACTCAATAGTATCCCGTGCGTGCCCAGGACCACGGTCAAGGTTCTCGGGGCTGAATCCGAGACGTGCCGCTAGGCAGTAATAGGTAGCAGGATGGGCGAGTGATGTCAGCATCATCACTCCGGGGCTGGCCAAGCCCGTAAGACTGATCAGAACAGGTATCGAACTGTTGAGTTACAAGTCGGTTTCACCTTTGATTTCCCCATACCCCCAAGTTATGTATGTCAGGTCAGGTATTCAGTAATCAAGGACTAATGCCAACACAGGATCAGGTAACAGGTCAGGTTTGTCTGGATAGACAACAGGAATGGTCCATGAGGACCCCAAGTCAGGTTTGTTGGCATTAGGCATGAGATCAGGTAATCGGTCAGGTCGTGGTACAACAGGTTGAGTCGGTATGTACAGGGTATCATGTCTGGTGCATCAGTATGTAAATATATGTCATGTGTAGCAGGGTCGGGTCAATATGTAATGCAATCGAGTATGTGCTCTCAACAGGTATACAATCGAATAAGTAACAGCAGCAAGAATTTAAAGTAAACAGCAATAATAGTCACTTAATCACAATTGTGCTTTGTATTATCTTTATTAACAGGTTCAAGCACCCTTGGGGTGCAATAATCACAGGGTAAAGCAATATCAATAACGTAAAGCAATGAAGCTATATGAAATTAAAACTAAAGCATAAATAATCGTCACATGGATGATCTAACAAATAAAGCAAGGACGATCTAACTGGTTTAGTTTGTTAAAGCATGGATTGATAGCAGACCAATTAATTACAAGAAGCTACTATAATGATTCAATGTTAAAGATAATTGCAACCGTCAATTCTAAGTTATACTAAATATCAATATTACCATCAACTGTGTGGTTATACTAAATAATATGATAAATTAAATGTATAGCAAGACTTGATCTTGTATTAGCATGTTAGAGCAAGTATTCGGATACTTGCCTCGACGGTTTCGCAAACCGGAAAACACGAATGCAACGTCGGCGGAAAACACGAGACGGATGCACGGGTCACGGATCGAATCCAAACAACGAACAGCGGGACCACGCGGACCGGAGTACCTTGCTGGAATGTCGGGTCAAGCCGTCGGCATCGCCGGATTCCGGCGAGAAAGAGAACGGTGAATATGGTTTCAATGGTATACATCTAGAAAGCAAAGGGAATGAGTAGAGAAAGGAGAGGATAAGGGATTACTCACTGTGGGTGAAGGGGGTCACGACGGTCGACGGCGTCGATTGGCTCCGGCGGTGAACAGTGCACGCGGTGAAGATCTGCCGATCATGAATTAGTTAACAGCGGAAAGGAAAAGAAAGGGAGAGAGAAAGAAGGTGATCTCACCGAGGGGTGTGCCTGCGAGGTCGGGGACACGGGAACGGGTCGTCGGCGGCGACAGGCGGCGGTCCGACGGGGTGCAGGGATGTGCAGGCGGGGTGAACAGGTGGTCGGGGTGGTGCAGGGTGAATGGTGGTGGAAGAAGGAAGGTGTGGGCGAGGCGAGGCAGAGGAGTCGACGGCGCTGGTGATGCTGACGCCGGCGTCGGGGCTGCGGCGGCAAGGAAGGAGGTGGCTAGGGTCGAGATCGAGGCCCGTGGTGGGTTGCGGGTGCACGGGGAGAAAGGCGAGGGTCGTGGTCGAGACGAGGAGGCGCGGGCGTGGGTGGATGTGGTGCCGGCGACGAGGTTGCGGCGGCGACGGGGAACAAGGCGGCTAGCTAGGGTTGCGACGGGGTTTCTTCTCGCGATGGGTTTCTTCTGGAGGGGGACGTGAAATATATATGGGGGAGAGAGAGAGAGTTAGAGAGAGAGAGAGAGAAAGAGAAATTAGATAGAGAGAGAGATTGGAGGAAGAGAGAGATAGAGATAGAGAGGTAGAGAGAGAGAAGGAGGCGGGGCCCACAAGGGTTTTAGCCCCCTCGTGATTGGCCAAGGGAAATTCGTGGGTTAAAATTTAAAAGATTTTAAGGGATTTAAAAGATTTAACGTTATAAATATATAGTAACAGAAAATCTTATATAGTTAAATAATATTAAATTAAAATGGGTATTTCGGCGCTAAATGAAACATTTCCAAATCGCGCCCGGGTTGCGCCCAAATGTTTCAAATTCAAATTATAGGATTTTAAGCGAGTTCCAAATTTTGAAATGAGGTGTTTTATGATTAAAATGCATGCTCCCAAGTCGGACACTTGCACGCGCGCGTAGACGTCCAAACTTGCCCGTTTCGCCGAACGGGACGAAATCTCGACACGCGGACGCTACCACGCGACTAGTGGCGACGAGTAGGCCAACATGGATATTTTTAATTTCATTTTAGGTATTAAAATTTGTTATGTGCCAAAATGACTTAACCGGTTAAAATTTAGCAATAAGCACCAAACAATCAGGATAATTGAAATGAGCAATGTATAACACTCAACTAGTAATAGAAATAGTATTCTTGGGCTCGGGTGTTACATCATACCCAACTACAAAAAGAATTTCGTCCTCGAAATTCCAAGAATACAAGATAGCTAACTACAGAAAAAGGTGAGGAAATTTCTGCCGGATCTCGTCTTCTCGCTCCCAAGTGGATTCTCCATGCGATCGATTACCCCAAGAAACTAGCACAAGAGGGATAACCTTGTTCTTAAGAACCTTTTCTCTTCGATCCTTGATTTCAACTGGTCGCTCCTCAAAAGTTAGGTCCTCCCGTACAGTCAACTCCGAATGATCCAAGACGTGAGTCTCATCTCGGACATACCTCTGTAGCTGAGATACATGAAACACATCATGCACTCCTGCCAATGACTGTGGTAACGCCAAACGGTACGCTACCTCTCCAACACGCTCCAATATCTCGAAGGGTCCAACGAATCGAGGACTGAGCTTTCCCCGACTCCCAAAGCGAATCACTCCTCTAGTCGGTGATATCTTCAAGAATACCAAATCACCCACGGCGAACTCTAGAGGTCTTCTTGACGTGTCAGCCCAACTTTTCTGTCTGTCTTGAGCTGCCTTCATATGCTTTCTGATGGCGTTAACCTTCTCAACGGTCTGTACTACCAAATCTGGTCCCAATAATCTTCGTTCACCTACGTCATCCCAACAAACAGGTGAACGGCACTTACGACCATACAACGCTTCAAACGGAGCCATCTGAATAGTCGCTTGGAAGCTATTGTTGTACGAAAACTCCACCAGGTGTAGATGATCCTCCCAAGAACCTTTGAAGTCCAACATGCATGCTCTCAACATATCTTCAAGGGTCTGGATCGTTCTCTCCGATTGCCCATCAGTCTGAGGATGATAAGCTGTGCTAAACTTCAATCGAGTCCCCAAACTTTCTTGTAAACTCCTCCAGAAGTGCGACAAGAACCGAGTGTCCCGATCGGACACGATGCTTACCGGTACTCCATGCAATCTTACAATCTCCTGCATGTACCGCTCTGCCAAAGTCTCCGTCGATTGACCAACCCGAAAAGGAATAAAGTGAGCTGCCTTGGTCAACCGATCGACAATTACCCATACTGCATTGTTGCCCTTTGGACTCCGAGGTAAAGCCGTCACGAAATCCATGGTTATATGTTCCCACTTCCACTGAGGAATCGGAAGTGGTTGCAACAAACCAGCAACCCTTTGGTGTTCAGCCTTGACTTGCTGACACACCAAGCACTTAGCCACGAAGCGAGCAATTTCCCGTTTCATACCTTCCCACCAGAAGTGCCGTCGAATATCTCGGTACATCTTTGTCCCTCCTGGATGTACAGAGTAAGCTGAACTGTGTGCCTCCTTCATAAGCTCTTCACGCACATCTCCTTTTGGCACACAGACACGGCTACCATACCTCAACGAACCGTCTTCGTGGATCAGTAAATCTGTTCGTAGTCCGGCTTCAACCTGCTCTCGAAACTTTTGCAGTCTAGGATCCTGCGATTGTGCCGCTTTAATCTTCTCAACTAAGGACGACTGTACTTGCAACTGCATCAACTGTCCCGTAGCATGTGGTAGCACAACCTCCAAATCAAATCTCCGAAAATCCGCAATGATCTCCCTCTGTGCAGTCAATGCCTGAATCGC
The DNA here is from genome assembly GCA_030015575.1 of Agapanthus africanus. Taxonomy (NCBI): domain Eukaryota; kingdom Viridiplantae; phylum Streptophyta; class Magnoliopsida; order Asparagales; family Amaryllidaceae; genus Agapanthus; species Agapanthus africanus. The sequence continues at coordinate 20,439,766 of JASDDO010000016.1, read as the reverse complement.
TGGTAACCGACTAAGCGCATCCGGCACGACGTTAACTTTTCCCGGATGGTACTTAAGATCAAGGTCGTAGTCGGCCATCAGCTCCAACCATCTGCGTTGCCTCATGTTCAACTTCTTCTGAGTGAACACATACTTCAAACTCTTATGATCTGTAAAGACTTCGACTCTCTCGCCCAAAAGGTAGTGTCTCCAAATCTTCAAGGCGAAGATCACGGCTGCAAGCTCCAAGTCATGAGTCGGATAATTCTTCTCATGAGTCTTCAGTTGTCTCGATGCGTAAGCCACGACTTTCCCATTCTGCATCAAAACACATCCTAATCCTTTTCCAGATGCGTCGCTGTGAATCATCAGTCCTCCCGAATTATCCGGTACAGTTAGGATAGGGGCGGTTATCAACTTCTGCTTCAACATCTCGAAGGCCAATGCACAACCATCCGTCCAAACAAAAGGTACTTCCTTGCGCGTGAGCTTGGTTAATGGCTCTGCCAAACAAGCGAAGTTCTCCACAAATCTCCTGTAGTATCCAGCGAGTCCAAGAAAACTTCTTATCTCCGCAACATTCTTTGGAATAGGCCAATCTCGAACCGCTGCAATCTTTTCGGGATCGACGGCGATTCCATCGCCCGACACGACATGCCCCAGAAATTTCACTTCTTCCAGCCAGAATTCGCACTTACTCATCTTCGCGAACAATTTCTCCTGTCTCAGCGTCTGCAGTGCGATCTTTAAATGCTCAGCATGCTCCTCCGGACTCTTCGAGTACACCAGAATATCGTCAATGAATACCACAATAAACTGGTCCAAGAATGGTGAAAAGACCCTGTTCATCAAATCCATGAATATTGCCGGCGCATTAGTCACTCCGAAGGGCATCACCAAATACTCGAAATGTCCATATCGAGTTCGAAACGCCGTCTTGCAAATGTCTCCTGCTTTTACTCGGACCTGATGATATCCTGATCGCAAATCTAGTTTCGAGAATACCCTCGCTCCACTAAGCTGCTCAAAAAGTTCTCCAATGCGAGGGATCGGGTACTTGTTCTTAATAGTCACCCGGTTCAATTCTCGATAATCAATGCACATCCTTCTCGTGCCATCCTTCTTCTTTACTAAAAGAACTGGAGCTCCCCAAGGCGAGTTGCTGCTTCGAATCCATCCCTTCTCAAGCAATTCACCAACTTGTTTCTTAACTTCTTCCAATTCCACTGGTGCCATCGGATAATAAGATTTCGATACTGGCGCTGCACCAGGAATAAGGTCAATAGCGAACTCCACATCTCGCTTCGGCGGTAAGCCCGATATATCTGCAAATACATCCATAAAGTCGCGAACAACTGCCGGCTCTTCATTACTATCAACTTCCATTATCGCAAGAACACTGTTTGTCGGCCTAGCCCTAAGCTCGACTGGCCCGACAGAGCTGCTTCCCCCAGTGAAGGTAAACTCAGGATGTCCGGGAATCTGGAAAATTACCTTCCTTGCCCTACAGTCAATGTGGGCGTGGAAAGTGCCAAGAAAATCCATTCCCAAGACAACTTCATAGCTGCCCGTATCAATCACCAAGAAATCTGCAAAAAGCTCCCGTCCGCAAATAACAACTGTACAATCTCTACATTCCTTACTAGCTATGATTTTCCCATTCCCAGTGTGTATGTCCCAAAAACTAGACAGGGTCGTGTAGGTAATCGAGTATGTAGTTATAAATTTGGATGACATAAAACAGTGGGATGCTCCGGAATCAAATAATTCCAATGCGGGAAAACCATGAACGAGTAAAGTACCTGAAACCACTTCTCCTGATGCCTTAGCTTCCTCAGCTGTCAACGTGAATGCTCGAGCCTGATTTGGTCCTTGAGTCAGCTGTTTCTGCCCTTGGAACGGTTTCTGCGGAGGCTTCTGAATATCATCCCTTATATGAAGCTTCGACGGACAAGCACTAACGGCGTGATCTGCCGCTCCACAACCAAAACAGAGTCCCAGCCTCTTACGACAATCCTTTCGCACATGTCCGGGTACATGGCAGTAGTCACAAATCACGTTCCTTTTCCGATCACCCATAATTGTTTTCTTCATTGGCGCTACGCTGCGTTTGTTCATCGGAATACTTCTACGTACAGACGTTTGGTTCAGTGCAGATGCCGGTTTCAGCTCGGTCTGTCCCTTTAGATTCTCCAGCAATTCCCTTATCACTCTACGCATGGCGGCTTTGTCCGCACGTCTCTGGTACGTCTTCAAATTCTTATCTGTCATATTCCTGAAATCAAAACACCCAACATTAACATGATGATAGATTTGATATATAGATCAAGGCTAGAACTCCAAGATACTTAAATAGAGTGCTGCATTGTAACTATGCCGCGGTATCATAGCCACAATTACTTAACTCCATCCAAGTCGCCTAAGTCCTAGAGATAACAAGAAATCAGGTTTTCGAGTTAACATGCAAAGTAAGTTTGCACGTCGACATAATCCGGAAGAATGTGATTCAAGAATGGTAAAACGGTCAAGGTGGTAGGACATGTTTCCTAAGCACGGGTATTCTGATTCGTGTATCGGATACAATACCCAACTACAAAAGAATCAACCCAACTAACCTATGGCTCTGATACCAAAAGAACCATGTCACGCCCCGCTTCCCAGAGTACGCAAGATTGGGCACGTGACATAGCCAACCATGCTACCTGTGGGTAGGAAGTATCCATCCACAGTCACATTACGGTTGTAGAGATATCAAGAACAATATAAATAAACTAAACTATCACATGTCCAAATCCATAATAACAAGAGTCAATAAACAATAAGTGCGGAAGCAAATGATCCAATACAATAAATAAATAGTGCGTCCCATAATGCGGGCTCACATCTGGAAATGAAATGAAATAAATGAACTAATCACTAAGGAACTCACAGATCAGCCTACTGGCTGAAGTACTCCTGCTCGGTCGTCGACGGTGGTAAGGAATCTGGGCCATGCAAAACCCAGACGTCAGCGCGTCATGTCAACCAATAATAATATGAACATGGTAATAAGCAATGCAGGTATGAACATGAATAAAGCAGTACTATGAAATAACAGTGCAGGGTAATGTGCAGTGGTAACTAAACTGTCCTATCAGGTTTCTACTCTAAAGCCTTTGAAATCAATTGGTGACTCGTCGATGTAACTCAATAGTATCCCGTGCGTGCCCGGGACCACGGTCAAGGTTCTCGGGGCTGAATCCGAGACGTGCCGCTAGGCAGTAATAGGTAGCAGGATGGGCGAGTGATGTCAGCATCATCACTCCGGGGCTGGCCAAGCCCGTAAGACTGATCAGAACAGGTATCGAACTGTTGAGTTACAAGTCGGTTTCACCTTTGATTTCCCCATACCCCCAAGTTATGTATGTCAGGTCAGGTATTCAGTAATCAAGGACTAATGCCAACACAGGATCAGGTAACAGGTCAGGTTTGTCTGGATAGACAACAGGAATGGTCCATGAGGACCCCAAGTCAGGTTTGTTGGCATTAGGCATGAGATCAGGTAATCGGTCAGGTCGTGGTACAACAGGTTGAGTCGGTATGTACAGGGTATCATGTCTGGTGCATCAGTATGTAAATATATGTCATATGTAGCAGGGTCGGGTCAATATGTAATGCAATCGAGTATGTGCTCTCAACAGGTATACAATCGAATAAGTAACAGCAGCAAGAATTTAAAGTAAACAGCAATAATAGTCACTTAATCACAATTGTGCTTTGTATTATCTTTATTAACAGGTTCAAGCACCCTTGGGGTGCAATAATCACAGGGTAAAGCAATATCAATAACGTAAAGCAATGAAGCTATATGAAATTAAAACTAAAGCATAAATAATCGTCACATGGATGATCTAACAAATAAAACAAGGACGATCTAACTGGTTTAGTTTGTTAAAGCATGGATTGATAGCAGACCAATTAATTACAAGAAGCTACTATAATGATTCAATGTTAAAGATAATTGCAACCGTCAATTCTAAGTTATACTAAATATCAATATTACCATCAACTGTGTGGTTATACTAAATAATATGATAAATTAAATGTATAGCAAGACTTGATCTTGTATTAGCATGTTAGAGCAAGTATTCGGATACTTGCCTCGACGGTTTCGCAAACCGGAAAACACGAATGCAACGTCGGCGGAAAACACGAGACGGATGCACGGGTCACGGATCGAATCCAAACAACGAACAGCGGGACCACGCGGACCGGAGTACCTTGCTGGAATGTCGGGTCAAGCCGTCGGCATCGCCGGATTCCGGCGAGAAAGAGAACGGTGAATATGGTTTCAATGGTATAGATCTAGAAAGCAAAGGGAATGAGTAGAGAAAGGAGAGGATAGGGGATTACTCACTGTGGGTGAAGGGGGTCACGACGGTCGACGGCGTCGATTGGCTCCGGCGGTGAATAGTGCACGCGGTGAAGATCTGCCGATCATGAATTAGTTAACAGCGGAAAGGAAAAGAAAGGGAGAGAGAAAGAAGGTGATCTCACCGAGGGGTGTGCCTGCGAGGTCGGGGACACGGGAACGGGTCGTCGGCGGCGACAGGCGGCGGTCCGACGGGGTGCAGGGATGTGCAGGCGGGGTGAACAGGTGGTCGGGGTGGTGCAGGGTGAATGGTGGTGGAAGAAGGAAGGTGTGGGCGAGGCGAGGCAGAGGAGTCGACGGCGCTGGTGATGCTGACGCCGGCGTCGGGGCTGCGGCGGCAAGGAAGGAGGTGGCTAGGGTCGAGATCGAGGCCCGTGGTGGGTTGCGGGTGCACGGGGAGAAAGGCGAGGGTCGTGGTCGAGACGAGGAGGCACGGGCGTGGGTGGATGTGGTGCCGGCGACGAGGTTGCGACGGCGACGGGGAACAAGGCGGCTAGCTAGGGTTGCGACGGGGTTTCTTCTCGCGATGGGTTTCTTCTGGAGGGGGACGTGAAATATATATGGGGGAGAGAGAGAGAGTTAGAGAGAGAGAGAGAGAAAGAGAAATTAGATAGAGAGAGAGATTGGAGGAAGAGAGAGATAGAGATAGAGAGGTAGAGAGAGAGAAGGAGGCGGGGCCCACGAGGGTTTTAGCCCCCTCGTGATTGGCCAAGGGAAATTCATGGGTTAAAATTTAAAAGATTTTAAGGGATTTAAAAGATTTAACGTTATAAATATATAGTAACAGAAAATCTTATATAGTTAAATAATATTAAATTAAAATGGGTATTTCGGCGCTAAATGAAACATTTCCAAATCGCGCCCGGGTTGCGCCCAAATGTTTCAAATTCAAATTATAGGATTTTAAGCGAGTTCCAAATTTTGAAATGAGGTGTTTTATGATTAAAATGCATGCCCCCAAGTTGGACACTTGCACGCGCGCGTAGACGTCCAAACTTGCCCGTTTCGCCGAACGGGACGAAATCTCGACACGCGGACGCTACCACGCGACTAGTGGCGACGAGTAGGCCAACATGGATATTTTTAATTTCATTTTAGGTGTTAAAATTTGTTATGTGCCAAAATGACTTAACCGGTTAAAATTTAGCAATAAGCACCAAACAATCAGGATAATTGAAATGAGCAATGTATAACACTCAACTAGTAATATAAATAGTATTCTTGGGCTCGGGTGTTACAGATACCCTATGCTTCGGCAGTAGGCTCTATCATGTATGCGATGTTATGCACCAGACCAGATGTAGCTAACTCACTAGGTGTAGTGACCAGGAATCAATCGGATCTTGGGAGAATCACTGGAAAGCTGTGGAGGACATTCTTAAGTACTTGAGAAGCACTGAAAGAATATTCTTGGTTCGAGCTTCCAGTGTGATAAGGTCGACTGAAAGTCAGTCACAAGCATTGAATTTACCGTTAATGGAGGGACGGTATGTTGGAAAAGTTCCATGCTAGATACCGTGGCATACTAGACGATAAAGGCTGAATACATTGCTACCAACGATGCTGCCAAAGTGGCTGTCTGGGCATTTCTTGTTCATGAGGTGAACATGGTTCCTACCATTGAGCGTCCAATAACTGTTATTGTGACAACAATGGAGTTGTGGATTTAGCCTAGGAACGACGGTCCCATCAACGATCTAGACATATTCTGAGGCAAGTATCACTTGATCGAGGAGATGGTTGATCTCCAAGGGATCGAGGTCAGGAGAGTTGACGCGAAGGATAACACGGCAGATCCACTCACAAAGGCCTTTCCTTAGAGAGACTTCTATAGGACGTTGAGTATGAGATACTGCAACAAATGGCCTTAGTGCAAGTGGGAGATTGTTAGTTATATGTATGACCTAGAGGCCATTACTGTACATGTGATGTATATTGTAGTAGATGTTTGGACATATATAGGGAGGACTTTCTTGCTCGACATGATAGTATGCTATCTGGTTGCTCTTTATCTTAACATGTACACTTATTGTCTTTCTATTACATGTTGATAAAGCCCTTAGGATGAGTACTTGACTACTAGGATTATGATGCAGATCATACTAGCGGGGCTGAGGTAGTCGGTAAGTACATCCTTCAACAGTTCTTAGTCGTGGGAGTATCGAGACAGGGCATCGATACTCCAGAGTAGACTAGCGTATGCGCTTCTTGACCCATATGATGGGCAATGGATGATCCCACATCCATTGGTGTTTGACATCAGAGAAGGTATACGGGTGCTCAGTGGAGACTGGGTACACTAGACGGACTCACCGAGAACTCCTAGATGGTATTATACTTATTGTCAGATAGCAGTTCTCTTATGACACTGGTACAGGTTAGTCTGTCGACTCGAGATCGTCATAGAGTCTTGTGTGATTCCCACTGTGCTTTGATTTCCACCATACCACGTTTAAGAGATCGTGCAAAAAGGTGGTTTTTGGGTACAGTCCCGAGTCACATGGAGGCAATGAGCGATAGGAGGGGATTCGTCTCTCCCGGTATTGGGAGTTGATGTTGCGCTATGCTCGATTGGCCATAACAGGAAATCCCTGGCCAGGATTGCTGAGATTTACTGGTAAGTGTTATCAGTAGTTTCTCGAACCGTTATGGACCTTGCATCGGCATGACTTATCAGGCTATTAGGGTCTAACGTTTACCACCCCCAGGCTGCGATATGCGACATATCTGACGAAGAGACCGGACTGTACGGTAGTGTTACTGATTGGATTCGCAGGAGTATGAGCAGGCTTGCTTGTTGATCTTCTGATCGCTCAATACCCGGGTGGCCGTTACGTTTAGCAGACCGCTTGCAGCTTGTGGGTGTTTGATATGATCATCACCTACTGCTGGCGTATTGACGAGTCTTTAGAGTCCTACACAGAGGTTTCCTAGTTCATGCGAAACCAAGTAGGAGCACATATGTGATATGTGCGGGACCGAGATTAATGCGCGTATGTGATACCGCATTCTATTCTCGCGATATGTGATATCGGTCGGTTATATGTGATATAGCCGGGTTATCGGATCAAGTGTTGATTCGATAGATTGTTACATTTGATATTAGCCGGTTGTATGTGATATAGCCGGATTATTAAATCAAGTGTTGATTTAATAATTTAATGTATAATTATATATTTGATATATTAAATTACATTAACTAATATTAGCTCACTTAAACATTTCTTTTTCTCACTTGTGTGCATATAGTATATATGTGATATATATTAATGTACATTTTATTTGTGTCCCACATGCTTCATGGGTGTATGCGACTCACACCATGCTTGATATAATGAAGGGTTTTATTTATTTAAAGTTAATCAAAATTAGATGGAATTAAGTCACATGGTTCAAGCTTGTAGAAACTTGTGGAACCATTGACCAAGTTCACTAATTTTGTTTTACTTGTAAATATTTATTAAGCTAACCATTATTGTTAGCTATGGTTTAATCTATACATGAGTTAGTGTATGACACTGACTCACCCATGGTTGCTATTCTCACCTTATGAGTTTCTTTCCCATCTCCACTTCATCTTCTTCTTCCTCATGAAAAAGCTTTCTAACTTTTCTCAAGGTGATGAAGTAATGTGAGAAAAATTAATCTAAAAAGAGCCCAATTCCTACTTCATCATCCTCTACTATATTAGCCATTTAGTTTAGGGTGGTTGCTTCACTAATCTACCATTAGTGAAGATGTATCATGAGCTTGAGTCTCATCGACGTAAATCATCTTCGGCCTCGAAGACTTCGAGCAAGCTTGTTCATTTCTTCGTGTGAACCCTTACTAGAGTTCGGGTGTTCACTACTTGGAGCGAAGGGACTACTACACGAAGCTTTAGAAGTGAAGGACCAGTCTACAAAGGTTGTATTCCTCATTCACTTAGATATAAAGATGTTTGCATTGCTAGTTCATCTAAATCTCTAGTTAAGATTCTAGGGTTAGGGTTCTTTAGTACGGCAAAAATTTGAAAACGGCATCGACGATACCTCCCGAATTCTTGCTGTAGTGCTAGGCAACCCTGCAGGTTCTGTGCAGAGGGGACGGGGAAGATGGGTCGTAGCCGGGGAGAGTCGTGGGGAGGTGAGGTCGGTGATGAGAAGACATGGAGGCGACAGCGAGGTGGTCGGCGATGAGGTGCCGCGGTCGTGGGTCTGAGCTCGGAAATGGTGGCGAGGCGATTGGTGCGGGCATGAGTTGCTAGCGTCGGGTGATGGCGGTGGTGGTTGTGGTGTTGGGAGGAGGGGTGGTGAGGAAGAAGGAGGTGACGACGGGGATGCAGCAAGGTCGAGGGTCGGCGAGGTGAAGGCGGCGACCAGCGCAGGCATGGGTTCGAGCTTCGTGAAGGCGGGAAAGAAAGAAAACGTATATGATGGTGGAGAGAGGGAGAGGTGTACGTTGGTGTATGGGGTTGTTAAAATTTATATATAAGAATATGGAGAGAGAGAGAGAGAGAGTGTGTGAGAGGCTGAGACAAAAAGATTAAATTCTTTTTTTTAAGAAATAATAATATATAGATCGTGCAGAGAAAAAGATGTGGGCGTGGGTAAAAGTTTTGCATGGGTTTATTAATAAAAAAATGAAACAATATATATATATATATATAATAATAAGGACGAGAGAGAGAACGTATGAGGTATGAGTTTAAAATAAAAGAGAGAATTAATAACATAATATACAGAAAAGAGAGAGAGACTACTTAGGATTTAGAGAAATTTAATAGGATATAACGAGGAATAAACGAGAGTAATGGGGAAATCAATTTGGGGTTTAATGGGAGTAATTTTTGAATTAGAAAGGGTTGAAAGGAGCTGTTGGGAAAAGGAAATGGAGGGTTTGGGTTAAAAAGAGTGGGATAAAAATGGACTTGGGCTTTGGGTTACGTTTGTTTAGTGAAAACTTTTTGGGTAAAATTATAAATTCGGGTTTTGAAAAGAAATAAAATATGTAAAAGTATAAATGAACAAATTTTGTAAACAACACTTTATTTAAATACGGACATTGGCGTACAAAAGGAACAGGGTATTACATCATACCACCCTTACAAAAAATTTCGTCCTCGAAATTAAAAGAACGAAAAAGAAAGCGGCGATACAAATGGCTACTCGAAGAGATGTGGGAACCGCGAACGGATAACCTCCTCACGTTCCCAGGTAGATTTCCCTGGTGAACGGCCGCCTCAAGACACTCGGATTAACGGAATGACTTTATTCTTCAGCATCTTCTCTCTACGGTCGAGTATGGTAGTAGGCTGCTCCACATAAGTCAAATCGACACCCAAGGTCAATTCAGAGTGATCAAGAACATGACTGTCACCACGAACGTAGCGTCACAGTTGTGACACATGAAATGTGTTGTATATGCTCGTTAACGAAGGGGGTAAGGCAAGACGATAAGCTACTTCTCCGACTCGCTCCAATACCTCGAATGGTCTGATGAATCGGGGACTGAGTTTCCCACGACTTCCAAACCTGATAAACACCGCGGGTAGGAAAATCTTCAGAAACACATGATATCCGACCGCGAATTCTTGTGCTCTCCTGCTGGGATCCGCCCAACTCTTCTGTCGGTCCTGAGCCATCTTAATGCACTGTCTAATCATTTGAACCTTGTCGACCGTCTGAACAACAAGTTCAGGGCCCAATAATCTTCGCTCACCCACGTCATCCCAACAAACAGGAAATTGACATTTCCGTCCGTAAAGTGCTTCGAATGGGGCCGTCTGGATGCTAGTTTGGAAACTGTTGTTATAAGATAACTCCACTAGATGGAGGTGATCCTCCCAACAACCTTGAAAGCCTAGCGTGCACGCCCTCAATATGTCCTCGAGTGTCTGAATAGTACACTCGGACTGTCCGTCCGTCCGTAGATGGTAAGCCGTGTTGAACTTGAGATGTGTACCTAGACTCTCCTGTAAGCTCTTCCAAAAGTGCAAAATGAATCTAGTGTCCCGATCTGATACTATACTTACTGGAACTCCGTGAAGTCGCACTACCTCTTGCATGTATTTCTCTGCAAGCGCCTCTGTTGACTATCCCACCCGGAAGGGTATAAAGTGTGCTGCTTTCGTAAGACGATCGACGATAACCTAAATGGTGTAACAACCCTAATTTTCTTATACACTTTTTTTCTATACAAATTTTTAAATTTATTTTTTTAAAAAAATCCATAAAGGAGTATTTTAACCTGAGCACAATATATAAGTAATTATTTTGTTTTTAAATAACTCCATTTTTAGTGTACATAAAATTGCTTTAAAATTAAAGTATACTTGGGATATTTAATGTTGCTGTTACCACTTTAAGTAATTATTTCACACCATAATTATAAGAAGGAGCTTGTAGCTCATTGGTAACTCCTTGCACTGCTGAACCAAGCCACCAGAGTTCAAATCCCATACCCCACATTATTTTTAATATTGATTTTTTTAAAAACCTTTAGAATACCAAGAGTTTACACGTGCATATCTCACAAAAACCCCACTACACCCAAAGATGTAACACTTTCAGGAGTTAGATGAACCGTCGGGGGGGATCCTGGGTGCCGGAATAGGCCGGGAATCGGCCAACTCGGCCTTGACTCGGCCGACTCAGTGCTCCGACCGAGTCACGGCCGAGTCACCACCGGGTAGGCCGATTCCGGCGACGGCCCCAACATGAAAGTTGTGTCTTTTCATATTCCCTATGCACCTGCAAAATTTCAGCCTCAGACCACTTCCAGAGCTCTTTAAAACCCCCAATTACTCCACTTTTAACACATTTTTATTACATTTTATCACATTTTTATTTTTAACTTTTCATCTACCCTAACCCTATAAATACCAACCTTACACACTACCCTCTCACCCCCAAAACCCTAGGCTCACTCTCTCAAATTTTTTCCAAGAAGTGTGTACGTTGAAAACAAGTTCGCAGCGAAGCTCTGACGAAATTCCGGCGGGAATTCCGGCGACGTTTTTAGAAACAACCGGCGACGAAGCAACGCCTCGGCAACTCCTTTAGTTCCCCTACACTCCTTAGTATAGATCGAAACCCGTAAGTCCCATTCTATCCCCCTTTCTATTTCTTTAAAATACCAAATTACGAAACCCGACGGAATCGGAACAAATCCGATTTCCGACTCGGTTTTCTATAAAATTCCACTTCTAACCAATACATTCATGCCTAAACATATTTATCTTGACTATTAAACTCTTAAAAATCAATTTGAACAAGTTTTCTCATATGAAATGATAGCCTTTCTAATTTATCGTATTTTTTTCACTTTAATACCACAATGTTTCAATTTCACATTTAACCCCTTAACTTGCTATACATTTAAAGTAGAGCACGAGGTAATGACCTACCTCCACACACACGCAAAACCAACCCTAAAACGATATCATCAGAACTTAGAATACGATAAAACAAAACTTTCATTTAAATACCATATTCTTAATAAAATCATTCTTAAAAGTTTTAGATTTGATATGCTTTTAAATAAATACTTCTCATTAGGAAATACGATAAGTTGTGGACATCGATCGTTTATCTAAACCTGACTTTGTGGTGTCTAGGCTAGGCAAGTGAGCTTAGGTAACTTTAAAAGGCCCGTCTCACGATTCGTGAGCGGATCTCTCCTTCCTCACTTGTACTTACCTGGCCACAATTGGCGGTGAAGAGGCGATTTGAGGCTTCTAACGACTTGTCGTTTAGACCATTTGGAAATAAGCTAGTTGGCTTAGGAAAACCCTAGAATCTAAAATACGGAAAATTTACACCTTTGCAAATAAATACCTTTTACTTTATAAAACCGTTTTCTAAAGGATTAGTATTTTACAATCTTTGCAAAGCGCCGCTACAACTCACCTTTGGGGAACTCGTTAGGGATAGTACAGTTTATCGTGCACCCTCGGGCCTAGTAGTGCGAGATTCAGACATCCGCAAGGAGCATTCGGTCTCGAAAGGTTTAAAATACGATATCTTAAGAAAATGAGATTTTTGGAATATAAAATATTTATTAAAATTATTTTTTGTATAAACATATGTATATTTATCATTTAAATATATATATATTTTTTAATATAAATTTTCCATCTTTTCCTAAAAAATTACAAGAATAAATTTTACACTAAAATACCATGAACTTCGAATAAATCAATATTATAAATAAATACTCTTATTTATAAAACTAGGATATTTCGCTAGAAATGTCACAACATAAAATCCACCCTCATTACAACTCTAAAGACGAACAATAATACTTGATGCGTATTTTGAAAAGTATATAAAAGTATTTTTACATAAAACCCTCTCAAGTTTTATAAATTACGCTAAGGACCCTAGCAATTATAAGATTTCGATTCACATTTCTGATTGTCTGACTCAGGTTTGAGTCTGATAAATCTGACTTGATATGATTCAAGTCAATCTATAATCTACAAGATTCCAATTCAATATGAACATATGAATCCATGAATACAATTATCAATTTATACAACTTGACTGAACCGAACTATGGATATATATTCCTTTTACATGATTCTCAGTATTCTATTTACATGACTCTACGGTTACAACCGTTTCCTGATATCATGGTTTCGGTCAGTCAGTCAATCAATCTCACAATCAATATAATTTACAAGATAACAATACAAACAAGACATCGCGGGGTTTAAGGGGTAGATTGGTACGGAAGATGTTAAAAGTGGCACGAGATAGTCAGATTTAAGACACCTAACATGAATCCAATTGCCGTTGTTCCGGGCCGTCTAACGGAGCCTTGTACTCTATATTCCGTTTGCCCTGGTCTCTAGCATATAGAGACCCTTCTCGTATCCACTGGCATTCTTCTGTACCAAGCTACAAACAACAGCGTTAATACAACATTACAACAATACAATACAACATTAAAAGCTACTCTCTCTCTCTCTCCTACTCTTTGTCTATTTCTCCCCTATCTTTGGGACTTACCGAGCGACCTGTTCGCTGACGACATTCTATTTCTTTCTTCTTTGAATGTCGTCAGGTGGTTTGGACTCGGCGGAGATCGAGCCATCTCAAGAAGACTTAGAGCAGTTTGCCGAAGACCCTGCACTTTAGTTCATTGTACACTTTTCCATTCAGTATTTTACATTTCCTGTTATGCCGCTGTTTAGGCATCTTTTTATTTCAGTTGTATTTCCTTCATGTATTGTACAAAGAATGTTAATAAATAAAGGTTGCTATTTTTATTATATCTTGCCTCTTGTGTATTTACTTTTATATTGTTTAGATACGCTTAGCGTATGTACTTCTGAGTATATACGTAGCGGACCTCGTTGCGTCCCCGTACACTGGGAAGCGGGGCGTGACAAATGGTTTTGTTGCCTCTTGGGCTCCATGGTAAGGCAGTCACAAGGTCCATAGTGACGTGCTCCCATTTCCATTCGGGTATCGGAAGCGGTTGCAACAGTCCAGATGTTCTTTGGTGTTCATCCTTTACTTGCTGACATACTAAGCACTTGGATACAAACCGTGCAATCTCTCGCTTCATCCCGTTCCACCAATAGTGCCGCCTCAGATCTCGATACATTTTCGTGTCTCCCGGATGTACAGAAATTCCAAGTTGCAGTCCGCTATTAGTTCTAGCCATCGGTGTTGTCTCATATTCAGTTCTATCTGAGTGAACACATATTTCAAACTCTTGTGATCCGTATACACTTCCATCATTTTCACCTAGTAAGTAATGTCTCCAGATCTTCCATACGAAAACTACTGCGGCTAACCCCAAGTCGGGTGTTGGGTAGTTCCTTTAGTGATCCATCAGCTGCCGTGAGGCATAAGCAACTACCCGACCGTGTTGCATCAGAACGCAGATTAAGCCTTTCCCTGAAGCATTGCTGTGTATCACTAAACCACTTGAATTATATGGCACTGTAAGAATTGGGACCGCGATCAACTTTTGTTTCAGTACCTCAAAAGCCTGAGTACATTCCTCTATCCATCGTATGGCACTTCCTTCCGTGTCAGCTAAATTGGGGGTTAGGTGATTACAAGGTTCAAGGATGGGATAAAGTAATTACTTGTAATAAGGGGAAGAAATTTTGTAAGAAGGATCAATTAATGTATCAAGCGGGCTTTAAAGGTACAATACCCTAGGAAAATTTTGATCGAACCAAAACTTTATTATTCAGAAAATCTTGACAGAGTACAATTGAGAGATAAATATGACCCTAAACTATACATCATTTTTATTTGGCCCTAAGAAAAGAAAATAAGTCGCTTCAGTCGCGATTGTGGAAGTTCAACAAGTAGCGATAAGTTCTCACGCTAAGATGGGGGCGTCCATTCTCATAGTGCCTTTCCTGGATATCTGCTTGAGATTCTTCAGTCTCGAGTTCCTCTTCACTCGAGGTTTCCTCTTTCGACTCCTCCTGAGCTGGAGCTTCGTCTTCGGATTCCTTCCCTATAGGGTTTTCTTCTCCTGGCTCTTCCTCTTCGGCGGGTCCCTTTCTATATCTTCTTTCATAGGGTCTTCCTCAGGATTCTCCACTTCAGGGTCCTTTTCTGGGTCCTCCTCTTCATCGTCAGAATCATTAATCATATTGATCTCTGGAGCTGCGACATCGACTCCCTCGTCCTTGGATTCACTGTCGTCGAAAATAATCTATAGGCCATCGACCTCGTCATCTGAACTCACTAATATACAGTCGAATGAAATGCAGGACCGAGTGTCCTCAGCGAGAAGCGGTGCTGCCCCAGGGTTGGTCATAGCCTGAAAAGTAAAGGTCATGGTCGGATAGGGTAACACGAAGGAAAATAATGACTAATGATGCAGAACACGAGGAAAAGATAAGGTAGATAAGATTCAAAACATGAACTTGAGTGGTGATATACAAGTAGTATATGGAAGTGGAAGCAAGGAAACAAAGTATAATTCAAGGGATACCTAAGTTGAACTGTAATCTTATTCTAAACCTGGCTTTGATACCAACAAAACCATGTCACGCCCCGTTTCCCAAAATACGGAATACAAGGGTGACAAGGCCAGCCATGCTCCTACGATCAAGGAAAAATCCTGCCGTAGTCACATTTCGGCTTCTAGCATTATATGGTAATCAATAAAATACAACACGGATAAAGAGAATGCAATCACTAAAACTAACGGATATAAAGAAAAGTGAGCTCAATGGAAGGAAACAAGAGGGCAACTAACCAGGGATATTAATGGAGAAATATAACTGGTTTACTGGTCTGGATCTTCGCGGTCTTCTCTAGATCAGACGGATCCACCTCTGTAACTGAGCATGCATATTCAGGTCGTCAGGGCGACGCAATAACAATATTATAATAATGATAATAAGGAAAGAAAATAAAGTAGTAACGGTGGAGACAATAAATGCAGGTAATTGATATGTCAATAAACAATGCAATGTATGATCTGTGTCCCTATCGGTCTCTAAGTCACTTTTTGAAATCGAGTTGTGGAAAGGAGTGATCATATTTAACGAGGGTCTCGTACGTATCCGAGACTACGGCCCACTGTTGCCCGGGAAATAACCCTGTCAACCGGACCGCTAGGTCCAAACCTAATATATAAGAGTCGCTGTTTGAATGATCAATCTCTAAATCACTGACCTCGCTAAATAAAACTTCCTTTCCACTTCGATTTCCCCCTTTTTCTCCAGGTCTCACTATCTATGAGTATGGGCCAGTTGTGTACAAGTACGCATCAATAACACTGTTTTATTCACTATTCACTGTATTATCCACTATCACGAATTACTCACTTTTCACTGACGTACTTGACACAACCAAACCGATACTATTCACGTTCGACAATCTATTAAACACTGAAAATTAATAAGGATGCCCACTATTTCTAGAGGTATTGCAGTTAGGTAAAATATGAATCATGCCGCTCAACAATTTGTATGCAAACTAATCATTATGCGTCTCATGAACTTATATAAATCGTATTAAATCATACGTTCAGAATTAAGTAAAAAGATACAAAAGCGGTAATAAGTAAACTCAGTCAGCAGTTCAACGAAATTGGTTTCAATTCAATCGCGTTTCGGGTTCGCAAATTACAGCCGTTTCATTTTAAGTGTCCCCTGCTGGAAGTTCAGTTCCTGAACTGAAAGTCCATTTCGGGACACGGTTTTCACCCTGTTGGGATCAAAATTAGGTGATGCTATAGTTGAACAATATTTAGGATTATTAGTTAGGTTTCCAACGCACCAGATAGATCGATAATATCCATAGTGTACTGGAAGTTATGCATTATATAATATTGGGGTATACGTTCTGTCCCTGCTTGGGACTGCCGTATGTACTGATGGTTTAAAATGTGATTAAAATAGTAAACTATGGTAAAAATGAATGAAATCACTTCCAATAGTTAGCTAACATATTTATCTTCGCTACGGTATAGGGTTACGTATAATACCATTTTCACACAGAGACATAAAAGTATTTCTAATCAAGTGTTGACAAGCAGTGCTGCTCTGGACGGCAGTCTAGAGCCGCACTCCCGGCCAGTTTCCGTCACCTTTTAAAATAGAAACAGATTATAAATTATATGGGGTTCTATTTCGTCGAGTCGGATTCGATATGAGCTCTCAAACACAACATTCCGGTGTGTAACCAATTTACTATGATTTTCACAAAATTCAGGTACGGAAATTTTCAGATTCGACGGATCTAAATGGGGATGACATTTCACGGTGTTAAAGTCCGTATTTTCAAGAAAACCCTTAACACAGCAGTCTTTATCACTAGGGTAAAATGTTATGCTTAATTTTTGTCATTTTAAGAGGTTTTTCAGATTACGGTTTACATCGAACACTTATAATAACGTTTGATTCGCAACCGATATGAATACATTATAGCATGTAACAAGTTTTTTGAACTTGCCTGACGACGTATCGATGACGATATAGAAGGGACGCGGAAACAGCGGTGATCTACGGCTACGGCATAGCACTGTCACGACGCAAGCGTGGCTAGGCACGACATGGCAAACTCGACCTCGGCTCAGGTTCTGTTAGTTATATGTATGCCCTAGAGGCCATTACTGTACATGTGATGTATATTGTAGTGGATGCTTGGACATATATAGAGAGGACTTTCTTGCTCGAGACGGCTCTCCTCGGCCTTCCACCAGACTCTGGCATTGTCAGTGAGCTGGAGTTTGGCTATTCTGACCCACGCCACTTCCGGAACTTGGGCTGTGGCTAGATCATCTTCTATACTCTGAGCCCATTCCTCGGCTTCAAGCAGTTTCTCTTTTCCTGAGAAGTTTTTCGGATGTAACGCTCGAAATTGTTTCACTCTCGGTACTTCTTCTTCAGAGCGAATAAAACTCTGGTGAAGGAGAGCAGTCTGCTCCTGCAAAATCGTGCTTTGAGCCTGCCGACCTTCAAGTGGGCCTTTGATAGCCTCCAGAAGTATTGTATGTTCTGTGAGTGGTGCGGCTACGGTAGGTAAAGATGGTAGAATGGTAAGGATGGGTGGTGGTGGTGTACTTCCATTGTTGGTGCTCGGGTTGTTGGGAGATTCCATCACCTTAGATAGAGCAGAAAGATTATGATAGATTCAACGGAATTTGAATTGCGAGGAATGTAAAGTTGTTGACTCTCATATTTCTTGTTATATATATTGCTTATGATTTCATGCAGAACTGAGACCTGTATGGGCCACTAACAAAACCTGTAAAGCTCTGCTTCCCAATAGACGGAAACGGTGACGTGGCAAGCCCGCAACGTATTTATTTCGAGAAGGTCATTTCCCGGAATAAATACGCTAAGTGTAAAATAAGCAATATAAAATGACAAGAGAATAAACATGATATTCAAAATTCAACAACTTTATTTACATTCAAGTTGATTCATTTACAAATACATGATTTCAACTGAAATAAGATACAAGAAGGAAATGTCTAAACATGTGGTATACATAAACTGAGAAAAGGTAACTGGTCTAGTCTTGAGTCTCGGTCTGATCGTGCTCCTCCTCTGAGCGGTCTACCTCCTCAGTCTCTATGGAATCTAACGAACATTTCAAGAAAACAAAGAAGGGTGGAATGTCCGTCAGCGAACTTTCACTCTGTAAGTCCCAACGAATGAAGTGAAATATAAAGTGTAATGATAAGGAAAAGTGTTTATCATGAAGTATGATGTGTCAGCATGACGTTTAATGTAAATATAGCAAGTTTATTTAGCATGCCGTTCTATTGTAATATATGAACAGATATGGTAATATACGACAAGTAGGTAATCATGACAGCATCGTATGAGATAACAAACAATATAACATGTCCGTGTAGTGTAAGTATGGTGAACATGCAGTGGATATATGTGTTTTAACAGGTCTCTATTTGGTTATACTATTTTAACGTAAGTTCAAGGGTGAATGTCAACCAATCTCAAGAGTGTTCTCGAACCCAAAAGGCTGTAATCCAGGGGTAAGGAACCATGGGCCCGAATCAAGTGTTAGTAACGGGACTTCTGCAGGGTTGTCTAGCATGGCAGCAAGGTTTCGGGAGGCATCGTCCATGCCAATTTCAAAAATTTATCATTCTAGCTAACCCTAACCCTAGAATCGTTACTAGAAAATCCGACGAAACATAATGCAAACAACTTTGCAAAGAAGTGAACAAGGAATACAACCTTTGTAGACCGGTCCTTTACTTCTTTAGCTCCGTGTAGTAGTCCTTTCGCTGCGATCCATGAACTCCCGGACTCTTGAGAGTCTCCACAAGATGTACGGAACAAGCTTGCTAGAAGTCTTCGAGGCCGAAGATGATCTACGTCGAGGAGACACTAACCTAAGCTACATCTTCACTAATTATGGAATTAGTGAAGCAAACACCCTATACTAAATGGCAAGTAGTAGAGGATGATGAAGTAGGAATTTTACTCACTTTAGAAATAATTTTCTCACTCATTTTTCTTATCTCTATTGAAGCTAGAAAGCTTTGAGGAAGAAGAAGAAGAAATCTCTCATGATAATAATCAAGCGGATAATGGCAACCATGGGTGAGTTAAGCATCATATACTTAACCTTTGTAGAGACTTAACCATGGCTAGGATAATGGTTGGGTTTATAAATATCTTAAGCAAAACAAAAATTAGAAGACCAAGTCAATGCATCCACAAGCTTCTACAAGTTTTGAGCCATGACAAATTGCAACTAATTTTTGAATAACTTAAATAAATAAAACCCTTGATTATCTCTAGTATGGTGTAAGTCACACACACACCCAAGTTGCATGTATCATCAAGCATGACACAAAATTTTGTACACTAATATATATCACATATATACACATGCACAAATCAAGTGAGTAAATAAATCTTAAGTGAATGAATATTAGTTAATGCAACTTAAAATATCAAATATATATAATTATACATTAAATCATTAAATCAACATTTGATTTAATAATCCGGCTATATCACATATAACCGACTAATATCAAATGTAACAATTTATCGAATCAACACTTGATCCGATAACCCAGCTATATCACATATAACCGACCTTTGTCACAAATCGTGAGAATAGAATGCGGTATCTCATATCGTATTAATCTCGGTCCCGCACATATCGCATATGTGCTCCTATTCCGTTTCACTTGAGCCAGGAAACCTCTGTGTAGGACTCTTAAGACTTGTCAATACGTCGGCAGTAGGTGATGATCATATCAAACACCTACAAACCGCAAGCGGTTTGATAAACGTAACGGCCACCCGGATATTGAGCGATCAGAAGATCAACAAGTAAGCCTGCTCACACTCCTGCGAATCCAATCAGTAACACTACCGTACAGTCCGGTCTCTTCGTCTGGTATGTCGCATATATCGTCTAGGGGTGGTAAACGTCAGACCCCAGTAACTCGCTAAGTCGTGCCGATGTGAGGATTATAACGGGTCGAGAAACTACTGATAACACTTAACAGTATATCTCTGAATCATCCCTGGCCAGGGACTTCCTGTTATAGCCAATCGAGCACAGCGCAACATTAACTCCCAATACCGGGAGAGACGAAACCCTTCCTATCGCGCATTGCCTCCATGTGATTCGGGACTGTACCCAAAAGCCACCGTTTTGCACGTTCTCTTGAACGTGGTAAGGTGGAAATCAAAGCACAGTGGGAATCACACAAGACTCTATGACGATCTCGGGTCTACAGACTAACATGTACCAGTGTCACCAGAGAACTGCCATCTGACGTGAGGTATAATACCATATGGGAGTTCTCGGCAAGTCCGTCCAGTGTATCCAGTCTCTACTGAGCACCCGTATACTAACTCTGATGTCAAACACCAATGGATATGGGATCATCCATCGCCCATCTACATGGGTCGAGAAGCTATACGCTTGTCTACTCTGGTATATCGACGCCCTGTCTCGATACACCCATGATTAGGAATATTTGAAGGATGTACTTACCGACTACTCTGTCCCCACTAGTATGATCTGCATCATAATCCTGGTAGTCAAGTACTCATCCTAAGGGCTTTATGAACTTGTAATAGAGAGACAATAAGTGTACATGTTAAGATAAAGATCAACCAGATAGCATACTATCATGTCGAGCAAGAAAGTCCTCCCTATATATGTCCAAACATCCACTACAATATACATCGTATGTACAGTAATGGCCTCTAAGGCATACATATAACTAACAATCTCTCACTTGCACTAGGGCCATCTGTTGTAGTATCCAATACCCAACAATCAGCAGTGTTGTAGCATCTCATACACAACCATCCCATAAAAGTCTTTTTTGGAAAAAGGCCTTTGTGAGTGGATCCGCCGTGTTGTCCTCAAAGTCTCCTCTCCTAACCTCGATCTCCCTGGAGATCAACCATCTCCATGATCAGGTGATACTGCCTTAGAATATATCTGCATCACTGATGGGACGGGGGTTCCTAGGCCAAAGCCACAACTCCATTGTCACACAATGGTAGGAACGAAGTTCATCTCATGAACTTATATACACCCAGACTCCCTCTTTGGTAGTATCATTGGTAGCGATGTATCCAGCCTTTATCGTCTAGTTTGTCACGGTATATAGCTTGGAACACTTCCAACATATCGTCCCTCCACTGAGGGTAAAGACAATGCTTGTGACTGACATTCAGTCGTCCTTACCACCTTGGAAGCTCTCCAGTGATTCTCCCCAGGATCGATTGATACCATCTCACTACACCTAGTGAGAATCCTAACATCCACTTAGATCTATCTCATAGATCCAAAACCCAGGATTTAGGAGGTATCACCATGATCCTATATGGAGAATCCTTGTGATAAGAGGAGATTGACCGAGTGTAGCATAGAAAACACCTTCCCTATCAAGAGTATGTCATCCACGTACAATACGAGGAAGACCACAATACTCTCTACCACCCTTTTGTACATACAAGGTTCATCTACCATTTTGATGAAGTCAAACACTTTGACTACCATATCAAAACAGATGTTCCAACTCCGCGATACCTGCTTTAACCTGTAAAGCAACTTGCACACGTTTCCGCTGCTCCCACTATCTACGAAGCTCTCTGGCCGTGTACTTATAGACGCTCTCTTCTAAATCACTATTTAGAAAAGCAGTCATGACACCCAACCGCCATATATCGTAGTCATGGTATGTAGAAATGGCAAGTAGGATTTGGATGGACTTAAGCAAAGGCACTAGAAAAGGTTTCATCATAATCCATACCTGGTCGATGACGAAAACCTTTTACAACAAGTCTAGCTTTGAAAGTCTTAACTTTTCCATCTACACCAAGTAATCTTCTCATGATGCAATCCTCGCTCCTGCTGTCATTGAGAAAACCGAAGTATCTCTCAGGCAGATGAGGAACCCTACTAGATCGGCGGAGATGCCGATGTTCGTCAGGAACTATTGAATCCTCTGGTTCTACCAAATTGTCAGCTGTAGTTTGTATAGCTGGAACTCCTTCCAGTTCTACCTCATGATCACTAATTTCTTCACAAGAAATTCCTTTTCTAAAAAGGTGGCATGCTGAGAAACAAAACACCTTTTTCTCCTCAGTATGGTAGAAGATATTCCCTCGCAAATGCTTGGGATATCCAACAAACTTCCACAGAACTGACCTTGCCTCGAGCTTGTCTGGATTTTGCTTTTGAAATAGGCCGGACAACCCCAAATCTTAACTTACTTAAGACATGGGCTCTTCCCATTCCATATCTCATATGGAGTGGTAGGCACATGATTTGGTTGGAAACCTATTCAATAGGTATACAGCTTCTCAAGTGCATAACCCCTAAAAGAAATAGGCAACTCAGTACTACTCATCATAGAGCGCACCGTATCTAATAGGGTGCGATTGCTCCACCCCGATACACCGTTGTGCTGTGGTGTATATGGAGGAGTAAGGCTGAGAGAGAATCTCATTCTCCTTTAGAATAATCCAGGAATTTCGTGCTGAAGTATTCTCCTCCCTGATCACATCAAAGGACATAATACTTATACATGTTTTGGTTCTTTACTTCTGACTTATATTCTTTGAATTTCTCAAAAGCTTGAGACTTATGTTTCAACAGGAACATATGTCCGAATCTTGAGAGATCATCAGTGAATGTAATGAAGTATAAAGAATCAATCCTGACATGTGTAGACAGGAGACTTACATACATCATCATGTATCAATCCCAAGAGTTCACTAACTCTTTCTCTGTTTCCAATAAACGGAGCTATGGTCATCTTATCTTTGTGACATGACTGGCAAGTTTCACAAGATGTAAATTCAAACTGATTTAAATATGCATCTAAATGTAACTTAGCTAGTTGTGTCGCATTGATATGACCTAGTCTACAATGCCTTAAGAAGGATTCGTTCATTTCTGAAC
The DNA here is from genome assembly GCA_030015575.1 of Agapanthus africanus. Lineage (NCBI taxonomy): Eukaryota > Viridiplantae > Streptophyta > Magnoliopsida > Asparagales > Amaryllidaceae > Agapanthus > Agapanthus africanus. The sequence goes on along the minus strand of JASDDO010000016.1, from coordinate 20,416,489 downwards.
TCTTCCTCTTGTTTGTGTTCTGTACGTTAAGAACTGTAGTTTGATTCAGAACGTATATGCCATTAGATAACGTGCCTAATCCGATCAACTCTTGATATAAGAAATGTTCAGAACATTATCCAGCAATACAAAATTATATCCTTCTTTACATAATAAAGAGAATAATATGATGTTGTATATCAGGTTCGGTATCTAAAAACATTCGTTCAGAATCAATGTATTTGGTAATACAGGGTGATAACTGCCAACAAGCTTGGCTGCAACACTTACACCATTTCCAACTCTTGAAACTTATCACTTATTCTCAGTTCTCTACCTATCTGTAGCCCATGTAACAGATTACATATGTGGGATCCTGATCCGGTATCCATACCCAGGACGTAGAGGATACTGAAAAACAGTTCTCGGTAATGAACACACTCGAAGAAGATGCATCATCATGTACTTTCTTCGTTTGGGCGGCACGGGAATTCTGGTAATCCCCTATATCCTGCTCGGTCTTATAACAATTATAAGTTGGAGTGGGACCAACGTTCCCCAGCTCAGTATAACAAGCGGGTTCGGTCAATACTTCCATATTATTATCTTGATTAAGACGTGACATGGTCGCTGCCTGGAGAGAGAGAGAGAAGAAATCACTCTGCGTATGCTCTTGCAAGATTAGATTGGTTATTATTTTATCTAATCAGGACGGCTCCCACTGTTTTATCAAATCTTCCTTCAAATCCTAAAAGGAAAGACTAGCCGGGATTAATTACACTCTACAAGTTTGCTAATCTTTCAGCCAGGCCAGTGTCGGTACTTTGAGGGAGGTTCCCCGTACTTTCGCACGGACCTAATTAAAATAAATCTCGTTTTCCTAGGGGCTTAACCCCGTTGACACCATTCTAGACACCTACTTGATCGGCTAATTGTAATGTGTAAAACTCTCGCAGGAGTAACAATTACTTGCAGTGGGTATCGGGATCCAACTATCTTATAGAAGGTATGCAATCTCATTGCAAATTTCAACACTTAAAATTCCTGTTAATATTTTACCCCTAGCGTCCTATGACCTTGACGGAGGTCAACAAACCATAGGCTGCTAGTCAAATTCTACCCGTACATTTCATGATTGAATTAAACCTACCCGCACGACCCTTGATGGAGGTCAACAAGGCCGCACGACTACCCTAATTCAATCGCATCATATGCAGCAGATAAGCACTAGTTAGCTACCGCACACTATACCTTGATGCTGGCCAACAAGCGTAGCATGAATACTAAGTAGTACTTATCTGAAATGACGGAGGGCTACGACAGGTTTTTTTAGAAAACCCTTTGCGTAATGAACTTGACATCGTCGTAGAATCGAGTGATTTTGAAAAGGAGTGTTTTTGAGGTTTTTACTAGTTTTGCTAAAGAGGTCACTCCCGGTGAAGGGATCTCGGCTCTTTTCTTATCGAATAAGGTGTAGGATATTTCACAAATACCACTATGCAAAGCAGAAACTATAGAAACAATCAAAAGACAAACTGAGTAGGTTGTAGCATCTGCCAGTTTCGCTAAAGAGGTCACTCCCGGTGAAGGGATCTCGGCTCTTTCCTTGTCGAATAAGGTGCTGGATATTCTACAAGGAATACCGCTATGCAAAGCAAGAACTAGAGCTATCTATTTTTAAACAAGTTTCTACAATATCTTTTAGGTTTCTTTTATTTCATTAATCTCATTAATGAAGTCCCATCATAATATGCTTTCTAAGTATCACATATGAAACGAAAGCAGCAATATTAATTATATCTCATATATATAATATAGGCATTCGTCTGAACATATCACAGTGATCACATCACAGAGCAGCAGAAGATAACATATGAAATATTGGATATACTGGGATTTCCGTGTTTTATATCAAGCCAGTAGAAAACACGGATTCCATGGTCGCGATGAATAGCCAAACCCACATCCCTAGACCCCTACGAGAGAGACAAGTAACCATACCAATTCTAGGGTTAGAAGACCCGGTCTTGACTCTTCGAGATAGCCTCCCACTGTACCTTAGAACCCGGTTACTTGTGCTCTTCTCCTTGGGTCTATGCTAATGCAGAAAAGTAAATAATATACATCAACGGTGACATCTTCCCCAACCCGGAAGTGCTCCAATAAAAGAATATTACATACAAGTTTTTATATGAATGAAAATGAAAAACTCTCATCTCACATAAAACCCCGGCTATTCAAACACGACGATCCAATATAACATATCACAGCCAGACATAACATCACATGTCATCAACGTAAGTAAATATGCGTATCCCAATTGTTGTTGACGTATAGCAACAAAACCGGCGATACACCACATATTACACTTACGGTCGCAGAAAAGAAAGTGAAAACTACAAAAATTAGAATCCGCAACCACCTTAGACATCATAAACCCGAAATATCTCATATTGCGGATTTCATGCCTAACCAAATGAATTCCTTAGACATCGCATGCCTAACAATTATAAACCCCGCATTTTAGTCTCGATATTGAAAACACTTTCCAATAACAAGTCGGGTAATTCAACAAGATTCCCGATAACCTGATCGAATGCTCGTCGGAAACTTTAGCAGACGGCCCCACCCTCCGATGCCGTCGACGAAGTGCACTAAGGCGGAACACCGCGGCCGCGAGAACCCGAACGGATGCTTTTGGCGACGGGGTTCTCCTACAGTCACTTGGTCGGGGCTATGAGGCGCGGCTATCAAGAAAGGTTACCCGACGAGTATTCGCGTACGCTACGTGATTGCGACGGACTTTTGATCACATCAAAATCCCGTGGCAACTGATCAAACGAGATTAAATTGCTAGATTTATAAAATTCAAATTAGTGTGGATTCCAAGTATTGTATCCCATCACATGATACCCGGACGACGTTTAACTTTTCGATCGATTCATCAAAGTCCCACAATTCCCTGAGAGCTCAACACTTGAGCACGGTTTAATAATACCCAGAACATACCACAGTACCTATGCACTAACCGTAGAAGGGCAGACCCAAGCCTCATTAATGGCACCGCGGAACTGCCGCAAACCCTAAGGTTCGAAAGCGGTTCCATGGTCATTATGTCGAGTTAGGGTTTCATTCTTCTAGAGGGTTCACAGAACTACTTGCATGATTTTCCGAATACGTTAAATTTGGAAAAATAGGTTTTTGATAATCGTTCGTGTTTTTCGACTTCTCCTAGACAACATGTGAATACTCGAAACAATGTTAAAACTACGAATACGAAACACTCTGAATTGCTTATGCAGAAAAATAACATCACATGCAATTTTAGCAAAAACAAACAACACCTGAAACCCCAAAACCCAGATACTGGAACACCCTGAAAATTTGAAGCCCAAATTCCAATTTTGACCCGGTGTGCTCGGTTTTAGCCATGATGTGGCCGGCCATATTCACTCCAAAGTGCTTCAAATTTTCATGGTGTTCATGTTATATCACATATAACATTCTGCAATTGTTTAAAAAAAATTTGGAGCACATTTTAAATTCGACAGAAGCTAGTTTAAAAGGTTTCAAGTTTCAGATTCATTTCGGTTTCGTAATCTAATAAACATAGTCTAATTTTCTAGCATGGCTCTGATACCACTGCAGGATTGTCTAGCACGGCAGCAAGGTTTCGAGAGGCATCGTCCATTCCAATTTCAAAAATTTGTCGTTCTAGCTAACCCTAGAATCGTTACTAGAAAATCCGACGAAACATAATGCAAACAACTTTTCAAAGAAGTGAACAAGGAATACAACCTTTGTAAACCGGTCCTTCACTTCTTTAGCTCCGTGTAGTAGTCTCTTCGCTGCGATCCACGAACTCCCGGACTCTTGAGAGGCTCCACAAGATGTAAAAACAAACTTGCTAGAAGTCTTCGAGACCGAAGATGATCTACGTCGAGAAGACACTAACCTAAACCACCTCTTCACTAATTGTGGAATTAGTGAAGCAAACACCCTGTACTAAATTGAAAGTGGTAGATGATGATGAAGTAGGAATTTTACTCACTTTAGAAATAATTTTCTCACTCATTTTTCTTATCTCCATTGAAGCTAGAAAGCTTTGAGGAAGAAGAAGAAGAAATCTCTCATGATTATAATCAAGTAGATAATGGAAACCATGGGTGAGTTAAGCATCATATACTTAACCTTTGTAGAGACTTAACCATGGATAAGATAATGGTTGGATTTATAAATATCTTAAGCAAAACAAAAATTAGAAGACTAAGTCAATACATCCACAAGCTTCTACAAGTTTTGAGCCATGACAAATTGCAACTAATTTTTGAATAACTTTAAATAAATAAAACCCTAGATTATCTCTAGTATGGTGTAAGTCACACACTCGCACACCCAAGTTTCATGTATCATTAAGCATGACACAAAACTTTGTACACTAATATATATCACATATATACACATGCACAAATCAAGTGAGTAAATAAATCTTAAGTGAATGAATATTAGTTAATGCAACTTAATATATCAAATATATATAATTATACATTAAATCATTAAATCAACATTTGATTTAATAATCCGGCTATATCACATATAACCGACTAATATCAAATGTAACAACTTATCGAATCAACACTTGATCCGATAACCCGGTTATATCACATATAACCGACCTTTGTCACAAATCGCGAGAATAGAATGCGGTATCTCATATCATATTAGTCTTGGTCCCGCACATATCATATATGCGCTCCTACTCCGTTTCACTTGAGCCAGGAAACCTCTATGTAGGACTCTAAAGACTCGTCAATACGCCGGAAGTAGGTGATGATCATATCAAACACCTACAAGCCGCAAGCGGTCTGCTAAACGTAACGGCCACCCGGGTATTGAGCGATCAGAAGATCAACAAGAAAGCCTGCTCACACTCCTGCGAATCCAATCAGTAACACTACCGTAAGTCCGGTCTCTTCGTCTGGTATGTCGCATATCTCGTTTAGGGGTGGTAAACGTCAGACCCTGCAACTCGATAAGTCATGCCGATGTGAGAATCATAACGGGTCGAGAAACTACTGATAATACTTACTAGTATATGTCTGAATCAGCCCTTGCCAGGGACTTCCTGTTATAGCCAATCGAGCACAGCGCAACATCAACTCCCAATACCGGGAGAGACGAAACCCCTCCTATCGCTCATTGCCTCCATGTGATTCGGGACTGTACCCAAAAGCCACCGTTTTGCACATTCTCTTGAACGTGGTAAGGTGGAAATCAAAGCACAGTGGGAATCACACAAGACTCTATGACGATCTCGGGTCTACAGACTAACATGTACCAGTGTCACCAGAGAACTGCCATCTGACGTGAGGTATAATACCATCTAGGAGTTCTCGGCGAGTCCGTCCAGTGTACCCAGTCTCCACTGAGCACCCGTATACTATCTTTGATGTCAAACACCAATAGATATGGGATCATCCATCGTCCATCTACATGGGTTGAGAAGCTATACGCTAGTCTACTCTGGTATATCGATACCCTGTCTTGATACACCTACGACTAGGAACATTTGAAGGATGTACTTACCTACCACTCTGTCCCCACTAGTATGATCTGCATCATAATCCTAGTAGTCAAGTACTCATCCTAAGGGCTTTATCAACATGTAATAGAGAGACAATAAGTGTATATGTTAAGATAAAGATCAACCAGTTAGCATACTATCATGTCGAGCAAGAAAGTCCTCCCTATATATGTCCAAGCATCCACTACAATATATATCGTATGTATAGTAATGACCTCTAGGGCATACATATAACTAAGAACTTCAACCTAGTGTTAAAGTATTCCAAACTCAACAGGCTGTAATCCTGGAGTAAGGAAACACGGGCCCTCATGATAGTTTGCTTGTGTTAGTAGACATGGATTCATGATCTAGTGAGACTCATGAGATTTCATTGGATTCACGCATGAACTACCGCGGCACCCCGTGTAGGCTAAGTTGCAACTATAATTACCAGCCTTGCTCGAATCCAAGAATACATTAAGTTTGAAAGATTGAGTTCATGTATGTATCAAGTATTCATGTATTCATGTCAAGTTGTATTCATGGTTCAAGTCAAGTCAATTCATGTTTGCATATTGATATTGTTCTGGTATTCAGGTTCAGATCCAAGTATACATGTTAGAGTTTGGATTCATGTTGAATTTGGTTCACGTTTGAATTGGATTCTGATATGAGTTAGACTCAGATTGATTTAGACTCAGACTTGAGTCAGACACTTTAAACTGATTTGGATCCTGAATTAGGTTCTGGAGTTATCGGTAATTGCTGCACATGGACGACAGGATTTGTGTCTTTTTCCAAGACAATTACCATTGATAACTCCGTTAAGTTTTTCTACCTTAAATAGGCAAGCACTCACTTTCTCCGGCTCCCTGAGGCTCAAGAGAATTGATCCCGCTTAAACCTATATTTATTAAAGTTCTTAAATGTAATTTTATTTAACTCGAGTGGGTTTTATGAAAAATATTTTATATACTTTCAAAATAAACTCGAGTATTTATTTATATTATTTAGAGTTTCCATAATTGTGAATTTTAAGAATGTGAAGTATTTTAGTGATAATAATTTAGCTTGGATAGTTCATGTTATTTTAGTGTAAAACTTGTCTTTTGGATAACTTGAGGGTATTTTGGTGAAAATTTTCATTCTTTTATTTTCTAGAAAACATGGAATTTTATTATACCTTGAAAATATGTGGTTTGATAATATGTATATAATTATTAAAAAATAATTTTATTATTAAGTAGAAAATCTCGTTTTTATTAAAAATCGTATTAAAAATCTTTCGAGACCGAATGCTCCATGGGGAGGTCTGCATCTCGCTCTACTAACCTTAGGATGTATGATAATCCGCACTATCCAATAACGGGTTCCCCAAAATGGGTTGTAGAGGTATAATCGCAAAGAGTTTTGATAATACAATTCTAAAGAAAACCGGGTTTTTATAGTTCAAGGTATTTTAATGAAATATTGTACTTGCCGCAAAGATATGTTCAAAGAGCATCGTGCTATATAAACATGTGTGTATGTGAGGGGTAGGTCAAAACCCCGTGAAGTTTTCTAGAGGTATGATTAAGCAAAGTAATAAAATACGACGTATATAAAGTTCATAGTATTTTACTGTAAAAGTTAGATTAAAGTTATCTAGCATGATATTTTAAAGCGAAAATTATTTCTAAACATTAGTTTTATGGTTATAAGCATAGGGTAAGAATATGGATGGGCAATGGTTAAGAAAAAGTGTGATTTCAAGGTTTTAGAATCAAAAGTCGGTGTTAACTCCGCTTACCGACATATTTTGAAAAAAGAGATAAAGAGAATAAGGATGGGAAGGGACTTACCGTTGGATTTTGTTAAGAAGAGAGAAAGGAAGAGATTGAGGTCATCGCGGCGTCGCGGGATCGCCGGAATTCGCTTCGATCCTTACCGGAAGTTGATAGCTTGCTAACTCCACTTCTACCCTACTTGTACTTGAGAAATTTTGAGAGTTTTGGCTAGGGATTTCACAATGAAAATGGGTTAGGGCATGGGGTAGTATTTATAGTGTGAAATTAGGGTTTTGGAATTGAAAGAATGAATTAAAATGCATTTAAAATTGGATTTAAAGATGAAGTTGAAGTCTCTGTTTAAATTCAGAGAAATCAAACGGTGCATGGGTAATGGCGGTAGGCCAAGGGTTTTGTGTGCAAGGCACGGGGACTATTGGCTACGGGGGGCCCGTCCAGCCGACCCACCGTAGCCATCTCGCTGGCCAAGTTGTGGAGGGAGCCCGTCGGATTGAAGCCACGTGTCCTATTCTGTATTTATATTATTTTGCACATGTTTGTTTTCTCTGACTTTCCATTTTTATGTGCAGTGCACGTGTAAATTTTTGGGCTTTCAAAATGTTTAAAAGAAAGTTCAGAAAAAAATAATATGTGTCTGAGGGGATTCGAACACAGGGGCTATGCCACAGCAGTGTAGAGGCTTTACCAGTGAGCTACAAGTTGTTTCTTGCCTTTCTTAAAAAAATTTAATTTATAATTTGTACTCAGGCTAAGGAACTCCTTTTTGTACTTTAAAAAGAAAAAAAATTTGTACAAAAAATTTAGAGTCGTTACAGAAAACATCGAATTTTATTATATCTTGAAAATATGTGGTTTAATAATATTTATATAATTATTAAAAATTAATTTTATTATTAAATAGAAAATATCGTTTTTCTAAAAAAATCGTATTAAAAATATTTCGAGACCGAATGCTCCGTGAGGAGATCTGCATCTCGCTCTACTAGTCCTAGGATGTGCGATAATCCGCACCATCCAATAGTAGGTTCCCCAAATAGGTTGTAGAGGCATATTTGTAAAGAGTTTTGATAATACAATTCAAAACAAAACCGGGTTTTTATAGTACATGGTATTTTGATGAAATATTTTAATTGTAACCAAGAATGGTATTTAAAGTTATGTTTGTGATCGTGCTATGGAAATCATGTGTGTTTGTGAGGGGTAGATCATTACCCCGTGAGGTTTTCTAAATGTATGATTAAGCAAAACAATTAAATATGGTAGATACAAATTTAATGGTATTTTAATGTAAAAGTTGATTTAAAGTTATGTTTCATGATATTTTTGAGTGAAAGTTGTTCTAAACATTAGTTATATGATTACAAATATAGGGTAAGAATTTGAATGAAAGATATAAAAGAAATAGTGAAATTTTTAGGTTTAGAATAAAAGGTCGGTGCTAACTCCACTTACCGACATGTTTTGAAACAAAGAACTTTTTAAGAAGAAAGAGAAGAATAGGGAGGGACGTACAAGCTAGATGGATGAAGAGGAGGTAGAAGGAGAGGGGATAGTCGCCGTGGCATCGCGGGGTCGCCGGAATTGCCTCAATTCCTCACCGGAAGTTGATATTTGGTTAACTTCACTTCTACTCTTCTTGTACTTAAGAAAATGTGATGGTTTTGGCTAGAATTTTCAGAATGAGGAAGGGATAGGGTATGGGGTTGTATTTTTAGGGTATGGGATTGTATTTATAGTGTGGAATTAGGGTTTTGGAATTGAAAGAATGAATTAAAATGCATTTAAATTTGATTTTAATGTGAAATTGAAGTCTCTGTTTGATTTCAGAGTAATCAAACAGTGCAGGATGATGAGGGTAGGCCAAGGGTTTTGTGTACAAAGCCCGGAGACTTTTACCCACGAGGGGGCCCGTCTAGCCATATCAAGAATCTCGCTGGTCCAATGAAGGGTTGGGGCCGGTGGATTTTCGCCACGTGTCCATGTCGCTGTTAATTCTATTGTGCACATGTTTGTTTTCCCTGACTTTTCATTTTTGTGTGCATTGCACGTGTAAACTTTTGGGCTTCCAAATAGTTTAAAAGAAAAATCAGAAAAAATATAATGTGTCTGAGGGGATTCGAACACATGGGCTACGTTACAGCAGTACAAGGCTTTACCAATGAGCTACAAATTATTTCTTGCTGTTCTTAAACAAAATTAACTTTTAAAGTGTACTCAGGCTTACAAACTCCATTTTGTACATTAACTTAAAAAAATTCGTACAGTAAAATCAGAGTCGTTACAACATGCAAAGTATGTAACTATCATCTCAGGTAGCGTCGCACGTGAAGTTCACATGGGCGCCAATGTGCAAAGTATAGGAGCGCCCGTTCCCCTAATATTTAAATATAATAAAGAGCCAAGCTCTGTTAAAATTTTGTTGAGGCAGCGCCTCACGTGCCCCTCACGAGGACGCCGGCGTTAATCTTATAAGATTAAATCCTATGGTGGCATCGCACGTGCTCCTCACGTGGGAACCAATGTGCAAAGCACATGAGCTCCTATCATAAATAAGAATTAAATTCTTACGTAGCGCCCACGTGCACAACACGTGAGCGCCGACGCCCAAATTAAAAGCAAGCAGAATTAAATTCTACATAGGGATATTTCCCTAAAAACTGGGATATTCTCTGTTAAACAGAGCCGTTGGATCAAAGATCTAATGGTGATAATAAATCATCAACTGATAAATTCTATTTAGGAAATATTTTCCTTCTAATATGGAAAGATCTTCTCTAATAGAGAATCTAGGATTTAAAATCCAATTGTGATAAAAATATCACCAATTAAACCATCCGATAGAATTAAATTTTATGTGAGAAATATTTTCCTGATCTTCCTAAAATAAGAGAGATTTTCTCTTTTAAACAGAATTAAATTCTATGGTTAGGAAAATATTTCATAATCTTGTTAAACTAACAAGATATTCATATGATAGAATAAAATTCTATCTTAGGAAAATATTTCCTAATCTTGATAAACAAATAAGAAGGATCTTCTTTATTAGATAGAATAAAATTCTATATTAGGAAAATATATTCCTAATCTTATGATAAAATAAAATTCTAATTTTGTTAAATTAACAAGATATTCATATGATAGAATAAAATTTTATCTTAGGAAAATATTTCCTAATCTTGTTAAACAAACAAGAAATTTTCTATGTTAAACAGAGAGCTTTTAGATTAAAAATCCAACGGTGAATAAAAATCACTAATTGATCTAAAAGATCATTGTTGATTGATTATGGAATCAATCATGATCTCTCATTGAGAGATTTTCTCAAAAAATTGATTTTTCTCTTCTCCTATAAATAGAAACAAAGAGATCAATCAAAAAAAGTAGGGATGAAAAAAAAGAGAAAAAACCTCTCATAAACTTCTGAAAAATACAGAGAGCTTTCAAAAACAATAGAGAATTCAATCCTCAGAGAAGAAGACTTCCCTTTTAAAAGAAATGTAGGTAAAAGAAATTCAGAGATCAAAATATCTCTTTTTACCTATTTTAAAGGTTTAACCCTTCTCAAAGAACTTAGTTCTTCCTCTGGATCAGAGATCCACAAGACAAATCACCCACAAGTTGAGAATTTAATTCTCATCGCGATGATCTTATTCTTGAGAATCAAAAATTCAGAAAGAATTACGTCCAAAAGAAAAATAAAAGAAAAAAAAGCTATAAAAGAACTTAATTTTTAAATAAAAACCTGATCCCAAATCTTCAAAAACGAAGATCTTGGTGATCATTAATGGTCAAAATGCCATTAACAGAGATTTAATCTCTAAAAAAGAAGAAAAGACTAGCGCCTCACGTGGGCGCCCCCTTTTAACAGCGCCTTGCGCCTCACGTGAAAGACACGCGGGCGCCCAAAACAGAAAGCCAGCGCCTCACGTAAAACACACGTGGACGCTGAATAAAAGTGCTCAACACTCCTTATGCAGCCGAAGACAACTAAGTTCTCAGCACTGATTGGGCAGCGCCCAGTGCCGCGCGTGCTCCTTATATGGGCACCATACAAAAAGTGCTGAGCACTTCATATAAAGCCAAAACGGTTGAGTGCTTAGCACCGATTGGGCAGCGCCCGGCGCCGCACGTGCACCTCACGTGGATGCCATATAAAAAGTGCTTAGCACTTCACATTTAGTCAAAATGACTAAAAGTGTTCAATATTTATTGGAAATCGCCCATGACTGAATGCTTCACATGACATATATGTGAGTATCAGAGCTCAAATAAGTGCTTATCACTTTTGAATGAAAAAGAAAAAGAATAAGTAGACTAAGCCCAAATTGGTTAAGTCTTTGAAGTTTTTTTACAGATGAGCCCAAATGCTCTTTTGCTAGATCTTAAGTAAAAATGATCCTAAAAACATTGTTAAACTGATCTTAGTCTCAAACATGACTAATGATCTCTCATTGATGATATCCAAAATGATATTCATCTCGTATCTCCTAAAGTAATCTTAGTCTCAAATATCACCGATGATTCTTAGGACCACCATAAACCCTTTCCCCCAAATACGGGATTTGGTTTAAGGGTACATCTTTCCACACCTCTGTTATATGTCGTTGTAATTCCTTAACGTCTTCAGAGAGGTGGCGGGTCTCGACAACCGACAACTCTTTTCGTCATACATTGATGCACTTCCAAATTGACATGCACACCTTAAATACTCACCTCAAACATGGCGGTAATGGATCGAAATGTCCTTAAACCAACATTCGTCTCCAAAATGGGAATGTTGGATCAAAATGTTCCTAAACTAAAATTTCGCCTCAAACACGGTGATAATGGACCGTGATGTCCTTAAACTAAAATAATTGGGCCCAAATGCTCATATGGTCTAAGTCGATCTTAATCTTAAACCAGATTAACGGTTCTTAAATAAACCCAAGCCCAAATCTAAAATATACGGATTTGGACTAATCCGCACCCTACGGGTGACGACACAAACTAGTCTCCGTATACAATCCACGGGCAACCTAAACAAACAAAAAAACACACGACACGAAGTGAACTGCCGGAGCAGGAGAAAGTGGTTATCGCAATGCGGTAACGTAATTAAATGCAGGGGCTTGCGCCTGCAGGGAAGAGCGTCCCCATAATCAAAATCCCCTCATAAAATAAGGAAGGATCTGATAAAGTCTGCTACAACGGCCGCGTCTGTCCAAACCTATGATATATGGTGCCATAAATCAACTTGGTATCTTCGGAGAGGTGGACGAATAAATCCAAATAGAATCTGCCCCCAGATTCAGGCAAGACGATCCATCCCGATTTGTCTCTGTTTCCAGCGGTGAACAGATTCTGGCACGTCCGGTGGGACCTTTTCCTCTTTTCACTCTACACTTCATATGTTGTGTTTCGTGAATGAAATCGCAGTTCACAATGGTTGCTCTTGGATTCGAGGTACTAAAATTTGGTGTCTTGCTCCTGTGCAGAAGAAGAGAAATCGATGGCTTCCCAATGCACTTCTTGCAACAGCAACACTCGCTTCACCCCAACTGGAGGAGTGACATACGGGCCAAGCGCGGCCTCTATTTTCTCAATACCGGTAGGGCAAGTTACGCAAGCCACTATTGGATTGTTCTTTAGGACTATGCTCCTACCAGTGAGTTTCGGTGTCTCGGTGCTGCAAGAGGAAGCTCCCAAGAGGTCGGTCTTCGATCGACTGACGACCACAACGGCTCCTCTCAACGGGCCATCCAAAGCCGACGTTTCAGTCTTCAATAGGATGGGCAAGAACCCAAACGGTCCTGCAAAGAGGCTCGTGACACCTGAATGGGCTACCCCAAAACGGATAGCCTTCCCAACTCCTGCTACGGACGAAGTCGTCAAAGGTGCTTCCCCTACCAGAAAGCCGGTCTTTGTAAGATTGGCCGGCCCTTCTCAAACCCTGCTAAGGACGTCAGTCTTCAATAGGTTGACGCCAACAGCAGCCCCTCAGCAAAGCCGGGGGCACGAAGAAGTCGCTTCCAAAACTGAGGTGGTTCCGTCTACAAGACACGCTTGACGTCGTCACTGGCGCCGAGTGAGAAAAGCTGGGGGCAATTCTCCCTTTGGAATTACCCCACCAGATCCAATGGTGGAAATTGACGCTGCTGTTCCAACCGGGAACAGTTTTGAGCTGCTAAGGAGGGTACACAAAAAATCTCCAACGGCGGTGCTAAAGAAATCCCCCTCCCACCTGCAGAAACCACAGTGCAGGCAAAGACGGAGCGCCCCCATCAACGGCTCTCCTCCCAAATTCACAGGGTCTGGTGGAAAGTCCAGGACTCTGTGATCAACAAAGATTACTCTTGTCGACCAAAGAAATCGAAGGCCCGGCAAGAGAAACACCACCCCTCCGTCATACAGTAAGGGACTTCTTCTACACATGTGCATGTTACAACGGCTCTTTCAACTTCGACCTCCTACAAAAGGATGAGGCCAAAGAAAATCCCACTGCCGGTGGAAAATCCTAAAGGTAATTGACCCAAATGCCCCAAGTTTGGGGGCATGATCGTGCATACGGTCTACATGGCTTCCGGGAAAGAAGAAATCCGTGCTTCCATAAGTCATCGACCGCAAACTAGGTCGCTGACAAAAGCTCAGAAGCAACAACAAAAGCTCCAGGAAATACTGACCAAAATGGCAGCACTTACCGGGCAGAAAGCCCGGACACAACAGCCGAACAGTGCCAGGAGTAGAAGACCGATACAGAGTTCCTGCGAAAGGTGCTTGAAAGAAAGGACAAGAAAGCTGCTGAGCAGGCTGCTAACATAAAGTAGATGGCTCTCTTGTTCCAGGATATGGTTGGAATGATGATCTAGCCAGAACCCCCAGCCGAGGATCCGTCGATAATCATCGAAGATGACAGAGGGGAAACATCAAACCCTTTTCTGGCTTTATCGGCAGCCAAAGAGGAAACAATCTCCAAGGCTTCTCTTGATAATTATATCGCTCAACAAATACGAGCTCATCAAGCTAATGAAGCCGCAGGCCAAATCGTCAGAATTGGGCGACCGTATCCAGGATGGTATGACCAAATTAAATACCCGCCGGTGTTTCCCTCAATAAAAGAGCAAAGCTCTGCTCAAAATTATTGAGGCAGCGCCTCACTTGCCCTCCATAAGGGTGCCAGCACCAGAGCGAATCTTATAGGATTAAATCCTATGGTGCCGCCTCACGTGCTCCTCATGCGGGCGCCAGTGTGCAAAGCACAAAAGAATCTATTAAATTAAATAAGAGTTGAGACTCTCATATAGCACCGCACGTACGTAGGCGCCAGTGTGTAAAGCACAAAAGAATCTATTAAATTAAATAAGAGTTAAAACTCTCATAGCCCCGCACGTGCTCCTCACGCGGGCGCCAGTGTGCAAAGCACAAAAAATCTATTAAATAAGAGTTAAAATTTTCAGGTGGCGCCTCACGTGCACAACACGTGAGCGCCGGCGCTCATGTAGAATTAAATTCTACTCTATATTAAACAGAGCCATTGGATCAAAGATCCAACGGAGTTGATAAATCATCAAAAATGCAGAATTAAATTCTGTCGGGAGAAAACATTTCCCAAATCTTTCTAAAAAATAAGAAAGATACTTTCGGTTGGATCATAGAATAAAATTCTATTTTGGGATATATTCTCTCAATATTTCTAAACAAGAAAGATTGTCCTCTGTAAAACAGAGAAATCTTGGATTAAAAATCCAATGGTGATTAAAAATCACCATTTCACAGAATAAAACTCCGCATATGGGAAAATATTTCCCCAATCTTGTTAAAAAACAAGAAAATATGTTCTGTAAAACAGAAACTGTTGGATCAAAGATCCAATGATGGGTAAAATTTCCCAAATCAATTGGAATCTCTCAATGAGAGATTTTCTCAAAGCTAATTAACAAATTGTCTCTACTATATAAAGGACCCAAAACTTCAAGTCTGATATAGAGGAACCCCCCAATAAGCTTCTGAAAAAAAGAGACAGAAAGCTTCAAAAGGAACAGAGAATTAAATTCTCAAGGAAGAAGATCTCCCTTCTCAAAACTCTTGGTAAATAAAAAAATAGAGATCAAAACATCTCATTTGCCTATTGAAGGGTTTAACCCTTTTAAAAGAACTTAGTTCTTTCTTTGGATTTGAGATCCGCGAGGCAAGTCTTCCACAATTTGAGAATTTAATTCTCATCGGGAAGAACTTGTTCTTGAGAATCAAAGATTCAGAAAAGAACCGGAAATTGAGTTCCTTAAAATACAAAAGTATACAAGAGAAACCTATTTCTTATAAAAGAAGTTTGTTCTTAAAAATGAAGCTTGATCCTAGATCTTCAAAACAAACATCCTGGTGATCATTAATGGGCAAAAACGCCATCAACAGAGGAGAAAAGAATTCGGTGCCCTACATGCTTCCCACGTGGGCGCCTCTAAAAGTGCCTAGCGCCTCACATGCTTCTCACGTGGGCGCCACAAAAGAGAAGAGTGCTTAGCACTCATTGGGCAGCGCCCGACACCCAGCGCCACACGTGAAAATCACGAGGGCACCATAAAGTGCTCAGCACTCCATAAAAAAAAAGAGCCAAACGGCTGAATGTTCAACACTCATTGGGCAGCGCCCAATGCCTCACGTGCTCCCCACGTGGGCACCGTAAAAGAGAAGAAAAGAGTGCTTAGCACTCCACAGGCAGCCTAAAACGACTGAGTGCTCAACACTCATTGGGCAGCATCCAGCGCCCATCGCCTCACGTGCTTCCTATGTGGGCGGCGCAAAAGAGAAGAAAAGAGTGCTTAGCACTCCACAGGCAGTCCAAAATGGCCGAGTGCTCAACACTCATTGGACAACGCCCAGCGCCTCACGCGCTCCCTACGTGGACGCCATAAAGAATGCCTAGCACTCCATATAAAGATAAAATGAGTAAAGTGTTCAACACTTATTGGGTAATGCCCATGACTGAAAGCTCCACATGATTATATGTGGGCATCAGAACTCATATAAGTGCTCATCACTTTTTGCATAAAAAAGAGGGACTGAATAAACAGAGCCCAAACAAGTGCTTAGCACTTTTTCAAAAAAAAGAGAGACCAAGCAGACTAAATCCCAAATTGGCTAAGTTGCTAAAGTCTTGCAACTAAGTCCAAATGCTCTGTTGCTGGGTCTTAAATAAAGAAGATTCTAAAATATTGTTAAGTGGATCTTAGTCTCAAATTGGACTAACGTATTCTTAACAAAAAAAAATCAATCGAGCCCATATGCTCTTGATTTCCAAGGTCTCAAATATGACCAAAATTTTTTAAGTCCACAACAACCCCTTTTCCCTCAAAAACAGGATTTGGTTTAAGGGTACATCTCTTCACACCTCTGATACATGCGTTGTAATTTTTCAACGTCTTCAGAGAGGTTGTGGGTCCCGACGACCAATAACTTCTTCATGCACTTCCAAATTGACGTGCATGCCTCAAATCGGAGTGTGTTCCAAATTGGGCACATTCTATATCAACATCGTTCACTCCGCCATGTAACAAAACACGTGCGCGTGAGTTGAATGATGGACTGAAATGTCCTTAAACTAATACTAGCCCCCAAATACGACGACAATGGACCGAAACATCCTTAAACTAACATTACACCTCAAATATGGCGATAATAGACCGCGATGTCCTTAAACTAAACTAATCGAGCCCGAACGCTCATACGTTTTAAGTCGATCTTAATCTCAAACTAGATTAACGATTCTTAAATCAACCCAAACCCAATTATAAAAATATACGGATTTGGACTAATCCACGCCCTACGGGCAAAAACTGTTTATCACTGAAAACTGCATTTTAACACCGCTCATTCGTTATCTATTTTTTTGTATATATCGGTACTATTAACCGGTGTTTGCTCAGTAATACAGATTACAGGTATCCGTGAAAAAATACTAGAAATACATCCAGAATCACGGATATTACATTTGTGAGCTGACACTGCAACCAAACTGCAAACCGATCAAGAATCAAAGAGTTTTTGTAAATAAACTAGTGTACACACATTTTGGTCCAACACATGATAAGTTGTGCACTAGCTCTTTGATGGCTTTGACCTAGTGGGGGGCTGCCCAATGCAAGGAACAAGTGGGCATGGAAGTGATGGGTAGTTAATGTATAAAGTTGTGATGTGATCCAAAGTTTCAAGTTTCCTTCCAATCCCTGGGTGCAGACCAAGTCAAATTAGAGAAAACCAGCAACACCAAAGTGATATTGCGGACAACACAAGACCACACACCAAGAACGAGCCCCAGAGCTCCGATTTGGGCCGAGCTCAATACCTATGTGGCCGGCCCCCTGCTCCCAAATGCTTCCAAACTTCTGTGGGCCCTCCCTTGCTGCCACCTCATCATGTTTTTATTGTTTGTTTATTTTTCTTTTCTGTCTATAAAAGCAGGCAGTAGGCAAGGGGTCAAGGGTCTCACATTTTGCCAAGTTTTGTTCTATACTTTGTAACTCTTTTTGTTTCTTTAGTTCTTGTAAATAGCTTCCCCTTGAGTTCTTAACCTTCTCTTGATCTTGCAACCTCTTAATTGAGCTTGCAAGTTTAAGGGTTGGTTATTGATCTCAAGGGTTGTATCTTCATAGAAGTTGAATAAAGCTCTCTTTTGTGCTATCATTTTGCCTTGGGTTTTTAGCTCTCTCTTGATCTTGCAACCTCTTAATTGAGCTTATAAGTTTAAGTTTGGGTTATTAAACCCATGGTTTGTAACTTGTTCCATGGTTCCTAGTCTTACTTGCTCTTTTTTTTCCATGCTTTCCTTACTTGCAATTTAATTACATGCTCTTTTAATTCTTGCTTTACTTACCTTGCAATTTATTACCATGCCCTTTACTTACTTGTAATGCTTTTTCCTTTCTTTTCTTTTCTCTTTTCTTTTGCTCTTTTTGTTGTTGTTTTGTAATGGTTGTAAATATGTGTTGTTAGTAAAAGAATACAATATTGTAAGTTAAGGATTTCGTTTCCCGTTATTTTTCACTGAACTCCGCCCAAACTTTACGCAAGCGCTCCGTTAGGCACCTTACTCTACCAAGGTATCGGTGATCCTTAACCGCGACCGGTTGCATTCGGTTTCGCCGGAGGCGAAAGCAAGAGATAAGAACGGAAGGACAAGGGTCAATAAGCCGGATTCCACGAATACCGTGCTTAAGTACCCCAATCCACGTTGTTGCCGATTCCTCTAGCATCAATTGGTCAAGACTCGGCTCAAAGGTTTGAGTACGAATTCACTAGCTTACACTATTGTATCTTTTCCTAACAAGCTTTATACACTGCATATAACACATAGGATAGATACGAACATTCCGCCCACGCGCATTAACTCGTTATGACAAGAACCTAAAACGCTCCATCTCCCTATGGATCGACCCGTGCTCATCGCGGCTAGCTGCAAAGCGACACCATCCTGATCGCGGTTAAACTTTAGAACTTACAAACTCGACACGCCGAAAGCGTGCGATCAACGACATAAACTAGTCTCCGTATACAATCCATGGACAACCCAAAATAAAACAAACACATACGACATGAAGTGAACTTCCGGAACAGGAGAAAGTGGTTATCGCGATGGTATAATGTAATTAACTATATGAGCTTGCGCCTGCAGGGAAGAGCGTCCCCACAATCAAAATCCCCTCGCAAACGAGGGGGAATATTATAAAGTCTGCTACAACGGCCGCATTCATCCAAACCTCCGATATACGGTGCCATATATCAATTTGGCATCTTCGGAGAGGAGGAAAGATAAATCCAAATAGCATCTATCCCCTGGATTCAGGCCAGACATCCCAACGTCCCGGTCTGTCTTCCGGCGGTGAACAGATTCTGGCACGGCCGGTGGGACCTTTTTCTCTTTCCACTCCACACTTTGTGTGTCGTGTTTCGCGAACAAAATCACGGTTCGCTATGGTTGCCCTTGGATTCGAGATACTAAGATTTGGTGTCTTGTTCCTATGCAGAAGAAGAGAACATCAATGGCTTCCAACTGCACAACCTACAACAACAACTCTCGCTCTGCCCCAACTGGAGGAGTGACTTACGGGCCTAATGCGGCCTCCATCTTTTCAATGCCGGTGGGGCAGGTAACTAAATCTAGTACCGGATTGTTCTTCGGGACCATGTTCCTACCAACGAGTTTCAGCGCCCCAGCGCCGCAAGACGAAGCTCCCAAGAAGTCGATCTTCGATCGACTTGCAACGACAACGACCCCTCTTAACGGGTCATCCAAGTCCGATGCGTCAGTCTTCAACATGCTGAGTCGAAGCTCAGACATCTCAGTCTTCAACAGGATGAGCCAGAACCAAAACGGGCTCGCAAAGAGGCTCGTGATTCCCGAAGGGGCTATCCCGAAAAGGATAGCCCTCCCAATTCTTGTTGTGAATGAAGCCGTCAAAAGTGCTTCACCAGTCAGGCGATCGGTCTTCGAGAGGCTGACCGTCTCCAATCAAATCTTGCCAAGGACGTCGGTCTTTAACAGGCTGGCAACTGCTGGAGCTCCTCAACAAAACCTGTGGCAAGCTGCAACCGCTTCCAAAACCGAGGCGGTCCCTTCAATAAAGAACGCTCGACGTAACCACTGGCGCCGAGTAAGAAAAGCCGGAGGCAACTCCCCTTCTGGACTTACCCCACCAGCTCCAATGGTGGAAGTCGATGCTGCTGTTCCAACCGGGAACAACTTTGAACCACTGAAGAGGGTGCGCAAAAACTCCCTCACAGCGGTACTGAAGAAATCACCTCCTACTGTTGAGGTCCCTGTGCAGGAAAAGCAGGAGCGGCCCCATCATCGGCTCTCCTCCCAAATTCACAGCGTCTGGCGAAAAGTCCAGGACTTTGTGATCGATGAAAACTACTCCCGCCGATCGAAGAAATCGAAGGCTCGACAAAAGAAAGATCATCCCTCCGTTATACAGTAAGGAGCTTCTTCTACGGAGGTTCCTGTCATAACGACTCCTTCAACTTTGACCTCCTACAAAAGGACGAGGTCGGAGAAAATTCCACCATTGGCGGCAAACTCCATTAGCGACGGACCCAAACGCCCCAGGTCTAGGGGTGTGATCGTACACACGGTTTACATGGCTTCCGGGATAGATGAAACCCGTGCTTCCATAAGTCATCGACCGCAAACTCGATCGTTGACAAAAGCTCAGGAGTAACAACAAAAGCTCCAAGAGATGCTGACCAAAATGACAGCACTCACCAGACAGAAAGAAAGTCTGGATTCAACAGCCGAACAACGCTAAGAATAGGAGACCGATACAGAGTTCCTGCGAAGGGTGCTTGAAAGAAAAGACAAGGAGGCCGCGGAATAAGCTGCTAACATAAAGCAGATGGCGGGCGCTTTTGTTCCAGGATATGGTTGTAATGATGATCCAGCCAGAGCCTCTGGCCGAGGATCCGCCGATAATCATTGAGGATGATAGAAGGGAAACTTCAAACCCTTTTCCGGCTTTGTCGACAGCTAAGGAGGAAACGATCTCTAAGGCTGCTCTTGATGACTATATAGCTCAACAAATACGTGCTCATCAGGCTAGTGAAGCGGCCGGCTAAACTGTCAGAACCGGGCGACCGTATCGCCAACACTCAACAACAACCGAGCGACCCAAAACCGGCGGCTCGCCAAAACAATGCACGTCCACGTCTATCCTGGAAGAAAGGCTAGGACACGCTTACCCGTTTCCCCATGATAAGATGATGAGGCTATTTGAGTTGGCAATGCGTAATAAACTCATCACATTGCCAAACCCATGGCGTCCACCGCAACCCGGCGACGTCAACAACCCCAACTACTACTCTTATCACAGAATGGTGAGCCACCCGAATGAGGATTGCTATGTCTTCAAGAACTGGGTCGAGGATCAGTATCAACAGGAGAAGTTCGCGCTTTCTGAGAACTAGAGGGTGAACCCGCCACAGAAGCACACTTCCAAAAAGGTGGATGCACCGAGGGCATCATGCTCACTTATGGAAGAAGCTCCATGGGAAGTCGTTCTTTCAGCTAAAACCAAAAGAATGTTGAAAGATCTACAGGCATGTACGACATTCAGGTGGAAAAGCCCGCTTGAACCCGAAATCATCGAAGGGATGCTAAAACCGCGTCCCGTACCGAAGATTGTTGACAAAGGGAAAAATCCCCAAGTCAAGCCTTCAAAGTCTTCGAAGAAAAAGAAGAAGACCAAAAAGCTTGTGCAGCCTGCCGAGTATGACGATAAGCGCACAAACATACAAAAGTACATTGATGCATTGGAAGAGTACAACCAGAAGACGCGAACACTAGTCACCCTCGAAGAGTTCCTCAAGCATATTCTTGAGAACGAAGATATTGACAATGATGAGGAAAATGACTCATTAGAAGAAACCAAAGACTATGTAGCAAGTTGCCACATGGTCTCCCATTCGTTGTTAAATGATGAAGAAACTTCCTCAGCATCAGAAAACAACGCAGAGGAACTGGGGGCAGATACGGTGCTAAAATCCCCAGAACTGCCAGAAGAAGACCCGATCGATAGGCTGTTAAACGAAGCCTTTTGGAAAAGCAAAGCCGACCGAGTACGCGAAACATCCATATACGAAAAGGATAAGCGTCAACGTCAGGATAAAGAAGCCATGGAGAGTATGAGTCGTAAAGTACTCCAACCAAGCTAAAGTACCCCTACCACACATAAGAACAGGATCAAGGCAAAGAAGCAGTTCGCCAAAGCCCTGTCAGTGGGAATGAAGCTTCCACCTCTCGTAGGGAACACTCCCGGGGTTATACGCCTCGATGGAGAGGATTCACATCCAAACTACTGCTTATATCATTGGAGGGTCACCCACCCCACCGAAGAATGTAGTGCCTTCAAGAAGTGGTGGCAAAAATACGTTGCCCATCAAAAACACTTCAAGAGGATGAAACGCGAAGCTCGTCGACAGTAAAAAGGTGCGACAGATGCGCGTGAAAAAATGACTCGCAACTGTCATATGGTTGATACCGGTCCGGAAAGGAAAAAACCCCAAGTTCTTACCTTCGTGAGCGATTCTGAGGATGAAATGACCCTCAGCCCTCTCTTCAAGGACTCCACCTCCGAAAAAGAAGAGGGGGAGAAGAACTGTAAGAACATTCAGCTGCATAGCCGCACGCTGCCTGAAAAGAATCTCGGACCTACAAACAAGGGTTCGAGCAAAAAAGACAAAGGGAAAGAAAAAATCCCTGAGGAAATCACCCTTGATGAGGGAGTTGTCAAAGATCTCACAGTGAGGGACCCGCCTAAGAAAAATAAGGTGGATTACAACGTCCTGGCACATTTGAGGAAAATACCTTCATAACTTAGCATATTGGATGTTCTCCTCTTGTCCAAAGAAGCACGGGAGTCTCTGATCAAAGCATTACAAGAGCTCGATCAGTTCCAAGCTTTCCTCGTAGAAGAGAAGATGAAGGATGAGCTGGCAGAGGTCCACACGGCTGACATTACATTCAGCGATGAAGATCTCCTCCTCGGTACATACGAACATAATCGTCCATTATACATCATTGGGTACTCCCACGACATCAAGATAGGGAAAATCCTTGTCGACAACGGATCCTCCGTCAACCTTCTCAACGTGAGAGTGTTGAAGGAGATTTGCATGAACGTTCAGCAGTTGGCCTGAGATAAAATTACTATCTCCGGGTTCAACTCACAGTTGTCATGGACACTTGGGTCCGTAATTTTGACGTTACGCTTCGGATTGCTCATCACTGACATCAAATTTCACGTCATTGGCGCCAAGAATTGCTATAACGCTTTGCTCGGCAGGCCCTGGCTGCATGAGTATAATGCCATCCCTTCTACACAACATCAGTGTATGAAGTATTTCAAGGATGGTTTGGAATGCACCGCCACAGGGGAGCTGAATCCATTCTCCAGAAACGAGATTCAGAAATATGAAGACGCAAAGTACTTCTTACCAGACTTCGAAGACACGGAAAGATGTCATAAGCCAGAGGATAAACAGAAGTCGTCACCACTATCCCGATCTTTGGGAGTGATTCCGAGGAGGATGAAGAAATAGTCTACTCGGGACAACCCCAGAAAGAAAACAACAGGCCCAGACCATCGACCCCTATTCTGGTCTTTGGCAGCAACTCTGAGGACGAGGCCAACGCAGTGTTCTTCATCCGCTCGCCAATGCAAATCCTTGACGAAGTAGATCAGAGCTTACAGATCACAATAGTTCCGCCTCGGCATTACAAAGAACTTGATGTGCTCCGTACATACAGAGTACAAGAACTACATACTTTCTACATCCCTCCCAGGCGAAGAGGTGAAAAGGCGATCCTCTTCTACCAATCTACGGAGACCAGAGTAGAGAAAGAAGTCTGGCACGGTACCGATTTTACATTTGATAGGCTTCAACCAATCTGTCTGCCAAGATACTATGCGGATGGATTGAAAAGACTATTAAGATGCCAAGGTGTACCCTTCGAACAAACTGTTCGACAAGCCCACTTCTACAAAAAGATTTGGGATATCCCTGGGACCCAGCGAAAGATGTCCAACAGGAAGATGGAAACAATCGGACTCAGATACGTTCGGTCCGAGAAACGGGAACGATTCTACAGATGCCGCGTCATAAACTAGTGAAGAAGAGAACGCTCTTCCAAATAGCCGTGACGTTGAAACAGAACGAGATCCCTCTATAAGAACGTTAAGCCTAACATTCGAAGAACAAGTTGAAAACTAATAAAAGAAGCATGTCCAAAGATTCGGGATAACCACAGTCGCGAAACGGCTATTTATGAAAAGGCCAGGACGCAACGCCTCAACCAGCAATTTGCGGAAAAGGAAGACTACAATGCCCTTCATTCTCAGCCAGCCGTACGTTCTCGCCTCGAAGGAAAATCCCAAAATAGAGGCAAAAACAAGGAGACGAAAGCAAACAACGCTCGAAAACAGCAAAATGGATCCAAGAAGCCATACAATCGAGGAAAAGCCAGCTGGAACCCGTCTTTATGAAGAAGATGGGCCGGGAATACTCTTTCCCTCAAGACAAGACAAGGAAAATATTCAACCTTGTCATGAAGCATCAAATGATGACGCTTTCAGAGTCTCGGCATCCCGAACAAATAAACGAGGTCCATCATCTGGATTATTGCTCCTATTACCGAGCAATAGGTCATCCCCTTGAAGACCGCTTCACCTTCAAAGACTGGGTCGAAGACCAGTATCAACAAGGCCGGTTCTCTTTGTCCGACAGCTGGAGGGTAACCCCGCCGCAAAAGCATGAGCCAAATAGGACCTATACCGTAAGGACAGGACCAACTCAACGTCAAGAATGGAAGCAAACCCATACCTTCCATGTGGTAACACTCTCAAAGGAGGGAGGGCACGAGACTATAGATGACCCCTCAAAGTGCTTTGCAAATAAAGATGAGGATGGGGTGATCTCAGAGTTTCCACAGCACCAAAAGAGATGGAAGACGGGATACACACTACAGCGGACAACCTAAGGAAAATTGAATTAGGGACGGAAAACGACCCGAGCCCAACGTTCGTCAGTGAGCTACTATCTGAAAAACATGTAGCCACGTTAAAGGACGTGCTCATGCAGTATAAAGACTACTTCGTGTGGAACTATTCCGAAATGTCGGGTCTAGATCCAAAGGTAGCAATAAACTGGCCATATCGCCGGACATAAAGCCAGCCAAACAGGCGCTAAGAAGAATGCGGCTCGAACTTGAGATGAGTATAAATGCTGAGGTCAAGAAACTAATCGACTCCGGCTTCATCCAAGCAGTTCAATATCCCGACTGGATCGCTAACATCGTTCCGGTGATGAAGAAAAATGGGACTCTACACATCTGCGTGGACTTTCGGGACCTCAACAAAGCTTGCCTGAAGGATGACTTTCCAGTACCTATTACTGAGCCGATGATCGATAACACGTCTACCCATGAGGTCTTCTCCTTCATGGATAGATCTTCAGAATACAACCAAATAAAAATGCATCCTGAAGACCAAAAACATACCGCCTTCTGGACTCCGCTGTGCATATTCTGCTACAAGGTGATGCCTTTCGGTTTAAAGAATGCTGGCGATACTTACTAGAGGGCCATGACAAAGATCTTTGATGATCTCATCCATGAGATTGTCGAATGCTACATCGACGACCTGGTGGTGAAGAGTAAGTCTTACGAGGAACATTGGGAACATCTAGACATAGTGTTCGGACGTCTTCGGAAGTATAATCTGAAGATGAATCCTCTGAAATGCACGTTTGGAGTCTCCTCAGGAAAATTCATAGGATTCATCATACGGCACTGGGGTATCGAAATTGATCCCTCAAAGATCAAGGCGATTACAGAAATGTCCACGCCAAGGACCCTTAAACAGTTGTGATCCCTTCAAGGAAAGCTCGCATATATCTGGCGGTTCATAGCCAACCTCTCAGGAAAATGCCGTCCCTACAGTCATCTGATGAAGAAGGTGACCCCGTTCGTCTGGGATCAAAAGTGCCAAAATGCACTAGACGAAATCAAGCAATACCTGCAAAATCCGCCGGTATTGACCGCTCCGGTTAAGGAAAAAACCCTTATCCTATATACAACGGCCCTTGAAGGTTCTCTAGACGCGCTATGGGCATAAGAGAATGATCAGGGAAATGAGAGATCTTTGTACTATTTGAGCCGAGTTCTCCTGGGGGCAGAAAATAGCTACTCCCTTGTCGAAAAGCATTGTCTGGCACTAATCTTCGCGATAAAGAAACTCAGACATTACGCCTTGGCACATGAGGTCCATCTCATATCAAAGGTGGATCTTCTCAAATATCTTATGTCAAGGGCCATATTAATAGGAAGGCTTGCCAAATGGGCCCTCCTCCTGACAGAGTTCTCGATAGCGTATCGACCTCTCAAAGCAGTGAAAGGCCAGGCCATCGCCGACTTTCTCGCCGAGCATCCAATACCGACTGACTCCCCCTTAAATTGCGAGTTGCCGGATGAACATGTGTTCGACATAATCAAAGGAGAGAAGGAAGAAAATGATTCCCGATGAGAACTCTACTTCGATGGAGAATCTTCCATGAAGAGGCGAAAGCAAAACACCCCCATAATCAAAGCCGGGATGGGTTTTATCTTCGTGACTCCACAAAGAGGGATATTGCGTTACGCTTTCTCTTAACAGAGCCGAGGACTAATAGTTAAGCTGAATATGAAGCTTTGATAGCAGGTCTCGAGATCGCTGTCGACATGGGAATCAAAGTCCTCCTCATATATGGAGACTCCCAGCTGATCGTTAGCCAAGTAAATGGCGACTATCAGACGTGCAAGCCAGAGCTGATAAAGTATGGAGAAAGAGTGCAGCAACTGCTGACGCAAATCCTCTCCTATATCCTGGAGAGCATACCGCGTGCAGAAAACAACAAGGTGAATGCGTTGGCCAAACTGGCTAAGGAATTAGCTGACGAAGACCTCGATGACGTAAAGATCATCGTACAAAGTCGCAGGATCCTCGCGCCAACGGAGATATCTTCGGAAGACCTAATAGTGCCATCCGAGGGAAAAGAAATGACCGAACAAATATCCCTTCAAATAGAGGACGAAGAAAATGTCAAGGATTGGAGAGAAGTCTTCATAGACTACTTCAAATCTCGACGAACGCCTGAAAACGCGTCGTCTCGACATCAGCTCATGAAATGAGCTATGTCCTTTGCCTTCGTCAATGATGCTCTATATAAGAGATCGTTTGACTGTCTATGTCTAAGATGCCTGGGACCAGAAGAAGTGAAGAGAACCGTCCAAGAAACTCACAACGGACTCTACGGTTCTCACTAAGCTAGGCCAAAAATGAAGTTGAAGATCAAAAGAATGGGTTATTATTGGCCCATAATGATTCAGGACTGCCTCGAATATGCGAAGTAGTGTCACTCGTGCCAAATTTACGGGGAATTCATCAACTAGCATCCAAACCCGCTACACCCAACAGTAGCTAGTTGGCCGTTCGAAATATGGGGAACCGATATAATCGCCCCCATTGAACCAGCATCATTCAAAGAACACCGATTTATACTGGAAACGACCGACTACTTCTTCAAGTGGGCAGAAGCATTACCACTAAGGGAAGTGAAGATGAAGAATATCCTCCATTTCTTCATGACACATGTCATCTATTGGTTCGACACTCCGCGAAGAATTATCTCGGATAATGGGCCAGCCTACAGAAGCCATAAAATCGGTCGCTTCGCACAGCAGTATAAAATAGATCGGAGATACTCTTCGGTCTATAATCCTCGGGCCAACGGTCTAGCTGAAGCCTTCAACAATACCTTGACGAAGATTATAAAGAAAACGGTGTTCAGAAACAAAAGAGACTGGCACGAAAGGCTACATGAAGCTCTTTGGGCAAACCGCACAACGTTCAAGACGGCTAAGAATACAACACTGTATGCGTTGGTATTTGGCACGGAAGCAGTGATTCCCTTGGAAATAGAACTCCCTTCCCTACGAGTAGCAGTTCGATATGAGCTGACAGATGAAGAAAATGCTCATCTTCGGCTCGAGGAGCTCGATACTCTCGACGAAACCCGCCTTATAGCACAACAAAACCTTGAGGCTTATAAGGAAAGGATGACATGGTCATATGAAAGACTGACCCGGCCGAGAACATTCCGCCAAGGCGAACTCGTGTTGGTCGTTAAAAGACCAATGATTCCCAATCGTGCCAAACGGGGGAAATTCGAGCCAAACTATGAAGGCCCCTACATCATAGACAAAGTCTACCGAGGTGGAGCCTACCCGCTCATGGATATGCATGGCGAAAGACCCTTCCGGCCAATAAACAGCCGGTTCCTCAAAAAATACCATGCTTGACGAGTCATGACCTAGGTCAATAATAGATGAAGACGCTCGTGTCCGCTCGCTATCTTCCTGAGTCAAAAACTCTGAGAGTAGTATGCAAAGAAGCTCCGTCGCCTCAAAAATGGCGATAACGGACCGAGATGTCCTTAAACTAAAAATTCGCCTTAAACAAGGTGATTACGGGCCGAGGTGTCCTTAAACTAAAACCTCGCCTCAAATATGGCGACATCAGACCGAGATATCCTTAAACTAAAACTTCGTCTCAAAAAACGGCGATAACAGACCGAGATTTTCTTAAACTAAAAATTCGCCTCAAACATGGCGATAACGGACCGAGATGTCCCTAAACTAGCACTTCGCCTCCAAAACGGTAATACACTCTCTTAAGATCTATATTGCAATCGAAGTCTCAACGATAGAGGTTACAACTCAAGTCCCACTGGCTGCGCAACTACTTTAGCGATGAAGCCACTCCCAAATCCCACCAGTAAATAGATGGGTCACCCACACTGAAACTACTTTCGAAAGTTCCATCGTTCGGAAAAAAAGGGGTATGTCCACAAGCGAAATGGGCACGGATGAAAACCCGAAAGGGCGTCGTAAGTAAAAATAGCAGGGCTACCGACGAATTTGTGAAAACCCGGAACGGCGCGATCTCGTTTCAAAAAAAGATATGTCCATAAGCGAAATGGGCACAGATGAAAACCTGAAAGGGCACCGTGAGTAAAAACAACAGGGCTACCGGCGAGTTTGTGAAAACTCGGAAGGGCGCGATCTCGTTAAAAAAACAGTATGTCCATAAGCAAAATGGGCACGGATGAGTACCCGAAAGGGCGCCGTGAGTAAAAATAGCAGGACTGTTGACGAGTTTGTGAAAATCTGGGAAGGGCGCAAACTCGTAAAATAAAAAATTCATATACTTGCAAAGTCCTCTCGACCTTGTGAGGAGAAAATATCCACGTGAGATCCTTAAGACTCACAGAGGAGCAACACACTTACGAATCCTCATGATTCCTAAGGAGAAATTACACTTATGAGATCCTCACGACTCATAAGGAGAATTCCCCTTATGAGACCCTCATTGCTCATAAGATTCAAAAGCCTTAAGCTACAGGGAACTGAACCTGTTCTTAAGCCGTCACATTCCCCAAAGTTGCCCTACAAGTAGTCCAATACCGACTCTTGTATACAATCCACGAGCATAAATAAATATTTCCCCACCAAGTTCCACCAATGGCGAGAAATGTCCGCATATGGTGAACGATACTTGTAAGTCCTCTCGACTTATAAGAAGAAAATACTCTTATAAGATCCTTACGACTTATAAGAGAACACACATTTAGGAATCCCCACGATTCTTAAGGAGAAAATATGCCTACGAGATCCTCTTGACTCATAGGGAGAAAAAACTTTATGAGACACTTACGACTCATAAAGTCAAAAAGTCTTAGTCATCAGGATCTTAACCCTGTTTATTAAGCCATTTTTGTTCAAATCGATAAAGGCAACTGATGATTCGCTCCTGGTAGCATTTCATTTGTAGCGATGCTGATGCCTAAATATGTGTCAAACTCCAAATCCTCTCATGGCAAATGATGATTCGCTCCTGGCAGAATTCCAGTTGTAGCGATGCTGATGCCTAAACAGGTGTCAAACTCCAAGTTCTTTCGTGGCAAATGATGATTCGCTCCTGGCAACATTCCAGTCATAGCGATGTTGATGCCAAGGTTGGTATCAGATTGCAAACTCGCAATAAAAACAGCAGCGAGTAGTAAAAAAAATATGCATATGAAATAGCCGAAATGATAGGGCAACTCGCAATAAAAATCAGCGAGCAAAAAAAATATATGCATATGAAACAGCCGAAATGTTTGGGCAACTCGCAATAAAAAAATAGCGAGTAAAAAAGAAAAAAAACGATATAGTCGAAATGATTGGGCATCACGATAAATAGCTGAAATGATTGGGCAATCGCGACTTTCACGACATAAAAGCTGAAAAGATAGAGCATCGTGGAAAGAAATAAAAAAAATAAAAATGAAACTTTTCTGCCCCGCAGGTAGGTGCACACCAACCCTTGTATACAATCTATGGGCATAAATGAAAGAAAGGGGTATCATATTTTCCTACCAGGCTCCGTCAAAAGGAGAACCAGATCTCGACGGTTCATATACAACCTATAGATCAGCTCGACGTTCTTCTCATTCCAATAGGATGCAGACATGACGTCAACAAAGCTCCAAGGGGCCAAATCAAAAGGAGTGACGGCAGAATCCTAACTCCAGCTCAACGTGCTTCTCATGCCAGCAGGATGTAGATGCAACGTCATTAAACACACAAGGGTAGAGCAAAAAGGAGTGACGGCAAAATCCCAGCTCCAGCTCTACGTTCCTCTCGGTGCAGACGCGACGTCAACAAAGTCTCCAAGGAGCCAAATCAAAAAAGGAGTGACGGCAAAATCCCAGCTCCAGCTCGACGTTCTTTCTCGGTGCAGACGTGACGTCAACAAAGCTCCAAGGAGCCATATCAAAAAGGAGTAATGACAAAATCCCAGCTCCAATTCGACGTTCTTTCTCGATGCAGACGCAACGTCAACAAAGACCTAAGGGTATGTTCCCCTCTGAATGACGGCGCGACGACGTGAAGACGTCTTGCCGGAAATTCGGGGCAGATGCTATTTGGTTTTATCCGTCCACCTCTCCGAAGATGCCAAGTTGATTTATGACACCGTGTATCGGAGGTTTAGACGGATGCGGCCGATATAGCAGACTTCATCAGATTCCCCCTCGCTTGAGGGGTTTTTGATTGTGGGGATGCTCTTCCCTGCAGGCGCAAGCCCCTGCAGTTAATTACGCTACCGCATCGCGGCAACCACTTTCTCCTTCTCCAGAATTTCACTTCGTGTCGTGTGTGTTTGTTTTGTTTATGGTTGCCCGTGGATTGTATACGGAGACTAAGTTATGCCGTCGCCCGTAGGACGTGGATTAGTCCAAATCCGTATTTACTTAGATTTGGGTTTGGTGTTTTAGTTTAAGGATACGTTAGCCATATTGAGGCTAAGATCAACTTAAACGTTCGTTAAGGATACATTAGTCTGATTTGAGACTAAGATCAACTTAACGGGATCGTTTGGATCCGATAAAAGAGCGTTTGGGGGCTCTATTGTTCCAGTTTAGGGACATATTGGTCCATAGGTAGTTTAAGGACATTGCGGTCCATTGCTAGTTTAGGGACATGGTGGTCCATATTCCAGTTTAGGGACATGGTGGTCCATTGGGTAGTTTAAGGACGCATAAGTCCATGGGTTTAAGGACCCCACAGTCCATATGGGTGTTGTTCATATCAGTTTTTTGCATTTTCATACTGCCCAATTTTTATCACATTGCATATCGGTAGGTACTCTTGAGCCGTGTTTGCTAGTCAATTGCAGGATACAGGTTCTCGGCTCTAAACGGTGAAATCCATGGAAAAACACGACAAAATCCGGGTTCCTTCCATTCACAGATAAAACACGGATCTCCGCTCTTGCCACACACCAATTTAGGAGACAAAATGACAAATCAATTGTCACATTCATGCACAAAGCACAATGGCAACACCAAGTCCAAGAAATCTACGCGGAGCTCAAGAAAATCATGACAAAAGATCCATGTCCAATCACCTTTTGATCCACTAGAATTCTGGAAGAAATGTGGAAAGATTATCAGAAAATACATGTACCAGACAAAAGGGGACAGCAGACCAGGGCAGTAAAGAAAAGCCCACGCCCTGACTCCACCATAGGGCCGCGGATCCGCGGCCAATAGGGGGTATAGGCCGCGGATCCGCGGCCGTACTGGCATATCACATGATGAAATTTCAGGGGTTGTTTGGTCTTTTCACATGGGTCCAGAATGTTGCCCTAGAATTTCTGTTACCTGCCTATAAATAGTCCAGAACTTGTGAAGCCAAGGGGTGCATAATCTTGTATTTTTCTAGGTTTTAGAATACTTGTTCTTCTTCCTCTTCTCATCTCTTCTCCATTAAAACTTGTAGTGAGCTTTTGTGAGGGAAGAATGGTGAATAAAGAAGTTCATTTTATTATTATACTTGTCTTGTTCTCTTATTATTGCTTGTAATTTTCATTTGTTAACTTAGTTGTTATTTCTTGTTGTTTCTTTCTTTTCTCTTTTCCTTTATCCTTAAAACAACCATGATGCTTACGCTTGATCCTTGCTAAGGTGAGGTCGCAAATAGCTAGTTGTTATCTTCTAATCTTTTTCTTTCTATCTTCCTCTTTTGTTTTGTTTTCTTTTCATTATGATGTGTGAGTAGTTTCATACTTGTTAGGGTAGGATAAGGGAAGTTTGAGAGAAGGAAATCTCTCTCACTCTTTCCTTGCCAAACATCTTAAAATCGACTCCCGTTAATTGAACCACAATCCGCTCCTTACGGCACCCTATCCTACATGATAGCGGTGATTCCGTAGTGAGACCGGTTGTGGTTGAATTAACCGGAGGTTATGGCTAAAAGCCAAGAACGGACGGACAAGCACCAAAAGGAAGAACTTATGCGTTGGAAAACCTAGCTTATACTCGCAAGTTCCTTCCTAGTCGTGCTAATCCCCGTTGTTGCCAATTACCGGAACACCGATATTAAGAGTGGCAACGAAAGAGGTGAGCGACTCCTAACTCAAACTAACCTAATCCTAACCCTAACAAACTCTCTTTACATATCATTTTAACACTTAGTTAATCACAAACAAATCTGGAAAACTGGACTTAACTCGTTAAAGCACATAGAAAAAGATTCCCATCTCCCTGCGGACGACCCGTACTCAACCGGCTAGCTACAAGCGAAACCGTCTTGATTGCGGTAATTAACTAAACTTAAACACGCAGAATCCCTACCAATCAGGTGTGTTTAAGGACGCATTAGTCCGTTAGTTTAAGGACGCATAAGTCCGTGGGTTTAAGGACCCTACAGTCCGTATCTTGGTTTAAGGATGCATAAGTCCATGAGTTTAAGGACCCCACAGTCCGTGTTGATGTGTGGTTGTCGGGACCCGTCATCTCTCTGACGTCGTTGAAGGATTACAACGATAGGTGTCAGAGGAGTTCGGAGATGTACCCACGAACCGGATGTAAATTGATTTAGGAGAGCAGCCGTGCTCAGTCAATTTAATTTGAGGACTTACGGCCATGATTGGGCTAAGTCCAGTTGAAAATATTCAACGTTTTTCTTGATCTTTGACCTATTAGGCCTGTGCTAGGGTTTTTCTCATGCACTGTATTTTGTTTTGGCCTGCAGAGCATCTGTTTTGTTTGGGCTCTGCCCTTTTATAAATGATGCAGAGCATCTGTTTTGTTTGGGCTCTGCCCTTTTAATGCATTGCATTTTATTTGGCCTGTTAGGCCTTTTTTAATTGGGCTTGGCCCTTCAGTAAATAATGCAGTGCATTAATTGTCTGATATTGGCTTGTCAGGCACTTTGCGCCAATCATTGAGCGCAAGCGCATGTGAAGGTGACACGTGTCACGCTCTGGTAAGCGCGGGCGCAATAGCGCAGTGCGCTGCGTCAGTGCGCTGTGCCGTTACGCCGCTGACACGTGACGCTCTCTGGTGGCTTGCGCCAACCCAGGAGCGCAACAGTGCAAGTTTGCAAGTGCAAGGCACTATTTCAATAACTTGATCCAATTTTGGATTCAAGAAAAGAATCTTTCTGAAATTCCAGAACTAAT
Source organism: Agapanthus africanus (assembly GCA_030015575.1). NCBI lineage: Eukaryota > Viridiplantae > Streptophyta > Magnoliopsida > Asparagales > Amaryllidaceae > Agapanthus > Agapanthus africanus. The sequence goes on along the minus strand of JASDDO010000016.1, from coordinate 20,382,587 downwards.
GGTTCATAAAAAGTGCAAGGCACTGTTATTTTTTTTTTATTGAAGATCATTGATCTTGTTCTTAGATCAATGATCTATTCAGAAGAAATTCTTCTATTTTATAAAGGTTTTTACCTTTTTCTTGAATTCTTTTTAAAATTCTTCAGAGTTCTCTCTGTTTTGAAGTTCTTGATGTCGATGTCCTTTGAATTGGGGTCTAGGGGTCTTTATATAATGCCCATAAATTTGTTAAGTTTGTTAAAGAGATCATTCTCTGAGTGATTTGGGGAATTTTCCCCACCGTTGGATTTTTGATCCAAGGGTTTCTATTTTACAGAAGACAATCTTCTTGTTTTAACAAGAACAGAAGGATCTTACAAGAATTTTAATTCTGTTTGGCGCAAACGCCCCAGCGCTTGACACGTGTCACGCAGCGCAGAACGCAGCGCAACTGCGCTGACACGTGTCGCGCAGCGCACAGCGCAACTGCGCTGACACGTGTCGTGCAGCGCAGCGCTTGCGCAACTGAAGCGTTGCTTCCTTTAATTTTTGTTTTAAATAGAGCCTTGCTCTGATTGGGCGCGCTGCCTCGGGCGCTGCGCTGAAGTATCAAATTCTGACACGTGGCGCGTCGCGCGCAGCGCACGGGATTTGAAGCGTTGCTTAAATTTTTGAATTTTTGAAATTCAAATAGAGCTTTGCTCTGATTGGGGGAAACAAATGCCCCCCACCGTTGCGCTCACGTGGTGCACACGTGAGTGCAGCGGTGGCAAGATCTTAGCCGTTGGATCAACGGGTGAGCTGAAGGGGCGCAGGCGCCTATAAATAGGACCCTTGGTCTTTAGTAAATGTTTTACCATTTTTCGAGAACTTGAACTTTCAGAGCCTTGCTCTTGTTTAAAAATTTTAGTGCCTTACTCTCGTTTCTTCCCAAGAACTTCAGAGTTCAGAACCTAGAATTATCTTAGGTAAAATTAAATTAAATTAAATTAAATTTAATTAACAGAGCCTTGCTTTCATAGATCTTTGATCTAAAGAAAAAACCCTTTAGGGTTTCATCAACAAAGCCTTGTTCTCAAAAATCTATAGATCTACAGAGATCTTATTCATGGGTTTTAATCCATGAACAGAGCTTTGCTCACAGATCAAATGTAGATCTTTTTTGATCCAAAAATAGAGAACTTTTTTATAAGTCTTCATGGATTTTTTAAGACCCCAAATTTTTAATCTTTAGGAGTTAAAATTTTCTTTTGATGGATCTCTCCATCATTATTACAGAGCTAAGCTCTTTTTAAGGAAATTTTATTCCCTTGAGACCAGAGTTTGACAAATGTCACTCTGTGATAGAGCTTTGCTCTGAAAGAGGAGATTTTCTCCTTGTCTCTAGGGATTTTCCATTAATGAGGATATTCTCTTAGGGTCTCTTCATTAATTGACAGTCTCATCCAATGATGGGGCTGTCTTATTAACTGATGCACTGTCATCCAGATTTTATGGGTCCCCATTTGGTCCCTTGCCCACTGTATTGCAGTGTGGTGTAATTAATTTTTAATTTAATTAATTAAATTTTTTTTAAAGCGCCAAGCATTGGAATTACAACACTGACGGCTAATTTTGTCCCTCCGCAGGAAACATGTCTTTCGATACCTCATTCCCGTTTGTTCGTTCGGAGGAAGGATTCCTCGAAGCACCCGTAGACCGTGAGGTCCTAGCTATGATCAGGGACTACGACCCGGAATATAAGAATCTTCACCTTTGGGGGTCGTGGTACAACCAAATTATCATGGGTCGACAGAGCTTTTCGTGCGTAGTACCATCAGAGCCTATTACGGCGATCCACTATGCCAGCCCAGCCCCGGTGCAGTATGCCGTGGAGATGGTCGATTGGACTTCAAAGGGCTTTCTTCATCCTGCTATAGATGCAATTCCGGTTCAGCGTCCTATGGTTTTGGATATCCTGGGACGCCGTATTTGTCAAGGCGAGGCGCGACCTTGGGGGCAATCATATAACATAGGTCTGATCCCCCGCCATCCGATCGGCTATCTGCCATGGGCTCGCTACATTCTGTCGGCGAAGAAGTCGCAGTTGATAAGGCTAGGGTTGTACACTGCAGTTTATGTTTCCCTCTTCCAATATCCCACGCTTCCCACCTGGTGGTTTAAGGCCTTTTTGGAGCAGTGGAACATCCCTACTCACACTTTCCTCGCAATGGACCGGGAAGTGTCGATTTCTTTGGAGGAATTCACAGAGGTCTCCGGCTTACCGGTTATAGGGGAGCACTATGAGGAGTTGCTTCCTACAGACGAATATGTCTTCGGTGCTAAGCCGGCAATAAGGGGCTTCACTCCGGAGAATGTCGTTCAACATCAATTTCCAAGTTTGATCAAAGTGTTGAACATCTATGAGGCCCTTTTTATCGAACGTGGGAGCCGCGGAGTTAGCTTCGAGGATTTCATCGCTCGATTCCTTCACCTAAACGTCCTCTCGGCAGAAGATGCTAAGTTTGCCAAACTTGATGACCCTTTCGGTCTAGGTTTGGACAACCTGCCGGCGAAGGAGATAGACCAAAAGGGTTTTTTCCTTCCTAACTCCCCAATTGTGTCTTTTGCGGAAGTTGCAGCCCCCGGGATGGACGAGGAAGCCTTCTTCTTAGGATTTCTTGGGCTATGGCTGAGTTGGTTTGCGCTCCCGATGCATTCTCGCTATATGCGGCCCTCTGTCTTTTACCCAGCTCACCGGATGACCATTGGGGTAAAAGCGGCCGTTGGGATCGCCGGCTTGGCACACCTGTATCACGGCCTTAGTCAAGCGGCGGATGCTAATGAGCCTGGGGTACTGCACGTGATCTTCCCAATGCACTACTTCGTATCATGGCTCGAGCTACATACATTGGGCATCTTCGGTATGCACAAAAGGCCCTCGTTCTATGACAGGTGCAGCTTCCCTCGAATTATACGACTGATCGGCGCCTCAATTGTGACTACATCTCCACGGAATGCCAGGGGTTTGCTCCTTCGCCCCCACACCGTTGGAGACGGGATGTCTTTCATTGACAAAGTGTTGACTATTGGAAAGGCATCTACCACCACAGTGCGGCCATTGCAAGACACTTTCAAAGATGGGGCCTCAGTTTTGACGGCCCGGGAGACCCTCCATCTATATTCTATCAGACCGGGCTTCCTGGTGTTTAGGCACAACGGTGCTGCGATTTTCATGAGATACAACCCGCATCGTTTCGCCCAACAACCGAGCTACAATCAAGGGGTACCATTGGAGGCTTTCTTACTGGAACCTGCTGCTACTGAAGAAGGGATGGAGAGCGCGCTGCATCACTTCATGCGTCTGAATACGGGTTCTCATTTTTTTATTAGCGAGCCGGCTTGCGCCCCACGACTCCTCAATGCATATACAGAATGGTACAATCATTCGACGGGCGCCGTTATAAAGGAAGAAAAGCGATTGTTGGTCGACCGTAAGGGTGTGCCTCCCGGCAGCGACCGCAAAGCTCCTCTGGTGCCAAGTTCCCCGGTAGTTCCTCCGCTGAAAGATGCTAGAGCCGGACCACCGCGTGTGCAGAGTCCTCCACGCGGATTGCCGCTTCCTGATACTGCGGATGCGCCACCAGCGCCGTGTGCTCCAGTGGAGACGGTAGTTATGGCTTCGCCGGAGTCTGGTGTGGGCGCGGACATCGGGACCCGCCGCCCCAAGGTGCCTGCAAAGCGCAAGTCGATCCCGGGTGCACCCAGGGCTGGTGGGCAGAAGAGGAAGAAGAAGTCGCTCTTCTCCGCTGACGTTGCGTTCGGTCAGGAACCTCACGCTCCCTATAGCGAGGGCTTGGGCGAGTACGGGACCAATAGAGGATTGGTTATGCCACCAGATGACACTGATTTGGCGGCCGCCATCGCAGCTTCAGAGCGATTGGCAAGGCGCGATGCATGGCTAGCCAGGCTTGCGCAATCGGGTAATTACTAGTCGCCTTTTATATTGCATTGTACTTTTATCTTTGTCTTTGACTAATGCTTTTCTTTTCTTTTTCTTCAAACAGGCATCACCACTGAAGAAGTCATCGCTGCTTCCCTCAAGACTTTTCAAGAGGAAGAACGACTCAAGGCATCCTTAGGCCTCAGTACGTTTCGATTCATTAAGTCTTTATTCTCCTTTTGTTATGGTCGATCTGACCCTTTCTTTTTCTCATCACAGGAACCACAATGCCGGTCCCGCACGGTGACGTAGAGACTCTTCCCGGGCCAGCTACTGATGTTTCGGCCTCTTCGGGGCTACCGCGAGAGACCCGACTTGAAGAGCCGATGAGAGATGCCTTGAAGGCTCTAGAGGCAACTCTAAACGAGGACGACAACACCTTGATGAAGGAAGCGTCGAAGAGGTCCGTCGCGATGGCCCGGGAGGAGAGGAAGCGGTTGAAGCGCGAGGCGAAGGCACGCAGGGCTGCTTTGGCCGTGGGAACGGGCCCAAGCACTGTCCCTCGTGCTGATACTCCCTCGGAAGAGCCCCCGGTCTCCTTGTCTACAGCTCACAGACAGGCGGTGCGCGCAAATAGGGAGGCTGACGATAAGTCTACCTCAGGTAATGTATCTTTCAAATTTTTTTGTAAGAATTATAAACCTGTCGGTTCTTATATATCTTGTCCTGCAGGGCCAAGTCCAACCGAGGGGGAGGCGGAGACCGTCGAACCCAAGGAGACAGAGGAGGAGGCACCGGCCGAACCCGAGCCGACGGTGAGCAATGTCGCCAGGGTTGCTGAGCCTGAGCTGGGGGCTGAGGGAGCTGCACCAGAGAAGGCCGTTGATGCCGAGCCCGAGGTGGCGACAAATGAGACGACCGCTATCACTGAGCCTGGGGCAGCGGCGGGCGGAGCATCTGGGACTGGTGACCTCATGGTAATGGCGGACGAGACAATGGCGACCGCCGAGCCCGAAGAAGTAGCGGGTGAGATGGGCACGACTCCTGGGGACGAGCCAGCCGCTCTCTCTCAAGAGTCTGGCAATGCTCCGATCATTGCTCTCCCCGTATACGGTCCTCCGCTGTCCCCCGGTCGGGCGAGTACGACGACAGCCCCTGTCGAGTCCGGTGATGAGGACACGGGAGGTGGACTCGTATCGATGGAGGAGGGAAACGCCTCTGTTTCGGCCGGCGGCTCATCAGGTAAATCCCAAGTTACTGTCTCCTTTTTTTTATCTTACAATCCTTTCTGACAAGTTTACCTTTGTTTTTTAACGCAGGTGCGGCTAGCGCCGATGCTCCATTGCTTGAGGGAGCGCCGTCAACTACTGCCTTGGCGGTGGTCACCTCTCAGCTTTCCCTTGTACCCTCAAAGATATTGGAAGGTAAGGATTTGCAACCCACTAGTTTTCTCTTTCAGCCGCATAATTTATGTACTGAAGTCGTAATGTTGTGTCTTTTCAGGAGTGCTTCTTGATCATCTCTATCAGGTGTTGCACCCACACTTCTCCTTCCCATCTGAACTTGCTTCTTCCTCCAGTGGCGCCGGTGAGTATAGTTTCCAACTGATATCTTTCTTTTTTTAGTAATGGAATTATTTCTGACTTTCATTCGTCCTGATTGCAGTGCTATAAATCGAAGGAGGGGATGAAAGATCGGTCGCGCCACCGGCCCTTCCGGCCTTGCCGCCCGCTGCAGCTGGTATAGTAAACTATCTCATCAATGACTTTTTTTCCTTTTGGATTTCTTGAACTATCATCTAATCGTATTTTGTTTTTTCAGCTGTCGTTCCGATCCCGGCGCCCTTTGAGTCCCGCGTCATAATGCCGGCAGGCCCCTTCCTGAGACGTCCGTTTTCAAAGGGTGCTGTAATGAGCTTGGGCATGCTGAGCGGATATGTCGAGGAGCTCGACGCAGACGCTCTCCCATCTGCTGCGGATTTCGCTATGGAGGTTAACCCAATGTTGGCGGCGCTTGTGACTTTTCATGATGGAGGCGTCGTCGAGCTTTGGGTCAACCACTGCAGGGAAATCGAGGTCCGCCTGCATCAGTCGGAGTTTATGCGCTCTGCTCCTGAGACCTTAGCCGTAAGCAATCAAAGAGCAGCGTGGATCGAGCAAAGCGCTTCTTACTTCCGTCACCTGAAACAAGAAGCGGCTTCACGGCTGAGGGAATGCCAAGAGACCTCGAGCGAGACGGCTCGTCTGCATGCTGAGGTTGAGGCTAACGCTGCCCAAGTGAAGGTTATCTTTGAGGGCCTCCTGGAGCGTATCTCTAATGGGCTAACACTGATGCGGAAACTCGATGATGCCGAGCGTAATGCCCAAGGTCGCGAAGCAGCTCAGCAGGCCGTTGGGGAGCAGCTTGCGTCCTTCTTGCAGCAACGGGCTCAAGTGGAGGCAAAACTGGCAGTGGCGGCCGATCAGGAAAAGGCATGGAGGGAAGTGCGCGAACAATTGATAAGGCTATTTAAGATGCTTCCTTCCCAGTAGCTGCCTTTGTATCATTATACTTGTAAAATTTTCCTTTTTTCGAATAAAATGTATACATTCTTTATTCTTTTGTACGATTCACCTTGTACTTCATTGGAGTTATAAATAAAGATACACATTTTTTTTTTGCAATGTCGTGTATGCTCTTTTGCTTTCTCCCTTTCTCTTATTATCAGCATGCTGTCTTGATAAACATGGTTGACAGATAATAAAGTAAGCATCTTGGTTTCTTCAAGGGATAGCGATAGCTTAGGCCGCAGGTTCAGATCCGTTGCCTAAGACTTTTCAACTCTATGAGCCGTGAGGGTCTCATAGAGATTTTTCTCCCTACGGATCGAGAAGATCTCATAGGTGGATTTTCTCCTTAGGAATCATGAGGATTCCTAAGTGCGTTTTCTCTTATAAGTCGTAAGGATCCTATAAGAGAATTTTCCCTCTTACGAGTCGAGAGGACCCGTAAGTGGTTGTTTCCCTCCTTGTCGAGATTCGACTTTGGAGAGTGAGACCTGTGAATAGTATGCAAGAGACCGTTTTAGACCGACTTGCAGGGTCCCAGTGCTCAGGAAACAAGTTTTTAAATCCGTGCTGCCTAAGACTTTATCTTGGAAGTTGAGACGAATCGGGAATTTCTCGCGGAGACACCGGTTTCTCTGCGGGCCGACGTGAATCAGGAGGCTCTCATCAAGGACGCTAGTTTCCCTGAGTTGAGGAGTTTGCCAAGGACACTGGTTTCCCTGGGGTTGAAACGAGTCGAGGTGTTCCTGCAAAGACGCTAGTTTCTCTGCGGGTCGACGCGAATCAGGAGGCTCTCATCAGGGACGCTAGTTTCCCTGAATTGAGGTATTTTGCCGAAGACACTGGTTTCTTCGGGGTTGAAACGAATCGGAGTATTCCTGCGGAGACGCTAGTTTCTCTGCGGGTCGATGCGAATCAGGATTTTCTCGTCAAGGACACTGGTTTCCCTGAGTCGAAGGATTTTGCCGAAGACACTGGTTTCTTCGGGGTTGAAACGAATCGGAGTATTCCTGTGGAGACACTGGTTTCTCTGCGGGCCGACGTGAATCAGGAGGCTCTCATCAAGGACGCTAGTTTCCCTGAATTGAGGTATTTGCCAGGGACACTGGTTTCCCTGGGGTTGAAACGAATCGATGTATTCCTGCAAAGACGCTAGTTTCTCTGCGGGTCGACGCGAATCAGGATGTTCTCTTCAAGGACACTGGTTTCCCTGAGTCGAAGGATTTGCGGTGGTCTTTCAGGTTTTATGTAAGTTACCGTCAGAACCGTAAAGCTAGGAATTTGATCTTCGCTTCATTTGCTGGCACTGCGTCTGTTGCATCAAGACGAATGCCGCGGTTGTCTCTAGGCTATTGGTGAACCATCGAGATTTGGCTTTGCTTTCTGGCGGAGCCTGTTGGGAAGGTGTGGTTCCTTCTTTGTTTGTGCCCTTGGATTGTATACAGGGATCGATGTGATCTTACCTGTAGGGCAAAAATTTTCATTCATTTTTATTGTTTTATTTCCGCGATGCTCTATCATTTTAGCTTTTATATCGCGAAGGTCGCGATTGCCCAATCATTTTGGCTATTTTTCGCGGTGCCCAATCATTTCGGCTATTTATTTTATTTTTAACCGCTGCTTTTTATTGCGAGTTGCCCAATCATTTCGGCTATTTTGTATGCATACGTTTTTACTTGCTGCTTTTATTGCAAGCTGCCCCATCATTTCGACTATTTTGTATGCATTCGCGGCTTGCTGGCTCTTCGCCGTAAACCTGAGATTAGACACCGATTTCGGCATCAGCACCGCTACAACTGAGATATTGCCAGGAGCGAATCATCATTTGCCTCTGTCGATGTCGAACAAAGGTGGCTTAGCGAACAGGGTTAAGGTCCTGTCGACTAAGGCTTTTGACTTCATGAGCCGCAAGGGTCTCACAAAGGTATTTCTCCCTACAAGTCGTGAGGATCTTGTAGGTGTATTTTCTTCTTAGGAATCGTGAGGATTCCTAAGTGTATGTTCCTCTGTAAGTCGTAAGGATCCTACAAGAGAGTTTTCTCCTTGTAAGTCGAGAGGACTTATAAGGGTTGTTCATCATGCGTACATATCCCCAGTCACGGATAGGACTTGGTTAGGGAAATGTTTATTCGTGCCCGTGGATTGTATACAAGGGTCGGAATTGAACCACTTGTAGGGCAAAATCGAAGGTTGTGGAGGTTGCTTAAGCACAGGTTAAGGTCTCTGTAACTCAAGACTTTCAAATCTTATGAGCCGTGAGGGTCCCATAAGAGAGTTCTCCTTACGAGTCGTGAGGATATCGCAAGTGTATTTTCTCCTTAGGAATCGTGGGGATCTCTAAGTGTGTTGCTCCCTTGTGAGTCATAAGGATCTCACGCGGGTGGTTTCACCTTACAAGGTCGAGAGGACCCTGTAAGTGTCCTTTAACGAGGTTGCGCCATTTCGGGTTTTCATAAACACTCGTCGGTAGTCCTGCTGTTTTTACTCACGGAGCCCTTTCGGGTTTTCATCCGTGCCCATTTTGCTTATGAACATACCGTTTTTTTAATTCTTTTAATTCTTTTCTTTTTTTTTTCTAACGAGGTTGTGCCCTTTCGGGTTTTCACAAGACTCGCCGGTAGCCCTGCTGTTTTTACTCACGGAGCCCTTTCGGGTTTTCATCCGTGCCCATTTTGCTTATGGACATACCGTTTATTATATTTTTTATATGTTTTTTTTTATTTTTTTTATTCATCTCGTCAGCCTAAGGATGCTGCGGTAGTAGTTTAAAGACGTTTCGGTCCTTCGTTGGTTTAAGGACGTTTCGGTCCGCCGTTAGTTTAAGGACGTTTCGGTCCGCCGTTAGTTTAAGGACGTTTCGGTCCGTCCAGGAGAAGGTTGGCTACTGCTTATAAAGTTTGAGCTTAGGAAGATAGCGAGTGGACATAGTCGTCGTTATCTATCATTGACCTAGGCGGTAACTCGCTAAGCGTAGTATTTCTTTAGGAAGCGACCATTTATTGGCCTGAAAGGCCTTTCACCGTGCATATCCATGAGTAGATAGGCTCCACCCTGGTAGACCTTGTCTATGATGTACGGGCCTTCATAGTTTGGCTCGAATTTTTCCTGCTTGGCGCGATTGGGGATCATAGGCCTTTTGACCACTAGCACGAGTTCGCCTTGGCGGAATGTCCTCGGCCGGGTCAATCTTTCATATGAGCGCGCCATTTTTACTTTATAGGCCTCCAGATTTTGTTGCGCTATGAGACGGGTTTCATCAAGGGCATCAAGCTCCTCAAGCTGAAGGTGAGCATTTTCTTCGTCCGTCAGCTCGTAGTGGACTGCCACTCGTAGAGAGGGTAACTCTATCTCGAGGGGGAGTACTTATTCTGTACCAAATACCAACGCATATGGCGTTGCGTTCGTGGCCGTCTTGAACGTAGTTCGATACTCCCAGAGAGCTTCTTGCAGTCTCTTGTGCCAGTCCTTCTTATTTCGGGACACCGTTTTCTTCATGATCTTTGTCAAGGTCTTGTTGAAGGCCTCAGCTAGACCGTTAGCTCGTGGATTATAAACTGAGGAATATCTCCAGTCTATATTGTGTTGTTGCGCGAAGCGACTGATCTTGTGGCTTCTGTAAGCTGGCCCGTTATCGGAGATGACCCGTCGCGGAGTTCCAACCCGATATATGACGTGCGTCTTGAAGAAATGGAGGATATTCTCCGTCTTCACTTCTCTCAATGGTACTGCTTCTGTCCATTTGGAGAAGTAATCAGTCGTCGCCAGGATGAAACGATGTCCCCTGGACGATGCTGGTTCGATGGGGCCGACTATGTCAGTTCCCCACATTTCGTATGGCCAGCTAGCCACCGTTGGATGGAGTGGATTTGGATGCTGGTGGATGAAGTCCCCATGAATTTGGCATGAGTGGCACTGCTTCGCATACTCAAGGCAGTCTTGAATCATCGTGGGCCAGTAGTAGCCCATCCGTTTGATCTTCAACTTCATCTTTGGGCCTGCTTGGTGAGAACCGCAGAGTCCGTCGTGAACTTCCTGAACGACTCTTTTTACCTCTTCAGGTCCCAGACATCTCAACCACAGAGAATCAAACGACCTCTTGTACAGAGTATCATTGACGAAGGCGAAAGACAGAGCTCGTTTCACAAGCTGATGTCTTAAGGACGCATCTTCAGGCATTCGACGGGATTTGAAGTAGTCTATAAAGACTTCTCTCCAATCTTCAACTTCCTCTTGGTCTTTTACTTGTAGGGTCGTCTGTTCAATCGCTTCCTTTTCCTCAGATGATTCCGGGGATATTTCCGCTGGGGCGAACACCCGACGGCTTTGTACCACAATTCTGATGTCATCGAGGTTCTCATCAGCCAGTTCTTTAGTGAGCTTGGCTAATGCGTCCGCTTTGCTGTTTTCCGCGCGCGGTATATTTTCCAAAGTGTAGGAGGGAATTTGGGTCAACAATTTTTGCACCTTTTCGCCGTACTTCACCAATTCTGGTTTGCACGTTTGGTAGTCGCCATTTACTTAGCTAACGACCAATTGAGAATCTCCATATATGAGGAGGTTTTCAATTCCCATGTCGATGGCGATCTCGAGGCCTGCTATCAAAGCTTCGTATTCGGCTTCATTGTTTGTCCTCGGCTCTGTTAGGGAGAAAGCAAAGCGCATTATCCCTCCTTGTGGAGTTACAAAGATGAGTCCTACCCCCGATTTGATTATAGGGGTACTTTGTTTGCGCTTCTTCATGGAAGATGCTCCGTCGAAATAAAGCTTCCATCGGGTATCACCACCGTCGATCGCATCAAACGCATGTTCGTCTGGAAGATCGCAATTCAGAGGAGAATCGGCGGGTATCGGATGCTCAACGAGGAAGTCGGTGATGGCCTGGCCTTTCACTGCCGTGAAAGGTTGATACGTTATCGAGAACTCCATCAAGAGCAGGGCCCATTTAGCGAGTCGCCCCGTCAATATGGCCTTCGACATCAAATACTTAAGAGGGTTTACCTTCGAAATGAGACGGACCTCATGCGCCAACGCATAGTGCCTGAGCTTTGTTATCGCAAAGATCAACGCCAGGCAGTGTTTTTCAATAGGGGAATAGTTGCTTTATGCCCCCAGTAGAAATCGACTTAAGTAATAGAGAGCTCTTTCTTTCCCTTGGTAATTCTCTTGTGCCCATAATGCGCCTAAAGAACCTTCGAGGGCGGTTGTATAAAGAATAAGGGATTTTCCCTTAACCGGAGCAGCTAACACTGGCGGATTCTGGAGGTACCGCTTGATTTCGTCCAGCGCGTCTTGGCATTTATGATCCCAGACGAACGGGGTTCCCTTCTTCATCAGGTGGCTGTAAGGACGGCACTTTCCTGAAAGGTTGGCTATAAATCTCCGTATATACGTGAGTTTCCTTTGGAGAGACCGCAGTTGTTTGAGAGTCCTTGGCGGAGGCATTTCCATGATCGCCTTGATCTTTGACGGATCTATCTCAATACCTCGGTGTCGGACGATGAATCCTTGGAATTTGCCTGAGGAAACTCCGAATGCGCACTTGAGAGGGTTCATCTTCAAGTTGTATTGTCGAAGGCGTTGAAATACGGTCTTCAGATGCTCGAGATGTTCCTCGTATGATTTGTTTTTAACCACAAGATCGTCGATATAGCATTCGACGATTTCGTGTATAAGGTCATCAAAGATTTTCGTCATGGCCCTCTGATAGGTGGCACCGGCGTTCTTTAAACCGAAGGGCATCACCTTGTAGCAGAATATACCTAAAGGAGTCCTGAAGGCGGTGTGCTTCTAGTCTTCGGAATGCATCTTTATCTGATTATACCCTGATGAGCCGTCCATGAAGGAGAAAACCTCATGAGTGGACGTATTGTTTATCATCAGTTCGGTGACTGGCACTGGGAAATCGTCCTTCGGGCAAGCTTTATTGAGATCCCGGAAATCCACGCATATGCGCACTGTCCCATTTTTCTTCATCACGGGGACGATGTTGGCGATCCACTCGGGATACTGGACCTCCTGGATGAAGCCAGAGTCGATCAGCTTCTTGACCTCAGCATTGATACTCATCTCAAGCTCGAGCCGCATTCTTCTTGGCGCCTGTTTGACCGGCTTAACGTCCGGGGATATCGCCAATTTGTGCACAGCAATTTCTGGATCTAGTCCCGGCATTTCGGAATAGTTCCATGCGAAGCAATCTTTATGCTGCATAAGCAGGTCTTTTAATGAAGCCACCCTCTCTTCAGACAACAGTTTACTAATGAATGTCGGTCACGGGTCATTCTCCGTCCCCAACTCAATTTTCTTGAGGTTATCCGCAGTGGTATGTATTCCATCCTCCAGCTCTTTCGGTGCTGGCGGAAATTCTGAGATCACCTCATCGTTGCTGTTTTCGAAGCACCAGGGAAGGTCATCCATGTTCTCGGGCTCATCTTTTTATATTGTTATCATGTGACAAGTACGAATTCGCTTCCAAGCCCAATGTGGAACTGGTTATGCTCTCATGGCTTTGGGTTCGTGCTTCTGTGGCGGCGTTACCCTCCAGTTGTCAGACAGAGCGAACTTGCCGAGCTGATACTGATCTTCGACCCAATTCTTAAAGGTGAAGCAGTACTCGAGAGGGTGCCCTATCACTCGGTGATAAGAGCAATAGTTCGGGTGAGATACTTCGCTTGCTTGTTCGGGGGTATTTAGACTCCGGCAGTGTAAGCATCTGATGTTTTAGAGCGAGGTCAAGTATTTTCTTCGTCTTGTCCCGAGGAAAAGAGTACGCCCGACCCATTTTCCTCATGAGGGATAGATCGGAACCGCTCGATTCCCGCTTGCGTGGCTTCTTAGTCCCGCTTTGTTGCTGTTGAGCGTATTTTTCGCCTTTCGACTTATTTCTGCCCCTGCGTCGAGCCTTTTTTATAACAGGTTGACGGGTAGCGGCATCTTCATCTTCCACGGCCTGTTGGAGGAGGCGTTGCGTTTTGGCTTTCTCATAGATGGCCATTTCGCGGTTATGGCCGTCTCGGACTTTTTGACCAGCTTCCCTTATAAACTTGTCCATTTTTTCTTCGAACGACGGACTGGGCACCTTTGCATCAGGAACTTTTGCTGGTTCAGTATTAACGTCCTCCCATTGAGCATTCGCTTCTTCATCGAAGTCATGCACGATGTAGCAACCGTGGAGTAGCTCTCGTTTCTTTGACCAAATATATCCAAGCCCGATTGTTTCCATTCTCCCATTAGGCAACTTGTGCTGAGTCCCGGGAACGTTCCAGACCTTGTCATAGAACTTGGCTTTTCGAGAGGTCTGTTTAAAGGATATCCCTTGGCGCTTTAGCAGCCTCTTCAAGCCTTTTGTATAATATCTGGGCAGACGGATGGGCTGAAGCCTGTCAAGCGTAGGATACATACCGTGCCAGGTTTCTTTCTCCACTTTGGTTTCTTCAGAGCGGTAGAATAGAATTGCCTTTTCGCCTTCTTTCCTGGGAGGGACATAGAACGTCCGCAGCTCCTCTACGCTGTAGGTATCGAGCGCATCCAGTTCTTTATGATGTTTAAGCGGCACCATGGTGACTTGTAGACTCTGCTCTTTATCAGCGGATGTCTGTATTGAAGGTCGAGCAGAGAATATAGCGTGGACTTCATCTTCTGAATCGCTGCCAAAGATCAACGTGGGAGCGGACGGTCCCGGCTTGTTGTGTTGGGGTGGACCCGAATAAATCATATCTTCTTCCTCCTCGGTATCACTGCCGAAGACAGGGATGGTGGCATTAGCTTTGTTCTCCGGCTTATGACACCTCTCTGTGTCTTCGAAATCAGGTAAAAAGTATTTGGCATCTTCATATTTGTGGACTTCGTTCACGGAGAACGGGTTCAGTTCTCCCGTCACGGTATACTCGAGACCATCCTTAAAATATTTCATACACTGATGCTGTGTAGACGGGATTATATTATACTCGTGTAACCATGGTCGGTCGAGCAGAGCATTGTAGCATGTCTTGGCATCTATGACGTGGAACTTAATGTCCGTGACGAGTATGTAAGTCTACGGTAGCGCCCCGGCCGTCTTTCAGACACCAAATGCGGAACAAAAACTTTTATAACTGGCGCTATCGCATACTATAACCCGGATCTGCCAATAACGCTAAACTAACAAACTGTAAAGAGGGTAGAAAGGTTATACAGAACGATCCGAGTCCTTCGTTCTTTAACCATCATCCCACGCTCCTGTTGCGGCTGCTCCGATCTCGTCGATCTCTGATCTCCTCGTCCAGGTGGCACCACATCATCGGATCTTTAAACGGGCTTCCGCCTCTGACTCGAGGCAACTCGGTCATCAAGTTTTCCAGAAGAGATGACCAAGATTGATGTAGAGAATGAGTAGAACACTTTGTCTCGCTTCGTCCAAAGCCATGGACGAACGGTTAATGAAGTTGCCATTTAGATCGGGTGATGGAATAATTGGAGCTATGAAATTCCATACACAAATCTATCATCTTTTTTCCAATCAAGTGAGAGTAAAAAATCAAGTGGGCATCCAAGAGGGGAGGGGCCGGCCATATAGAGGTGGGGGGTGAGTGAAGGAGCAAGGGGGGTGACCACAAGCAAAGCTTCTCACAAAAGATCTTAGTAAGAACAAGAATCATTAATGCAAAAGAATGAGTCACTAATACACCTCATCTCTCAATTAATGCAAACAATGAATCACTAACTTAGTCACCTTCCAAGAAGCTTCCTCTCATCATCTAGAAACTTCTAGAACCATGACTCACCCAAGAAAAGATAAATCCGCATTTAACCGAATGTTAAATACGGCTGATAGAAAACTGGAAACTGGCAACTTCCAAAAGTGATCCTGAAACGAATTTCAGGATAACCCCGTAACTGTATAAATATACCCGCATTTGTATTACGACCGAATACAAACGCAACTGAGACAAAGATATTATATCTATTCTGTATAATACATGGATCCGGCTTAAACCAAAGCCCACCAGTATTATCTGCCCGAAATATGACACGTGCGTAAACGCACGTGCATTTTCCGAACCCTGCCATAAAACCATACGGCCTCTACAACGTTTCGCCCGAACTTGGGAAACTATCTGTGGGGGACTCTAATGACTCGTCAGTACCCTGGCAGTGGGTTTAACCACAAGCCGTTAGCGGCACTAGCTGTGCGTAACGGCTGCCCTTGTACTGACCTCAAGGGAGGCCGATGAGCGAACTGATCCGGAAACCCTACTGAGCCTCACAGTGACAATGTATATACAGTCCGGTCCGTTCGTCTATGAGTATCGCATATCCGGCCTAGGGGGCTAGTAATGTCAGACCCCCAATAGCGGTATAAGTCGTGTCGGAGACAAGCCCTGAACACCCTGAGATACTACTGGAGTACCTACCAGTAAATCTCACCTGCCTTGGCCAAGGACTTGGTGTAATGGCTTTCCTAGACACAGCGCGACCTCCACCCCCAATACCGGGAGAGATGAATCCCCTGCCGATCCGCTCACGTGCCTCCATGTGGCTCGGGACTGTACCCAAAAACTACCTGTTTGCACGACTTCTTTGAGCCGTGGTAGGGTAGAAATCAAAGCACGGTGGGAACTCACACGAGACAAATGACGACCTCAGGTCGATGAACTAACCTGTACACATGTCACCAGGGAACTGCTATCTGACGATATGTATAATACCAACTAGCAGGTTCCCGGCAAGTCCTGTCCGGTGTACTCATAACACAATGAGCACCTGTATACATCTTAGGTGATCCAGCTGACACCAGTGGCTTATGAGACCGGCCACCGCCCCTCGTCGGGGTCTCGACTGTATACACTAGTCTACTCCGGAGTATCGATGCCCTGTCTCGAAACTCCCACGACTAGGGACCACTATTAAGGATATGCTTATAGACCACTCAACTCTCACTTATATGATCGCCCTCATACTGTTGGTAGTCAAGCAAGATCCTAAGGGCTCTATCAACGTGTAACATGTAATCAGTCACCTGAACATGTACATGACTGATAAAGGCAAACCAGATATCATACTATCATCTCGAGTAAGACTGTCCTACCGGCATAGGTCCTCCTCAATCATTGCAATCACGTGCCTGCGATCCAATAATTGACTTTGAGGGCACTATATCCAACAATCTTCCACTTGCACTTAAGGCTAATTATTGCGATGTCGCATACTCACAGCCCGTGTGATACCGAACATCCAACTCCTCTACTAATCAGT
The DNA here is from genome assembly GCA_030015575.1 of Agapanthus africanus. NCBI lineage: Eukaryota > Viridiplantae > Streptophyta > Magnoliopsida > Asparagales > Amaryllidaceae > Agapanthus > Agapanthus africanus. The sequence continues at coordinate 20,365,910 of JASDDO010000016.1, read as the reverse complement.
TTCACAAAGCCCGTTCGTAAAACTATTGTGTTCGAGAAATAGCCTCAGTGAGTGGATCCGCCCTGATGTTTCTTTCTATGTCTCTCTTAATCTCATGTTCGCGGAGAAAGCCATCTCCCGAATCGAGTAATACCTGTCTTAGAATATGTCCGGATTCATAAATGAACTCCAAATCCAAACTTCTTAGACTGTATCGATAACTGAACCTAATCAGTATCCAGCACCATGCCTCCCACAGTATCCTCTTGGACCATCTGTCCATAATACTGTCCCTCGTCAGAGGGAAAACTATAACTCTGACAATCACTCTGTCAACCATGTCACCTTTGAAGCCTGGAATGATAACCGTCTGCCGAAGGAGGCTGCCGTAATCAAATCCGTAGAACATGCACTTATGTTCTAAAACTGCTCCCTTATGTTTCTCCAGGATTGGATTAATACAAACTTATCGCATCTAGTGCAAAAACAACATCTGGTGTGGTACTTGACATCTCACGATTGACTCAATTGCCTAAGCAAGTGATATGCCAATCATGCGCATCCCTCTCCCCTTTAGTCTGTAAGACACCTTTAGAGAGGGTGACTCCATCACCTGCAGGTACACCACCATGCCAGGAGTCATCTATTCTAAAAACCATTAGAATACTGTCAAAGTACCCACATTGGGAAACTACCCAAATCTAGATCTAAAACCATAGATCTAGAAACCAGAATGTCTGATATTATATCTATATCCTGTCTGGAGAAACAACTGTGTGACGACCACAGTACAACCGATCCTAGCATAGGAATTTTACTTCCTACTCTGTGTATGTCATCCAAATACCAGGACATCACACCCTACTACCTTCTTAACAGATCCATCCCCTATTCTGATGAAGTCAAACCTATGACTGTCACATCAAAATTAGATGATCTATCTCCGCTATAACTGCTCTAGTCTATAAATAGACATAAGCTACTTGCCCACTATGCATCCGCTGCTCCCACTGACCACAACAACCTTCTGACAGAATAATATACATGTGCACTTCTAAAGCTAGTTTAGAACGACGCTATACTTAACTTCCTGCCGGGTCTCATAGTCTGGAACAACAGTAGTGTCAAGTCAGGGTAAGAAAGAACCTCCCTGTCACCGTCCTTGAGGCTACCGGAGTACCTCTCGGGTGTCTGAGGTTACCTACCAAATCCGCGGAGTGGCTAATGGAATGTCAAACCTGATTGAATCTATAGGTCCTATTAATTTTTCCGTAATCGTTTGCGGTTCTGGAATCACTTCCAGTTCTACCATACTCCCACTACTGTTTTCTGAAAAAATCCATTTTACTAAAACTGTGGCGAGTCAAGAACAATATCACTATTGATCTTCCAAATGGTAGAAAGTCAACCCTCGTCATAGCCTGGGCCAACCCACAAACAGCCATTACAGAAACGTGCCCTGAGTTATCCAGAGTCTGGTTTTAAGCATAAACCGGACAACTCCCCGTACCTTAACATCGTTAAGATATGAACCATTCTATATCAAATATAGAAACTTTAGCACTTATTTAATTGGAACCAGATTCTAATCATGCAGCTGTCTCCAGTGCATATCAATTTAATGGAGAGAGGCTAATCAGCATTACTCAACTTAGGAATATATCCAATTATGAGTAACCTGAAAGAGAAACAAGTTTCTCAAAACCATTACTATCATCTGAATACCAATCACAAGTATCTACATCTTCGATCTCTTTGAAGAATCCCGATACTTGCGACATCTGGTCCTCTACTTTATTCTTATACCCACAACTTCTCAAAACTTAGACCTTGTATTTCTTCGAAATACTTGTCTAAAAACTAGAGAAGTCATAAGTAAATAGAACAAGTACGAGGACCTATCCCTTTGTCCTGATGGACACTGGACAACATGCAATACTCTGTATAAGTCCGCTGAGTTGAATAACTCAAAACCTGTGCGTCGTAGGTTGAAAACTGTACCCAGATGATTTCCTCAAATATCACCAATTACAACGAATTCCGATATAATGAGGATGATCACCTAATTCCCAATAACTTCCCCCCACTCATCATCTGTAAAACCATACAGATGTGAGAATGAAACCTGGTGAATACACACCCTGGAGTAAGTATCTAATCGGGAAAACAGTTTTCCATTAACAATGCACTGAAACATGAAAATGTTTCGTAGGGGTATCCTGGTATTCATAGTAATGCCTCTTCCATAATCCAATTCATGACTCTAACTGTATATTTCTTTGCCATCTCTCCAGATCCCTTTATTTGTCTTTAGTCATTACCTTCTGTACACCATCATTAGGCTAAATGGTTTTCTTCCTTCCCTACCGTTCCGCACCAGCCTATGGTTTGGAAGAAGACTATCCAGTAAGCATAATAGGTGTACCCTCCTCAACCTAGGAGTACTCACATCTTGAGAGAAGGTGATGATAAAAGACAACTGAATAATACCTTATTCTTTTAAGGTGAAATAGGAGTGGCGATGAAGTACGCGGTTTGGTCGTGAATGATAACAGTCGCAACTTACTTTGCCCTCTTTCTAATCCCTTTATTTTGTCTTTACATATTACCTTCTATACACCCTACTCAGGCTAATTGGTTTTCTTCATTCCCTACCTTTCGGCACCTGCCTATGGTTTGGAAGAAGACTATCCAATAAGCGTAATAGGTTTACTCTCCTAAACCAAGGAGCCCTCGCAACCTGAGAGAATGTGATAAAAAAAACAACTGAATAAACCAATTCTATTTCTCCTGAACCTGGATCCATCCTCGAAGAAGTCCCTTCAAGTTCGTATATAACCATACGATGGATCTATCCAATAGAAGTGGATGTCCGTAGTAATACGGGGTGTTCTGAGAAATGCAAAGGGTAAAAGAAGGAGTGGCAATGACATATGCAACTCAGACAATCCAAAAGCCAGTATTTTAAGAAGGTTCGGTTAACTTGGTCACTGAGTCATAGTCTAGGGTCGGTCAAAGGTCGCTGCCAAAGAGAGAGAGAGAAAAGAAACACTCTGCGTGCACTCTAACCTAGATCAGAATGGTTATCACTTTATCTAATCCGGAAACCTCCCACTGTACTGTCAAATTCTCCTCCAAACCTGAAAGAAGAATCAATCGGGATTACCTGAAGAGTAAACCAACTCATCAGTGGGAATCGGGATCCAACTCTCATCGCATGATAACGTGACGGAATCCACTCACGTTATCACACTCCAGAAGGTATGCGCATGCCTGGCAAGTTTCAGTTTCTTTAGAAACTCCCGATAAGATTTTTACCCCATGTTCTTATGACCTTGACGAAAGCCAACAAATTATAAGTCACATGTCAAGTTCTGCCCGTCATTATCTTGTTAATTCGAACCCACCCATACATACCCTTGACGAAAGCCAACAAGGTAATACGACTGTCCCAAACCAACTCATCTATCTATGCAACAAATGAATACCCCAGCAACTACCAAACACTATGCCTTGACGAAAGCCAACAAACATAGCTTGAATACTACTGACCATCCATAAGAAATGATGGAGGGCTACGGCTGGTTTTTGGCGAAAAACCTTTAACGTAATGAACTTGATCTCGTTGAAGGAACCTGATAGCTTTTTATAAAAATATAGTGGCGAAAAACCTTTGCTAAAGAGGTCACTCCCGATGAAGGGATCTCGGCTCTTTCCTCGTGGAATGAGGTGCAGGATATTCCACTGAATACCGCGATGCAAAGCAACATGTAATCGACTATAGTGAAGTTATTACCCTGACGCAAACTTCTGCCCAAGGGGTCACTCCCGGTGAAGGGATATCGGCCCTTGCCCCGTCGAATGAGTTGCATGATATTCCAACTAAATACCACTATGCATAACAAAAAGGAAACATCTTTGTAATAACACTTTTTAAATTTGTTCCAACAACATCCAAACAGGTTTGTTTTACTTTGCATTGATCAGAATCAACGCAGTCCTATCAATTAATCACACCAGAAAAGAACGAAAATAAAATGTACGTATATGCCATCCGCATTCGTCACTGGGTCCCGTCATCACCCGTTAGGTTACTTAACTAACGACAGAGCGGGGACTGCACTAGCACGGGTGTAAAACATATACAACATCTAATAGTATATATACCAATATACAATAATCGCTCCAGGCGTGATAATATGCAACATTACAGAAAAGTAATAAGCATCACAGAACAATACAGATAATCTGGGATCCCCGAGTTTCACAGAGCCACTGCTGAAACCCGACGTTCCCCTGGTCGTGTGGATAGCCTGTGCAATGAAACCTAGACCCCTACGGGTGCGGCAAGTTACCCGCCAAAACCTGAAGCGAGGCAGCCCCCTACAGCAAAGTGAATGGACCACCCTGCACTTCACGGAATCCGGTAATCTTGGGCACACCTCCTTGGGTCAACCTGTACCCCCTACGAGTGCGGCGAATAGTCTGCCAATTCTTGAGTGAGGCCCCTCTGCCTCTCAAAGACATGAGATGCGGACCCGTTGTCCTCCAGAACCCGGCTATCCGTGCACTCCATCGCGGGGTAAAACCTAGTACAGAAATGAAAAATATGTACAACGGGTACATCGACCTCAACCCGGTCGTGCCCCAAAAGAATATTATACAACAGGCAGTGACGGCAGTCCACATGTTGGACGCTCGCCCCGCAATATCAAATGTACAAATAAATCCAAACTGCACTACCATTGCACACTGCTATCCATCACGACAAATCCGCAACATCACAGCACAACACAGAACATCAACGCGAATATCACATTTGCAAACCCGTCTAAAAGAACTATAGCAATCAGACGCGGTTTACCGATCAAATGACATTCACGGTCGGAGATATAATGTAAGTACTGTAAACTGACACGTTTAAATTTCGATCGACTAAATTTCCCGAAGTGGGCCCCACGCAAATCTGCTGTACAGTAAAAAACACTGGGCCCAAAAGAACAGTTCCAGAAACCACAATTTCCCAAGTAGAAGCTACTGTAGAAGTTTGACAAATTGAACTCACAATTCTGCGGCGGATCCGCGGCCAAACCCTAGCTTGGGCCGCGGATCCGCGGTGGAACAGTGACATCACTTTGTCGAATTTCACCAGTTTTCCTAAAAAACCCTGCTTGATTTTCTGGTATGGTCAAAATGATTTTTAGACCAGTTTGAAAATTAACAGAAACTTTATACTTGAAAATTGAGATTTTCGAAAATCCGTTTGATCGATCTTTTAAACGCGTTAGCACAAGTTAGTAAAGCTTAATGGCATAGCTCTGATACCATGTAAGTCTACGGTAGCGCCCCGGCCGTCTTTCAGACGCCAAATGCGGAACAAAAACTTTTATAACTGGCGCTATCGCATACTATAACCCGGATCTGCCATTAACGCTAAACTAACAAACTGTAAAGAGGGTAGAAAGGTTATACAGAACGATCCGAGTCCTTCGTTCTTTAACTATCATCCCACGCTCCTGTTGCGGCTGCTCCGATCTCCGATCTCCTCGTCCAGGTGGCACCACATCATCGGATCTTTAAACGGGCTTCCGCCTCTGACTCGAGGCAACTCGGTCATCAAGTTTGCCAGAAGAGATGACCAAGATTGATGTAGAGAATGAGTAGAACACTTTGTCTCGCTTCGTCCAAAGCCATGGACGAACGGTTAATGAAGTTGCCATTTGGATCGGGTAATGGAATAATAGGAGCTATGAAATTCCATACACAAATCTATCATCTTTTTTCCAATCAAGTGAGAGTAAAAAATCAAGTGGGCATCCAAGAGGGGAGGAGCCGGCCATATAGAGGTGGGGGGTGAGTGTAGGAGCAAGGGGGTGACCACAAGCAAAGCTTCTCACAAAAGATCTTAGTAAGAACAAGAATCATTAATGCAAAAGAATGAGTCACTAATACACCTCATCTCTCAATTAATGCAAACAATGAATCACTAACTTAGTCACCTTCCAAGAAACTTCCTCTCATCATCTAGAAACTTCTAGAACCATGACTCACCCAAGAAAAGATAAATCCTCATTTAACCGAATGTTAAATACGGCTGATAGAAAACTGGAAACTGGCAACTTCCAAAAGTGATCCTGAAACGAATTTCAGGATAACCCCGTAACTGTATAAATATACCCGCATTTGTATTACGACCGAATACAAACGCAACTAAGACAAAGATATTATATCTACTCTGTATAATACATGGATCCGGCTTAAACCAAAGCCCACCAGTATTATCTGCCCGAAATATGACACGTGCGTAAACGCACGTGCATTTTCCGAACCCTGCCATAAAACCATACGGCCTCTACAACGTTTCGCCCGAACTTGGAAAACTATCTGTGGGGGACTCTAATGACTCGTCAGTACCCTGGCAGTGGGTTTAACCATAAGCCGTCAGCGGCACTAGCTGTGCGTAACGGCTGCCCTTGTACTGACCTCAAGGGAGGCCGATGAGCGAACTCATCCGGAAACCCTACTGAGCCTAACAGTGACAATGTATATACAGTCCGGTCCATTCGTCTATGAGTATCGCATATCCGGCCTAGGGGGCTAGTAACGTCAGACCCCCAATAGCAGTATAAGTCGTGTCGGAGACAAGCCCTGAACACCCTGAGATACTACTGGAGTACCTACCAGTAAATCTCACCTGCCTTGGCCAAGGACTTGGTGTAATGGCTTTCCTAGACACAGCACGACCTCCACCCCCAATACCGGGAGAGACGAATCCCCTGCCGATCCGCTCACGTGCCTCCATGTGGCTCGGGACTATACCCAAAAACTACCTGTTTGCACGACTCCTTTGTGCCGTGGTAGGGTAGAAATCAAAGCACGGTGGGAACTCACACGAGACAAATGACGACCTCAGGTCGATGAACTAACCTGTACACATGTCACCAGGGAACTGCTATCTGACGATATGTATAATACCAACTAGCAGGTTCCCGGCGAGTCCTGTCCGTGTACTCATAACCCAATGAGCACCTGTATACATCTTAGGTGATCCAGCTGACACCAGTGGCTTATGAGACCGGCCACCGCCCCTCGTCGGGGTCTCGATTGTATACACTAGTCTACTCCGGAGTATCGATGCTCTGTCTCGAAACTCCTACGACTAGGGACCACTATTAAGGATATGCTTATAGACCACCTAACTCTCACTTATATGATCGCCCTCATACTGTTGGTAGTCAAGCAAGATCCTAAGGGATTTATCAACGTGTAACATGTAATCAGTCACCTGAACATGTACATGACTGATAAAGGCAAACCAGATAGCATACTATCATCTCGAGTAAGACTGTCTTACCGGCATAGGTCCTCCTCAATCATTGCAATCACGTACCTGCGATCCAATAATTGACTTTGAGGGCACTATATCCAACAGAGTAGCCCAAAGCATAGCGTCAGTATCACAGACCCAAGAGTTCTTGATGATTGGGAGTCGAACCTGGAGATGGTGATCTTGTCCCGAGCAAGGTGCTGGACGCTCATGCAGATTTCTTTTAACACCCGCACATTGAGGAGATTAGCGGAGGATCCATTGTCGACCAGGATTTTGCCTATCTTTATATCGTGGCAGTATCCTGAGACATAAAGGGGGCGATTGTGTTCGCACGTCCCAAGGAGAAGATCTTCATCGCCAAAAGTGACATCGGCCGTGTGCACTTCCTCCAATTCATCCTTCATCTTTTCTTCGGCCAGGAAAGCATGGAATTGTTCCGGCTCCTGTAGTGCCTTGATTAATGAATCCCTCGTCTCTTTTGATAGTAAAAGGGCGTCAAGAATGCTGAGCTGCGAAGGTAGCTTTCTCAGATGCGCCAAGACGTTGTAATCCACCTTATTTTTCTGTGTCGGGTCCTTGGCAGTTAACTCTTCTTTGACTTGGTCATCTAAGATGATATCTTCAGAGACCTTTTCTTTCCCTTTATCTTTTTTGTTTGAGGGTCCGAGATTCTTTTCGGGCAGCGTCCGATTACGCAGCCGGATATTTTCATAGACCTTCTGCTCTTCTTCTTTTCCCGAGGTGGACTCTTTAAAGAGGGGGGCTAAGAGCCAGCTCTTCATCAGAATCGCTCCCGAATGTAAGCACTTGTGATCCCCCGGCGTTAACCATGCGACAATTGCCGGTAGTTCTGTTAAGCCCTTCGGTCGTATTTTTCCGCTCCCGACGAGTTTTGCGCTTCTCCCGCTTAAAATGTTGTCGGTGAGCAACATATCCTCGCCACCATCTATTGAAAGCTTTGCACTCTTCAGTGGGGTGCGAAATCTTCCGATGATATAAGCAGTAGGAGGGGTGCATTTCCGCTTCACCAGTAATGTTTCCTTCAGAGGATGGTAACTTCATACCCATTGATATGGCCTTAGCAAACCTTTTCCTCGTCTTGAATTTGCTTTTATCCGCAGTGGATGTATTTTGCTCCAGCGGGAGTGTCTCAACTCTTTCGTCAAGTCGCTGGCGCTTGGCCCTTTCAAATATGGCCGTCTCGCGTTCCCGATCAGCTTTACTTTTCAACAGAGCTTCGTTGAGGAATGCGTCAATTGTTTCATCCGATGGCCCCAGAACTTCCGGTTCAGGATCTTCCCCCAGCTTTTCAGTGCAAGGAGTTTCCTCATCGTCTGTAAACGAATGGGAGATCATATGGCAGCTCGCCACGTATTCCTCAGATTCATCTGACGAACTCTCCCCCTCATCTTCCTCTTGAAAGACGTGGTTGAGAAACTCTTGGAGTGTGATGGGAGTCCGTGCTTTCTGGTTATATTCCTCCAGCGCGTCAATTTGTTCTTGTAAGTCCGTGCGCTTGTCGCTAGGCTTCACAGGCTTCTTGGATTTCTTCTTCTTCTTCTTCGAAGATTTTGACGGCTGGTTGTGAATGCTTGGGCCACCACCATCGGTCTTTGGAGTTGGACGCGGCTTCAACATCCCCTCAATGATCTGAGGTTCCAACGGGTTCTTCCACCTGATCGCTGGGCATGTTTGAAGATCGTTCAGCATCCTCTTTGTCTTGGCTGATAGCACAACCTCCCATGGGGCTTCTTCAACGAGAGAGCACGTTGCCCCCGGCGTATTCATCCTTTTAGGGGTGTGAGGCTGCGGCGGATTCACCTTCCATCTGTCGGACAACGCGAACCTGCCCTGTTGGTACTGGTCTTCAATCCAATTTTTGAAGACGTAGCAATCTTCGATCGGATGACCCAGTACTCGGTGATAGGGACAATAGTTGGGCTCATTGACATCATTTGGTTGTGACGGACGTTTTGGATCCGGCAGATTTATGAGTCGGTTGCGCAACGCCAGCTCGAATAATCTTCTCGTTTTATCTCGGGGAAACGAGTAAGGACGTCCTAGCCTCTCCTCAAGGGGTACGTGCGGACGCTTATTATTTTGACGGACAACCGGCTTCGAGTTGCTCGGCTGTTGTTGAGCATTAGCGACAACGATCGCTTTCCCCTTCCCCTTTTCATTTCGGGAGTCCGGCTTTGGAAGGGGAGGTCTATGGCCCATCTGATCCATTTGCGCTAGCTTGTCGATCAGGGCCTGGAAAGTAGTCGGCTTGAAGAACATCATAAATTGCGAGATGGTTGCTTGCGGATCAAGGGTTCCCATAAACATACCCACTGCAGGAGCCTCTTCGATGCGTTGCTCGCATTTTGACCATAAGTTCTTCCACCGTATAGCATATTGGACCCATGTCTCGTCCGGCTTCACTCAAGCATTAATCAATGCCGTCATCGGGGTGCGTTCGCTGGCATTTGCGAAACGCTGGGTAAACAGCAGTTCCATCTCCGCAAATGTCTTGATAGAGTCGTTTGGGAGCTCAGAATACCACTTGAATGCTGTATCTGACAAGCTGCCGACGAACTGACGAAGCAACAGTTTATCATCACCGCCGGTGTTGCCGCAAAGCGCCCTGAACTGGGCAACATGCTGGTGAGGATTGCCCGTCCCTTTATAGACATGGAATTTGGGTATTGTATAGCCTGGCGGGTACTTTATCTGATCGTACCAGCTTGGATATGGTCGTCCTGTCTTTACGACCTGACTGGCTGCCTCAGTCACATGATGAACCTGTATCTGTTGGGCTATATATTCGTCCAAGTCAGCTTTGGAGATTGTCTCCTCCTTGGCTGTTGACAGAGCCGGTGGAGGATTTGACGTTTCTCCCCTGTCGTCTTCAAGGACGATCGGGGTATCTTCAGCTGGAGGATCTTGTTGGATCATCATTCCCACCATGTCCTGGAACAAGAGGGCCATTTGCTTTATGTTGGTTGCTTGTTCAGCAGCCTCTTTATCCTTCTTCTCCAATATCCGACGAAGGAATTCAGCGTCAGTTTCTTGCTCTTGCCATTCATCCGTGGACGCTTCAGTGCTTTCTTTTGGCCCAGTGAGTGCGGCCATCGCGTTCATCATCTCCTGGAGCTTTTGTTGTTGCTCCTGAGCTTTGGTCACTGACCGTGTAAGCGGTCTATGACCTGTAGATGCACGACTGTCCTCCTTCCCCGACGCCATGTATACAGTATGGACCACGATGCCCTCGGACTTAGGGCATTTAGGCTCACCGCCTTTGGCATTTGCCGCGGGCATGGGAATTTTCTCCGGCCTCCTTCTCTTGTGGGCCGTTGAAGTTGAGGGGGCCGTTGCAGAAGGCACCCTGATGGTGGTCGTCCTTTGCTGTTTGATTGGACGGTCCTTTTCTTCCTGCACCTTCGCCCTTATCTGCTGACGAGAGTGACCTTGGTCAATTACGGAGTCTTGAACCCTCCGCCAAACTTTATAAAGTTTGGAGGACAGCCGCTGAGGGGGCTGCTCCAGCTTCGTTTCCAGAACCCTCTCCGCAGTTAAAGGAGATCTTTTTAGCGTAGCAGTTGGAGAGTTCTTACGCACCCTCCTTAACGGTTCAAAGCTGTTCCCAGTTGGAACAGCAGCATCAACTTCCACCATTGGAGCGGGTGGAGTTAGCCCCGAGGGGGAGTTGCCCCCAGCCTTCCTTACTCGGCGCCAGTGGCGACGTCGAGCATGACGAGCCGTTGGGGCTGGCTCGGCGACTGAGACAGCTTCTTCTTGCCCCCTGTCTGAATGAGGTGCTGCCGGTGTCAGCCTCTTAAAGACTGATGTTGTCCTTTGAGTAGCGGTATTCAATCTGTCAAAGACAGATCCTCGAGTAGGGACCAGAGCCGGAATAGTCAGCCTTGAAAGACTGACTCTTTGACAGGAGAAGCCGTCTTGGCGACTTCGGGAGCAGCCTTCTTCTTTGGGATGGCCTTCTCAGGTATCATGGGCTTCCTGGAGGGCCCATCAGGTTTCTGGCTCAGCCTGGCAAAGACAGAGGAGTTGGACGACCCGTTGAGAGGGGCCGTGGGAGTAGCAAGTCGATCAAAGACCGACTTCTTTGAAGCTTCCGGTACGGGTATTGGCATGGTGAAGCTTGCAAGAGGGATCATGGTCCTGAAAAACAGGCCGGTGGTGGCCTGAGTCACTTGCTCCACAGGCATAGTAAGGACGGAGGCCTCTTGAGGCCCATATGCTACACCTCCAGGTGAGGTGGAGCGTCGGTTGCATTGGCACTTCGAGCAGTTCGAGCAGTTGGAGGCCATTGATGCTTGATTTCTGCGTCAGGCAAAAGACCAAATCTTAGTAACTTGCAACCCAAAGGCAACCATTAACAAACCGTGATTCGTTCGCGAAGACGACACACGAAGTGTGGAGTGGAAAGAGGAAAAGGTCCCACCGAGCGTGCCAGAATATGTTCCCCTCCGAATGACGGCGCGACGACGTGAATACGTCTTGCCTGAAATTCGGGGCAGATGCTATTTGGTTTTATCCGTCCACCTCTCCGAAGATGCCAAGTTGATTTATGACACCGTGTATCGGAGGTTTAGACGGATGCGGCCGATATAGCAGACTTCATCAGATTCCCCCTCGCTTGAGGGTTTTTTGATTGTGGGGACGCTCTTCCCTGCAGGCGCAAGCCCCTGTAGTTAATTACGCTACCGCATCGCGGCAACCACTTTCTCCTTCTCCAGAATTTCACTTCGTGTCGTGTGTGTTTGTTTTGTTTGTGGTTGCCCGTGGATTGTATACGGAGAATAAGTTATGCCGTCGCCCGTAGAACGTGAATTAGTCCAAATCCGTATTTACTTAGATTTGGGTTTGGTGTTTTAGTTTAAGGATACGTTAGCCATATTGAGGCTAAGATCAACTTAAACGTTCGTTAAGGATACGTTAGTCTGATTTGAGACTAAGATCAACTTAACGGGATCGTTTGGATCCGACAAAAGAGCGTTTGGGGGCTCTATTGTTCCAGTGTAGGGACATAGTGGTCCATATGTAGTTTAAGGACATTGCGGTCCATTGCCAGTTTAGGGACATGGTGGTCCATATTCCAGTTTAGGGACATGGTGGTCCATTGGGTAGTTTAAGGACGCATAAGTCCATGGGTTTAAGGACCCCACGGTCCATATGGGTGTGTTTAAGGACGCATTAGTCCGTTAGTTTAAGGACGCAAAAGATCGTGGGTTTAAGGACCCCACAGTCCGTATCTTGGTTTAAGGACGCATAAGTCCATGAGTTTAAGGACCCCACAGTCCGTGTTAATGTGTGGTTGTCGGGACCCGTCACCTCTCTGACGTCGTTGAAGGATTACAACGATAGGTGTCAGAGGAGTTCGGAGATGTACCCTCGAACCGGATGTAAATTGATTTAGCAGAGCAGCCGTGCTCAGTCAATTTAATTTGAGGACTTACGGCCATGATTGGGCTAAGTCCAGTTGAAAATATTCAACGTTTTTCTTGATCTTTGGCCTATTAGGCCTGTGCTAGGGTTTTGCTCATGCACTGTATTTTGTTTTGGCCTGCAGAGCATCTGTTTTGTTTGGGCTCTGCCCTTTTATAAATGATGCAAAGCATCTGTTTTGTTTGAGCTCTGCCCTTTTTATGCATTGCATTTTATTTGGCCTGTTAGGCCTTTTTTAATTGGGCTTGGCCCTTCAGTAAATAATGCAGTGCATTAATTGTCTGATATTGGCTTGTCAGGCACTTTGCGCCAATCATTGAGCGCAAGCGCATGTGGAGGTGACACGTGTCACGCTCTGGTGAGCGCAAGCGCAATAGCGCAGTGCGCTGCGTCAGTGCGCTGTGCCGTTGCGCCGCTGACACGTGTCGCTCTCTGGTGGCTTGCGCCAACCCAGGAGCGCAACAGTGCAATTTTGCAAGTGCAAGGCACTATTTCAATAACTTGATCCAATTTTGGATTCAAGAAAAGAATCTTTCTGAAATTCCAGAACCAATGGTTCAAAAAAAGTGCAAGGCACTGTTATTATTATTTTTTTATTGAAGATCATTGATCTTGTTCTTAGATCAATAATCTATTCAGAAGAAATTCTTCTATTTTATAAAGGTTTTTACCTTTTTCTTGAATTCTTTTCAAAATTCTTCAGAGTTCTCTCTGTTTTGAAGTTCTTGATGTCGATGTCCTTTGAATTGGGGTCTAGGGGTCTTTATATTGTGCCCATAAATTTGTTAAGTTTGTTAAAAAGATCATTCTCTGAGTGATTTGGGGAATTTTCCCCACCGTTGGATCTTTGATCCAAGGGCTTCTATTTTACAGAAGATAATCTTCTTGTTTTAACAAGAACAGAATGAACTTATTAGAATTTTAATTCTGTTTGGCGCAAATGCCCCAGCGCTTGACACGTGTCACGCAGCGCAGAGCGCGGCGCAACTGCGCTGACACGTGTCGCGCAGCGCACAGCGCAGCGCAACTGCGTTTGCGCAACTGCGCAGACACGTGTCGCGCAGCGCACAGCGCAACTGCGCTGACACGTGTCGCGCAGCGCAGCGCTTGAGCAACTGTGCTTGCGCAACTGCGCTGACACGTGTCGTGCAGCACAGCGCTTGCGCAACTGAAGCGTTGCATCCTTTAATTTTTTTTTTAAATAGAGCCTTTCTCTGATTGGGCGCGTTGCCTCGGGCGCTGCGCTGAAGTATCAAATTCTGACACGTGGCGCATCGCGCGCAGCGCACGGGATTTGAAGCGTTGCTTCAATTTTTGAATTTTTGAAATTCAAACAAAGCTTTGCTCTGATTGGGGGAAACATGGTCGAACAAAGTGGAGCAATGGCATATTCCTAGCTCCAGCCCGACGTTCCTTCTCATTCTAGCAGGATACAGACGCAACGTTAACAAAGACCCAAGGGTCAAATCAAAAATGGAGTGACAACAAAATCCTAGCTCTAGCCCGACGTTCCATCTCGATGCAAACGTAACGTTAACAGAGACCCAAGGGTCAACTAAAAAACGGAGCTATGGCAAAATCCTAGCTCTAAGTCTTGACGGTATATATACAACCTAAGGACTACTCCGACGTACCTTTTCATTCCATCAGGGTGTAGACGTGATGTCAACAAAACTCCAACAAGCCAAAATTAGAGCAAAGGCATATTCCTAGCTCCGGACTTCAACTGCAATACATACAACATAGAGGTCCTACAGATGTCTATCCTACTTCGGCAAAGAAACGACATGACATCGTAAAACAAAAATGAAGTGACGGCATATTCCTAGTTTCGGGTCTTGACGACAACTCATGTAAAGCCTAAAAGACTCTCGGAGATCATTCCACTCCAGCGCAGAGTGGTTATGACTCATCGGGGCTCCAAATTGAGCCTAACCTCAAGTAAAAAGCGACATGGCAAATTCCTATCGCTTGCTCTCTCGACGGTAATATAGCCTAAGGAGATTACTTGAAGACGTCTTGTCCAGCCCCTGAAGGGATCAGAGACACGACAGTCGTGGGGCTGCTTGAACAACGGCTTAAAGACCGCATATCGAGGAATACATCAGCCAACGCGACGATACCACGTACCAAAACCCTAGTACCACAAAACCTAACGGACCCCTGTCGTAAAGAATGGAGGTTATCTATATATAACGTTAGGACAAGTTTGCCTGTAAACCTAAGGGAGGTAAACTATATAAACTCCGAAATGAGTACATAAACTAGAAACTCCGAAATGAGGGAATAAACTAAAACTCCGAAATGAGTACATAAACTAGAGACTCCGAAATGAGTGAATAAACTACAAACTCCGAAATGAGTACATAAACTAGAGACTCCGAAACGAGTGAATAAACTACAAACTCCGAAATGAGTACATAAACTAGAAACTCCGAAACGAGTGAATAAACTACGGACTCCGAAACGAGTAAGTAAACTAATTAGCGCCACATTAAGACATCAAAACATAGATGAATGCATGCAAAAAGTGTATATTCTTTATTCACGAATCAAAGTGTTTAAGAGATACAATTAATACAAAAGGGGGAATACAATTGCAATTGTTAAGAAGGCGGGGCTTTCAACAAATTGGGAACCCGCTCATGCGCTCCCTGCAGCTCCTCCCCGCATGCTACTACTATGGCCAGCTCTGCTTCAATTTGAGCCGGTTGTTGCAAGCATGATGAAAGTTTCTCAGTGATTTCCTGCTTGGCAACCTCTCAATCTTGCATGCCCGGCTCGGTAAAATCGAGGTTCTGCCTCAGCGACAGCCCATTAGAAATACATTGTTGGAGGTTTTCAAAAATAACTTGCAGCTGCGTGGCATTTTCTTCGATTTGGGCGCGCAATTGGATGGATTCGCTGGAAGCTGTCTCATACTCCTTACGCTTCAGGGTCAACTTTTGTTCAAAATATTGAATAGAATCGGCACTTTGCTCGATCCACGTGACCCGCTGAGTCTTCAAGGTCAATACTTCAGGATTGAGACTCTTGAGCTCGATCTCATGCAGACAAGCCTCGATACACTTACAATAATCAACCCAAAGGCCGACGAAATTTTCGTTGTGGAAATTCACAAGCGTCACCAGCATAGGGTTGATTTCGTCAGCGAAATCCGCAGCAGAAGTAAGAGCCTCGGTATCAAGATCTTTGATAAATTCGTTTAACATCCGCCTGCTAGTCACCGCGCCTCTAGAAGATTAACGCTTAGCAAAAGGCCCCGTAGGCATGGAAATGCGAGACTCAAAAGGAACCGAAGCCGGTGTAGCTGCTGCAAAATAAATCACGCACGAATAAGGGTCAGATTTGAACTTGAAAAATAAAGAAGAAAGCTGATGGACGAGATTTACCGTACCAGCTGTTCAAAGTGGCAAGACAGGGAGCATAGGAGGCTCGGCTGTTCCTTCGCTCCTTCTCTCGAGCCGTGATACTGTGGTCAATATGAGGAAAGCTTAGCAATAGAAAACTTACTCATGAAAAGAAGAAATACTAAGCGAAGAATATACAAACCAATGCCGGGAGGGGGAACGAATTCCAATTGGAAGGCAAAATGCGGGCTTAACACCTGGTGTAAGTGATCAAAGAGCACTCTTGCAGGATTGCGATAATATATGGTTAATGCAAGAAAATAGTATCTACACTGAAGCAAAGAAATGAGAAATCTTCTCCTTCCAAAATTCGGGGAGACGCAGAAGAGAGGGGTAGAACCGTGACAGTCAGGGTAATGACCGGCGGTAATTCTTCAGTCAGTACAGCATCAGGGTTTACCATGCCTATACTCAGAATAAAGGAGATATCATTAGAGATTCCTAGCGGGATTAAAAACTCAAAGATAATAACTCAAGGAGTACCTGACAGGGCAAAAACCGAGACAGTGCCCGAAGCGTCACCAGTTGTGACGGCTTCCTCGGTTTCCATTGGAAAAGTGGATTCAGCATCCACACCTTCATCCCCTGACTCGATAAGGACCGTCGTAATGCTTGCATCACCTGCCGATACCAAGGATCCACAGGGAGAAGAAGCGGCAGTCGGAACAATCCCCGATTCCAGAGAAAGGTTTGCCACTTCAGGCTCTTTAATCACCGGCACTTCACCTGCTATGCCATCACCTAAATTCGGCCTTGTTAAAAAAATGCGTGTGTTATGATTTAAGAAAAAGGTTGTTACTAAAGACCGTGTACCTTGAAGTAGCCGTTCAACCTCTTCTCGAGCCGCACGCGCAACCTGTCTACAGGCAGTAGACAGGGCAGAAGGAATGTCCACCATAGGAATGCCAGAGGGTTGAGCATTACTCAAACCCGCGCCTGCGGCCAAGATAGCTTGACGTTACCTCGTAGCGTGCTTTCTACGCTTCCTCTCAGTCTGGGCTGTATGAACCGATCTCCTCAAAACTTCTGACAGGGGAACATCGTCGTCCAAATCGGGCTCGGCCTCCGGATCCACTGTGGCATCCATCATCGGCTGCTTCAGCAACGCATCCTGTGGTGGATTTGGGAAGGCCTCAGCCGTAGTCGGTGGCTCTGAAGGCTTTTCTGCATCACTACCCAGGATTGACATTACACTCGGAACAGCCTGGGTTATGGTGGTTCTTGTAATAGGATAAAGAAAAGAGTCAGGTCATGAATAAAAGGAACTAAAGATGTAAGGGTGTAGTGAAACGAATCATACCAAGGCCCAAGGAGGCGCGGAGCCTCTCCTCCACCTCAAACGTCTTAAGGGACACCAAGAGAGCCTCTTTAACAGAAATGCCTGTTAAGGAAGAGAGTGTTAATAAAGCGTAATAAGTTCAAAAGGGGTGGAATATATACAGGAGAGTATAAACGAAGTATACCGGACTCCGCAATAGAGGCTAACGCCGCTTGTTCACGGGCCAGTCGTTTGGAAACTTCAATGGCAGCCTGAAGATCGGTATCGGTCACAGGCGCATCGAACAGACCGTCGTTGGTTCCATACTCGCACAAGCCATCGCTATAAAGAGCATGAGGCTCATGGCCGAATACAACATCAGAAGAGAATAAGTATTTCTTCTTCTTCTGCGAACTGACACCAACAGCTGATGATAAGAGCTTTCGCTTAACAGGCTTCTTCGGATGGCGGGTCCCGATCTCCAAACCAACGCCCGATTCCGGAGACAACGCGGTTACCGCTGTCGCAGGAGCATCTAGTCGAGGCTTACTAGGAAAAGCACGTGGCGCTATAACCATGGTGATCTCTCTCAGAGAAGGGAGCACGACCGACCGTCGCTTCAGTGGGATCCTGGATTACTGTAACAACCCTAAACTTCCTGTACAACTTTCTGTATAAATTTTTCAAAAAATACAAAAAGGGTTACTTTTGCCTGAGCACAAGATATAAGTTTGTTTTGTTTTTTAATAGAAAGAAGGAGCTTGTAGCTCATTGGTAAGACCATGCACTGCTGAACCAAGCCACTAGAGTTCAAATCCCATACCCCACATTATTTTTAATATTGTTTTATTTTGAATTTTTAGAATTCCAAGAGTCTACACGTGCTAAACCCGTAAAACCCCACTACACTAATAAAAAAACTGTGCCAGGGGGTTAATGAAGCGACAGGGAACACTCTGGACGCCTGACTCGGCCAGAATCGGCCAAATCGGCCGGCGACACCGCCGACTCGGGCCACCGCCGCCTGCCGGACTCGGCCGGACCGCCGAGTCCCCAACATGAAAGTTGGGCCTCTTCACCTCCCCTGTACTCCTGCATACTTTATTTCCTTAGACCAGTACCAGAGACTCTTTAAAACCCTATTTACTCCATTTTTAATACATTTTTAATACTTTTTAATACATTTTTCAATTCACTCTTTCACCTACCCTAACCATAATCTTTTCCTATAAATACCACTCCAATTCACACCCCCTCACTCTAAAATTCTGATCAAAACTCTCAAGAAATCCCTAGAAGTTTAGTGTACATTTGGAGTTAGCGAAGGGCGAAGCTCCGGCGAAATTCCGACGACAACCCTAGGAGCTCCCGGCGACGAAACGACACACCGGCGCCTCCTACCGTTTCCTATTCCTCTTTTCTAAGCTTTAAACCCGTAAGTCCTACCTGCCTCTTCTCTATTCTTTTCTAAAAAACTCACATTACTAAAACCCGACGGAATCGGAGTTAATCCGATTTCCGATTCGGTTCTTTCTAAAAATTCAACTTCTCTTAAATACAAATCATACTAAACCTTTACATGTTGACTATTAAATATTAACAAGTCATATTGAACAAGTTCCATATCAAAAAGATTTCTATTTCAATTGTTATCGTACTTTTTCACTAAAATACCATGTAGTTTAAATTCGACATTAAAACATCACAATCTTACTATACCTTTAAGTAGATCACGAGGTAATGACCTGCCTCTTCATAACACTTATATGCAACATAGCACAATACCTTTCGGGAACATAGAATACGTAAATACGAAACTTTACATATAAATACCATTTACTATTAAAACCGTTTTCTACAAGATTATGTATTTTACACAAATCTTTGCAAAGCGCCGCTACAACCCATTTTGGGGAACCCGACTGGGATGGTGCGGATTATCGCACATCCCTGGGCTTAGTAGTGCGAGATGCAGACCTCCGCAAGGAGCATTCGGTCTCGAGAGATTTAAAATACAAATATCTTAAGAAAATGAGATTTCTTGAAATATAATATATATATAAAAATTATTTTTATATAAATATGTATATATGTATCATTAAAATATCTATTTTGTGATAATATAAATATTCCAACTTTTTCCTAAAATCACATGAATCACTTTACATTAAAATACCATGAATTCCATACAAGTTCAATATTACAATTAAATACCATGTATTATAAAAAATAGGTTTATTCACTACAAATGTCACAAATATAAAATCCATAATTATGAAAACTCTAAAGACGATAATTAAATACTTGAGGTGTATTTTGAAAATTATACAAAAGTATTTTTACATTAACCCCCCTCAAGTTCTATAAATTACCCTAAGGACCCTAGTAAATATTGGTTTAAGCGGGACCAATCTCTTGAGCCTCAGGGAGCCGGAGAAGTGGGTGCTTGCCTATTTAAGATAGACAACTTAACAACGGTGTTATCAAAACGGTAATCATCTTTGAAAAAGACACAAATCCTGCTGCCCATGTGCAGCGGTTACCGATAACATCAAAACAATCAGGACTTCAATTTCTTTTCTAATTGTTCTGACTCAGACTGAGTCTCATTAAATAATCTGACTTGAATATGATTCAAGTACAATTTACAATCTACAACCCAATATGAATCCATATAATCAATCCGTTCAAGCTATTCAATCTGTATTGACTGAACCGAACCATCGATATACTTCCATTTACATGATTCTCTAGTTACATCCATGATTTTCCAGTTACATCCATTTACTGATATCATGGTTTCGGCAAGTCATCCAATTATACAATCTATATTACAAGACAATACAAGTTACAATATAATACAAACAATACAATCAAGACATTGCGGGGTTTAAGGGGTAGATTGGTATGGAAGGTGTTAGAAGTGGCACGAGACTGCAACCATAAGACACCTAACCTATATTCCATTGCTGTTGTACCGTGGCATAAACGGTTCCTTGAGTTCCAGATACCTTTGTCTCCGGGGCAAGTGAGACTCCTCTCGTATACACTGGCATTCTTCTGTACCAAGCTACAAACAACAACGTTAACATTAAATACAACATTATAACAATATAATACAACTTTAAAAGCTATTTTTTCTCTCTGTCTATTCTATTTCTCCCTTACCTTTGGGACTTACCGAGCGATTGTTCGCTGACGACATTCATTCTCTTTCTTCTTTGGAATGTTGTCAGGTGATCTGGACACTCAGGAAATCGAACCTACCAGCGAGGACTTGGGTCAGCTTGCTTACGACCCAGAGCTCTAGCTTCATTGTACACATTTTATTTAAGTATTTTTCATTTCTGTTATGCCACTGTTTAGGCATCGCATTTATCCAATGTATTTACTTTTCCATGTATTGTAAAAAGAATGTTGATAAATAAAGTTGTTGTTTTATTACATTTGTTTCTTGTGTACATTTCTTTTATATTGCTTAGATACGCTTAGCGTATTTACTTTAGAGTAAATACGTAGCGGCCTTGTCGCGTCCTTCGCCGTACACCGGGAAGCAGGGCGTGAAAATTACTGGCTGGGACAGCATCCTTGTGGTCAAGCAGCAACTGCCTCTCCTCCTTGATGATAGCACCCGTTGCATGCTGGTACCAAGCAACGTAAGCATTCGAAGCCTTTGGAATATAACTCGGCTCGCGGATAAGGAAATGGGACCCCGTATATAACCGCATGAAATGATGCGCCGCACTGCGAACGCACTCTTCCGTAGCAACCGGATCAATCAGGAACACCTCGAGAGGAACGCCTTGGTTGTAACCCGATTGCTGGGCAAACCGATGCGGGTTATACCTCACAAATAGAACCGAGGCGTTCTATCTAAATACTAGAAAACCTGGCCTGATAGAATACAGGTGCACAAATCGAGCCCTCAACACAGAAGCCCTGTCCTTGAAAACATCATGCAACGGTTGGATCACTTTGGAAGATTCTTTGCCGATGGTCGGGACTTTATCGACAAAGGTCATGTTGTCCCTAACCATGCGTGGGCAAAGGAGCAATCGCCGAGCTTCCCGCTGTGTTGGGTCTGGAGCAGAAGCGTCGACGAGGTGCATGACCCGGGGAACATTGTAGCCTTCGTAAAATCGGGGTCGTTTATGAACACCAAAGCACCCAGCACGTTCATCTCGATCCATGAGGTGAAGTAGTGCAATGGGAGATTTACGGGCTTTACCCTCGGCTGAGTAGTGTCGGCTGCTAAACTCAGGCCATGATATAAATGAGCCATTCCCGCGCCCCAATGGCCATGGCGTCCCCGCGGTGATGCGATGAGCAGGATAAAAGACAGATGGTCTCATATAGCGGGGATACATCGGAAGCGCACACCAACTCAGCCACAAGCCGATAAACCCTATGAAGAACGTCTCCTCGTCAATGTTCGGAGCGGCAATCTCTGCGAAGGGGACGACTAGAGTATCCAGAATAAAGAAGTTCTTTAGATCTGCCTCCGTGGTCGGTAAGTTGTCCGAACCAAATCCGAACGGGTCGTCGAATTTGGCGAACTTCGCAGCTTGTTTAGACAGAGCCTCCGGACGAAGAAAGCGGGCCATAAAATCTATGAAGCTAACTCTGTTTCCACCAGACTCCAGGAATAAGCTCTCGTACTTGTTCAACACCTTGACCATGCTCGAAAAATGGTGTTGAACGGCATTCTCCAGAGTGAGACCCATTACTACTGATTTGGTGGCAAAGATATACTTGTCAGGGGGAAGTATCTCCTCATAATATTTCCCTCTGACGGGTAATCTAGATATCTCCATAAACTCCTCCAATGAGATTGATACCTCCCGATCCGATAAGAGAAATGTGTGGGTCGGTATGTTCCATCATTCCAGAAAATATTTGACCCACTACACATGAGGAGTGTGGTAATGAAAGATGGACGCATAGATCGCGTGATACAGCCCGGTCTTCAATAGCAGCGATTTCTTGGCCGACAGGATATATCGAGCCCACTGCAGATTGCCAGCCGAATGACGAGGAGTCATTCCTATCATATAAACTTGCCCCCAAGGAAGCGACTCTCCTTGGCATTTGCATCGCCCTAAAATGTCCAGGGCCATCGGCGGTAGCACTGATATTGATGCAGTGGAAGACTGAAGTTGACCTTCCGAGGTCCAGTTGACCTCTTCTACTGTGTAAGTTACCAGCGGCGGGTCAGCATAATGGATCGCCGGGATCGGTTCCAAAGGTGTTGCGCAAGTAAAAATGCGCCGACCCCGGATAATTTGACTGTACCATGACCCCCACAGATGAGACTTTCGCTCTGGGTCATAGTCCCGAATAAGTGCGAAGACTTCCCGATCTGTAGGTGCATCAGCGAAAGCACTCTCCTAGCAAACAAAGGGGAAGGAGAAATTAGAAGCCATAATACCTGCACAAAAAAGAGGAGGGGTTAATTATCAACACAATATTTAAGACTTTAACATTTTCATTACACCTAGAATTGTACTGCGTGGTAAAAGTCACCACAGTTCAAAAGGAAAGGGACAAGAGCCCCACAAAATCAAGGTAATACCCCCATCAATGATGAGGCATGCACTCATTGTAAGAATCCATAAGGATTCTTGTAACAACCCCAAATTTCCAATACAAATTTTTACAAAAAAATTTCAAAAAATCCATAAAGGGGTATTTATTGCCTGAGCACAAGACTTAAGTAATTAATTAGCAATTTAATTACAAGAAGGAGCTTGTGGCTCATTGGTAATACCTTGTACTGCTGAACCAAGCCACCAAAGTTCAAATCCCATTCCCCATATTATTTTTAATATTTATTTGTTTTAAATTTTATAGAAGCCCAACAGTCCACACGAGATAACTCCCAAACTTCCTACTGAACCTAAAAAACCGGTCGACTCGGGCCGGCGCCGCCGGCCGGACTCGGCCGGACGACCAAGTCTCCAACTACAAAGTTGGGGCTTTTGGACTTCTTGACCCCCCTGCATGCTTTAATTATTGAGATCGTTTCCAGATAGCCTTTAATACCACTTTTACTCCATTTTTAATGAATTTTCATACATTATTACATTTTTTTTATTTAAAACCCTTCATCTACCCTAACCCTAGCCTAACCCTATAAATAACAACCCTACACACTACCCCCTCACAATAAACTCTGAGCCAACTCTCTAAAATTTCCAAGAAACCTTGTGTACTTTGAAATCGAGCACGAGGCGAAGCTACGACGAATTTCTAGGCGACGAAGCGACGCACCGGCGACTCCTTTCAATCAATCTCTCTCTTTATGTTTTCCTAAACCCGTAAGTCTCCAAATTCTACCTCTCTTTTCCATTTTAAAAATACGGATTTACAAACCCGACAAAATCGGAACAAATCCGATTTCCGATTCGGTTTTCTTATAAAACTTCACTTCTCGTTAATACAATTATGCTTAAACTCCCACATGTTGACTATTAAACACTAATCAACCAAATTGATCAAGTTTCATTTCATAAAATGATGGTTATTTCACTTTATCGTATTTTTCATTTAAATACCACATTGTTTCAATTATACATTTAACTTCATTAAACTTGCTATACTTTTAAGTAGATCACGAGGTAACAACCTACCTTCTCACACACTCATATGCAACATAACACGATACCCTCGAGAACTTAGAATACGGAAAAACAAACATTTTCATTTAAATACCCTTTACTTAATAAAACCATTTCTAAAAGATTTAGTATTGATACATCTTTACAAATAAATAACCTTTGAGCTAATAATAATAATAATAATAATAATATCTAGACTCAGCCAATTAAGGACTGTCGCGCTCATTAGGACAGAGGAAGGTTGTGGGCATTCAGTCATTTATCTAAACCTGACTTTGTGGTGCCTAGGCTAGACAGGTGAGAAAGGTAACTTTAAAAGGCTCGTCTTACAGTGATTCGTGAGCGGATCCCTCCTTTCTTCACTTGTACTTATCTGACCACAATTGGCGGTGAAGAGGCGATTAGAGAGATATCTCACAACTTGTTGCTTTGGACCAGTTAGGAGCAATCTAGTTAACTTAGGAGACCCTAGAACATAGAATAGGGGAAAACGACACATTTTCATTTAAATACCATTTACTTAATAAAACCGCTTTCTAAAAGATTTAGTATTAATATAAATTTTTGCAAAGCGCCGCTACAACCCATTTTAGGGAACCCGTTCGGGATGGTGCGGATTATCGCACATCCTCAAGCTTAGTAGTGCGAAATTCAGACCTCCGCAAGGAGCATTCGGTCTCGAAAGATTTAAAATACGAAAATCTAACGAAAATGAGATTTCTAGAATATTATATATATACTAAAATTATTTTCATATAAATATATGTATATGTAACATAAACATATCTATTTTTGAAGTATTATAAATATTCCACCTTTTCTACAATATCATAAGAATCATTTTTCACTAAAATACCATGAATTCCATAAAAATCAATATTACAAATAAATACCTTTATTTATGAAATTAGGATATTTGCACTAGAAATATCAAAATAAAAAATATATATTCATTACAACTCTAAACACGATTAATAAATACTTGGGGTGTATTTTGAAAGGTATATAAAAGTATTTTTACATAAAACCCCTCAAGTTCTATAATTTACCCTAAGGACCCTGGTAAATATGGGTTTAAGGACCAATCTCTTGAGCCTCAGGGAGCCGGAGAAGTGGGTGCTTGCCTATTTAAAGTAGACAACTTAATAATGGTGTTGTCAATACGGTAATCATCTTGGAAAAAGATACAAATCCTGTCGTCCATGTGCAGTGGTTACCGATAATATCAAAACAATCAGGACTTCAATTTACTGACTCAGAGTGAGTCTCATTATAATCTGACTTGAATATGATTCAAGTACAATCTACAATCTACAATCTACAGTCTACAATCTACAATCTACAATCTTTAATATTACAATTCAACATGAATCCATGAATCCAATTATCAATCTATACAACTTGACCGAACCGAACCATGGATATACATTCCATTTACATGGTTCTCCAGTTATTCCCTTTACATGACTCTACGGTTACATCCGTTTACTGATATCATAGTTTCGGTCAGTCATCCAATTATACAATTAATACAATTTACAATACAATACAATACAAACAAGACATCTCGGGGTTTAAGGGGTAGATTGGTACGGAAGGTGTTAGAAGTGGCACGGGACAGTAAGACTTAATACACCTAATATGAATCCAGCTGCTGTTGTACCGTGGCATAAACGGTTCCTTGTACTATACTTACCTCTAGTCTCTGGCATATAGAGACTCCTCTCGTATACAATGGCATTCTTCTATACCAAGCTACAAACAACAGCATTAATACAACATTACAACAATATAATACAACTTTAAAAGATACCTTCTTATTCTGTCTATTCTATTTTCCTCTTATCTTTGGGACTTACCGAGCGACCTGTTCGCTGACGACATTCTATTTCTTTCTTCTTTGAATGTCATCAGGTGATTTGGACCCATCAGAAATCGAGCCCACTGCCGAAGACTTGGACCAGTTCAGTGAAGACTCCGAGCTCTAGTCATTGTACACTTTCCATTCAGTACTTTCATTTCTGTTATGCCATTGTTTAGGCATTGCTTTTTATTCAGTTGTATTTACTTTTCATGCATTGTACAAAAGAATGTTAATAAATAAAGTTGCTATTCAGTTTATTATCTCGTCTCTCGTGTTTACTTTTATATTGCTTAGATGCGCTTAGCGTATTTACTTCACAGTAAATACGTAGCGGCCTTATCCCGTCCCCTTCGCCGTACACCGGGAAGCGGGGCGTGACAATTCTCATTTAATGAGAAATTCTCATTGAACTATAGAGTTAAATTCCCTCGAGAAATATGTTCTACAAACAGATTTCAAATCTACCAAAAAAGGATTCTAAAAGGAAAATAAGAAAGGGAATAAAATTCCCAAAAGAATTTCTTTAAAAGAAATTTTTCTCAAAGCCAAGCTCTGTAGAACAATGGGATAAAATCCCAAAAATCCGCTCGGGAAATGGAATTAAATTCCAAATAACTTTCAAAAATCAAAGTTAGTAACAGGATAAAATCCTAAAGATCTTTAAGACCTATGGTCTATTCAAATAAAAGTTTTAGATCTCTAAGAGATCATTACAAGAGAAGAGAAAAACTCTGTTAATGGGTTAAAAAAACCTTAGAACATGAAGAGATTCTTTCAAGAGTTTCTTCAGGAGTTAAATCATTGTCATGATTCTTACCAATTTTGACAGAGTTTTAACTCTAAGGGGAGTTTGTTTGGACAGAGATCTGCGCTCTGAAAAGAGAATTAAATTCTTAAGGAAGGAAGAAGACTCAAGAGGATGAGGGAAACAACAGTCATCTCAAGGGCCGAAGGCCCTATTTAGAAAACATAAGAAGACGGTTTAACTCCCCAGAAGATCAAACGGTGGAAAAGGTACCACCGTTGCACTTATGTGTGAGCCACGTGAGCACAATGGTGGGGGGCAATTGTTTCCCCCAATAAAAGAGCAAAGTTATGTTCAAAATTAATGAGGCAGCGCCTCACATGCCCTCCACAAGGGCGTCAGCACCAGAGCCAATCTTATAGGATTAAATCCTATGGTAGCGCCTTACGTTCTCCTCACGCGGGCGCCAGTGTGTAAAGCACAAAAGAATTTATTAAATTAAATAAGAGTTGAAACTCTCATATAGCGCCGCACGTGCTCCTCACGCGGGCGCCAGTGTGCAAAGCACAAAAGAATCTATTAAATTAAATAAGAGATAAAACTTTGATATAGCGCCGCACGTGCTCCTCACGCGGGCGCTAGTGTGCAGAGCACAAAAGAATCTATTAAATAAGAGTTAAAACTCTCAGGTGGCGCCTCACGTGCACAATACGTGAGCGTCGACGCCCTGATAGAATTAAATTCTACTCTATGTTAAACAAAGCCGTTCGATCAAAAAGATCCAACGGAGATGATAAATCATAAAAAATACAGAATTAAATTCTGTCGGGAGAAAACATTCCCCAAATTTTTCTAAAAAATAAGAAAGATACCTTCGGTTGGATTATAAAATAAAATTCTATTTTGGGATATATTCTCTCAATCTTTCTAAATAAGAAAGATTGTCTTCTGTAAAACAGAGAACACTTGGATTAAAAATCCAATGTGATTAAAAATCTCCATTTCACAGAATAAAACTCTGCATATGGAAAAATATTTTCCCAATCTTGTTAAAAAACAAGAAAATATGTTCTGTAAAACAGAAATCCTTGGATCAAAGATCCAATGATGGGTAAAATTTCCCAAATCAATTGGAATCTCTCAATGAGAGATTTTCTCAAAGCTAATTAACAAATTGCCTCTACTATATAAAGGACCCAAGACTTCAAGTCTGATATAGAGAAATCTCCCTATAAGCTTCTGGAAAAAAAAAGCTTCAAAAGGAATAGAGAATTAAATTCTCAAGGAAGAAGATCCCCCTTCTCAAAACTCTAGGTAAATAAAAAAATAGAGATCAAAACATCTCATTTGCCTATTAAAGGGTTTAACCCTTTTAAAAGAACTTAGTTCTTTCTCTGGATCTGAGATCCGCGAGGCAAGTCTCCTACAAGTTGAGAATGTAATTCTCATCTGGAAGAACTTGTTCTTGAGAATCAAAGATTCAGAAAAGAACCAGAAATTGAGTTCCTTAAAAAACAAAAGCATACAAGAGAAACCTAGTTCTTATAAAAGGACTTAGTTCTTAAAAATAAAGTTTGATCCTAGATCTTCAAAACAAAGATCCCGGTGATCATTAATGGGTAAAAATGCAATTAACAGAGGAGAAAAGAATTCAGCGCCCCCACGTGCTTCCCACGTGGGCGCCTCTAAAAGTGCCTAGCGCCTCACGTGCTCCTCACGTGGGCGCCACAAAAGAGAAGAGTGCTTAGCACTCATTGGGCAGCATCCGGCGCCCAGCGTCGCTCGTGAAAATCGCGAGGGCGCCATAAAGTGCTCAGCACTCCATAAAAAAGAGAGAGAGCCAAACGGCTGAGTGTTCAACACTCATTGGGCAGCGCCCAGCGTCTCACGTGCTCCCCACGTGGGCACCGCAAAAGAGAAGAAAAGAGTGCTTAGCACTCCGCAGGCATCCCAAAACAGCTGAGTGCTTAACACTCATTGGGCAGCGCTCAGCGCCTCACGTGCTCCCCACGTGGGCGCCGCAAAAGAGAAGAAAAGAAAGCTTAGCACTCCATAGGCTATAACGACTCTAATTTTATTGTACAAAATTTTTAAAGTTGATCTACATAATAGAGTATTTGTAAGTCTGAGCACAAGTTATAAATTTAATTTGATTTTGAACAGTAAGAAAGCACTTGTAGCTCATTGGTAAAGCCTTGCACTGCTGTG
Organism: Agapanthus africanus; assembly: GCA_030015575.1. Lineage (NCBI taxonomy): Eukaryota > Viridiplantae > Streptophyta > Magnoliopsida > Asparagales > Amaryllidaceae > Agapanthus > Agapanthus africanus. The sequence continues at coordinate 20,337,051 of JASDDO010000016.1, read as the reverse complement.
ACGTAGCCCCTGTGTTCAAATCCCCCTAGCCACATATCATTTTTAATGATTTTTCTTTTAAACTTTTTGGAAGTCCAAAAGTTTACACGTGTAATACACGTAAAAATGAAAAGTCACTAAAATCAAACATGTGGTAAATGTTATATGAACAGATCTAGACAGGTGGCACCAATCCAAGCTCCACCCCCTTCAAGATGGTCGGCGAGATAAGCCTCTGAGCCGGCGCCGCCGAGCCCCCCATACCAAATACCCCCAAACTTTGCACAAGTGACTCTTCCCCTACCCCCACTACTCTAGTACCGTTTGAATTGTCTGCAATTATCCAGAGAGTGTTAATTCACTCATAAATCCTATTTTAAATACATTTTTAATTCTTTCTTCATTCTCAAAACCCTAATTTCTCCTATAAATACCGCATCATACTCTAGCCCTCTCCATTCTGAAATTCATTGTCAAAACTCTCAAAATTTTCCAAGTCCAAGAAGTATACAAGTGGAGTTAGCCCAAGGTCACTTTCCGGCGACGATTCAGGAAGATTACGGCGACACCGCGACTCCACGAACATTCCATCTTGTTCCCATACCTCCCTCTCTCTTTTCAACCTGTAAGTCCCATCTCCTATCCTCTCTTCCTATTCTAAAAAGTTCTCCTTTCAAATGATGTCGGTTAGTGGAGTTAACCGACTTTTAAATTCTATTCTCTTTAAAATAACAATTTTTCTTAGGAAACAATTATCCAAATTATTATACCTTGCTTATTAAACATTAACTAAAATTTAGAAACCAATTTCACTATAAAACTCCATGTAAAACCATGTTTATTACATTTTTACAGTTTAATACCACAACTTTACATTCGACATATTTTATCATGTTTACTTGTATTGTCTTTAGAAAAATCTCATGAGGTAATGACCTACCTTATCACAACACACATCTTAACATAGCACGATGGCTTAAAAATAATATTTTGTGGGACAAATACAATTTTACATTAAAATACCCTAAACTATTAAAGACCGTATTTCTTTAAATTGTTTTAATTAAATTCCTTACAATTATATCCTTACAAACCACTCTTGGGGAATCCGATTAGGTTGGTGCGGATTATCGTACATTCATCGGACTAGTATGGCGAGATGCAGTCCTCCTCACGGCGCATACGATCTTGATAGAATTTTTAATACAATTTGTAAGAAAACATGAATTTCTATTTAATAAATAAAAATTTATTTTTAATAATTATATATAATATTATCAAACCATCTATTTTAAATATATTTAATAAATTCCATGTTTTATAAATAAAGGAATTCCAAATTTCATGAATATACCATCACAAATTCATACAATTCCAATTTACACTAAAATACCATATACTATTCAATTTATGTTTATATTTACTAGAATACCTCATCATATAAAAATTACATCTATGAAAACCCTAAATATGATAAATAAATGCTTGAGCTTTATTTTGAAAGTTTATCAAAACTATTTTTCATAAAACCCCCTCAAGTTTATTAATTTACAATAAGGACCCTAGTAAATATAGATTTAAACTGGACCAATTCTCTTGAGCCTCAAGGAGCCGGAGAAAGTGGGTGCTTGCCTATTTAAGGTAGACAACTAAACCGGGGTTATCAATACGGTAATTATCTTGGAAAAAGATACAAATCCTGCCGTCCATGTGCAGCAATTACCGATAACTCCAAAACCTAATTCATGAATCAAATTCTGTTTAAGTGTATGACTCAGACAGAGTCTCAGTCAAATTTGAAAACAATCTATACTTGAAAACAATTCAAATATATCTCTAATTCAACATGAATCCTTATACACTTGAAATTGAAACATGAATACCGGAATACTATACAATATCAACATGACTTGAACTGACTGAACCATGGATATACATTGAATTGATTACATGACTATCCATTTACATCCTTATCCATTTATATGAACAATTGATATCATGGTTTCGGCAAGTCTTTCAGCTATAAACAATACAATAAACATTACGGGGTTTTAAAGGGATAGATTTGTACGGAATGTGTTAAAAGTGGCACGATGATGGTCACTTTATTACACCTAACCTGAATATCCGTTGCCGTTGTTCCATGGCTTGACGGGTCCTTGTGCTCCGTATACCATAGTCCACGGAATAGTTGGACTCCTCTCGTATACACTGGTATATTCTGTACCAAATTACAAAAAACAGCGTTAACATAATAAAAATATATTATACCAGATATATTCTCTTTACCTGTTTAGTCTATTTCTATCTCTTTGGGGCTTATCGAGCGATTGATCGCCAATAACATTCCTTTTCTATTCTTTCTTTAGAATGTTGTCAGGAGGACCGGACTCTCTAGAGATCGAGCCCAGCTCAGAAGATTTGGAGCAGTTCATCGAGGACCCGGAGCTCTAGTTCACTTGTATATACTTTTACTTTCAGTTCATGCCATTGTTTAGGCATTGCTTTCCGCATTGTATTTACTTTTCAGTTGTATTGTAAAGAATATTTAATAAATAAAAAGTTGTTGTTCATTTACATCTCATATCTTTCTTGTGTACATTTATATTATATTGCTTATTTACGCTTAACGTGTTTACTTCTGAGTAAATACGTCGCGGGCCTAGTCACGTCTCCTTATCCGTACACTGGAAAGCGGGGAGTGACACAGAAAACCCAAAAAGGCTGAGTGCTCAACACTCATTGGGTAGCGCCCAGCTCCTCACGCGCTCCCCACGTGGACGCCATAAAAAGTTCCCAGCACTCCATATAAAAACAAAATGAGTAAAGTGTTCAACACTTATTGGGCAATGCCCATGACTGAAAACTCCATATGATTATATGTGGGCGTCGGAACTTATATAAGTGCTCAGCACTTTTTGCATAAAAAAGGACTGAATAAACAGAGCCCAAACAAGTGCTTAGCACTTTTTCAAAAAAAGGGAGACTAAGCAGACTAAAGCCCAAATTGGCTAAATTGCTAAAGTCTTGCAACTGAGTCCAAATGCTCTGTTGCTGGGTCTTAAATAAAGAAGATCCTAAAATATTGTTAAGTGGATCTTAATCTCAAATTGGACTAACGTATCCTTAACAAAAAAAAATCAATCGAGCCCATATGCTCTTGATTTCCTAGGTCTCAAATATGACCAAAAATTCTTAAGTCCATAACAACCCCTTTTCCCTCAAATATGGGATTTGGTTTAAGGGTACATCTCTTCACACCTCTGATACATGTCGTTGTAATTCTTCAACGTCTTCAGAGAGGTGGAGGGTCCCAACGACCAATAAATTCTTCATGCACTTCCAAATTGACGTGCATGCCTCAAATAGGAGCGTGCCCTATATTGGGCACATTCCATATCAATATCGTCCACTTCGCCACGTAAAAAATACACGTGCGCACGAGTTGAATGATGGACCGAAATGTCCTTAAACTAATACTCGCCCTCAAATACGGGGACAATAGACCGAAATGTCCCTAAACTAATATCCGTCCCCAAATACGGCGATAATGGACCAAAACGTCCTTAAACTAACATTACACCTCAAATATGGCGATAATGGACCACGATGTCCTTAAACTAAAATAATCGAGCCCGAACGCTCATATGTTTTAAGTCGATCTTAATCTCAAACCAGATTAACGATCCTTAAATCAACTCAAACCCAAATCTAAAAATATACGGATTTGGACTAATCCACGCCCTACGGGCGACGACATATACTAGTCTCCGTATATAATCCACGGGCAACCCAAAATAAAACAAACACACATGACATGAAGTGCAATTCCGGAGCAGGAGAAAGTGGTTATCGCGATGCGATAACGTAATTAACTGCAGGGACTTGCGCCTACATGGAAGCACGTCCCCACAATCAAAAACCCCTCGCAAACGAGGGGGAATCTGATAAAGTCTGCTACAACGGCCGCATCCGTCCAAACCTCCGATATACGGTGCAATAAATCAATTTGGTATCTTCAGAGAGGTGGACGGATAAATCCAAACAACATCTGCCCCCAGGATTCAGGCCAGACGTCCCAACGTCCCAGCCCATCTTCCGGCGGTGAACAGCCGGGATATACGATCCCTAAGTTCCATGTATACAAGGGGACAGGCAACCCACACCAGCATATTGCGCATTTTGAATTCATGTGCGGCAGCACAGGAGGAAGGGATATACTGCTCCTCCGACAGTTCGTCAGCAGTCTGGCGGGTATCGTGTTCGAATGGTATGTGGAACTACCAAATAATTCCGTGAAGACCTTCGACGAGATGGATAAACTCTTCTGTCAAAGATTCGCTAGTACAGATAAATACACTACCGCGGCGGCGTTGGTCAACAAAATGGTTGGACCGAACGAGACCTGGGTTCAATATGTTACCCAATGGCGAAATCTCTGGTCAAAATGTAAGCAACACATCGACGAACCTACAGCCGTGGAATGGTCATAGCCACTCTTAACCCAAATTCAAAGGTGTTCCCATTTATGTCCCTCTTTAAGCCGACGACCTTCTAAAATCTCATGGATAAAATGACTCGATTGGATCGGATGGGTCAATACCTTTCATCATCCGATGAAGATGAATGAAAAGCGGAGGCAAAGTGGCGTTTGTCGCCAACGTTCAACAAAAAATCAGCGGCTCTGAAGTAACCTGTCGCCAAAATAGTGACGGCGTAGGTACTTTCTCCCCCCCCCCCCGAGATATACACAGGGAGCATATTTCTCACTGGCGGAAGAATCTCTACGTGGGATGGTCCTTTCTTCTCAAAGAACAGAAAGGATATCAAGGGACATACAAGCAGGTCCTGTAATCAAGTGGAATATCCCACTTACACAAAAAAAAACCATGGGAGAGATGTGAAATCCATGTCCCACTCTGAATCAGACGATTAGGGGAAAAACCCCCAAGTCAAGTCCATTCTTCCAAGGAAGAGGAAGACTCGGCAGAAGAAATGATGTGATATCTCGTTCCTTCATATATGAAGAAGATGCTCCATCAGTATCGGAAAGCGACATTGATGAGCAGGGGGCAGGTGACATTTAAAATACCCGGTATTTCCCCGCAAAACAACTCGATTGCTGCGATGGTAAAATAAACAGTCCAAGAGGGTGAAGATAGCCTAAGGCGTGAAGTGTCCATGCATACAGAAGACATGCAGCAGCGCCTCGGCAAGTAAGCGTTGGAAGGAATGCGTTATGTAACTCCTCGACCAAACGGCGATAATGAACCGAGAAGTCTCTAAACTAGTGCGTCGGCCCAAAAACGGCGATAATGGACTGAGATGTCCCTAAACTAGCATTTCGTCCCGAACATGGGAATGATGGACCGAAACGTCCCTAAACTAGTGCGTCGCCTCAAACGCGACGCGTCGTCTCAAATACGGCGATAATGGACCGAAACGTCCCTAAACTAGTGCGTCGCCTCAAACATGGCGATAATGGACCGAGAAGTCTCTAAACTAGTGTGTCCCCTCAAACCCGGCGATGTTGGACCGAGATGTCCCTAAACTAGCATTTCGTTCCGAACTTGGGAATGATGGACCGAAACATTCCTAAACTAGTGCGCCGCCTCAAACACGACGCGTCGCCTCAAACACGGCAATAATGGACCGAAACGTCCATAAACTAGTGCGTCACCTCAAACATGGCAATAATGGACCGAGAAGTCTCTAAACTAGTGCGTCGGATTCGACAAGTTAACATTTTTCAAAGACCCCAAACACAACGATGTTGGACCGAGATGTCCCTAAACTAGCATTTCATCCCGAACATAGGAATGATGGATCAAAACATCCCTAAACTAGTGCGTCGCCTCAAACACGACGATAACGGACCGAAACGTCCCTAAACTAGTGTGTCGCCTCAAACACGGCATGTCGTCCTAAACACGGCGACAGTGGACAGAGAAGTCCCTAAACTAACAATCCGTCCCAAATATGGCGATAATGGATCAAAATGTCCTTAAACTAACGTTAGTCCCCAAGATGGGAATGTTGGACCGAAAAGTCCTTAAACTATAAATTCGCCTCAAACATGGCGATAATAAACCGAAACATCCCTAAACTAGTGTGTCGCCTCAAACATGGCGCATCGCTCTAAATACGGCGATATCCTCCCTTGAGATCCATATTGCAATCGACGTCTCAACGGTGAGAGTTGCAACTCAAGTCCTACCGGCTACACAACTACTTTAGCGATGAAACCACCCCAAGTCCCACCGGAAAACAGATGGGTCACCTGCGGTGAAACTACTTTCGAGAGTTCCATTGTTCGAAAAAAAACGGTATGTCCATGAGCGAAATGGGCACGGATGAAAACCCAAAAGGGCGTCATGAATAAAAACAGCAGGATTGCCGGCAAGTTTGTGAAAACCTGAAAGGGCGCAATCTCGTTTAAAATAAATAATTAAAAAAGAGAAAAAACGGTATGTCCACAAGCAAAATGGGCACGGATGAAAACCCAAAAGGGCTCCGTGAGTAAAAACAGTAGGACTGCCGGCGAGTTTGTGAAAACCCGAAAGGGCGCAATCTCGTTTTAAAAAACAGAGAAAAAAAGAAGAAAAAATTGAAAACGGTATGTCCACAAGCAAAATGGACACGGATGAAAACCCGAAAGTATGCCGTGAGTAAAAACAGCAGGACTGCCGGCGAGTTTGTGAAAAGCCGAAAAGGGCACAAGCTCATAAAATAAAAAAATTCGTGTGCACTTGCAAGGTCCTCTCGACCTTGTGAGGAGAAAAAAAACCTGCGTGAGATCCGTACGACTCACAAAGGAGCAACACACTTAGCAATCCCCACGATTCCTAAGGAGAAAATACACCTATAAGATCCTCACGACTCGCAGGGAGAAATACCTTTATGAGACCCTTACGGCTCATAAAGTCAAAAAGTCTTAGTTGACAGGATTCTAACCCTGTTTGCTAAACCACTTTTGTTCAAATCAACAAAGGCAAATGATGAGTCGTTCCTGGCAATATTCTAGTCATAGCGATGCTGATGCCTGAAAAGATATTAAACTTCAAGTCCTCTCAAGGCAAATGATGATTCGCTCCTGGCAATATCCTAATTGCAGCGATGTTGATGCCTAAACAGGTGTCAAACTCCAAGTCCTTTCACGGCAAATGATGATTCGTTCCTGGCAATATCCCAGTCACAGCGATGCCGATACCAAGATTGGTATCAGATTCCAAACTCGCAATAAAAACAGCAGCGAGTAGAAAAAAATTGCATTTGAAATAGCCGAAATGATGGGGCAATTTGCAATAAAAATCAGGGGGCAAAAATATGCATATAAAAACAGCCTAAATGTTTGGGCAACTCGCAATAAAAAGCAGCGAGTAAAAATATTTTAAAAAAATAGCCAAAATGATTAGGCACCGCTGATAAAAAGCCGAAATGATTGGGCAATCACGACTTTCGCGATATGAAAAGCTGAAAAGATAGAGCATCACGGCAATAAAAAATAAAATAAAATAAAATTTCCTCTGCCCTGCAAGTATGTCCATATTGACTCTTGTATACGATCCATGGGTAAAAATGAAATGAGAACCATATTTTCCCACCAAGCTTCATCAAAGGGAGAGCCAAGTCTTGACGGTTCATATACAACCCAGAGACTATCTCGACGTTCCTTCTTATTCCAGCAGGGTGTAAATGCAACGTCATTAAAGACCCAAGGGCCAAAACAGAGTGATGGCAAAATCCTAACTCCAGCTTGACGTGCTTCTCATGCCAGCAGGATGCAGACGCAACGTCAACAAAGGCTCCAAGGAGCCAAATCAAAAAGGAGTGACGGCAAAATCCTAACTCCAGCTTGACGTGCTTCTCATGCCAGCAGGATGTAGATGCAACGTCATCAAAGACCAAAGGGTCAAACAAAAAAGGAGTAATGGCAAAATCACAGGTCTAGTTCGATGTTCCTTCTCGGTGCAGATGTGACGTCAACAAAGGCTCCAAGGAGCCAAATCAAAAAGAAGTGACGGCAAAATCCTAACTGCAGCTCGACGTGCTTCTCATGCCAACAGGATGCAGATGCAACGTCAACAAAAGACCCAAGGGTCAAAGCAAAAATGAAGTCACAGCAAAATACTAGCTTCAAGTCTTGATGGTTCATATACAACCCATAGACTATCTCGACGTCCCCCCTCATTTCAGCAGGATGCGAACGCAACTATCAAATGAAATTGGAGCAATGACATATTCCTAGCTCCGGACTTCAATTGCAATGCATACAGCATAGAGGTCCTACAGATATCTACCCTATTTCAGCAAAGAAATGGCACGACATCGTCAAAACAAAAATGAAGTGACAGCATATTCCCAGCTTCGGGTCTCGACGACAACTCATATAAAGCCTAAAAGACTATCGGAGATCATCCCACACCAGAGCGGAGTGGTTATGACTCATCGGGGCTCCAAATTGAGTCTAACCTCAAGTAAAAAGTGTCATGGCAAATTCCTAACGTTTTCTCTTTCGATGGTAATATGACCTAAAGAGATTACTTGAAGACGTCTTGTCCAACCCCCGAAGGGGTCAGAGACACGACAGTCGCGGGGCTACTCGAACAGCAGCTTAAATACTGCATATCGAGGAATACATCAGTCAATGCGACGGTACCACGGACTAAAACCCTAGTACCACAAACCTAGCGGACCTCTGTCGTAAAGAATATGGGTTATCTATATTTCACGTTTGGATACACCTGCGAGATACTCTCGACTCATCTCGACTCGTAGGGAAAAATATCTTTATGAAACCCTTACGACTCATGAAGGTGAAAGCCTTAGACGACGGGGATATCAACCTGTTTCCTAAGCACTGTGGCCCTACAAGTAGGTCCAAACTGACTCTTGTATACTATCCACGGGCCACATTCTCCAAATTCGCATACCGACAAGGAGGAGAAACCACTTACGAGTCCTCTCGACTCGTAAAGGGAAAATTCTCTTATGAGATCCTTACGACTCTCAAAAGAAAATGCACTTAGGAGTCCTCACAACTTCTAAGGAAAAAATACACCTACGAGATTCTCTCGACTCGTAGGGAGAAACATCTTTATGAGACCCTCATGACTCATAAAGTTGGAAAAATCTTAGGCGACAGATCTAAACCTATTTCCTAAGCCATCGCTACTCTACAAGAAAGCCCAAACTGACTCTTGTATACTATCCGCGGGCTACATTCGCCAATAAAGTGAAGAAGCTACTTACGGGTACTCACGACTCGTAAGGAAAAATACCCGAGTGAGATCCTTACAATTCACGGAGGCGATGAACATTTATGAATCCTCACAATTTCTAGGGAGAATATACACATATGAGATCCTTACGACTCATAAGGAGAAAAAGCCTTCTTGAGACCCTTACGGCTTATAAAGATAAAAGAAAACCTTAGGCTACAAGGACCCTAAACTTGTCTCCTAAGCCATCAATTCTATGGCCATGCATAACTTTGCACTACTTCACCCACGTACATACTTACGTGGGCAAAGTAGTGGGGGTATTTATTCCCACCAAATTTTTTTGGCTCAGAGCTTACTGTTCCCTTATAAAAATAAAGGGAAAGCTCCATGTGTTAAATACGTGTACCCACATGCAAAGCATGTAACTATCACCTCAGGTAGCGCTGCACGTGAAGTTCACGCGGGCGCCAATGTGCAAAGCACAGGAGCGCCTGTTCCCTTAATATTTAAACATAATAAAAAAGCTAAGCTCCGTTAAAATTTTGTTGAGGCAACGCCTCACGTGCCCCTCACGAGGACGCCAGCGCCAGCGCCAATCTTATAGGATTAAATCCTATTGTGACGCCTCACGTGCTCCTCACGTGGGCGCCAATGTGCAAAACACAGGAGCGCCTATCATAAATAAGAATTAAATTCTTAAGTGGCGCCCACGTGCACAACACGTGGGCGTCGACGCCCAAATTAAAAGCAAGCAGAATTAAATTTTATATGGGGATACTTCCCTAAAATCCGGGATATTTTCTACTAAACAGAGTCGTTGGATCAAAGATCCAATGGTGATAACAAATCAACAGATGATAAATTCTATTTGGGAAATATTTTCCTTCTAATATGGAAAGATCTTCTCTAATACAGAATTTTGGATTTAAAATCCAATTGTGATAAAAAAAATGTCACCAATTAAACCATCCGATAGAATTAAATTCTATGTGGGAAATATTTTTTTGATCTTTCTAAAATAAGAGAGATCTTCTCTGTTAAACATAATTAAATTGTATGATTAGGAAAATATTTCCTAATCTTCTTAAACTAACAAGATATTCATATGATAAATAAAATTCTATCTTAGGAAAATATTTCTTAATCTTGATAAACAAATAAGACGGATTTTCTCTATTAGATAGAATAAAATTCTATATTAGGAAAATATCTTCCTAATCTTATGATAGAATAAAATTCTAATCTTGTTAAATTAACAAAATATTTATATGATAGAATAAAATTCTATCTTAGAAAAATATTTCCTAATCTTGTTAAACAAATAAGAAATCTTCTATGTTAAACAGAGAGCCTTTGGATTAAAAATCCAACGGTGAATAAAATTCGGCAATTGATCTAAAAGATCATTGTTGATTGATTATGAAATCAATTGTGATCTTTCAATAAGAGATTTTCTCAACAAATTGATTTTTCTCTTCTCCTATAAATAGGAGGAACGAGATTAATCAAAAAAGGAGGGAGGAAAAAAAGAGAAAACCCCTCCATAAGCTTCTGAAAAATACAAAAGGCTTTAAAAAATAATAGAGAATTCAATCTTCAGAGAAGAAGACTTCCCTTTCAAAAGAAATCTAGGTAAAAAAATTCAGAGATCAAAATATCTCTTTTTACCTATTTTAAGGGTTTAACCCTTCTAAAAAAACTTAGTTCTTCCTCTGGATCAGAGATCCACAAGACAATTCTCCCACAAGTTGAGAATTTAATTCTCATCGGGTGGATCTTATTCTTGAGAATCAAAGATTCAGAAAAGAATTAGGTCCAAAAGAAAAAGAAAAAGAAAAACAATTTATAAAAGAACTTAGTTCTTAAAGAAAAAACCTGATCTCAGATCTTCAAAAACGAAGATCTTGGCGATCATTAATGGTCAAAATGCCATTAACGGAGATTTAATCTCTAAAAAAGGAAAAAAGACTAGCGCCTCACGTGCTCCTTACGTGGGCGCCCCCTTTTAATAGAGCTTAGCGCCTCACGTGAAAGACACGCAGGCACCAAAAATAGAAGGCCAGCGCCTCACGTGAAACACACGTGGGCGCTGAATAAAAATTCTCAGCACTCCCTATGCAGTCGAAAACAGCTAAGTGCTCAGCACTGATTGGGCAGCGCCCAGCGCCACATGTGCTCCTCATGTAGGCGCCATACAAAAAGTACCGAGCACTTCATATGTAGCCAAAACGGCTGAGTGCTTAGCACTGATTGGGCAGCGCCCAGCGCCGCACGTGCACCTCATGTGAACGCCATATAAAAAGTGCTCAGAACTTCACATTTAATCAAAATGACTAGAAGTGTTCAACATTTATTAGGCAGCGCCAATGACTGAATGCTTCGCATGACATATATGTGAGCATCAGAGCTCAAATAAGTGCTTGGCACTTATTTGAATGAAAAAGAAAAAGAATAAGTAAACTAAACCCAAATTGGCTAAGTCTCTGAAGTTTTCTTACAGCTGAACCCAAATACTCTTTTGCTGGATCTTAAGTAAAAATGATCTTAAAAATATTGTTAAATTGATCTTAGTCTTAAACATGACTAATGATCTCTCATTGATGATATCCATATCGTATCTCTTATAGTAATCTTAGTTTCAAATATGACTAACGATTCTTAGGACCACCATAAACCCTTTCCCTCAAATACGGTATTTGGTTCAAGGGTAGATCTTTCCACACCTCTGATATATGTCGTTGTAATTCCTCAACGTCTTCAAAGAGGTGGCGGATCCCGACAACCAACAACCCATTTCATCATACATTGATGCTGTAACAACTCCAATTTCAATGTACAGAAAATTGTTTAAAAGTTAATGTACAAATGGAGTATTTGCAATTCTGTGTACACTATACGTATTTGATTTGCTTTTGAACATCAAAAAAACACTTTTAGATCATTGGTAAACCCTTGCACTGCTGTGACGTAGCCCCTACGATCGAATCCCCCAGCCATATTATCATTTTATTAATTTTCTTTTAATATTTTAGAAGCTCAAGGGTTTACATGTGCACTACACGTAAAATGATGAGTACAGAACAATAAAACATGTGCGCGAGGGTATATGAGACGACAGGGACACATGGTACAAATCTGGAGCCCTCTCACCGGAGATCGACCGACGACGCATGTGTTGGGGACCGGCACCGCCGGGCCTTCCGTAGGGGATGCTCCCCATTTTTTCACCCGAGCACCTCTTCGCCTACCCCGCTAACCCCATATTATTTGTTTACTCTGAATTCATCCAGAGAACATTAAATCACCTTTAATCAAATTTTTAATGCATAGTTTTAATGCATTCTTTAACCTTATAAACCCTAATTTTTCCTATAAATACCACACTCCATTTCACCCCTCTTCACGCATAATTTCACTACAAAAATTCTCAAGTCTCAAGTTGTACAAGTGGAGTTAGCAAAGGGCGAAGTTCTGGCGAAGTTCCGAAGAGATTCCGGCGACGAAACGACGTCCCAACACTTTCCCAAGCTTCCCCCTTCTCCTCCCTATCCTTGTAGCTAGTAAGCGCCCTCTCCCCCTCTCTTTTCCTATTCTAAAAACTTTCATTTTTAAAACCCGACGGAAGCGGAGTTAATCCGACTTTCGTTTAGGATTTTTTTTTAAAAATTCTATTTTTCTTAAACCCTAAAATACCATACTCTCATATAATGTTTAACAAATATAAATAAACACATTAGAATAAGTTTCATCTCAAAGGAATCTTTTATGCAACTTTTATCGTATCTATACGGTAAAATACCATATACTTTATATTTCGACATAATTCACATATTTCCTTGTATTACCTTTATAAAACTCAGGAGGTAATGACCTACCTCATCACAACACATATATTGGACATAGCATGATTTATTGTTGGACAATATTTTTGGGAATATTACGAGTTACAATAAAATACCCTAAACTATTACATAATTGTTTTCTTTAAAAAAAAGTGTTCATTGATTCCTTGCAATTACGCCTCTACAACCCATTTTGGGGAACCCCGATCGGGATGGTGCGGATTATCGCACGTCCTCGGGCCTTGTAGAGCGAGATGCAGACCTCCGCAAGGAGCATTCGATCTCGATGGAATTTTTAATTCTATTTTTAAGAAAATGAGATTTCAAGAAAATAAATAAAATTTATTTTTATTAAATATATAAATATATATGAATATTACCAAAAGACCTATTTTAAATATATTATACAAATATTCCAAGTTTTCTAAATCAAAAGAATCACCATTACATGGAACTACCATCCAAATTTAATACAAATTCCAGTATTTCAATAAAATACCATAAACAATGGAAACTAAGTTCTACTCACTAGAAATTTCATTTTTATAAAATATACATCTATGAAAAACCATAAAGACGATAATAAAATAATTGAGGTGTATTTTGAAAATATATCAAACTATTTTTACATAAAACCCTCAAGTTATACTAATTTACAATAAGGACCCAAGTAAACATAGTTTAAGCGGGACCAATTCTCTTGAGCCTCAGGGAGCCGGAGAATGTGGATGCTTGCCTATCTAAGGTAGACAATCTAATAAACGCTGTTATCAACACGGTAATTGTCTTGGAAAAAGGCACAAATGTCCATGTGCAGCAGTTACCGATAACATCAAAACTAATTCAGGACTTCAATTTCTTTTCAAAGTGTCCGACCCAGACTGAGTCTCAATCTAATCAATCTGACTTGAATATGATTCAAGTATAAACTACAATACAACATGAATCCATGAATCCATCTATTCAATCTATATTGACCGAACCGAACCATGGATATACTCCTTTTACATGACTATCCATTTATATCCATTCCATTTACTGATATCATGGTTTCGGCAAGTCATCCATCTATATAACCAAACAATATAATCAATACAAAAGAAATTACAGGGTTTTAAAGGGGTAGATTGGTACGAAATGCGTTAGAAGTGGCACGAGACTGTAACCATAATACACCTAACCTGAATATCCATTGCCGTTGTACCGTGGCTGAACGGTTCCTTATGCTCTGTATACCTTAGTCTCCGGATAATAGGACTCCTCTCGTATACACTGGCATATTCTGTACCAAGCAACAAACAACTGCGTTAACATTATAATCAAATATTACTAGTTATACTCTCTTTCTGTCTATTCTATCTCTACTCATCTTTGGGACTTACTGAGCGATTGTTCGCTGACGACATTCCTTTTCTCTTTCTTTGGAATGTTGTCAGGTGGATCGGACTCACTGGAGATCGAGCCCAGTACTGAAGATTTGGAGCAGTTAGCCTTTGACCCAGAGCTTTAGATACTTGTACATACTTTTCATTTCAGTTATGCCATTGTTTAGGCATTGCTTTCTATTCATGTATTTACATTTCCAGTTGTATTTGTAAAGAATTGTTAATAAATAAAAGTTGTTGTTCAATTACATCTATTGTCATTTTTCTTGTGTACATTTAATTTATATTGCTTAGATACGCATAGCGTGTTTACTTCTGAGTAAATACATAGCGGGCCTCGCCGCGTCCCCTCCCCGTACACCGGGAAGCGGGGCGTGACAGATGCACTTCAAAATTGACGTGCACACCTCAAATACCCGCCTCAAACATGGCGGTAATGGACATAAATGTCCTTAAACTAACATTCGTCCCCAAAATAGGAATGTTGGACCGAAATGTCCCTAAACTAAAATTTCGTCTCAAACATGGCGATAATGGACCGTGATGTCCTTAAACTAAAATAATTGGGCCCAAATGCTCATATGTATTAATTCGATCTTAATATCAAACCAGATTAACGGTCCTTAAATAAACCCAAGCTCAAATCTAAAATATACGGATTTGGACTAATCCACGCCCTACGGGCGACGACACAAACTACTCTCCGTATATAATCCACGGGAAACCTAAACAAACAAAAACAAACATGACACGAAGTGAACTGCCAGAGCAGGAGAAAGTGGTTATCGCAATGCGGTAACGTAATTAACTGCAGAGGCTTGCGCCTGCAGGGAAGAGTCTCCCCACAATAAAAAAAACCCCTCATAAAATGAGGAGGAATCTGATAAAATTTGCTACAACGGTCGCGTCACCAATATCGCACTAGCGCTCACTCCGTTGTTTGGTCGTCTGTCCAAACCTCCTATATATGGTGCCATAAATCAACTTGGTATCTTCGGAGAGGTGGACAGATAAATCTAAATAGCATCCGCCCCCAGATTCAGGCAAGATGATCCATCCCGTTTCGTCTCTGTTTCGGGCGGTGAACATCGTCTTTGTTAGAAAAGCCACTAGTTGTGATTACTCCCGTAGGAGAGTCCTTGTTGCTCGACATGTATTCTGGTCGTGTTCCATTCTTATTGGGGATAAAGATTCTTCTGTCGATTTGATCCTTCTAGATATGTTAGACTTCGATGTCCTACTCGGCATGGACTGGTTAGCCACTTGCTATGCGTCCGTGGACTGCTGTGAGAAGGCAGTCAAATTTAGTTTTCCAGGAGAGCCAGTTCTTGTTGTTCAGGGGGACCGTAGTGCCACTCTTCACTGTTTCATTTCTGCCCTTTGCGCTAGTCGGCTCTTGAGGAAAGGATGTCAGGGATTCTTAGCTTATATTCGTGATACTAGAGCTGCAGCGGTTCCGTTGTACCAAATTCTGATTGTGAGAGAGTTCCCAGATGTATTTCCTGATGAATTACCTGGGTTGCTGCCAGAGCGCGATGTTGAGTTTTGCATCGGACTTAATCCCTGGCACAGGGCCTATTTCTATACCGCCTTATCGGATGGGCCCGGCGGAGCTTAAAGAGCTTAAGGATCAATTGCAAGATTTGCTTGACAAGGGACTTATACGACCGAGTGTGTCGCTTTGGGGAGCTTCTGTCCTGTTCATCAAGAAGAAGGACGGCTGTATGAGATTGTGTATTGACTATCATCAACTGAACCGAGTCACGGAGCGGAATATGTATCATTTACCTCGTATTGACGATTTGTTCGATCAGCTCTACGGAGCGGAATACTTTTCAAAGATTGATTTGCGGTCAGGTTATCATCAGTTGCGGGTCCGGAATGATGGCATTTCGAAGACTGCTTTTCGGACGCGCTACGGGCATTACGAGTTCTTGGCGATGTTGCTCAGGCTCACCAATTCCCCGGCAGCGTGGATTTGATGAACCGGATCTTCGAGCCGTTCCTCGACCAGTGTCATGCCCCGCTTCCCGGTATACGGCGAAGGGGACAAGACTGGTCCGCTACGTATTTACTGTGAAGTAAATACGCTAAGCGTATCTAAGCAATATAAAAGTAAGGCACAAGAGACAAGATATAATAAAAACAACAACTTTATTTATTCACATTCTTTCTGTACAATACATGGAAAGTAAATACACTAAAATAAAACAATGCCTAAACAATGGCATAACAGAAATGAAAAGTACTGAATGGAAAGTGTACAATGACTAGAGCTCGGGGTCTTCACTGAACTGGTCTAAGTCTTCGCGCTGGGCTCGATCTCTGATGTGTCCAGATCACCTGACGACATTCAAAGAAGAAAGAAAGAGAATGTCGTCAGTGAACAGGTCGCTCGGTAAGTCCCAAAGATAAGGGAGAAATAGAATAGACAGAATAAGAAGATAGCTTTTAAAGTTGTATTATATTGTTATAATGTTGTGTTAACACTGTTGTTTGTAGCTTGGTACAGAAGGATGCCAGTGTATACGGGAGGGGTCTCAGTATGCTAGAGACCAAGGCAAACAGAATATAGAGTATAAGGCTCTGTTATACAACCCGGAACAACGGAAATTGAATACGGTTAGGTGTCCTAAATCTTGCAGTCTCGTGCCACTTTTAACACCTTCCGTACTAGTCTACCCCTTTAACCCCGTAGTGTTTTAATTGTATTGTATTGTATTATAACTTGTATTGATTGTATATTTGGATGACTGACCAAAACCATGATATCTGTAAACGGATGTAACCGTAGAATCATGTAAATGGAATATCTGGAGAATCATGTAAATGGATGTATATCCATGGTTCGGTTCGGTCAATGTAGATTGAATGTATTGAATAGATTGAATATAGGGATCCATGTTGAATCAGAATATTGTAGATTGTAAATTGTAGATTATAGATTGTAGATTGTACTTGAATCATATTCAAGTCAGATTATAATGAGACTCAAACCGAGTCAGACAATTAGAAACAATAAAGTTTTAAGTCCTGATTGTTTTATTGTTATCGGTAACCGCTGCACATGGACGGCAGGATTTGTGTCTTTTTCAAAGACGATTACCTTTTTGATAACACCATTGTTAAGTTATCTACCTTAGATAGGCAAGCACCCACTTCTCCGACTCCCCGAGGCTCAAGAGATTGGTCCCGCTTAAACATATGTTTACTAGGGTCCTTAGGGTAATTTACAAAACTTGAGGGGGTTTTATATAAAAATACTTTTATATGCTTTTCAAAATACACCCCAAGTATTTATTATTCGTCTTTAGAATTATAATGAATGTAGATTTTATATTGTGATATTTCTAATGAAAATATCCTAATTTCATAAATAGAGGTATTTATTTGAAATATTGATTTTCATGGTATTTTAGTGTAAAATGAATCTTGTGATATTTTAGAAAAATGTGGAATATTTATATCATAACAAAATAAGTATTTTAATGATAATTATACATATATTTATACAAAAATAATTTTAATATCTTTTATATTCTAAAAATCTCATTTTCTTTAGATTTCCGTATTGTAAATCTTTCGAGACCGAATATTCCTTGCGGAGTTCTGAATCTCGCACTACTAAGCCCGAGAATGTGCGATAATCCGCACCATCCCGAATGGATTCCCCAAAATGGGTTGTAGCGGCGCTTTGCAAAGATCGTATCAATACTAAATCTTTTAGAAATGGTTTTATTAAGTAAAGGGTATTTAAATGAAAATATTTGTTTTCCCGTATTCTAAGTTCTCGAGGGTATCGTGTTATATTGCATATGAGTGTGTGAGGAGGTAGGTCATTACCTCATGGTCTACTTAAAGGTATAGCAAGTTTAATGAAGTAAAATGTATAATTGAAACAATGTGGTATTTAAATGAAAAATACGATAAAGTGAAATAGCCATCATTTTATGAAATGAAACTTGATCAATTTGGTTGATTAGTGTTTAATAGTCAACATGAGGGAGTTTAAGCATAATTGTATTAACGAGAAGTGAAGTTTTATAAGAAAACCGAATCGGAAATCGGATTTGTTCCGATTCCGTCGGGTTTTGTAAATCCGTATTTTTAGAATTGAAAAAAAAGTTAGAAATGGGACTTACGGGTTTCGATCAAAGATAAGAGGAAGGTGGATCGGAAGGAGTCGCTGGTGCGTCGTTTCGTCTCCGGGAGTTCCTACGGTCGTTGCCGGAAATTCCGCCTAAGAATTCGCCGAAGGTTCACCTTTCGCTCAATTCGATTGCACACAAGAGTTCTTGAGAATTTTAAAGAGTTGGCTCAGAGTTTGGGGCGAGAGGGTAGAGGGTAGGGGTGGTATTTATAGGGTTAGGCTAGGGTTAGAATAGATGAAAAGTTTAAAATAAAAAATGTGATAAAATGTAATAAAAATGTATTAAAAGTGGAGTAATTGGGGTTTTAAAAGAGCTCTGGAAATGGTCCGAGGCTAAAATTTTGCAGCAGCATAGGGAATGTGAAAAGACACAATTTTCATGTTGGGGTCGTCGCCAGAATCGGCCGACTCGGGGGTGACTCGGTCGGAGGACTGAGTCGGCCGAGTCGAGGCCGAGTTGGCCGATTTCCGGCCGAGTCCGGCGGCCGGAATCCCCCCGGACGGTTCATCTATTCTCTGGCAATGTTACATTTTTGGATGTAGTGGGGTTTTTGTGAGATATGCACGTGTAAACCCTTGGTATTCTAAAGGTTTTAAAAAAATCAATATTAAAAATAATGTGGGGTATGGGATTTGAACTCTGGTGGCTTGGTTCAGCAGTGCAAGGTATTACCAATGAGCTACAAGCTCTTTCTTGTAATTATGGAGCTAATTAATACTTAAAGTAATATCAGTAAATGTAAATATCCCAAATATACATTAATTTTTAAGCAAATTTTGTACACTAAAAATAGAGTTGTTACATTCTTTTAACTTGTAATTAAAAAGCAAATTAATTACTTATATCTTGTGCTCAGGCTAAAATACCCCTTTCTGGATTTTGAAAAAAAATTGAAAAAAATTGTATAGGAAAATTAGTGTTGTTATATTCTGCCCTCCTTATAAAAATTACGTCCTCGAAATTTGTAAAAGGAAAGTGTAACAGATTTAAGAAAAGTGTGGTGACTGAAGTACTGATAGTGTATGGAAAAAAATAAAGTGATGCAAGGGGTTTAAAAATGTGAAAGTTAAATACTAGTGTTATCTTGGTCAACTGTCTTGGCTTCTATTGCTGCTAAGGTATTACAAGGTGTTAGAAGTACTTGATAGTGTATGAAAAAATGTGTGAAGGAATAAAAGGATGCGAAGGTTTTGGTAAGATTGTAAAAGAGGTGAGGGAACTTTTGGTTAGGACAGATTTAAAGTTTATGATTCAAAGAATAAGAAATGATGGGATTCAAGGAACATGATTGTAAAGAATGTTTTAATTGCTGATTCTTGTATTTTATATTGCTTAGGTTGTTCACGCAGAACAGAACTGCATGATAGGATTTCATACAGCTCTGACCTGCATGGGCCGCCAACAAAACCTGTCACGCACCGCTTCCCGGTATACGGCGAAGGGGACGGGACTGGTCCGCTACGTATTTACTGTGAAGTAAATACGCTAAGCGTATCTAAGCAATGTAAAAGTAAGGCACAAGAGACAAGATATAATAAAAACAGCAACTTTATTTATTCACATTCTTTCTGGACAATACATGGAAAGTAAATACACTAAAATAAAGTAATGCCTAAACAATGGCATAACAGAAATGAAAAGTACCGAATGGAAAGTGTACAATGACTAGAGCTCGGGGTCTTCACTGAACTGGTCCAAGTCTTCAGCGCTGGGCTCGATCTCTGATGTGTCCAGATCACCTGACGACATTCAAAGAAGAAAGAAAGAGAATGTCGTCAGTGAACAGGTCGCTCGGTAAGTCCCAAAGATAAGGGAGAAATAGGATAGACAGAATAAGAAGATAGCTTTTAAAGTTGTATTATATTGTTATAATGTTGTGTTAACGTTGTTGTTTGTAGCTTGGTACAGAAGGATGCCAGTGTATATGGGAGGGGTCTCAGTATGCTAGAGACCAGGGCAAACGGAATATAGAGTACAAGGCTCCGTTATACAACCCGGAACAACGGCAATTGAATACGGTTAGGTGTCCTAAATCTTGCAGTCTCGTGCCACTTTTAACACTTTCCGTACCAGTCTACCCCTTAAACCCCGTAGTATTTTGATTGTATTGTATTGTATTGTAACTTGTATTGATTGTATATTTGGATACTGACCAAAACTATGATATCTGTAAACGGATGTAACCGTAGAATCATGTAAATGGAATATCTGGAGAATCATGTAAATGGATGTATATCCATGGTTCGGTTCAGTCAATGTAGATTGAATGTATTGAATAGATTGAATATAGGGATCCATGTTGAATCAGAATATTGTAGATTGTAAATTGTAGATTGTAGATTATACTTGAATTATATTCAAGTCAGATTATAATGAGACTCAAACCGAGTCAGACAATTAGAAAAAATAAAGTTTTAAGTCCTGATTGTTTTGATGTTATCGGTAACCGCTGCACATGGACAGCAGGATTTGTGTCTTTTCAAAGACGATTACCTTTTTGATAACACCATTGTTAAGTTGTCTACCTTAGATAGGCAAGCACCCACTTCTCCGGCTCCCCGCGGCTCAAGAGATTGGTCCCGCCTAAACCTATATTTACTAGGGTCCTTAGGGTAATTTACAGAACTTAAGGGGTTTTTATATAAAAATACTTTTATATACTTTTCAAAATATACCCCAAGTATTTATTATTCGTCTTTAGAGTTATAATGAATGTGATTTTATATTGTGATATTTCTAATGAAAATATCCTAATTTCATAAATAGAGGTATTTATTTGAAATATTGATTTTCATGGTATTTTAGTGTAAAATGAATCTTGTGATATTTTAGAAAAATGTGGAATATTTATATCATAACAAAATAAGTATTTTAATGATAATTATACATATATTTATACAAAAATAATTTTAATATATTTTATATTCTAGAAATCTCATTTTATTTAGATTTCCGTATTGTAAATCTTTCGAGACCGAATACTCCTTGCGGAGTTCTGAATCTCGCACTACTAAGCCCGAGGATGTGCGATAATCCGCACCATCCCGAACGGGTTCCCCAAAATGGGTTGTAGCGGCGCTTTGCAAAGATCGTATCAATACTAAATCTTTTAGAAATGATTTTATTAAGTAAAGGGTATTTAAATGAAAATGTTTGTTTTCCCGTATTCTAAGTTCTCGAGGGTATCGTGTTATGTTTCATATGAGTGTTTGAGGAGGTAGGTCATTACCTCGTGGTCTACTTAAAGGTATAGCAAGTTTAATGAAGTAAAATGTATAATTGAAACAATGTGGTATTTAGATGAAAAATACGATAAAGTGAAATAGCCATCATTTTATGAAATGAAACTTGATCAATTTGGTTGATTAGTGTTTAATAGTCAACATGAGGGAGTTTAAGCATAATTGTATTAACGAGAAGTGAAGTTTTACAAGAAAACCGAATCGGAAATCGGATTTTGTAAATCCGTATTTTTAGAATTGAATAGAAAGTTAGAAATGGGACTTACGGGTTTCGATCAAAGATAAGAGGAAGATGGATCGGGAGGAGTCGCCGGTGCGTCGTTTCGTTTCCGGGAGTTCCTACGGTTGTTGCCAGAAATTCCGCCGAAGAATTCGCCGGAGCTTTGCCTTTCGCTCAATTCAATTGCACACAAGAGTTCTTGAGAATTTTAAAGAGTTGGCTCAGAGTTTGGGGAGAGAGGGTAGAGGGTAGGGGTGGTATTTATAGGGTTAGGGTAGATGAAAAGTTTAAAATAAAAAATGTGATAAAATGTAATAAAAATGTATTAAAAGTGGAGTAATTGGGGTTTTAAAAGAGCTCTGGAAATGGTCTGAGACTAAAATTTTGCAGCAGCATAGGGAATGTGAAAAGGCACAATTTTCATGTTGGGGTCGTCACCGGAATCGGCCGACTCGAGGGTGACTCGGCCGTGACTCGGTCGAAGGACGGAGTCGGCCGAGTCGAGGCCGAGTTGGCCAATTTCCGGCTGAGTCCGGCGGCTGGAATCCTCCCGACGGTTCATCCATCCTCTGGCAATGTTACATTTTTTGGTGTAGTGGGGTTTTTGTGAGATATGCACGTGTAAACTCTTGGTATTCTAAAGGTTTTTAAAAAATCAATATTAAAAATAATGTGGGGTATGGGATTTGAACTCTGGTGGCTTGGTTCAGCAGTGCAAGGTATTACCAATAAGCTACAAGCTCCTTCTTGTAATTATGGAGCTAATTATTTACTTAAAGTAATATCAGTAAATGTAAATACCCCAAGTATACATCAATTTTAAAGCAAATTTTGTACACTAAAAATAGAGTTGTTACATTCTTTTAACTTGTAATTAAAAAGCAAATTAATTACTTATATATTGTGCTCAGGCTAAAATACCCCTTTCTGGATTTTGAAAAAAAAAATTGAAAAAATTTGTATAGGAAAATTAGGGTTGTTACAACCAGTTTATTATCTTATTCATTAACGACATTCTGGTTTACTCCAGGAGTCGAGAGAAGCATGAGCAGCACTTGAGAATTACATTGCAGATATTGAGAGAGCACACGCATTTTGCTAAATTCTTGAAGTATGCTTTCTGGCTTGACAGTGTTGACTTCTTGGGTCATGTGGTTACGAGAGATGGTATACGAGTGGACCCGAAGAAGATCGAGGCCGTACATCATTGGCCCAGACTTATTTCTGTGACAGAGGTCCGCGGCTTCTTATGCTTAGCCGGTTATTACCGTCGTTTCGTGCAGGATTTCTCCTGTATCGCTGCACCTCTAACCAGGCTGACCCGGAAGGGAGTTCCATTTCTTTGGACCGAGGCATGTGAGCAGAGTTTTCAGTAGTTGAAGACTCGTTTAACAACTGCACCAGTTCTATCTTTGCCTTCAGGCTCAGGCGGCTATATTGTTTATTATGATGCTTCTCAAGTGGGTCTAGGTTGCGTGTTGATGCAACACGGTAGAGTTATCGATTATAATTTTCGGTAGTTGAAGAAGTACGAGCAGAACTATCCCACTCACGATCTAGAGATGGCCGTGATGGTTTTTGCGCTCAAGATTTGGAGACATTACTTGTACGGCGAGTCGTGTCAGATCTTTACGGATCACAAAAGCCTGAAGTACATCTTCCAGCAGCGGGATCTGAATTTGAGGCAGCGCCATTGGATGGATCTCGTAAAGGACTATGATTGTGAAATTTTTATCACCCGGGCAAGGCGAATGTTGTAGCTGATGTTTTGAGTCGGAGGTCCGGAGGTAGTTTGTTCAACTTGAGCGCAGTTCAGAAACAGTCTTCTATAGATTGGAAGATCTTATACGACAGTAGAGTACAGTTCGAGTTCACTTCCACAGGAGGACGGCTTGCTCATGTCCGCATCCGTCCACTTTTACTTGATCGCATCCGGGAGGCACAGTTCGACGATGCTCGTTTGTCTAAGATTATGGAGCAGGTTCGGCAGAGGAGAGATTCGGAGTTTATGGTTGACAGCCAGGGAGTGCTATGATTTAGGACTTGTCTATGTGGACCAGATTCCGAGGGGCTAAAACGTGAGATCCTAGAGGAGGCACATCAGTCAGCATACAACGTTCATCCAGGTTCCACCAAGATGCATCGTGATTTGAGAGACGTCTACTGGTGGGAAGGGATGAAGAAAGATGTTTCAGATTTCGTTTTGAGATGCCTGACTTGCCAGCAAGTCAAGGCAGAGCACCATAGACCGGTAGGAGAGTTACAGCCTTTGCCCATTTCGGAGTGGAAATGGGAGCAGATCTCCATGGACTTCATTATGGGTCTATCTAGGTCCAGTCGAGGGTATGATTCCATTTGGGTGATTGTAGATCGTTTGACGAAAGCGGCTCACTTTCTTCCAGTAAAGACCACTTACGGGTTTGCTCAGTATGCTCAGCTATAAATTGATGAGATTGTGCGGCTACACGGCGTTCCGACATGCATTGTTTCAGACAGAGGCACTTAGTTTACCAGCCGTCTTTAGCAGAAACTTCAGTAGGCTTTGGGTACCCGTTTGAGTTTCAGTACCACTTTCCACCCACAGACCCATGGTCAGTCAGAACGGACTATACAGACTCTCGAGAATATGCTCCGAGCGTGCATACTAGATTTTGGTGGTAGTTGGGATCGTCACTTGCCCTTGTTATAGTTCTCTTACAACAACAGTTTTCAGGAGACGATTCAGATGGCACCTTTCGAGGCCATGTATAGGAGAAAGTGTCGATCACTGTTCCCCCAATCAGAGCAAGGCTCTGTTTGAATTTCAAAAATTCAAATTTTGAAGCAACGCTTCGGATCCCGTGCGCTACGCGCAACGCGCCACGTGTCAGAAATTGACACGGCAGCACAACGCCCAAGGCAGTGCGTCCAATCAGAGCAAGGCTCTTTAAAAAACATAAGCAACACTCAGTTGCGCAAGCGCTGCGCTGCGTGACACGTGTTTGCGCAGTTGCGCAAGCACAACTGCGCAAGCGTACCGCTGCGCGACACGTGTCTGCGCAGTTGCGCAAGCACAACTGCGCAAGCGCACCGCTGCGCGACACGTGTCTGCGCAGTTGCACAAGCGCTTCACTGCACGACACGTGTCTGCGCAGTTGCGCAAGCGCTGTTGCGCAAGCGCTTCACTGCGCGACACGTGTCACTCACTGAGGGAGTTGCGCAAAACAGAATAAATCTTGTTAAAACAAGAAGATTTTCTTGTATAAGGCAGGGGCCTTTGGATCAAAGATCCAACGGTGGGGAAAATTCCCCAAATCACTCAGAAAAAGATTTTTTAACAAATTTAACTAATTTTTGAGCACTATAAAAAGGACCCCAGACCTCATTTCAAAGAAAAAACATCGGGTTTTAAAAAAAAAGAAGAGAGAAGAGAACTCTTGAGAACTCCTTGAGAACACAAAAAAGAAGGTAAAAACCTTTAAAACAAGAGAGAATTCTCTTAGGAATAGATCATTGATCTAAGAAAAAGATCAGTGATCTTCAACAAATAAATAAATAAATAAAAATAATAAAAATAGTGCCTTGCACTTGCTATGAACCTTTGGTTCTCTGAAACAAGGAAAAACTTGTTTTTCTTTGATCCAAATCAAGGGATAAAAAGTGCCTTGCACTTCTGTTCTTGAATCTAAAAGATTCTTGGTGCTTTGCACAAATGCAATGCATTACTTGAAGGGCCAGGCCCAAATCAAAAAGACCTAGCAGGCCAAAATAAATTGCAAAGCAATAAAAAGGGCAGAGCCCAAATGAAATTGATGCTTTGCATCATTTATAAAGGGCAGAGCCCAAAACAAATTGATGCTCTGCATCTTTTTTGGGCAAAGCCCAAATAAAAATAAAAAGAAATGCAATGCAAAAGCAAATAAATGTTGGACATTTTCAACTGGACTTAGCCCAATCATGGCCATAAGTCCTTAAATTAAATTGACTGAGCAAAATGGCTCTCCTAAATCAATCTACATCCGGTTCGAGGGTACATCTCCGAACTCCTTTGACATCCATCGTTGTAATTCCTCAACGACGTCAAAGAGGCGACAGGTCCCAACGACCACACACCCATATGGACTGCGGGGTCCTTAAACTCGTGGACCGAGACGTCCCTAAACTAATATCGGACCGAGACGTCCTTAAACTAATATCGGACCGAGACGTCCCTAAACTAATATCGGACCGAGACGTCCCTAAACTAATATCGAACCACTACGTCCTTAAATTGGTGATGGACCACCATGTCCTTAAACTGGCGATGGACCACCACGTCCCTAAACTGGCACAATAGAGCCCAAATGCTCTTTTGTCGGATCTAAACGATCCCGTTAAGTCGATCTTAGTCCCAAACTGGACTAACGTATCCTTAACAACCGTTTAAGTTGGTCTTAGCCCCAAACACGGCTAACGTATCCTTAAACACTCAAATGGACTATAAAAACCTAAATCAACTTCGGTTCGAGGGTACATCTTTGAACTCCTCTGACACTTGTCGTTGTAATCCTTCAACGAAGTTAGAGAGGTGATGAGTCCCGACGGCCATATATTAAATGAATCACGTTTAAGTTGATCTTAGCCTCAACGAGGCTAACGTATCCTTAAACTAAAAACACCAAACCCAAATCTAAGTAAATACGGATTTGGACTAATCCACGTCCTACGGGCGACGGCATTACTCAGTCTCCGTATACAATCCACGGGCAACCACAAACAAAACAAACACCCACGACACGAAGTGAAATTCTGGAGAAGGAGAAAGTTGTTATCGCGATGCGGTAGCGTAATTAACTGCAGGGGCTTGCGCCTGCAGGGAAGAGCGTCCCCACAATCAAAAACCCCTCACCCTGAGGGGGAATCTGACGAAGTCTGCTACATCGGCCGCATCCGTCTAAACTTCCGATACACGGTGCCATAAATCAACTTGGCATCTTCGGAGAGGTAGACGGATAAAACCAAATAGCATCTGCCCCGAATCTCAGCGTCAGGACATCGCGGTCCTGTGCGCCGCCTTTCGGAGGGGAACAGATTCTGGCACGCCCGGTGGGACCTTTTCCTCTTTCCACTCCACACTTCGTGTGTCGTCTTCGCGAACCAATCGCGGTTTGTTAAATGGTTGCCTTCGGATTTCAAGTTGCTAAGATTTGGTCTTTTGTCTGGCGCAGAACTCAAGCATCCATGGATTCTAACTGCACCAACTGCGCGAAGTACCACTGCAACGGACGCTCCACCTCACCTAAAGGTGTAACATATGGGCCCCAAGCGGCCTCTTTCCTCGCTCTGCCGGTAGAACAGGTGACCCAGGCCACCACCGGCCTATTTTTCGGGACCATGGTCCCACCTACAAGCTTCTCTATGCCGATACCTGCACCGGAAGTGAACAAGAAGTCGGTGTTCGACCGGCTCACTGCTACCACGACCCCTGTCAACGCGTCGTCCGCTACCAAACCGACAGCCTCTGTTTTCACCAGGCTGAATCAGAACTCTAAATTGGATGTCCCAAAGAGGGCAACGGCCGCTATTCCGGAAGTCGTTAAGGCGGCTTCTCCCGCCAAAGAGTCAGTCTTTTCAAGACTGATGATTCCTGCTCCTGCCCCTGCACGAAGATCTGTCTTTGACAAATTGGATATTACCCCGCAAGGAACAACCTCAGTCTTTAAGAGGTTAACACCGGCGGCGCCTCATTCAGACAGGGGGCAAAAAGAAGTTATCTCTATCGCTGAGCCAATCCCAACGGCTCGTCGTGCTCGACGTTGCCATTGGCGACGAGTAAGAAAGGCAGGGGGCAACTCCCCCTCACGGCTAACTCCATGGGCTCCAGCAGTGGAAGTCGACCCTGCTGTTCCAACTGGGAACAGCTTTGAGCTGCTGAGGAGGGTACGGAAGAACTCTCCAATCGCTACATTGAAGAGATCTCCTCCACCTGCGGAGAGAGTTCCAGAAACGAAGCGAGAACAGCCCCCTCAACGGCTGTCTTCAAGGATTTATAAAGTTTGGCTAAGGGTTCAAGACTCTGTGATTGACCCAGGTCACTTTCGTCGCCAGAAAAAGGCGAAGGTGGAAAAAGACAAGGGTTGTCCCATTCAACAGCAGGGGACAGCAGCTGCTAGGGTGCCCCTTTCAATGGTTCCTTCAACCTCAACGGCCCACAAAAGAAGGAGGCCAGAGAAAACCCCCGCGTCAATGGCAAAAGTTAAAAATGGTGAACCTAAACGCCCCAAGTCAGGGGGCATAACAGTTCATACGGTTTACATGGCGTTAGGAAAAGAAGACAGCCGTACATCCACGGGTCATAGACCGCTTACACGGTCAATGACCAAGACTCAGGAGCAGCAACAGAAGCTCCAGGAAATGATGAACGCTATGGCCGCACTTACAAGGCCGAAAGAAACCCCGGAAACATCCTCAGAAGAACGTCAAGAACAAGAAACGGACGCCGAGTTCCTTCGGCGCGTGCTAGAGAAGAAAGATAAAGAAGCTGTGGAGCAGGCATCCAACATAAAGAAAATGGCCCTCCTGTTCCAGGATATGGTCGGTATGATGATTCAACAAGATCCGCCTGCTGAAGATCCCCCGATCATTCTTGAAGACGATAGGGGAGAGACGTCGAATCCTCCACCGGCTATATCCACAGCTAAAGAGGATACTATCTCAAAAGCTGATTTGGATGAATACATCGCCCAGCAAATACGGGTGCATCAGGCTACTGAAGCAGCCGGTCAAGTCGTAAAAATGGGGCGGCCATATCCGGGCTGGTATGACCAAATCAAGTACCCGCCAGGTTACACAATTCCCAAGTTCCATGTCTACAAGGGGACCGGCAATTCCCATCAGCATGTTGCCCAGTTCAGGGCGCTCTACGGCAACACCGGCGGTGACGACAAGCTGTTGCTCCGCCAGTTCGTTGGAAGTCTATCAGATACGGCGTTCGAGTGGTACTCTGAACTCCCTAATGATTCTATTAAAACCTTCGCGGAAATGGAGCTGCTGTTTACCCAACGTTTTGCAAGTGCCAGTGAACGTACCCCGATGACGGCACTGATTAACGCTAGGGTAAAACCCGGCGAGACATGGGTTCAGTACGCTATACGGTGGCGTAATCTATGGTCGAAGTGTGAGCAGCGCATAGAAGAAGCCCCCGCAGTTGGTATGTTTGTGGGAACCCTCGATCCACAAGCAACCATCTCACAATTTATGATGTTTTTTAAGCCAACTACCTTCCAGGCGTTAATTGACAAACTAGCGCAAATGGATCAAATGGGCCATAAACCTCCTCTTCCAAGGCCGGACTCCCGGAATGACAAAGGGAAGGGAAAAGCGATCGTCGTCGCTAATGCTCAACAACAACCAAGCGACCCGAAGCCAGTGGCTCGTCAAAATAATATGCGCCCATACGTACCCCTTGAGGATAGGATGGGACGTCCTTATTCCTTTCCCCGCGATAAAACGAAGAGGTTATTCGAGCTGGCGCTGCGCAATAGACTCATAAATCTGCCGGATCCAAAACGTCCGTTGCAACCAAGTGACGTCAACGAACCCAACTACTGTCCTTATCATCGAGTACTAGGCCATCCGATCGAAGATTGCTACGTTTTCAAGAATTGGCTTGAGAACCAGTACCGACAGGGCAAGTTCGCGTTATCTGACAAATGGAAGGTGAATCCCCCGCAACCCCACACCTCTAAGGGGACGAATACGCCGGGGGCAACATGCTCCGTCATTGAAGAAGCTCCTTGGGAGGTTGTATTATCAGCCAAGACGAAGAGGATGCTAAACGATCTTCAAACATGTTCAGCGATCAAGTGGAAGAACCCGTTGGAACCACAGGTCATTGAAGGGATATTGAAACTGCGTACAACTCCAAAGACCGATGGTGGTGGCTCGAACACTCGCAGCCAGCCGTCAAAATCTTCAAAAAAGAAGAAGAAGAAATCCAAGAAGCCCGTGAAGCCTGGCGACAAGCGCACGGACTTACAAAAGCAAATTGACGCGCTGGATGAATACAACCAAAAGGCATGGACTCCCATTACGCTTCAAGAGTTTCTCAATCACGTCTTTCAAGAAGAAGATGAGGGAGAAACGATGAATCCGAGGAATATGTAGCGAGCTGTCATATGATCTCCCATTCGATCACGAACGATGAGGAGACTTCTGGCACTAAAACGCTGGGGGCAGATACCGAAGCAAAAATTCCAGAGCTATCAGTCGAAATGATTGACGCGTTCCTTAACGAAGCTCGACTGAAAAGTAAAGTTGATCGAGAACGCGAGATGGCTATATTTGAAAGGGCCAAGCGCCAGCGACTTGATGAAAGAGCTGAGGCGATCCCGCTGGAGCAAAACACCTTCACTACCGACAAAAGCCAATTCAAGATAAAGAAAAGGTTTGCTAAGGCCATATCAATGGGCATGAAGCTACCATCCTCTGAAGGAAAAATTACTGGTGAAATAGAAATGCACCCCTCCTTTTGCTTATATCATCAGAAGGTTTCGCACCCCACTCAAGAATGCAAAGCTTTCGATAAATGGTGGCAAGGATATGTTGCTCGTCAACAACGCTTCAAGCGGGAAAAGCGTAAAACCCGTCGAGAGCAAAGAGATACGACCGAAGAGCTTAAAAGAACTACCGGCGATTGTCGCATGGTTAACATCGCCGGGTCACAAGTGCCTACATTCGGGAGCGATTCTGATGAAGAGCTGGAACTCGCCCCTCTCTTTAAAGAGTCAACTTCGGGAATAGAAGAAGAGCCAAAGATTTGCGAAAATATCCAACTACGCAATCGGACGTTACCTGAAAAGAATCTCGGACCCTTAAACAAGAAAGATAAAGGGAAAGAAAAGGTTTCTGAGGATATTACTTTAGATGACCAAGTTGCGGAAGAGCTAACCGCCAAGAATCCGCCGAAAAGAAATAAGGTGGAATACAATGTCTTGGCGCATCTGAGGAAGCTGCCCTCACAACTCAGCATTCTTGATGCCTTGTTACTATCAAAAGAGGCGAGGGATTCTTTGATTAAAGCGCTACAAGATCCGGACCAATTCCAAGCCTTTCTGGCCGAAGAAAAGATGAAGGATGAGTTGGAAGAAGTGCACACAGCCGACGTTGCTTTTGGCGATGAAGACCTTCTCCTTAGGACGCGCGAACACAATCGCCCTCTCTATGTCTCAGGATACTGCCATGATATAAAGATAGGCAAAATCCTGATCGATAATGGATCGTCTGTTAATCTTCTCAACGTGCGGGTGTTGAAGGAAATCTGCATGAGCGTCCAGCACCTTGCGCGGGACAAAATCACCATCTCCGGGTTCGACTCCCAATCATCAAAGACTCTTGGATCTGTGATATTGACGTTACGCTTCGGGTTGCTCGTCACAGATATTAAATTCCATGTCATAGATGCCAAGACGTGCTACAATGCTCTGCTCGGTCGACCATGGTTGCACGAGTACAATATCATCCCTTCTACACAACATCAGTGTATGAAATATTGTAAGGACGGTCTCGAGTACACTTTGGCAGGAGAATTGAATCCGTTTTCCGTGAATGAAGTTCGCAAGTATGAAGATGCCAAATACTTCTTACCGAGTTTCGAAGACACGGAAAGGTGTCACAAACCGGAAAACAAAATTAACGCCACTATCCCTGTCTTCGGCAGTAACACCGAGGACGAAGAGGATATAACTTATTCGGGTCCATCCCAATCCGCCAAGCCGGGACCATCCGTTCCTTAATTGATCTTCGGTAGTGATTCGGAAGATGAAGTTCATGCTGTATTCCCCGCTCGGCTTTCAATACGGGATTCTGCTGATGAAGAGCGAAGTCTGCAGATAACCATGGTGCCGCTTGAACATTACAAAGAACTGGATGCACTTGACACCAACAGTGTGGAAGAATTGCAGACATTTTATATTTCTCCCGGACGAAAAGGCGAGAAGGCAATCCTATTCTACCGCTCTGAAGAAACCAAGGTAGAAAAAGAAATTTGGCATGGTGCGGATTCTACACTCGACAGGCTTCAACCCATCCGTCTCCCCAGATATTATACGGAAGGTTTGAAAAAGCTGCTGAAACGCCAGGGGATATCCTTCGAGCAGACCGTTCGAAAAGCCAAATTCTATGACAGGGTCTGGAATGTTCCCGGGACTCAACGCAAGCTGCCTAACGGGAGAATGGAAACAAAAAGGCTCGGATACATCCGGTCGAAGAACCGAGAGTTACTACCTGGCTGTTACATCGTATATGACTTCGATGAAGAGGCGGATCCTCAATGGGAGGACGTTAATCCTGAGCCAGTGAAAGTGCCAGATGCAAAGGAACCCAGTCCATCGTTCGAAGAACAAATGGACAAGCTTATAAGAGAAGCGAGTCAAAAGGTCCAAGACGACCATAACCGCGAAATGGTCATCTACGAGAAAGCCAGAACGCAACGCCTTCTCCAACAGGCCGTGAAGGATTAAAATGCCGCTCCTTGTCAACCTGCTACAAAAAAGGTTCGACGCGAAAGCAAAAACAAGTCGAAAGGCAAAAAAGGCGCTCAACAACCACAAAGCAGAGCTAAGAAACCACGCATACGAGAGTCGAGCGTTATTGACCTGGCCCTCATGAAGAAAATGGGTCGAGCATATTCATTTCCTCGGAACAAGACGAAGAAGATACTTGATCTTGCTCTAAAACATCAAATGCTTACACTCCCAGAGTCCAAACACCCTGAGCAAGCAGGCGAAGTCTCCAACCCAAATTATTGCTCTTATCATCGAGTAATAGGGCATCCGCTTGAAGATTGCTTCACCTTCAAGAATTGGGTTGAAGATCAGTATCAGCTTGGCAAATTCGCGTTGTCTGACAACTGGAGGGTAGCGCCGCCACAAAAGCATGAACCCGAAAACACAAGAACAGAACCAACTCCGCATTGGGATTGGAAGAAAATTCGCACCTGTCATATGATAACAATATTAAAAGAAGAGTCCGAGAACATGGACAGCCTTCCGTGGTACTTCGAAAACAACAATGATGAGGTGGTCTCAGAATTTCCCCCAGCCCCGAAAGAACTGGAGGATGGAATACATACCACTGCAGATAACCTCAAGAAAATTGAGTTGGGGACGGTAAACGATCCGCGACCGACATTTGTCAGTGAGCTGCTGTCTGAAGAGAGGGTGGCTGTGTTAAAGGACGTCCTCGTACAGCATAAAGATTGCTTCGCATGGAACTATTCCGAGATGCCAGGACTAGATCCAGAAGTTGTTGTACATAGACTGGCGATATCCCCGGGCGTCAAGCCAGTTAAACAACCGCCGAAAAGAATGCGGCTCGAGCTCGAAATGAGCATCAACGCCGAAGTCAAAAAGCTGATAGACTCTGGCTTTATCCAGGAAGTTCAATACCCTGAATGGATTGCTAATATCGTCCCGGTGATGAAGAAAAATGGGACAGTGCGCATATGCGTAGACTTCAGGGATCTTAATAAAGCTTGCCCGAAGGACGATTTCCCAGTGCCAGTCACCGAACTGATGATAGACAATACGTCCACTCATGAGGTTTTCTCCTTTATGGACGGCTCGTCAGGGTATAACCAGATAAAGATGCATCCAGAAGACCAGAAGCATACGGCCTTCAGGACCCCTTTAGGAATATTCTGTTACAAGGTGATGCCCTTTGGTTTAAAGAACGCCGGTGCCACCTACCAAAGAGCCATGACGAAGATCTTCGATGACCTTATACACGAAATTGTCGAATGCTATATCGACGATCTCATGGTTAAAATCAAATCATACGAAGAACATCTCGAGCATTTGAAGACCGTATTTCAACGCCTTCGGCAATACAATTTGAAGATGAATCCTCTTAAATGTGTGTTCGGGGTTTCCTCGGGCAAATTCCTGGGATTCATCGTCCGACACCGAGGTATTGAGATAGATCCGTCTAAAATCAAGGCGATCATGGAAATGCCTCCGCCGAGAACTCTTAAACAGCTGCGATCTCTACAAGGAAAGCTCGCATACATTCGGCGGTTTATCGCTAATCTTTCAGGAAAGTGCTGTCCTTACGGTCACCTGATGAAGAAGGGAACCCCATTCGTTTGGGATCACAAATGCCAAGGCGCACTGGACGAGATCAAGCAGTATCTGCAAAACCCTCCAGTGTTGGCTGCTCCGGTTAAGGGAAAGCCTCTCATTCTTTATACAACCGCCCTCGAAGGTTCTTTAGGCGCATTATGGGCACAAGAGAATGACCAGGGGAAAGAAAGAGCACTCTACTACTTAAGTCGGGTTCTGCTGGGGGCAGAAAGCAATTACTCCCCCATTGAAAAACACTGCCTAGCGTTGATCTTCGCAATAACAAAGCTTAGACATTATGCATTAGCGCATGAAGTCCACCTCATTTCAAAGGTGGACCCTCTCAAATATCTAATGTCAAAGGCCATATTGACGGGACGACTCGCTAAATGGGCTCTGCTCTTAATGGAGTTCTCGATAACGTATCGACCCCTCAAGGCAGTGAAGGGTCAGGCCATAGCCGACTTCCTTGCTGAGCACCCGATACCTGCCAATTCTCCCCTGAATTGCGATTTTCCAGACAAGCATGCGTTTGACGCAATCGACGGTGGTGATACCCGTTGGGAGCTTTATTTCGATGGAGCATCTTCCATGAAGAAGCAAAAACAAAGTACGTCAATGACCAAATCAGGAGTAGGCCTTATCTTCGTGACCCCTCAAGGAGGAATAATGCGCTTCGCCTTCTCCTTAACAGAGCCGAGAACGAATAATGAAGCTGAATATGAAGCTTTGATAGCAGGCCTCGAGATCTCCATTGACATGGGAATTGAAAACCTCCTCATATATGGGGACTCCCAGCTAGTCATCAGTCAAGTGAACGGCGATTACCAAACATACAAACCGGAATTGGTAAAATACGGTGAAAAGGTGCAACAACTACTAACCCAGATTCCTTCCTATACTTTGGAGAGCATACCGCGCGCGGAAAACAGCAAAGCGGACGCACTGGCCAAACTTGCTAAAGAATTGGCTGACGAGAACCTCGATGACGTTAGAATCGTGGTACAAAGCCGCCGAGTGCTTGTCCCAGCAGAAATATCTCTGGAATCATCCGAAGAAAAAGGAGCGAACGAGCAGACAACCCTGCAAGTAAAAGATTGGGAAAATACCAAGGATTGGAGAGAAATCTTCATAGATTACTTCAAGTCCCACCGAATCCCTGAAGAAGCGTCCACAAGACATCAGCTCGTGAAACGAGCCCTGTCTTTCGCCTTCGTCAACGATACTCTGTACAAGAGGTCATTTGATTCTTTGTGGCTGAGATGCTTAGGACCTGACGAAGCGAAAAGAATCGTACAGGAAGTTCACGACGGACTCTGCGGTTCTCATCAAGCAGGCCCTAAGATGAAGTTGAAGATAAAACGGATGGGCTACTACTGGCCCACGATGATTCAGGACTGCATCGAATATGCGAAGCAATGCCACTCATGCCAAATTCATGGGGACTTCATCCACCAGCATCCAAATCCGCTACACCCGACAGTGGCTAGCTGGCCATTCGAAATGTGGGGAACTGATATAGTTGGCCCCATTGAACCAGCATCGTCTAGAGGACATCGTTTCATCTTGGCGACGACTGACTACTTCTCTAAATGGGCAGAAGAAGTACCGTTAAGAGAGGTGAAGACGGAAAATATCCTCCACTTCTTCAAGACGCATGTCATATATCGATTTGGAACTCCGCGACGGATCATCTCCGATAACGGGCCAGCTTACAGAAGCCACAAGATCAGTCGCTTTGCGCAACAGCATAATATAGACTGGAGATATTCCTCGGTTTATAACCCGCGAGCCAATGGACTAGCTGAAGCCTTCAACAAGACATTGACAAAAATCATAAAGAAAACGGTGTCCCGAAATAAGAAAGATTGGCACGAAAGACTGCAAGAAGCTCTTTGGGCATATCGAACTACATTCAAGACGGCCACGAACACAACGCCGTACGCGTTGGTGTTCGGTACAGAAGCAGTACTCCCCCTCGAGATAGAGTTACCCTCTCTACGAATGGCAGTCCACTACGAGCTGACGGACGAAGAAAATGCTCACCTTCGGCTTGAGGAGCTTGACGCCCTTGATGAAACCCGGCTCATAGCGCAGCAAAATCTAGAAGCTTATAAAGCAAAGATGACGCGCTCATACGAAAAATTGACCCGACCGAGGACATTCCGCCAAGGCGAACTCGTGCTAGTGGTCAAAAGGCCTATGATCCCCAATCGCGCCAAGCGGGGAAAATTCGAGCCAAACTATGAAGGCCCATACATCATAGATAAGGTCTACCAAGGTGGGGCCTATCTACTCATGGACATGCACGGTGAAAGGCCTTTCAGGCCGATAAACGGTCGCTTCCTAAAGAAGTACTACGCTTAATGAGCCACAGCCTAGGTCAACGATAGATGACGACGACTATGTCCGCTCGCTATCTTCCTAAGCTTAAGCTTTCTAAGCAGTGGCCAGCCTTCTCCAAGATGGACCGAAACGTCCTTAAACTAACGACGGACCGAAATGTCCTTAAACTAATAGCAGACCGAAATGTCTTTAAACTACTACCGCAGCATCTTTAGGCTGACAAGATATAAAAAAAAATATATAAAAATAAAAAGAATAATAAAAAAGGTATGTCCATAAGAAAAATGGGCACGGATGAAAACCTGAAAGGGCTCCGTGAGTAAAAACAGCAGGACTACTGGCGAGTGTTTGTGAAAACCCGAAAGGGCGCAACCTCGTTAAAAGACACTTATAGGGTCCTCTCGACCTTGTAAGGAGAAACCACCTGCGTGAGATCCTTACGACTCATAAGGGAACAACACACTTAGGTATCCCCACGATTCCTAA
This sequence comes from Agapanthus africanus, assembly GCA_030015575.1. Classification (NCBI taxonomy): domain Eukaryota; kingdom Viridiplantae; phylum Streptophyta; class Magnoliopsida; order Asparagales; family Amaryllidaceae; genus Agapanthus; species Agapanthus africanus. The sequence goes on along the minus strand of JASDDO010000016.1, from coordinate 20,300,099 downwards.
GGAGAAAATACACTTGCGAGATCCTCACGACTCGTGAGGAGAACTCTCTTATGGGACCCTCACAGCTCATAAGATTTGAAAGTCTTAAGTCACAGAGACCTAAACCTGTGCTTAAGCAACCCCCACAACATCCGATACGGCCCTACAAGTGGCTCAATACTGACCCTTGTATACAATCCACGGGTGCGAATAAACATTTCCCTAACTAAGTCCCATCCGAGACTAGGGATATGCTTGCATGGCAAACAACCCTTGTAAATCCTCTCGACTTACAAGGAGAAAACCTTCCTGTAGGATCCTTACGACTTACAGAGGAACAAAACACTTGGGAACCCTCACGATTCCTAAAGAGAAAATACACCTACAAGATCCTCACGACTTGTAGGGAGAAATACCTTTGTGAGACCCTTACGGCTCATGAAGTCAAAAGCCTTAGTCGACAGGACCCTAACCCTGGTCGCTAAGCCCCCTTTGTTCGACAACGACAGAGGTAAATAATGATTCGCTCCTGGCAATATCCCAGTTGTAGCGGTGCTGATGCCGAAATCGGTGTCTAATTTCAGGTTTATGGCGAAAAGCCAGTAGGCCGCACATGCATACGAAATAGCCGAAATGATGGGGCGACTTGCAATAAAAAGCAGCAAGTAAAAATATATGCATGAAGAAATGGCCGAAATGATTGGGCAACTCGCAATAAAAAGCAGCGAGTAAAAATAAAATAAACAGCCGAAATGATTGAGCACCGCGAAAAATAGCCGAAACGATTGGGCAATCGCGACCTTCGCGATATGAAAGCTGAAAGGATAGAGCATCGCGGAAATAAAACAAAAAAATGATGATGATAAAACTTTGGCCCTACAGTTAAGATCACATCGATCCCTGTATACAATCCAAGGGCGTAAACAAAGTGGGAACCATACTCTCCCAACAAACTCCTCGACTCACGGATACAAACACTCCTTGATGAGAGCCTCCTGATCCGCGTCGACCCGCAGAGCCGCCAGTGCCCCCGTGGGAATCCTCGACTCGTTTCAAACCCCAAGGAAACAAATAATCCTTGGCGCTTGGGAAACAAATAATCCCTAGCAAACTCCTCGACTCACGGATACAAACACTCCTTGACGAGAGCCTTCTGATTCGCGTCGACTCGCAGAGCCACCAGAGCCTCCGTGGGAACCCTCGACTCGTTTCAAACCCCAAGGAAACAAATAATCCTTGGCGCTTGGGAAACAAATAATCCCTAGCAAACTCCTCGACTCACGGATACAAACACTCCTTGATGAGAGCCTCCTGATTCGCGTCGACTCGCAGAGCCACCAGAGCCTCCGTGGGAACCCTCGACTCGTTTCAAACCCCAAGAAAACAAATAATCCTTGGCGCTTGGGAAACAAATAATCCCTAGCAAACTCCTCGACTCACGGATACAAACACTCCTTGACGAGAGCCTTCTGATTCGCGTCGACTCGCAGAGCCACCAGTGACTCCGTGGGAACCCTCGACTCATTTTGAACCCCAAGGAAACAAATAATCCTTGGCGCTTGGGAAACAAATAATCCCTAGCAAATTCCTCGACTCACGGATACAAACACTCCGTGACGAGAGCCTCCCGACCCGCGTCAACTCGCAGAGCCACCACTGTCTCCGCGAGAGAATTCCCGGTTCGTCCCACCTTGCAAGATGAAGTCTCGGGCAGCAAAGATTGAAAAACTTGCTGCCTGAACAATGGGGCCCTGCAAGTCAATCCAAAATGGTCTCTTGCACACTATTCACGGGTCTCACTCTCCGAAGTCGATTTTTGACAAGGAGGGAAACAACCGCTTATGGGTCCTCTCGACACGTAAGAGGGAAAAATTCTCTTATAGGATCCTTACGACTTGTAAGAGAAAACACACTTAGGAATCCTCACGATTCCTAAGGAGAAAAACCCACCTACGAGATCCTCTCGATCCGTAGGGAGAAAAGTCTCTCTGAGACCCTCACGGCTCATGGAGTTGAAAAGTCTTAGGCAGCAGATCTGAACCTGCGGCCTAAGCCATCGCTATTTCTTAAGAAAGTCAAGATGCATGCCCTATTATCCGTCAACCATGGTTACTAAGGTGGCACACTGACAACAAAAGAAAGAAAAGGGCGGAGAAATGACACAGGACATTACAAAAATGTGTATTTTTTATTCATGAATATTGATCGAGTACAGGATACATTGTACTAAAGAATAAAAAATATGCATATATTCTACAAGTACAAATGATACAAGGAGAATTACTGAGAAGGAAGCGTCTTGCATAGATTTAGCAATTGCTCGCATACTTCCTTCCACGCCTTCTCTTGATCGGCTACCACCGCCAGCTCCGCCTCCACTTGGGCTCGTTGCTGCAAGACAGACGCAAGCTGCTCCCTGACGACTTGATAAGCAGCTTCCCGACCCGGGGTATTGCGCTCAGCTACGTCAAGCTTCCGCTTCAAGTTTAGCCCATGGGAGATGCGCTCCAAGAGACCCTAAAAAATAGTCTTCACTTGGGCAGCATTTGCTTCAACCTCAGCGCGCAGATGGGCCATTTCGTTCGAGGTCTTTTGGCATTCCCTTAGTTTTAAAGCTGCTTCTTGCTCCAAATGTCGGAAGTGAAAGGTGCTTTGCTCGAGCCAAGCTGTTCGTTGGGTGCTTAGGGCTAAAACTTCGGGAGAAGGACGCATCGACTCCAACCGATGTAGACAGGCCTCGATTTTCCTGCAGTGATTAACCCAAGATTCGACGATGCCTTCGTTATGAAAATTTACGAGCGCCGCCAACATCGGGTTAACCTCCACAGCGAAATCTACGGCAGAAGGGAGAGCGTCCATGTTAAGCTCTTCGATGTACCCGCTCAGCATGCCCAAACTCATCACAGCACCCTTTGAAGATGGACGTTTCAAGAAAGGGCCTGCCGGTGAAAGGACGCGAGACTCAAGAGGGACCGAAGCCGGAACAATAGCTGCAAAACAAAACATGGTCAAACAATGATTCAAGAGATGTTGAAGGGTTACCAAAAAGGAAATTTACTATACCAGCTGCAACGGACGGCAAAGCCGGAAGGGCCGGTGGCGTGGCCGGTCTTGCATCCCCTCCTTCGATTTGTGGCACTACAATAAGGAAAAGGAAAAGTCAGAAATCATCCCACTGCTAAAAAAGGGGGTAAATAAAGACATTGTAGTGAACGTATACTCACCGGCACCACTAGAAGGAGAAGCGAGTTCGGACGGGAAGGAGAAGTGTGGGAGCAACACTTGGTATAGATGATCAAAGAGCACTCCTGAAAGGACACAGTGGTATAACGTTAGTACAAAAGCTACATGTTTAAAAGATTAACGCATGAGTCGTAAATCCATACCTTCCAACATCCGCGATGGTACAAGGGAAGGCGGGGAGGTGACCACCGCCAAAGCAGTAGTTGACGGTGCTCCTTCGAGCAATAGAGCGTCGGCACTGGCCGCACCTGCAAAGACAAACTTGTTAGAAGAGATCGCGAGATATATAAAAAGAAGAACGCTGGTAACTCAAAGTTTACCCGACGAGCTGCCAGCCGAAACTGAAGCAATCCCCTCTTCTATTGACACGAGACCACCGCCCGTAGCCTCATCACCCGACTCGATGGGAACCGTTGTTGTGCTCGCAAGCCCTGGAGACGGCAAGGAACCATACGCGGGGAGGGCTATGATTGGACTATTGCCAGATTCCAGAGAAGGAGCGGCTGGCTCGTCCTCAGGAATCGTGGCCGCCTCACCCGCTACTCCTTCGGGTCCTGCGGTCACGGTTGTCTCGTCCACCGTCGCCGCGAGGTCTCCAGCCTCAAGCGCCTCGCCCTCTACCGCCTTCGGCTCGGTTAAGACAATCATCTCATCTGCCGCCACTTCAGGTGCGGCATCAATGACCCTCTCGGCGGCGGATCCCTCAACCTCTGTTTCAGGCCCCGTGACCCCAACGACGCACCCCACCGTCGGCTCGGGCTTGGCAGGCGCCGCTTCCGCCGTTTCCTTGGGACCAACGGTCTCCGCCTCCCCCTCAGTCGGACTAGGCCCTGCAAGATGGAATGCATATGAGCCAATGGCTTTATAATTCTTACAACAAAGCTCTGAAAGAAATGCTACCTGAAGAGGATTTATCGTTTGCACTTCGGGCCTCGCGCGCCGCTTGCCTATAAGCAGTAGATAGGGCGACAGGGGCCTCTTCAGAAGGAGTGTCAGCACGAGGAATAGTGCTAGGGCCCGTTCCCGCGGCCAAAGCAGCTCTGCGCGCCTTTGCTTCGCGTCTCAACCGCTTCCGCTCCTCCCGAGCCGTTGAGACGGACACCACTAGGGCTTCTCTAATTGAGGTGTCCTCGTCCGTGAATAAGGATGCCTCCAAATTTTTCAAGACATCCCTCGTCGTCTTGTCAAGTCGAGGCTCCTCCAGTAGCCTCGACGAGACCGGGACTTCAGTGACAGGCTCAAGAAGGATCCCCGCATCAACTGATACAACCTCTGCAAAGAAACAAAGAAGGTTAGGTTGACCATCAAAAAAGATGACGAACTTTCCCTATAAAAGAGAAAGGGTGGGACATACCAACGCCTGCTAGGACACGCTTCTTCTCCTCCTCCTGGAAGGTCTTCAAAGAGGCAGCAATGCCTCTTCAGTAGAAACACCTGTTGAGAATGAGGCAAATATTAGCTAAAGATAATAATAAAAAGTGCAATAAAATGACGAAGAAAGTGGCTGATGATTACCTGACTCAGCGAGTTTACTTAACATCGCTTCGAGCCTCGCCGATCGCTCCGAAGCTGCAATGGCGGCAGCCAAATTGGTGTCCGCAGGGTCTACTAAGAAGCCCTCGTTGCTTCCGTATTCACATATGCCTTCGGTGGGAGGAGCCGCAGGCTTTAAGCTGAGGATCGCATCGAGAGAAAGGGCGGACTTCTTCTTCTTCTGCTGTCCACCAGCTTTAGATCCACCCGGAGCAGATTTGCGCTTGGCAGTCACTTTAGGGCGGCGGGTCCCGATATCTGCTCCTGCGCCGGACCCTGGCGATACCACATTAACCGTCTTCGTGGGAGCACGGGGCGCCGGTGGTGCATCCACCGTAGTAGGCAGCGGCAATCCCCGCGGAGGACTCAACACGCGTGGTCGATCGACTCCAGCATCTTTTAGCGGAGGGACGACCGGGAGCCTTGGCTGCAAAGGGGCCTTGCGATCGCCGCCGGGAGGCGCACCCCTACGGTCAACTAGCATACGCTTCTCCGTTAAGATAATTGGGCCCATCGCGTGCGCATACCAGGCCACATATGAATTAAGCATCTTAGGGGCACAGCTGGGTTCACTAATGAAGAAATAGGAACCTGTGTTAAGCCGTGTAAAATGATGCATCGCATTCTTTATCCCCTCTGGGCCGACCACGGGCGTTTCCAAGAAAGCTTCCAGCGGGATCCCTTGGTTGTAGCTTGACTGCCGGGCAAATCGGTGTGGGTTATACCTCATAAACAAGGCTGTCTTATTCTGCCTAAACACTAGATAGCCCGGCCGGATGGAGTAGAGATGGAGGATTTCCCGAGCTTTCAATACAGAAGCCCCATCTTTGAAGTCATCACGCAGGGGCACCACTGATTTGGTGGTCTCTGAGCCTATGGTTATGACCTTATCCACAAAGGAAACCTTCGCTCCGACCAGATGTGGACGAAGGAGCAACCCTCTAGACTCCCGCGGGGCTGGAACCACAATTGAAGCCCCGACCAACCGCATGACTCTCGGGAGTCTGTATTTCTCGAAGAGCGGAGGAGTCTTGTGGGCACCAAACACTCCTCGCACGTGCATCTCCATCCAAGAAATAAAATAGTGCATCGGGAAGTTGGCAGGCTATACCCCAGGCTCACTAGCGTCCGCCGCTACGCTAAGTCCATTGTAAAGGCAAGCCAATCCGGCGATCCCTACCGATAACTGCAAACCGGCCACCATTCGATGCGCCGGGTAAAAGACGGAGGGCCGCATAAGGCGTGGGTGCATGGGGAGCGCGAAGCTGCATAACCATAAACCCAAGAACCCTATGAAAAAAGTCTCCTCGTCCATGCCAGGAACGGCGATCTCTGAGAAAGGGACGCTGGCAGTGCTGGGGAGATAAAAATTCCGCTGGTCATTTTCCGATGTAGGTCGGCGGTCCAAGCCGAAACCAAAAGGGTCAACAAGCTGAGCGAACTTCTCGCTCTGCTCTGATAGGAACTCCGGGCGAATAAAACGAGCAATGAAATCCGCGAAACTGACGCCCTGGTCGCACGATTCCAAATGGAGTTCCTCATAGATCTCCAACACCTTCACCAAGCCCGGATGCTGATGCTGAATGGCGTTCTCCGGAGTTAAGTCAAACACCAGCTGCTTAATGGCAAAGACGTACTCGTCAGGAGGAAGCAGCTCCTCGTAGTGCTCCCCCCTCATTGGTAGACCTGAAATCTCAGCAAATTCCTCCAAAGAGATGGAGACTTCCCTATCCGCTATCAGGAAGGTGTGGGTGGGGATGTTCCATTGTTCAATAAAGGCCTTCATCCACCATGTTGGAGGAGAAGGATACTCGAAAAGCGAAACGTAGACGGCCGAGTATAAACCAATCGTCGTTAGGTGAGCCCTTTTCGCCGCTAAGATGTAGAGGGCCCATTGCAAATAGCCGGCAAGCGGTCGCGGGATCAGTCCAATATTATAAGCCTGTCCCCAAGGGCGTGCTTCACCCTGACAGATTTGCCTCCCCAAGATGTCTATCGCCGGCGGCGGCTGCACTGGGATGGCACCAATGGAAGGCTGGAGGAGATCGTCAGAATTCCAATTTTTAACCTCCACGGCATACTTCACCGGGGGCTCGTCCGCATAAGGGATCGTAACTATGGGCTCAGAGGGCGAGGCGGAGCTGAAGCTGCGACGGCCTTGGATGATTTGGCTGTACCACCTTCCCCACAGGTGGAGTTTCTTGTACTCGGGGTCATGATCTTTAATCAAGGCAAACGCCACCCGGTCCACTGGCGAATGGGGGAACCCTCCTTCCGAGCGAACGAAAGGGAAAGACAAATCTTCAGACATGTTTCCTGTAGAAAAGGCAAGAAAATAATAACCGTTAGTGTTCCAATGCTTCACATTTTAAAGTCCTACATCACACTGCAATGCAGTGGGTAGGGGACCAAAGGGGGACCCACAAAATCTAGATGACGGCGCATCATTTGATAAGACAGTCCCATCATTGGATGAGACTGTCAGTTAATGAAAAAGACCCCCAAGAGAATATCCTCATTGGGGGGAAATCCCTAGAGACAAGGAGAAAATCTCCCCTTTTAGAGCAAAGCTCTGTCACAGAGTGACATTTGTCAAACTCTGATCTCAAGGGAATAAAACTTCCTAAAAAAAGGGGGGGCCTGGCTCTGTAATAGTAATGAAAACTATAACTCCTAAGGATTAAAAGAAAAATTTTGGGATCTTAAAGATCCATGAAAACTTTTAGGAGTTCCCCATTTGATCTATGAGCAAGGCTCTGTTCATGGGTTAAAACCCAGGAACAAGATCTCTGTAAATTTTTGAGAGCAAGGCTCTGTGGATGAAACCCCAAAGGGGTTTTCTTTAGATCAAAGATCTATAAGAGCAAGGCTCTTTTAATTAAATTTAATTTAAATTAATTTAAATTTTTACTTAGAGTGATTCCAAGTCCTGAACTTTAAAGTTCTTGGGAAGAAGCAAGAGCAAGGCTCTGTGGATGAAACCCCAAAGGGGTTTTCTTTAGATCAAAGATCTATAAGAGCAAGGCTCTGTTAATTAAATTTAATTTAAATTAATTTAAATTTTTACCTAGAGTGATTCCAAGTCCTGAACTTTAAAGTTCTTGGGAAGAAGCAAGAGCAAGGCTCTGTGGATGAAACCCCAAAGGGGTTTTCTTTAGATCAAAGATCTATAAGAGCAAGGCTCTGTTAATTAAATTTAATTTAAATTTTTACCTAGAGTGATTCCAAGTCCTGAACTTTAAAGTTCTTGGGAAGAAGCAAGAGCAAGGCTCTGAGAGTTCTTAAGCAAGAGCAAGGCTCTGAATCAAAGTTCTTGAAACGGTAAAGAAATTAAGGAACCAAGGGTCCCATTTATAGGCGCTTGCGCCTCTTCACCTGACCTCCATGATCCAACGGTCGGGATCTTGCCACCGCTGCACTCACGTGCGCGCCACGTGAGCGCAACGGAGGGGGGGCATTTGTTCCCCCAATCAGAGCAAGGCTCTGTTTGAATTTCAAAAATTCAAATTTTGAAGCAACGCTTCGGATCCCGTGCGCTGCGCGCAACGCGCCACGTGTCAGAAATTGACACGGCAGCACAACGCCCAAGGCAGTGCGTCCAATCAGAGCAAGTCTCTTTAAAAAACATAAACAACACTCAGTTGCGCAAGCGCTGCGCTGCGTGACACGTGTCTGCGCAGTTGCGCAAACACAACTGCGCAAGCGCACCACTGCGCGACACGTGTCTGCGCAGTTGCGCTTGCACGTGTCTGCGCAGTTGCGCAAGCACAACTGCGCAAGCGCACCGCTGCGCGACACGTGTCTGCGCAGTTGCGCAAACACTGTTGCGTAAGTGCACCACTGCGCGACACGTGTCTGCGCAGTTGCGCAAGCGCTTCACTGCGCGACACGTGTCACTCACTGAGGGAGTTGCGCAAAACAGAATAAATCTTGTTAAAACAAGAAGATTTTCTTGTATAAGGCAGGGGCCTTTGGATCAAAGATCCAACGGTGGGGAAAATTCCCCAAATCACTCAGAAAAAGATTTTTTTAACAAATTTAACTAATTTTTGAGCACTATAAAAAGGACCCCAGACCTCATTTCAAAGAAAAAACATCGGGTTTTAAAAAAAAGAAGAGAGAAGAGAACTCTTGAGAACACAAAAAAGAAGGTAAAAACCTTTAAAACAAGAGAGAATTCTCTTAGGAATAGATCATTGATCTAAGAAAAAGATCAGTGATCTTCAACAAATAATTAAATAAATAAAAATAATAAAAATAGTGCCTTGCACTTGCTATGAACCTTTGGTTCTCTGAAACAAGGGAAAACTTGTTTTTCTTTGATCCAAATCAAGGGATAAAAAGTGCCTTGCACTTCTGTTCTTGAATCTAAAAGATTCTTGGTGCTTTGCACAAATGCAATGCATTACTTGAAGGGCCAGGCCCAAATCAAAAATACCTAGCAGGCCAAAATAAATTGCAAAGGAATAAAAAGGGCAGAGCCCAAATGAAATTGATGCTTTGCATCATTTATAAAGGGCAGAGCCCAAAACAAATTGATGCTCTGCATCTTTTTTGGGCAAAGCCCAAATAAAAATAAAAAGAAATGCAATGCAAAAGCAAATAAATGTTGGACATTTTCAACTGGACTTAGCCCAATCATGGCCATAAGTCCTTAAATTAAATTGACTGAGCAAAATGGCTCTCCTAAATCAATCTACATCCGGTTCGAGGGTACATCTCCGAACTCCTTTGACATCCATCGTTGTAATTCCTCAACGACGTCAAAGAGGTGACAGGTCCCAACGACCACACACCCATATGGACTGCGGGGTCCTTAAACTCGTGGACCGAGACGTCCCTAAACTAATATCGGACCGAGACGTCCCTAAACTAATATCGGACCACTACGTCCTTAAATTGGTGATGGACCACCACGTCCTTAAACTGGCGATGGACCACCACGTCCCTAAACTGGCACAATAGAGCCCAAATGCTCTTTTGTCGGATCTAAACGATCCCGTTAAGTCGATCTTAGTCCCAAACTGGACTAACGTATCCTTAACAACCGTTTAAGTTGGTCTTAGCCCCAAACACGGCTAACGTATCCTTAAACACTCAAATGGACTATAAAAACCTAAATCAACTTCGGTTCGAGGGTACATCTTTGAACTCCTCTGACACTTGTCGTTGTAATCCTTCAACGAAGTTAGAGAGGTGATGAGTCCCGACGACCATATATTAAATGAATCACGTTTAAGTTGATCTTAGCCTCAACGAGGCTAACGTATCCTTAAACTAAAAACACCAAACCCAAATCTAAGTAAATACAGATTTGGACTAATCCACGTCCTACGGGCGACGGCATTACTCAGTCTCCGTATACAATCCACGGGCAACCACAAACAAAACAAACACCCACGACACGAAGTGAAATTCTGGAGAAGGAGAAAGTTGTTATCGCGATGCGGTAGCGTAATTAACTGCAGGGGCTTGCGCCTGCAGGGAAGAGCGTCCCCACAATCAAAAACCCCTCATCCTGAGGGGGAATCTGACGAAGTCTGCTACATCGGCCCCATCCGTCTAAACTTCCGATACACGGTGCCATAAATCAACTTGGCATCTTCGGAGAGGTAGACGGATAAAACCAAATAGCATCTGCCCCGAATCTCAGCGTCAGGACATCGCGGTCCTGTGCGCCGCCTTTCGGAGGGGAACAATCACCAGTCTATTAGACCGAGCTCAGCGAGAGCAGGAATTTGGGACCGCAGCTAGTTCAGGAGAGTATGGAGAAGATCCAGTTGATCCAGGATAGGATGAGAGCAGCTCAGCGCAGGCAGAATTCTTATGCTGATCGTCATCGTCGAAGACTTGAGTTCGCAGTGGGTGATCATGTTTTCTTATGGGTCTCTCCGATGAAGGATGTGATGAGATTTGGAAGGAAAGGGAAGCTTAGTCCCAAATATGTGGGTCCTTTCGAGATTTTTGAGCGAGTCGGTATCGTTGCCTATCGTTTAGCACTTCCGCCCAATTTTTTTGATCTACATCCTGTATTTCATGTATCGATACTTTGTAAGTACCTTCATGATCCTTCTCACGCGATTCGGCACCAGACGATCCAGCTGGAGCGTGATATTTCCTTCGCCGAGCAGCCGGTAGTCATCATGGACCGCAGGTGAAGAAATTATGGTCGAAAGCCTTACCGTCTATGAAAGTTCTATGGCGTGGTTCTAACAACGAAGAGGTCACATGGGAAGCCAAGAGCGAGATGCGGAAGAATTTTCCCCATCTCTTCGAAGGTATGCGTAGTTAGATTTTAAATTCGGGGACCGAATTTTTTTAAGGGGGGAAGATTGTAACGCCCTGAAACGCGATTAGAGTTAATTATCCATTAATTAAGCGATATAACATGGATTTTTGACAAAGCTTAATTAGTAATTATTTTTACATATTTTTATTTATTTATTTAATTATTATTTATTTATTTATTTATGTACTATGTTATATTTATGTACACACATGTTATGCTAATCTAGTTTTAACAACATATTAAATTAAGTTAAAACATGTTTTCTAGCTATGGCAAAATTAGCTATATTTATTTTGTTCTTAAAATATTTTAAGTAATTAAGGGTTTTAAAAAGAAAAGGAAAGAAAAGAAATGATGGAGGAGACATGGATGTGAGGTGCATTTAATGAAGAGAGAAGAGATGGGCATGACTCTCATTAGCCATCCCTCTTCCCTTCTTCCTCTCTTCTTCCTCTCTTCTTCTTTCTCCCACTCACCTTCTCTCTTGGAATTTATTTTCTCACAACAAATTAAGTTTTAATCACCAAAAACCATCACTAACCCCTCACTTAATCATGGTTAGTCTCTCTTGAGAGTCTTGAAGCTTGCATGGTTAGGCTTTCCTTCAAGTTTTGGTGAGGTAAGGATCAAAACTCTTAAGTAGGCTCTACAAAAGCTTTTATGTTAACGAGTTTTTGCTAATCAAACTTCTAATTTTAACTAGAGTTATGTTTTGTGATATTTAGACTTAAGAGATGTTCTTGGGGTTATGAAGTTCATAGGTTAGTTATGACCTAATCTAGGTTAAATAAGTGTTTTGGTAACTAAACATCCTTGTTTAAACACCAAGTTTTTCCTAAACCACCTCAATGTTTTAATTTAGTGTCAAAACTAGTTTTAGTTAAGATTAGGGTCTCTTTTTAGAATCTTCTATCAATCCAGAGACTTTTGAGAGAAGTTGCCATTACTGGGAGTTAGTCTTAGGGCCACGAGTACAACCCCAAAACCTGAGCTCTCCCCTCAAATTTCTGGCGCAAATTTATTCTTTCTGACCGCAAATTATGGCCCATCTAGGGAGTTTGGGTATGAATCTTTATCGTGTGCTCTCTAGAACTCCAATTAGGCCTATGGAATGTACAAATTTCTCTAATTGTTTGTATATAAAAATCTGGGACCGTTTTACTATATTTTAGGCGTTTTGTTAACGTACGATACGGATTTTTCCGACTCTTGTTTAGGTGTTTTGTGTGGTTAGCAGCCTTTAGGGGTAGTCTAAGATGTTGTTGCACACGTTTAACATGCTAAGCTCACACATGATAACTTATGAGAGTTGGTTTGTTCGTATAGTGTATGTGTACGTGTTATATCGGAAATTTATTAGCCTCATGTGTTATGGTTTTGTGCGATACTAGGATCGATTGCGGAGACTTCGGACGCGGCTAGGAAAGGGAAGGAGGTGGTCGGATTCGAGTACCTCGAGACCATTCCGGTGAGTAGATTTAACATCTACGGGGGAATCGTCTAGATGGCGTTAAGCGTCGATGGCTAGAATCTAGTTATAATTATGTGTATATGCATTCATAATTGCACATAAGTATTATAATGTGCATCCCATGACTTGCTACTCATTGACATATCCTTGTTAGGACACTTGCACCGTTACCAATGGTTCATGTCGCATGAGCACTGATTCATATGCCCACACACACCGTTGGTAATAGCCATGTCACGCACACTATAGAATTGGCCATGAATAACTACATTGTATTACATCTTAATTGGTAGTTAGACACTCGTTTATTTTACTAGCACGCATCATGTCAACATCATACATACATTGCTATTAGTACCGTATTCACATATGATGTTTCATGAGATTTCGGTTGTCGTGGATTTGGGAAACCGCAAAGTGCATTTTCAAAACTTGGATTATTTAAAAATGTGGTTTTCCCTTGATATGATATTTGGTGTCCACCATGGGTTTTCTCGGTTCTGAGTGATGAGTATACCCGATTCGAGAAGTGAGGAGGCACCGTCTGCGGATATATAGTGGACCCGGTACGGTATCCCGGGTCAAGAAGATCGTATAGAAAGGCGTTGAGCCCGTCAGGGGAACACTACCTACCGGTGATTGTATGGAAACTTGGCAGATATCCGGAGGATACCGACCGGAGTTATATGATCAGATGGATATGAGGGCCGATCAGAGTGACGGCGCCTGAGATATTAGGATTTTGAGTGTCGTTGCTTGACACCGTTTTTATGATGATTTATCGATGGTACCTCTATTTTAATCCACATTCAGAAGTTATTATGACATGCTCTGTTTCACATAGTTGTTACATCCTGGTGTTATACTTTGCTCATTATTTATGCTGCATCCATACGGTTATATATGCCATCATAATCTCATACTTAGGATTTGTCGCTGCTACGTTCATACCTGCGATTACCACATATGATGTTATTTACTACTCACGAGCTGGAAACTCACCCCCGTTGTGCCACAGTGTCTTGCAGGGCCAATTCTCAGTGTAGTCAAGGCGGGCCACACTACTTTTGCTACTGCTGCTGCTGCCATTACTTTTGGGGTGATATATTTTTTGTAGGTGGGTTGCGAGTATTCATGCGCCTTCTACTTTGTACTCTTATCTTTGTATCTTGTATACTCCATCTACCACATATATGTATTGACTTAAAAACGAGACTGGGAGATTGTATTATATTTGACTCTGGATGTCGTGCTCGTGTGAGCCGACTTTTGTGCTATGTTGTGAATGTTGTTTCCTTTCTTATTTGCTTATTTCTTCTCCTATGGCGTCGTATATCTGCCATGTGTTTGTGTTCCGCCTATAAGCGTAAGATTGCTCCCAAGTGGGGATGCTTTTATATATATATATATTGCTTATGTATCGGTTTGGATCAATTTTTACAAAGGAGATGCTGCCGAATTCTTAGCAACAACTTGAGATTTTAAAAAGTTTGATATAACTCTTCTACTTTTAAAATTGATATTTGAAACAATGTTCTACCACTCTACTTTATTTTCACGGTTTAGATTCTGGGTTTTCGGCTTACTTGAATTACGTTACGCCTTTAGACGTTGCGTGATTTAAGTGTCGGTCACGTTCCTGATTTGGGTCATGACAATGTGCTTAGAGGAGGCCCCCCCAAAGGTCGGATGATACCTCGGAGATGAGGCACCGAGGAATGTCCCCTTCGTATGATACTTCAAAGAGCTGGTTGGTGCACGTGAGAGACTTACCATCCGCTACGTGTCTTGATCAGAGGAATCCGCACTTGTGAGCACCATCATTAGCTCCCCACTCTCGTTCTGACCTATTTATAGGTCGGGTCGAGAGTGGTATGCTCGGTTTTCTCTGTTCAGCTTGGTGTCGAGGATTCTCCATGGTGGTTTGTCCGGGAACGACATGGCATTTGGCGGTTATGTCTCACTAATCTCCATGCCCACATGGCGATAATTAAGTGCCCTAATCTTCGAGCGCGTCTTCGGATGATGTCAGTGGATCGCTGAAAGGATGGCAACGTTGCTTCGCCTGATCAGATCCCCGTGAAGGGAAGGCGTCTAATAGTCGGCTGCCGCGTGGCGTCATGTGAATCATTGGGCACGACACTTCGTTTGGCGGGAGAGGATCTGGGCCGTAGGATGGTCTTCGCTTAGGGTATAAATAGGGGTGCACAGCCCTCAGGGAACATCTCTGTTCACTTGCGCTCCTGCCATCCTTTTATTTGGACTTGTTTTGTTCTTGAGCTTCCAAGTGTTGAAAGACCGAACATTAGCTCGGGTAGGAGTCCATGCACTGTGAATGGATGCGATGAGCAGGAAGCAATCCGTCGGCCTCGTATTGAGGGTTTTGGATCCACGTCTTCGTTAGGCAAGGAGCTACCCACGGTGGATTGGCCGAGCAGGAAGCTACCCGGCCGCTTCGTGATGAGGGCTTTGGATCCACAGTGTTGTTAGGAAGAAAGCTACCCAGCCGCCTCGTGATGAGGGCTTTGGATCGATAGCATTGTTGGACAGAAAGCTACCCGGCTGCCTCGTGATGGGCCCAGCAGGAAGCTGCCTGGCGACCTCGTGATGAGAGCTTTAGATCCACGGCGCTGTTGGGCAGGAAGCTACCCGCGGTGGATGGGCCTAGCAGGAAGCTACCCGGCCATCTCGTGATGAGGGCTTTGGATCCACGGCGTTGTTGGGTAGGAAGCTATCCGCTGCGGATGGGCCGATGAAGAAGCTGCCCGGCAGCTTCGTAATGAGGGCTTTAGATCGATGGCGCTGTTGGGCAAGAAGCTACGCGCGGTGGATGGGCCGAGTAGGAAGCTTGTAATACCCAGTTTATTTGTACTCCATTATCCGTATTCTAATAATAATTTTCCTATATTATTCTATTTAATTTATTACATCCAAATATTTTCCCCAATATCCCTCCCTAGAAAAATCTTAATACCCTAACAACTGCTCAAAGCCCATGCCCACCCAGTTTTCCTTCCTCTCTATATTTTTCACAAGTCCAAGGCCCGACCCACATCTTTTTCCTAAGCCCAAACAATTATCCCTTCTCATTTCTTTTTGAATTCTCACAAATCCAAACCGAAATCTCCACCATAAATTCCCATTACTCATAATGAATCCCATCTTTATATCCTATTAATTCTAATTAAATCTTAAAATCTCATTCTCTCTCTCCTCTAGTAACTCTCTCTCTCTCCTATCTATTTTTTAATATATTATTTTTAACCTATTTCTATACTTCCCACGTCCTCTCTCCATCTCTTTCTTCTTCTTCTTCTTTTGTTTTCCCACCGTCACCTTCACTCGAACCCACGCCCTTCGCTCGCGCTCGTCTCCTTCACCACATCGCTGTCGTCGACTCCACCCCGTCAGCACCTTCACCTTCCTCGTCTCTCCTCATCTGCTCGACATCGTCTCACCTCCTTCCTCCCTTCACCCGCACCTCCTTTCAACACCAACGACACTCGCCACCGCTCACCGTAGGTGACTCAACCATCATTAGCACCCCCATGACCTCCTCACACCACCGCGACCATCCAGAGCACCACCGCGACCCGCTCCAAGCTCCGTTGGCTCATCTCAACGCCGCCTGAACCATCGCCGCCGGCCACCTCCTTTCCCGAGCATCCTCGCCTGCACACCACCTCGCCAGAGCTCGCCTCGCCACCATTCCAGAGCACAGACCCGCGACTCAGTCCTCGTCACCCACGCTGCCGACCACTCTCGTCGGTCTCCCTCGTCACCGTATCTTCACCTCCTTCACGACGAGGTTCCCAACCCGAGCAATAACCGCGCCGAAAACCCATCACCCGCAAGCTTCTCCATCAACGAGCCACCCCCGTGCTGCTCGCCGGCTGCCTCCACATCATCGCCGTCTGGACCATCGCAGTCGAGACGCCGAGCCCAAGCTCCTTCCCGTTGCACCCGCCACCGTAGCCGCTACCGAGCCGTCAAGTTCAAGATCCATAAGGCTAAACCCTTGTCGTGGCTGCGTCGCGATCACTCCGTGTCTTTGCTATTACCGTAGATCACCGCTTTTGCCACGTCGCTGCCGTGTTGTCATCGATACGTCGTCAGGCAAGTTCTAAGACTTGCTTACATGCTAAAATGTTTATATGTCGATATACGATCTGATAATATCTCGTGATTAGTATTAGACCGTATTCATTTAAATTAATTTGTATATGGGTATTAATCGAGTCAAACCCCTCATGTTAACGTCGTGTTGAAGTTCGTAAGTTATTTCTCTTATGAATTGAACGACCAGAATGGTATTTCCGACAATAAACAACTGATTAGTTTAGGCGTTCGATACATATTTTCGTACGAAGATCCTATCTAGTGTGGCGAAAATTATTGTTACTAGATTACTTTAGAGACAAGGATAACGTGTAAAAATATTGGTTCGAAAATACGGACTTAAACACTATAGAATGTCAACCACTTTTAGATCCGTCGAATCTGAAACCTTCCGTACCTGAAATTCGTGAAAATCATAGTAAAATGGATACACATCGGAATGTGGTGTTCGAGGTCTCATATCGAAGCTGACTTGACAACCTAGAACCCCATATAATTTACATCTTGTTTCTGTTTTATATCAGTGGTGGAAACAGTTCGGGAGTGCGGCTCTGGACTGCAGTCTAGAGCAGCACTGGCTGTCGATACTCGAATTGAAATGCTTTCACGTTTCTGTATGAAAATGGTATTATGCGGAACCCTATACCGTAGAGAAGATAAATCTTCTAGCTAACTATTGGGAGTGATTTCATTCGTTTTTACCATCGTTTACTATTTTAATCATATTTTAAACCATCAGTACATACGGCAGTCCCAAGCAGGGACAGAACGTATACCCCGATATTATATGATGCATAACTCCCAGTACACTATGGATATTATCGATCCGTATGGTGCGTTGGAAACCTAACTGATAAACCTAAATATTGTTAAACTATAGCATCACCTAATTTTGATCCCAACAGGGTGAAAACTGTGTTACGAAATGGACTTTCAGTTCAGGAACTGAATTTCCAGCAGAGAACACTTAAAATGAAACGACTGTAATTTGCGAATTCGAAACCCGATTGACTTGAACCCAATTTCGTTGAACTGCCTACTGAGTTTATTTATTACCGCTTTTGTATCATTTTACTTAATTCTGAACGTATGATTTAATACGATTCTTATAAGTTCATGAGGCGCATAGTGACTTGTATTGCATATAAATTGTTTAACGGCATGATTCACAGTTTTACCCGACTGTAATACCTCTAGCGATAGTGCGCATCATTATTAAGTTTCAGTGTACAATGTATTGTCGAACGTGAATAGTATCGGTTTGGTTGTGTCAAGTACGCCTATGAAAAGTGAGTGAGTCGTGATAATGAACAGTACAGTGAATAGTGAATAAAACCGTGTTATTGATGCGTACTTATACACAGCTAGCCCATACTAATAGATAGTGAAACCTGGAAAAAAAGGGGGAAATCAAAGTGGAAAGGAAATTGTATTTAGCGAGGTCATTGATTTAGAGGATGATCATTCGAACAGCGACTCATATTAGGTTTGGACCTAGCGGTCCAGCTGACAGGGTTATGTCCCGGGCGACAGTGGGCCGTAGTCTTGGGTACGTACGAGGCCCTCGCTAAACATGATCACTCCTTTCCACAAATCGATTTCAGAGTGACTTAGAGACCGATAGGGACACAGATCATACATTGCATTTGTTTATTGACATATCGATTGCCTGCATTTATTATCTCCATCATTATTACTTTTATTCTTGCCTCATTAATACTATTATAATATTGCCATTGCGTCGCCCTAACGACCTGAGTATGCATGCTCAGTGATAGAGGTGGATTCGTCTGATCTCGAGAAAACCGTGAAGATCCAGACCAGTGAACCAGTTATATTTCTCCATTGATATCCCTGGTTAGTTGCCCTCTTGTTTACTTACATTGAGCCCAGATTTCTTTATATCCGATAGTTTTAGTGACTGCATCCTCTTTATCCATGTTGTATTTTACTGATTACCTTATAATGCTAGAAGCCGAAATGTGACTACGGCAGGATCTTTTCTTGATCACAGGAGCATGGCTGGCCTTGTCACCCTTGTATTCCGTATATTGAGAAGTGGGGCGTGACAAAGCTGCCCGGCTGTCTCGTGATGAGAACTTTAAACCCACAACGTTGTTGGGCAGGAAGCTACCCATGGTGGATAGGCCGAGCAGAAAGCTACCCGGTCGTCTCGTGATGAGGGCTTTAGATCCACAACGTTGTTGGGCAGGAAGAAACCCGCTACGGATGGGCCGAGCAGGAAGCTGCCCGACGGCCTCGTGATGCGGGCTTTAGATCCACCGCGCTGTTGGACAAGAAACTACCCGCAGTGGATGGGCCGAGCAGGAAGCTACTCGGCCGTCTCGTGATGAGGGTTTTAGATCCACAATGTTGTTGGGCAGGAAGCTACCCATGGTAGATAGGCTAAGCAGGAAGCTACCCGGCCGCCTCGTGATGAGGGCTTTGGATCCACGGCGTTGATGGACAGGAAGCAACTCGCTGCGGATAGGCCGAGCAGGAAGCTGTCGGCGGCCTAATAATGCGGACTTTAGATCCACGACGCTGTTGGGCTGGAATCTACCCGCGGTGGATAGGCCGAGCAGGAAGCTACCTGGCCAGCTCGTGATGAGGGTTTTGGATCCACAGCGTTGTTGACCAGGAAGCTACCCGCTGCGGATGGGCCGAGCAGGATGTTGCCCGGCGGCTTTGTAACGAGGGTTTTAGATCCACGGCGCTGTTGGGAAGGAAGCTACCCGCGGTGGATGGACCGAGTAGGAATCTACCCCACCGCCTCATGATGAGGGCTTTAGATCCACAATGTTATTGGATAGGAAGCTACCCATGGTGGATAGGCTGAGCAGGAAGCTACCCGGCCGTGCCGTGATGAATGTTTTGGATTTACAATGTTGTTGGGAAGGAAGCAACTCGCTGTGGATGGGACAAGCAGGAAGCTGTCCGGCGGCCTCGTGATGCGGGCTTTAGATCCACGGCGCTGTTGGGCAGGAAGTTACCCGCGGTGGATGGGCCGAGTAGGAAGCTACCCGGCCGCCTCGTGATGAGAGCTTTGGATCCACAGCATTGTTGGGCAGGAAGCTATCCGTTGCGGATGGGCCGAGTAGGAAGCTACCCGGCCGCCTCTTGACGAGGGCTTTGGATGCACAGCATTGTCGGGCAGGAAGATACCCGCTGTGGATGGGCCAAGCAGGAAGATGCCTGGTGGCCTCGTAACAAGGGCTTTGGTCGGCTACCTATAGGCACATCCGAGCTTCATTTACTTGAGTGAAGAGCTGGTCTTTACTTAATGGGCAGGAAACTACTCGCCAGCCAGTTTAAACTATCCTGCATTAAATGAGCAGATTCGGTGGGTGTCCTTGTTGCTCGAATTCGGATTAGTCGGTGATGACCATGATCTGACCGATCGTCAGTTCTACGGCTTCTAGTTGGTCGGTTTTCCCCCTATCGGTTTGACGTTTGTCTCGTAGGTAGTTTGCCAAGTGACTGGAGTGGATCAGCTCCTCGATGTAATCACGCAGCTGTTTACAATTCTCATGCAGGTGTCCTTGTGTCCGATGATAGGCACAATATGGGCCGCAGAGTCGCTTGCCTGGTTTTCATGTCTGTTGGGATCAAAAATTACACTTCGGTTGACCAAGTCAAAGTCAACCCCAAACCAAGTGGGCTCAAGCCCAGGTCAAGTGGGCCCAGGCCTAATTCAAGCTCGAACATGAAGCGGTCGGTCTATCCCATGTCAAAATGAAAATTATGTAATAAATAATTTTGATGTAATTTTTATGAATAAATGTAAGGAAAATGGGCATAAAGCCAAATTTTTGTAAAGGCCATAGCTTATGTACAAAAGAAATAAGCACATGAAGCATGAGATGGGCAAAATACCATTTTGTAAAGCCCAAGGGGCTATGTGTAAACTTATAAGCCTGTATAAGGCAACATGAAGATAAAATGAAGGACAATAATTGATTTCCCTAAAAAATTAGGATTTCTGTGCCTCCTTCTCCTTCCTCAAGATTTTAAAGTTTCTCCTATTTTCTGACTTAAATCAAGTGTTTAACTCTTCCTTTCCCAAAAAGAAAAAAAAATTCACCATAAAACACTTGAAGGGGAACTCAGATCTCCCATCAAATTTCTAAAAAGGAAGATTTTTAAGTCTCGCTTCCTTTCCTCCAAGATCCAGTTTACAGAGAGGGGTAAGAAGGAAACCCATATCCAAAAACCCTATTTCGGGAAGATCCAAGGCTCAAAAGAAGATCCAGGACTAAAGGGGTCCCCTTTGATCATTTTCAAAGATTTCTGAGAGTTCAACTATCACGCTCCGCTTCCTAAAATACGGAATACGAGGGTGACAAGGCCAGCCATGCTCCTACAATCTAGGAAAAATCCTGTCGTAGTCACATTTTGACTTCTAGCATTATATGGTAATCAGTAAAACTTAGCACGGATAAGGAAAATGCAGTCATTAAAACTATCGGATATAAAGGAAACTGAACGCAATGGAAGTAAATAAGGGGACAACTAACTAGGGATATCAATGGAGAAATATAACTGGTTCACTGGTCTGGATCTTCGCTGTCTTCTCGAGATCAGACGGGTCCACCTCTACCACTGAGCATGCATACTCAGGTCGTCAGGGCGACACAATAGCAATATTATAATAATAGCAAAGAGGCAAGGAAATAAGGTAATAACGGTGGAGACAATAAATGTAGGTAATCGATATGCCATTAAACAATGCAATGTATGATCTGTGTCCCTATCGTTCTCTAGGTCACTTCTGAAATCAAGTTGTGGAAATCAGTGATCATGTTTAACGAGGGTCTCGTACGTACCCGAGACTACGGTCCACTGTCGTCCGGGACATAACCCTGTCAGCCGGACCGATAGGTCCAAACATAATATATAAGAGTCGTTGTTCGAATGATCATCCTCTAAATCACTGACCTCGCTAAATACAATTTCCCTTCCACTTCGATTTCCCCCTTTTTCCCCAGATTTCACTATCTATGAGTATGGGCTAGTTGTGTACAAGTACGCATCAATAACATGGTTTTATTCACTATTCACTGTATTGTTCATTATCACGAATCACTCACTTTTCACTGGCGTACTTGACATAATCAAACCGATACTATTCACGTTTGACAATGCATTGTACACTGAAACTTAATAATGACGCGCACTATTGCTAAATGTATTACAGTCAGGTATAATATGTGCATTTATGCCGCTAAACAAATCATATGCAATGCAAGTTATTATGCATCTTATGAACTTATAAAAATCGTATTAAATCTTACGTTCAGAATTAAGTAAAATGATACAAAAGCGGTAATAAGTAAACTCAGTCGGAAGTTCAACGAAATTGGTTTCAAGTCAGTCGGGTTTCGGATTCGCAAATTACAGCCGTTTCATTTTAAGTGTTCTCTGCTGGAAATTCGGTTCCTGAACTGAAAGTCCATTTCGTAACACAGTTTTCACCCTGTTGGGATCATAATTAGGCGACGCTACAGTTGGATAATATTTAGGTTTATCAGTTAGGTTTCCAACGCACCATACGGATCGATAATATCCATATTGTACTGGGAGTTATGCATTATATAATATCGGGGTATACGTTCTGTCCCTGCTTGGGACTGCCGTATGTATTGATGGTTTAAAATGTGATTAAAATAGTAAACGATGGTAAAAACGAATGAAATCACTTTAAATAGTTAGGTAACAGATTTATCTTCTCTACGGTGTAGGGTTCCGCATAATACCATTTTCACACAAAGGTGTAAAAGCATTTCCAATCAAGTGTTGCTCTGGACTGCAGTCCAGAGCCACACTCCCGAATGGTTTCTGCCACTGCTATAAAACAGAAACAAGATGTAAATTATATGGGGTTCTAGGTTGTTGAGTCGGCTTCGATATGAGCCCTCGAACACCACATTCCGGTGTGTATCAAATTTACTATTATTTTCGCGAATTGCAGGTACGGAAGGTTTCAGATTCGACGGATGAGGTTGACATTCTATGGTGTTTTAAGTCCGTATTTTCGAACCAATCTTTTTACATGTTATCCCTGTCTCTAAAGTAATCTAGTAACAATAATTTCCGCCACACTAGATAGGATCATCGTACGAAAATACGTATCGAACGCCTAAACTAATCAGTTGTTTATTGTCGGAAATACCATTTTGTTTGTTCAATTCATAAGAGAAATAACTTATGAACTTCAACACGATGTTAACATGAGGGGTTTGAGTCGATTAATACCCAGATACAAATTAATTTAAATGAATACGTCTAATACTAATCACGAGATATTATCAAATCATATACCGACATATAAACATTTTAGCATGTAAGCAAGTCTTAGAACTTGCCCGACGACGTATCTATGCCAACATGGCAGCGATGCAGCAACAGCGGTGATCTATGGTAATGGAAACGGCACGGCGTGATCGCGACGTAGCCACGACAAGGGTTTATCCTCGTGGAGCTTGAACTTGACGGCTCGGTAGCAGCTACGGTGGCGGGTGCAGCGGGAAGGAGCTTGGGCTCGGCGTCTCGACTGCGATGGTCCAGACGGCGACGATGTGGACGCGGCCGGCGAGCAGCACAAGGGTGGCTCGTTGATGGAGAAGCTTGCGGGTGATGGGTTTTCGGTGGGGTTCTTACTCGGGTCGGGAACCTCGTCGTGAAGGAGGTGAAGAGGAAGGGACGGTGACGAGGGGAGGCCGACGGGAGTTGTCTGCAGCGTGGGGCGACGAGGACTGCGGTCGAGGATCTGAGCTCGGGAATGGTGGCGAAGCGAGCTCTGGCGAGGGGGTGTGCAGGCGAGGATGCTCGGGAAAGGAGGCGGCCGGCGGTGATGGTTCAGGCGGCGTTGAGATGAGTCGGCGTAGCTTGGAGCGGGTCGCGGTGGTGTGAGGAGGTCGTGGGGGTGCTGACGATGGTTTCGTCGGGGGTTTGGTGGTGCGGTGGTTGCTCAGAGTTGTGGTGGTGGTGGTCGGCGTAGAGCGGGGAAGGAGAGGAGTGAGGTAGTGGCGAGGGTGTGAGGGCGACGACGGGGTCGGAGCTCCTGTGGCGAGGTTGCAGGGGCTCGGGTGATGGGAGGAAGGAGGAGAGAGGAGGTGAGATGAAGTCGAGCAGATGAGGAGAGACAAGGAAGGTGAAGGTGTTGACGGGGTGGAGTCGACGGCGAGGTGGTGACGGAGACGAGCGCGATCGATGGGCGTGGGCGTGGGTTCAAGCGAAGGTGACGGAAAGAAAACAGAAGAAGAAGAAGAAAGAGATGGAGAGAGGACATGGGAAATATAGAAATAGGTAAAAAAATAATATATTAAAAAACATATAGGGGGAGAGAGAGTTACGAGAAGAGAGAGAGAGAGAGAGAGAGAGAAATTTTAAGAATTAATTAGAATTAATAGGATATAATGATGGGATTCATTGTGATTGATGGGAATTTATGGTGGAGATTTCGGTTTGGATTTGTGGGAATTCAAAAAGAAATGAGAAAGGATAATTGTTTGGGCTTGGGAAAAAGATGTGGGCCGGGCCTTGGACTTGTGAAAAAATGAGTGGGAATGGGCTTTGGGCAGTTGTTAGGGTATTAAAATTTTTCTAAGGAGGAATATTGGGAAAAATATTTGGATGGAATAAATTAAATAAAATAATATAGGAAAAATTATTATTAGAATACGGATAATGGAGTACAAATAAACTGGGTATTACATCAACTCTATTCAAAATCTTTTGGAGTTAAACTCCATAAATAAAACCCTTTTAGGAGCTTAACTCCATTCAAAATCTTTTAGAGTTTAACTCCATAAATAAAAATCCCTTTTGGGAGCTTAACTCCACTCAAAATCTTTTGGATTTTAACTCCATAAATAAAAATCCTTTTTGGGAGTTCAACTCCTCCTTTCGGGGCCCAGCCCTTTCTTTCTGCAGACGCACGGCATCCACGTGCAGGGAGCGTGAGGCGCTAGCGTCCAGTGTCCACGTGCCGGGCGCCTGAGACGCTGACGCCGAGCACCTAACACCCAGCGCCCACGTGCCAGGCACATAAGGCGCTGACACCTAGTGCCTAGCGCCCAGCGTCCACGTACCGGGCACATGAGGCTCTGACACCCGGCTCCCACACGTCCTCAGGATGTTACTCACTGTTTTTTTCTTCTTTCTTTTTTTCATACACTCCACACTCAAAGCACGTTCACCGTAAACTCTGCGAAACCCCCGATATACCTAAAACCCCTCAAAACACAACAACCACATGGCATGTTGAGTTCGCATGACCAGTTTGACCCGTCAATCAGAGATTCTCTCGCTTCAAAAGCGATGGGATAATTAATGGCAGTTTAGTCCACGGCTGTCAGAGATTCGAATCCCCACAATCAATAAACCCCGGCCTGCCCCAGGCAGGGGGAATCTGTACATGCCTAACAAGCGTGCACATTCCCATCTCAATGGGGGTGACGAACAACACCCTACAATGTCATCGGTGGTAGCTTGAAGAATTTTTCGCTCTTCGCCTCCTCAGCAGCTCGGCCTACGAGACATTGAGATGCGTGTACTCATGAAACCTTGGCGTATAAGGTTTTGACCGATCTTCCATCTTCTTGTCTTCTCCCCGGTCCCTTTTCTTTTGGCTTGTCCGGTCTTCCCGGGGAAGATAAGCGTTAACCTCTGATTCGAGCTGGATTTCCCACTCGGCCCAGACTTTTATCTCTGTCATGGTCCTAGGTTGCGCCAATGCAAAAGAGCAGAGCCACTCTTTGTGCATAAGACCGGACCTCAAGGCGATGATGACCGTTTCATCTCGATGATCTGGTACTTCCAGGAGAGTATTGTAGAACCGGGTGATGTAACCCTTGAAAGATTCCCTGTCCTCGCTCTTGATGGTGAACAGATAGTCAGCCATCCTTTTTTGTCGTCGGTTGCCGACGAAATGACTGAGGAACTGAATAGCTAGCTCGTCAAAGGTTGAGATTGAACGCGGAATCAGGCCGCAGAACCAGTCTTGCCCGGCCCCAATGAGGGTGGTGGGGAAGGCTCAGTACCGAACCACGTTCGAGTTATCTTGGAAGCTCATGCCAGCTGTAAACACGTCCAAGTAGTCCTTTGGGTCAGACTTTCCGTCGAAGAGGGCCACCTTGGACGGTTTATTCTGAGACGAGACCCGCTCACTTAGTAGCTGCTCCGTGAAGGGCCTCGTGAGAGAATCCGCGGAGTATCTTGTCGACCTCTCAGGTTGGCGAGTGGTGAGCTGCATGTCCTCACTTTTCTCCTTCAGGACGTCGATCCGTTACTGGTACCCCGAGGATTCTCCCTGGTCGGAGCCCTCGCTGTACCCGCTTCGGGCCTGAGAGACGGAACGGCTTCGGCTCCGCTCTATTACGTTCCTTGGATCCTCGGATTGTACCTTTCGCGGTTCTCCCCAGCGAACGCCATATGCAAGGCCTCGGTGATCGTGGTGACGTCGGTTGTTCCTGGAATCAGGTGTTCTGACCGACGTCGCCTCGGAAGGCAAGGGAGCGCGGCGCGTTGAACAGATACCTCGGCGTTGAGCTATTCGACGCCTAACGAGCCATGGAATCATTCCTCGTATAGGGTCGTGACTTCCGGAATCAACACGCCGTTGTCCCGTGGTATCAGGATTGACACGAGCGAGGCCGTAGACTCGAGTGCATTCGTCCGCCGTCTCGTTCCCGCCGTCGTTCTAGGGAGCAGGTGTAGCGGTTTGATGGGCCTGGGCGGCAACTTGAACGCGAATGAGCATGCCCACCGCCGCTGCCAGTCGGTCTATCCATACTATTAGGGTTTCGACAATGTTTGGAGGTGGAGTGGAACCACCCCCGCCTCTATCGCGAAGTAAGGGATAGCTCATGATAGGATCTCCGTTGCGATGATCGCTGGTCATTGAATTGAAGGCAGAAGATCAGCTTTTGTGGTGGAAAAGAGTTTCTTCGTTCCCACCGACGGCGCCAACTGATGGAGGTCGAAATCTCTCTCAGATGTTGTCCTCCGTCAATCTTGCGGCCAGCGGTGTCGAAATGTTAAGATTTGAGATAAGGGCTGAGCGTATGGATCTCAATGAGTTATTGATTGTTGTGATGCCGGGCTACCTGCAAGGGAAGTCCCGGGATGGGAAACCACCGTAGGACCCTCCGACGATCAAGTAAGTACCGAGAAATAATGGCAGTATAGCGGCATATTGGAATGAGTTCGAGATACCTGAGTTGTCTGGAAGAGGGGTTTATATAACGGTCGCATGGAGCGAGCTGATGCGAGATTCCCGTCGTCCGTTACGCCCCTACGTCATGTTCGCATTGATTGCGGGATACGCCCATTAATGGCGAGGTACGCTAGCGTGGGATGCGGAAAGTGGGGCGGTGGAGATCTCGTCGTGGCGAGATACAGGAGCCGTTACGGGGGCGCTCGGGCTCTGTGCTCCCGGCCAAACAGGAACGCTGAGGAATCTCAGATACAGGATAGCTCGGAGACGAGCAAGTGAGCTGTGGAATCTTAGCTCTGTGATAGCTCGGAGACGAGCGAGGAAGCTAAGAAAGCTCAGCTGTAGGAGAGCTCGGAGACGAGTTGTTGGCTGGTTGCTAGGCGAATAGGGAATGTACTCAGGGGAGGCCCCCCAAAGGTCAGATGATACCTCAGTGATGAGGCGCCGAGAAATGTCCCTTTCGTATGGTACTTCAAATAGCTGGTTGGTGCACGTGAGAGACTTTTCATCCGCCACGTGTCTTGATCAGAGGAATCCGCACTTGTGAGCACCATCACTACCAATTCTTTTTAGTTTGTAGTTCTATAATCCAATAAATAAAGCTAGAGTTTCAACTTATATGCTCTTATGATCGAGAGAAGATAAAAGGCTAGAGTTTCAACTTTTATGATCAAGAGATGATAAAAGGCTAGGGTTTCGGAACCGAAAGATGAGAGAAAGCTAGGTTTTATGGTTTATTGTTTATTTTCATATATAAAATACACGTCAAGTTTAATATGTGAATCCCGCTATTGCCCGAAACCGTGTTTAACCCGTCTGAACCGGTTAAACCAGTAAACCCAAGTAGGTTCGGATTTGGGCTTATCTATCCATTCCAACGGACGGGTTTAAAGCGTCAGGAAAACCCGCTCAGAGTAGGTTCAGGTTCATTTGTGATCCGAAATCAGCCCAACCCAACTTGTGCCCAGCTCAATCTAAGATTTCGTGTTCTGCCGCTGAACATATTCGAATCCCGAAACCTGGCAAGAGTTTTACACCTTCAAAGATTCCTTTGGAGCCATATTAGGATTTGACACTTGGAGCTGCCCATCGTTGCAAATAAAAAAAATGAAGGCTTCCTAACGAATCTGATGGGTATTATTATCATATCATATTAGATGTCTTAAAAAACATGCTAAGAAACAACTAGCTAAGCTGCTTATCATTAGTATTAGCATGACAATAAAAACTATGCTAAACTAAATATATTCTTATTTCTAAGAAAATGATCCCAGAATGGGCCCACAAACCCAGCTCTACCTGGGGCCCACCAACGCCCAATGCCCTGGATCCAGCCGTCACACCCACCGCCACGTCATCACCCACCCGTTGGTGGCGCCTCCCTCCATTTAAAACCCCACTTCGTCTCTTCACTAATCCCTCAATTATTTCTCACTAACAGAAAAAAATTAGGGTTTCAGTTTGGGTTTCGAAATGGATCCAAACCCGCAATCCCCAACCTCTCGCCGCAGCCGGTGCCGGTGCTGCTGCTTCCCGGTCGCCTGGCAGTGGATCCGCACCGCGGGGGAGAAAACCCGACCCGAAACCTCCCGGCCGCGGAGGTGGTGGAGGTCGGCCGTGGAGGCCATGATGAAGGCCCGCGAGTGGTCGGAGATCGCCGCCGGGCCCAAATGGAAGACCTTCATCCGAAGGATCAATCGGAGGAACGGCAGCGGCGACAGTTGGAAGAGGTTCGGGTACGACCCGCTAAGCTACTCCCTCAACTTCGAGGCCAGCCCCGATAGGGATTTCGGGTACTCGACCCGCTTCGTTGCGGCACAGATACCCGGTAAGGATTTGATGGAGGCGGTGGCGGAGGTTCGTTAGGATTTTGGGAATTTTTTTTTGGTGGTGGGGGTGGGGGGTGCAAATGTGTAGTTAAATAATCAAAATGTGATATTGTTGTCGTTGTCGTTTTCGGGCTTTATATTGGTTGGGATTCATTCATTGTATGAAATTTTAAGAATTTCTTCTTCTTCATTTTTGGTTATATACTGTGTTTTTCTTATTGAAAAAATTAGCGTGCATAATATATTTTCTTTATTTGGCCGCCGTGGACGGCAGTCCTAAAAGTTAAGTGGCTGCAGTCATGGCATTAGGATCCACCCAGCTCCATTTTTTGATTTTATAAATGGAATATACATTCCCACCATATGGCTGCGAGATATTGACAACACATTATTCATCGGTGCATGAATAGGTTTGTTTTGCAAAATTCAAGAATGTTAAGAATTACCGTTTATCAGACGAAGCCTTATATAATTTATCCTTTATAGTGGTATTATTATGATAATAATCATATCATGTAAATTTTGCGAAATCTATGATTAACTTGGCAGAAAGAAAACTAAAGCTAGTAGTGGTTGCACCAAAAGAATTCTGCAATCTCAAACCGATCATCATAGAGCGGCACAGGTTGTAAAGCTAGGAGAGATCAAGTTAGGTAAGACTCAATCAACTATAAATTTGTTTCTAATTAATTAATTTGTTCCGGTAAACATTGTAGCTGGAATCATACTCAAATTGAACCTTCTTTCGTATACAGATGTTGAAACACAAATGATTGCCGTGTTGGAAGCACACACACATAGTTAGAAATCTGTCTGAACAAAACAAGCAATGACTACCCAGCTACACGGTTGTTGGATCTGCACCTAGCACAATCATCCAAACACGCCCTAATTATGATTTTGCAGCCATGCGAAGACAATTCTACCATAGAACACCCATAACAACAACAACAACTGAGCCTTTTATCCCAAGCATATGGGGCAGGCTACATGAACCAACATGAGAATCACGCCGGGTCCAGCACATGAATCCTCTGTCTCCACTCACTTCTATCGAACAATATACTTTCATTGAGTCCTTTGGCAACCACCTTAAATACACATCAAACTAATACACATATTTAAGTCCATAACAACACCACCTTAAATATATTACATTATATTTAAGCCCATTTCTCCCCTATGTTGACAAATACACCCCCAAGTTCCCATCCTATTGCCTTCCTAGTTCCCACTGGCTTTTGAAGCTTTTACACTCAACAGAACATCACACATCACCCAAGGAAAGCTCAAAAACCTGGTCCCATCACCACAATACTTTGGATGATAACTCACATGATACCAAGCTACAGCCAACCTCGAAGCCTCGCTTTCGCCACAGGAACTCCGAAACCACCCTTCAGCTTCCTTATGCAAACTCTTCACCGCAACCAACGCCCGATCCTTCATATCTTCATATTTCCTCTTCTCCTTCAAATACATCAACCGGCTCCTGATAAAACCCGTCAGTATCTCATCTTCATGCTCCACGTCGTAATATCTCATCAAACCGCTCAATTTCTCTGAATATTGACTATAGTGCTCTTCTGCGACACCCAGGAAGGCCTCAAAGCCGTCTACTTCGAGATCAGAATCGTAGGGCAGTTCTGTGGACATAAATTCTGTGGAGTCATTTGAGGCGGCTCTATAGAGTTTTCCTAGGACTCCGGTTGATTTGTAAAAGGGTTTTTCGAACCTTTCCATGAAATCAGGGTATTTTGTCGGTCTGAGCTCGTTGGGCATTTCGGCTGGGGCTCCGGTTTTGGCATAGTCGACCGCCATTGAATGGAGCTTCGCGAGATGGAGGCATTTTGTGCTGAGGGCTTTGTTTGGTTCAGAATCGGCGAGGACCAAGTGGGCGGTTGAGATGGCACCGAGACTGTCGTTGATCATGTAGTCGATGAAGAATTTGTGGACTTCCTGTGGTTGGATGCATATAGTAAGTCAGAGCTAGCTTCCAAAGAGGATGACATAAGGAATAGCTGATAGAGATGATTTGGACAATGTGCTACTAACACCAATGTGCAAGTTAGGCAGAGCTACATAATCACTACTATTTAATGAAAAAATGCAGGGGGGCCTTCAAATCCAAATTGATTTATGACTTAGATTTTACCGCGTTTTTACAAAGAACAAGAAAAAATTTATAAAACAAATCCAAGCCAGCATTAACCACTCCCTCTTTTTGTTCTCTCGCTAACTAATTTCTCTTTAACTACTCTCTTCCCACACGTGCATTACACATGCTTAAAATCTAGTAGTTGTGAATGGAGGAATGAGTGGCAGGGCATGTGACAAATTTGTAGTTTATGGAAGAACGAGGGCTAAAGAGAGGCCTAAATAAACATGGATGGAAGCAGTTAAAAAAGACATTACTTCTAATATATGGAGTAGATAGCTCTCAATGGTGCTAAATGGAAAGTAAAATGGATTCATGTATCGATCCTAAAAAAATTGGGATAACAATTGTTTTTGTAGCTGAGCAGGATCAGGAATGCTGTATAAAGGAGCAAAGGCTGGAATGACCTCAATAGCAAGGTCTATTTTTGCATGATTCTTAACATAAAGCATGAAACTTGTGAGTGTTTTAGTCAATAGGGTTGCAAGTAATTATACAACTTTGGGAAGAAATTTTTTAATAGATCCCTCCCTTCACATGAAGATTGTATGATGATATGTCATAAACATACTGTTTGGCTGAACGGACCGATGAGTCTTATTAAGGCCGATCAATCCAAAGGCTAAAATGCTGCAGGTAACCTAGTACCGGCTGTGGCTATTAAAAAAAATGAGCCGAGACAACAACCACTATGGAAAGACATGCATGAGCATTGAGAACAGGGGAGACTGCATCATGCAGTTAAGGCGACACAGCCACAATTATCAAGGATAATGGAGAGTCACAACACGAATTGCGGACATAACTGGCTACTCGTTAAGGCTATAAATATCAGCAAATCAAGGAAGAGAAGACCTCCAACTGATCAACCTAAAATCTTCGTTTATCAAGTTGCATTGATGTCATAATCTAGCTGTCCGAGTAGCTTTTGTAGAAGATTGTGTTGTCAAAAACCCTGTCGGAGTAGAGTCTGAATACTCACTATCAAGTAAACCCCGCCATCACCATGGCGTCGGCCATGGGTAGAACCTTTATCGGAGTAGAGTGTGAATCCCTCATCAGTAAAGCTCTGTCCGCGGCCGATCACAACGCCCAAATCCTTCCTGAGGAAGGGCCAGGGATGTGCAATGTGAATCCTGCATCCTAAGCCTTGTCAAGGAGAGAACAAGGGCGTTGAGGCCCGAGCTTTCACGAGAGGCTTGTATATTGAGAATCCCTGCAAGCCGAATCCCTGCAAGGGGACCTTAGTAAAGGCCTAGGCTGACACAGCGTTGGTCCACCGTTGCCCATAGACATATCTGTGGTCAGCTCCCCACATGAGCTGAAATGTTGTACACCGGCCCTCTATAAGCCGACATAGCTAAAGTAGCCCTATCATGTTAGGCCGAATCACGACCAAATCATGCATTGTACTATGGCTTGGGAGCAATATTGTAATGTGTAAAGGCCGTTGATAACTTGGCCGATTGCTATTTATTAATGATAATGAATGTGTTTATCATGCCACTTCTCTTTTAATTGCTACAGATGCTTTATTTTTTGAGAAGCATGTACGGATGTATTTTAAACCAAAATATGAGATGCTCCTAATCGGTTGGTAATAGGCCTTTGTGGGTGAAACTCACTAAAAGAAGATTGATCTCCCCTTCCCGTGAACATGCATTTAATTGGGAGATATGTGCTGCTTTAAATATCATTTTGATTTGTTTTTGGATGCTGACTATTGTATTGTAGAGAAATATTTAGAGCCAACACATACCGTAGACTAAAAGATGAAAACGACTCTTAAGTTCCTAGTGTACAAATGCATGCATTATCCTTATATTTCTGAGTAATTACATATTTCACCTTGGCCGTATGCAAAGTTTCCTATAGCTTACACTTCCTGCAGCTTACACTTGGTAAACAGAATTAATAGAAAACTTAAGTGAACTAAGCCACACTTCACCCAGTTTTTGGAGTATAAAGAATAAAATTAACCCTAAGGTACCTATAGTGTCATGTCTGCAAAATAATCCATCCAACAAGATCATGCACTTAAGTAGGTGATAAAGGGAAGTATATAATTTCATAAATAGGAGCTATGAAATAGAGTCACCTATTGTTGATCTAACACATAATTTAACAATCAACTTAAATAGAGTCAGTTTCTTTCCATTAATCATGGTATAAAAAGATAACACAATTATATCTTTAAAAAAAAATTGAAACTGGAATTTCCATAATCTTACCTCTAGTGTAACTTTGTGATCCATTACACGTGGTCTTCGTGCAATGTAGTCCATGGGTGCTTCAGTCTTTGGTGGAATAAGTCTTCCATCCCAGCTTATGGAAAATAAATCTCCATCCAAATCCCCACCAGAGCATTCATTTGGATGAGGCCTGCACAACGCAGGTAATTGCTAAATATACCGTATCGGTATGAGTCTTATGACTTTCTCTTGCTATACAATGGTTAAATATGCTCATCAAGGACGCAAGAAAAACAAGAATTAGTTCAAAACTATCGAGTTGAAACTCAAAGTATATGGATTATATAGGCTAGTTACCAAAATCTAACCTTCTCCAGGATACATAATTTATTATAACAATCAGATTCAGTAAAAACTTTAATATGTTTTGGCAATTAGGGCTACGCTATCTTGATCTACCCATATATACAAACCATCAACTAATCTTCTATTATGGTATGTAATTTAATCAACATCCCTAACATCCTGATTAAATTCCCAAATAGCTACCCAACACTTGCAAGTTGCAAGATACCAATTATCATCATCATCAAAAAAGACTAGATGGCATAATACGTTGAAAATATTATTTTAAACAAAAAAGTTTCCTCTGTTGTTACGCCATCTTAATAATTACCCTCATCCATGCTAAGTAATGTATGTGCATGCAAGTTATTCGGGTAGAAAATTGCTTCTAGTGATAACACGACTCTTTATAAGACAATAATAAGATAATATAACATGATTCTTACCTCTGTCCTTTCTGAGGGAATACAAGGCAATCAAACAAGCCCATGTCATCCAATTTAGGATCATAAACAGCCTGTAGCACTCTAATGTCACCAGGGTGCAGGCAAGGATTTTTCGTGACCACCACCTTTCCTACAACTACTCCTGTTGACAGGTCAACTTTTTCGAAGAAAGATTGATTTGAATTTTTCAGCTCTTCCTCAGTCAGTGTTACTCTCAAAAACACTTGACCACAATTTAGTGTGCCTAATTCATCTAGACAACCTACTAGGACCCGTCCTTTTGGAACAAATATCCGGCACCTACTTCTTAAATCAGATAACTGATATTCCCGATAAGATTTAAGCAGCATTTGAAGATAACGCTCTGAATCTGGCTTATAAGCATGTGTTAACATCTTAATAGCTGTGTTGACTCCAGATCCACGCATTCTCTTTAGAATTTTTAAAGCAGCCTCTCTACTTGTTAGCATAGTATCTAAGAGGCCCATCTGGTCCTGCTGCAGCAACTCGAAACTTTCATCATCTACGCCTAACGTGGACAGTAGAGATACGATTTCACGATTCAAATAGCACGGCTGGGATTCACTGCACTTTGTCACGCTAAGCATGGTGTTGGTTGATTTAAATTTTAACATGCTTGGCCTCAGTGAAAGCTTGCAGAAAGAAGTGCGGTCAACAGCTAGAACTCCCTTATACCCTCCGTATCTAATTTGGAATGCTGATGGAGTATGGCTCAATCCACACTTTTTTGCAACTTGCCTCGCGAATGATAGAGAAATTTTTCCAATACCATCAGAAAAGCAATATTTGATACCGTCAGTGGTAGTTTCAATGTCAGGAATAACTCTGACATCATGGGACGGGACATTAAATGTTGGCGTAGATGAGCTAAATAGTTGACCCATTCTTGCTGCACACTTGGAGACGCTATAGATTTCATTGAATTGTCCCATCCATTCTCTGATCGCTTCGGTAGTGACAAAATCATTGGATGCAAACATCCAAACTGAATTATCGCGAAGCTGGCTTGCAGAAAACGCCAAAAACTCAAACTTCTTTGAGCCAATGGAGATCCCATCTCTGAGAACAGATAATATGCGGTTGTAAATATCAGTTCTATAAGGTTTTGAGAATATAGCTTGATCGATCCTTGTCGAAATCGATTGAGAGGGAAGCTTGCATCGATCTTCATCCACAAAAGTAACTCTAAGGAAGTCGGAAGCATATGCAGAATAATGCTTTACTACATAGTTGCAGGTTTCAAGTTCAGGGCCCAAACAGTAAACTTTTGATGGAGTTACAAGAACTCTATGAATGCTCATTAAGTTTTCTCGATTGCTGCTTTTGTTTGATAACGAGTTTTCTTGCTTTTGGAGGGAAGATAAATGATTTTGAATGAAATATATGGGCTTGTAGCACGTTGAAGTCAACTTATGCATCTTCTGAAGGATCTTTGTAGCAATATCTAAAGATAGTCCACTTAAAATGTTAAACAGATCAAAGTTGACATTGGCAGAAGAAATCTTTTGCAAGTGAACCAGAGAATTAATCTGGAAAAGGACTTCAAACGGTATTGTACAATCACCAGGACAGCTTATGATGGGGACTAGTTTTGATGAAGAAGAAAACACTTCCCCTTGTGTGAGGGCTAGATTCCCCAATTCTCTATAAAATGGTAAACTCTTGAGAATTTTTGAAGATGATAATCCATTCATAAGTTCCAAGCAAAGATAACAAGACCTCCCAATGATGCTTGTTGCTGAAAAATCCAGTGCACGAACCCAAAGATAGTTAATATCTTCTTTGCAAATATGGTACCGAGCGCTATTGAATTTTGTATTCAATGAAGGCCCACATAGCTTGCGATATATTTTTGGTGCATACTTGAGCTGAGAAATTACAGATTTAACTTACCTATCAGTAATTGTTAAAATTATAGAAACAGAAGGAAAAGAGAATAAAGGAATAATTAAAACACCATAAATTAAAGCATTTTAGAGAGGCTCAAAATAATGTGGAAACAACATAAACCAGTTGTATACTAAAATCCACAATCAATTCAACAAGGTTACACAAACATAACCGTTGATGTGTTTATCAGGTCTCATTTTACACAGTTCAAATTACTATCTATGATGCAACACCTGTGTGTGTGTTGCCTATGAAACTTATTTACTTTGGAGAAATTACTTTTTATAGTGCATTTTAAGAATATGCTTGCTTCCCCAACACTTTTTGTTTCATTGTATGAAGTTAGAGGGATGGCCTCCGCATATTGCATTTTATCTGTAGTTTACTCCCCCGATGCTAATCCTAGCTCCATCCTTCAAGTAAAGGACTTTATTTATTGAAGTTTACGGACCCCCTCAATTTTTCTTCCGCTTGAAGTTATATTGATAGTTTGCCTAATATATGTAAACCGACGTACCCAAAATTGAAACTATCACAAACCCATTATAGGTTATTCAATATCAAGCATCACTCTCCTAAGTAGGAAACAAAATCATCATAAAGATGACAACTTTCCCACAACAGAAACCGAAGAAATGCGGAACAAAGAAGCAAACTTTCACCTGCAACAACACGGCATTCAAATCCATTGCGCCACCAACAACACACCCATAGCTATTAACCACATCCCCAAACAAAACCTCAAGCTTGTACTTTTCCCCACCATCCTCCAAACAAATCATCAGCATCATCCCTCCTCTATCATCCACAACCTCAACCCTAACCCCCTCCCACTCCCCCAAGACCTCCATCTCCCTCTCCCCGCTCAAAACCCCAAACTTCAGCCTCACATCCTCGACCAATCGGTCCCCGACGCCTCTCGCGACAATGTCGTTGTGCGATTCGATGACCGAGAGCTGGGATCGCTGGAACAGGAGGCTGGAGAGGGATAGGGCTTTCTGTGCGGAAGCGATGGAGTCGAACTGGACCTTGCCGCGTCCGCTGGACTTCCAGTTGGTGTGGGCGGAGGCGATCTTGCAGGCGAAGACGGGGCCGATGGCGGATTCGAGGAAGGAGACGAGGTCGCCGGCGGTGGTGGAGCGGGGGATGTTGTTGACGAGCACGGTGGCGCGTTGAGTGGAAATGGTGGCGACGCCGGCGGTGGTTTCGTCGGCCATCGCCGGAGCTAGGGTTTTGCGGGAAAGGGGAGCAAAGGTTTCTGGCAATACTTCACATTAACCCTTTTTTAAGTGGCTGAAAACTGTAATAAATTAATGGCAGGGGCTTTTGTGTAAGGTTTAAGGTTTTAGGAAAAGTATTTATGAGTTTTATATGAATTGAATAGCGACAAAACGATTAATATGGATTTTTTTTTACGGTGATTTATGAGTTTTTTTTAAAAAAATGTTATTGTTTTCGAGAGGAGATTCAAGTTAGAGAACTCGCAATTTACTTAAATTAAAATAAAAAACGTAAATTTAGAAAAACTGTTGCATGAAACATCAGCCCTTACACAATGTAGCTTGTATTTCTACATGAAATTTTTTGTCTTCATGTACTTAAGTTGATTTAACTATAAAATATTCAACATTAATGTATATAGTTTCATTAATCATCGAGCTAAGCTCATTTTGCCGTGCTTTTAATATTACACTTGAAAATCTTAATCCATTATTACCGCACAGATATTTTCCATCATATTTTAGCTCTATTTCTTTTATTATATATTTCAATTTAATTACTCGCATAATGGAGGCCATAAAAAAGACCATGAGGCTTTCCTACTTTTCGACTCGATGAGCAAACTAACTGAAAAGATAACAAAAATTTGCGATGATTATTTATTTAGCAGGGAGAACGGTTGGCCTTAGCATATGACTTAAAATGATATATTATTTTTTTGATTCATTTTATAGAAATTCGACTTAATTGTACCCTCATTACACCATAATTCACAACAACATCAAGACACTTCACCATTTTTCTTTATTATAATTTGTTTAAGAAAGAGCAGGTTTCAAAATGAGTTCCTCTTACAAAAATGCACTAAAAAACAAAGCGTTTTCAATGACTGTACAAACCAAAAGAAACAAACAAAAAAGTTGCAAACTTCACCCATTCAGGGGTTTCAATTAAGAGAACTAATAATAAGGATACTCTCTGTCTGTTGCAAAATCTAAGCCGTCCGTGTATTTCAACTGTGGACGGTGGATTCCCAGCTTTTATCTAAAACCGTCCAATGACGATTCTATAGGATCTTTACGCGGTTGATTTTACACCCCCCATAAATAAAGAGATTCATCAAACACTCCTAACAAAATACAAGCATGAACATCAACTTTTACATCAGAATTTGCTTTTTGTTGCACCTAAAGCTCAAAGATGGTACACTTCATGGTGGTGAAACAAGACATGCATGATATCCGATAAGAAAAATTGCAAACAATGAGTGCACTCTGCGGTTGGTGGCATATTGATTGGTCCTGCAAACAAATGGGCAACATATCATGCGATGGAAGGATCTAACCATTGACAAAATACTCAATCTTCTTCGTTTTTGAGAAAGAGCAAGACTCCCTTGGAGTTAAAAAATTAACTAGCCAAGAATTAAAATACTTATACTGGTATCAAGAAAATGATGATCAAAGCCTAAGATTGGCACAAAACTCATAATAGAACAAGTTAAAAACTTGTTCATCACAAGTGGTACCCCATATCCTGGACTGTTCCCTTAGAACAAATCAAAATGAATTGTCTTTTGGGATGCTCCTTCCCGACGTCGGGAGGCCCCCAATGAGGGTGTCCCGACCCACTTAATAAAGCGTTGTTGGGACCTCTCCCGAATAAACGGTTTAGCTATCTCTTTGAGAGATATTGGGGGGATTTCCTTCTCTAAAATTACTCCGAGATCAAGAGAGTAGTTATACACTACACCCATTCACAGAGGGATATATATACCCTTCTATCAACACAATGGAAGAGGATCGATCTTCTTTCTGCGGAAGATTAGAATTTCTCCTGGAATTCTCAAAGAAAAGAAAGACTTGGAAGGAGAAGATGCAGGTAAGAGCTTCTATAGGAATGGATGTTCATTCCTTGCCCCCTCGAGGGATATGCTCTTTAATGGCGAGATACTCTAGCATGGGATGCAGGACGTGGAGCGGCAGAGATCTCGTCGTGGCGAGATACACGGAGCCGTTACGAAGGTGCTCGGGCTCCGTACTCCCGACCAAACAGAGACGTTGAGGAATCTCATATATAGGATAGCTCGGAAGCGAGCAAGTGAGCTGAGCAATCTCGGTTATAGGATAGCTCGGAATCAGGCTATTGGCTGGCGGTCAGCCGAAAGCGGAATGTGCTACGGAGAGAAGATGGAACAATGAAAACTTTTACAAGTTTTCATTTTCAATCGAGAAGCTTGAAAACCATGGCCATAGTTTAACAAGATGAAGACAATAGAAAATGAAAGTTTTATATTCTAAGGAGGGCACATTCAGAACATGATATCACATGTTTTCATAATAGCACAGAACCTAGAAACATCTCATGTTCTGCATATAATGAAATAGACGACCATATTTCTTGGATATATCCCTGTAAATATATAAAACCCTAGTTCCTTAAAAGAAAACAGAGACATGGATCAAAACATGTCCCTTAATGAAATATTTGAATAGGAAAATCATATTCAGTCTTGAGATATTTAAAAAAAATCATATCTTCACATTAAAATGTAGTGAAAAATACTACAATCTTCCTATAGAATATGGCCTAAAGCTATATTCTCTTTTGAACACAATCCATGTGTTCATTCTCGCATAAGGCTAATGAAAATGATGACACCATCATTTTTCATTCTTGTGTTGAAAACTCCATTAAAAGGGTTTCCCCTTGTTCATACAAACTTGAACAATGGCAAGTTTAGATACTTAACAAATTATCTAAACATACAAGCATAAAGGACATCATATTTATGCTTCATGCAAAGCATAAAGTCCAAAAAGTGGACTTCCCGACGGCGGGAAGCTCTAAAAAGAGTTTCCAAAGTACTGTCGAGAGGCTTTAGATTGGGACCAACCGACATCAGGACCCCCTACCGACGTCGAGAGACCCCTAAATGAGTCTCATCTAAACAAAATCATCTATGTTTTCTCCACAAAATTAAAGGTCCCACATATGGTGATCCTATGCTAGTTTAAAATGAAAAGATGTGGTCCTCACGTAGGGTAGTGCTCATCCACACATTTTAAAGCAATATCAAACTTTGACATTAAAACCCATACATATTGAAAATGATATTACTCATCATTTTCATTTTTGTGCTGAAAGCTCAACTAAAATGGACTTTCCCATTATTCATACAAACTTGAATAATCGCAAGACTAATGCTAATACTTTAAACAAAGTATATAAGCACACAAGTACAAAAGGAAGGGATATAATACTTGTGCTTTATTAAAGCATGAAGTCCCAAATATGGACTTCCCGACGAAGGGAAGCTCCAAAGAAGAGCTTCCCCGAGTACTCTGTCGGGACCCTCTCCCGACGTCGGGAGACCCCAAAATGGGTTTTTCTCAAATGAAACATCTCTGTTTCTTGATGAAGTGTAGGTCACACTTAGAGTGACCCCACTATAAAACGATATAGACCCTACATAGAGTGGTGCCCATCCATATATATTAAAAATTGACACTAAAATACCCCCAAGTCTGGAACTGAACTCTTAAATTAGAGTTCCCATAATTTTGTACATTTTGCAATATTGATGTAATTTGCATTCAAATTGTACATGGATACAAGTGAAATACAATGAAATTTCTTTTTGTTTCTTGTATTATTTTCTGTTTCGCAAGTATATTGTATACTCTGTAATGTGATCTTTACAATGTGATTTGAGCAACCTAATAAGGTATCATGTCTAGCTAATTATTTATACACTAGGGTGTAATTAATCATAGGTGTTTTGCGCTCGAACCCAGCACCTTCTGGTATTTTAAAACTCAAACTTTATTTTGCTTAAACTCTATATTTCGTTTCAACGTTCAGTTGTTGGAGATCATAAAGAGGGTAAACATACTCAAAATGAGTCCGCTCACAAAAAAACATTAAAAAACAAGTTACGATAAGAGTATAAACCAAAAGAAACAAAAAAAAATACAAAATTCACCCATACATAGAACTATACAAAAAGGATATTTAACCTTAATTCATAGGATTTCAGTAAATTTATATAAAGGTAACTTAAATTTAAACACACTGAATATTATGCTATTACACAAAAGGGCAAGATTTCAAAAATCAAGCACCAAATGTGAAGAATCCTGAAAACATTCCAATCTCCAACAATTCTCCTATCAATTTCTAAGTATCTTTTTGAATATATTTTCCTTTTTAAAATTCTTATAACTCTGCATAGTGTTACCAACAAGAACAAATTCTAGTTTTTGAGGTTCATAATTATCTTTTTTATGCAATTTTGCACGTGAATCATGACTTTGTAAGAGAAGTACAAGTTCTATATACTAGGGAGTGGAATGTTTAAACATGGTGGTAACTAATGATTCATATCCCTCACCTAGGCCATTAAGCAACCAAAAAACTTTGTTCTGATCGGCTACTAGTTTGCCAATCGCAGCCAAGTCATCGCAAAAAACCTTTGAATTCTATTATGTAATCATTAATAGAGAACGAACCTTTAACCTTTAACGTGAAATTGAATTTGTTGAGGAAGTAAATTTAACTCTTGAGGATCTTGCTCAAAGAATTCTTCATTCGACACATTAAGAGATTTTGCAAGGCCACTAACAAGCCTAAGAACTTCTACAAACAAAGTCTCGGTAATCGTAATCCACTCGTGAACTAGACGAGCTGAAAGCTTCCAATAGAAATTGCTCGGGATTACTTATCTTTGTGATCTCGCCAGCGGCTTCAGCAAAAGGAGCAGACATAGAGATAGATTTTGGCAGTTTCGATAAACTGCCATCGAGAAAGCCAGTTAATTTGACAAGACCCATAAATTGAGTTCCGATTTTTGAAATTCGATTGCGTGAACTTTATTGAGATGAAGTTGCTGATGTTGAGCGTTGATGAATATGGGTATTTGGAGGTGAAATTTGTGATGAAGGAAAACATCGTGAAAAGGAGGAAAAATTATAAAGTGGTTCACTCTCAACTTCTCCTTTGTAGCAGCAGATACCAAAAAAGAACAATACAAATTCTTTTACTTTATTAATACTCAAGATGAGTTTGAGAGAGAGCCTCCCATCCCCTTTTATATACAAATAATTACACAATGACATCAAATTCTATATCAACTACATTATTATATTTTATACCTAAAATGGCAAGAATATTTTTCTGGGGGAACTGGCCCGTAACCCCTATCTATGCACACAACACACACCGCATCCATGCACATCACACAAGCACACAACACACGCACCCAGGGGACCCACGAATTTGCCCCGAAAGCTTTAATTTATAGCACTTCCACTCTTGGGGTTCTCCTGGGGTTCGAACCCGCACTCTCCCTGTAATAACCGGTATCCGCTGTGCGAAGTATTTCATATTTTAATAAAAATTTCTTTTAATAATTCTCTAAATATTTTTCCCAATAACCGTATTTTTAGTAAAAGATTTCCCTAACTGATTATTTCTAAATTCCTATTCTCAAAGCCAACTTCTTTTAAATTTCTATTTTCCTATTTTAAATTAAACCCTAATCCTATTTTCTATTATCCGAAACCCTAACCCGACTCGATCCCATCCCCCTCTATTTTCTCTCTATCTCTCTTCTCTCTTTCTCTTTCTCCTCTTGATCCCAGCCCCCTCCTCCTTCGCAACGGCTCCCCCACGACCGCGCCCTCACCGCAACTACCTAAGACCTCCGGCCTGCAAATCCTCACCTCTCTAACCTCCCTCTTTCTACCTCCTCACCTCGTCGTCCAAACCACTGCCAACACCTCCTTTCTCCACTACCATCGCCACAACCCCTAAGCTCCTCCCCCGCCATCTCCAGCTGCCTTTGGCTCGCCTCCGACCACCACCGCGACGACACCCCTCGCCGACGAGCATCCCCGACCACCGTCATCTTGCACCAACCCCCTATGCCGCCACGAGCTCCTCTTCTCCTCCTCCAGCAACCGAAGTCCCCATCACCACCTCCATCGCCCCTCGTCTTCTCTCTCCCCCTCTCATATCCCTCCTCTCTCCAAACTCACCCACCCGACCTATCACACCGCCCCCACCATAAGAAGCTTCGCCGACGATGACCGCCACCCTCACCAACATCCCGCAGCTCCTCGTCTCTACCTCCACCATCACCATGAGCCACCTCATCCCCATCATCCCTCACCAACACTCACGACTACCAACTCCTACAACCCTCCACTGATGAGCTCAAGCCCACCAAGGTTTCCCCGCGAGCACCACAGAACCATCCTAACCCGAGCTGCCACCGCCGCTGTCAAGCACATCTCCATCTCCAACGCCGAGCCACCTTCGCTTCCATCATCGCCTGCGACCACACAACTCCACTGCCAACACCAGTGCCACTTCGTATCCAGCTCGAGTCCACCTGCGTGCCCACCTCCGCACCGGCGTCGTGCTACGACTACACCAACGCCGTGCCAGCCCCATGTCGTCTGCGTATCCAAACATGCCACGGTTCGTGCCCGCTTCGTGCCCAGTACCGTGTTCAGTAGCATCCAGTGTCGTGTCGCACCGTGCCCTGCCCGCACCACGCACCAAGCCAAGACCGTGCCCAGTACCGTGTCACGCCCGCGTCATCACTACGCCCACTACCATATCACGCCTGTGTCGCTACCGTGTCCAGTACCGGGTCACCGCGCATCGCGCCCGCGTGGCGTACCGTATCCAATATCACATCGTCTCGTGTGTCGAGACGGATCCCGCACGTTGTG
Source organism: Agapanthus africanus (assembly GCA_030015575.1). Lineage (NCBI taxonomy): Eukaryota > Viridiplantae > Streptophyta > Magnoliopsida > Asparagales > Amaryllidaceae > Agapanthus > Agapanthus africanus. Next base: position 20,256,404 of record JASDDO010000016.1, on the reverse strand, counting down.
TCGCTTCTATATCAAGAGAGCGAAGGCAAGTAGACCCCTTCACTTGTTCATCATATTATAGTAATCGCTAGATATAATATATGATGACATATGTATAAGTATAGACGTTTTTCATATACATTGTTTGCGAAGTTAATATCGAACAAGTACCATCATCGTAAATTTTAATGTTTGAGACCCGACTTGGGTCGCTTACGCCGCAGTAATATCATATAGTAACTCATGAATTAATTTCGTGTTGATCGGATAAAAGGAATCGGTATTTCGATCGATAACCGTTTGCATAGTTTAAGTATTCGGTATAGGACCCTGTGCGATAACTTAAGCGAATATGGTGTAACCCATGATCATTATACCCTACTACTTTTAATGAATACCCTGTAGAATTTGGACGGCAAAACGACGCTGTTTCACCCATGAAACATTATCCTCGACAACCTTTGCAAAAGCTGGATTTTCCCGGACAAGCTGAACGGTTAAAATCATAATAAATCATTTATAGATCGGATCTTGGCATTCCATGGCTCGTATTAAAGCTAACAGATAAAGCAACAGTACCCCATGGCTCATCTCTATATTTTAATAAGTTATGCCAAAAAAAACTGAGGTGGTTCATGGCTCTGGACTGCAGTCCAGAGAAAGAATCTCTGCCTTTACCTGTTTTAGGACGCATACTTTTCACTGTTTAAGCGCGCAAGTGTGTGGAGTCATACATGGAAGCGTGTAGAATCGAATTATCTTTCTAACGGTACTGGTCCCATTGTATTCCGGTGTCGTTTGATATTTATAACACCTTTTAAACCGTCGATGTGTATTGCAATTTCATGCAGAAACAGAATGTATACCTTAACCTTAGACGGTGTATATCTCCCTGCATACAGCGGATATTATTGATCTGTCTGATGCGTTGGAAATATAACAGGTAAACCTAAATTTCATCTAACTGTAACATCGCCTAATTATGCTCCTAACAGGGAGTAAAACGTGTTATGAAACGGACTTCCAGTTCAGAAATTGGATTTCCAGCAGTAAACACTCAAAATGGAAGGACCGTAACTCACAAACCTGAAACCCGATTGACTCGAAAACAATTTTTCTGTAGAGATAATTAAACATATTGCTTACTCCTTTTATATTGTTTTGCTAAATTCTGCACGTGTGATTTATAGTGAATTTTGCAAGTTGTATGATACCGGCTGCTATATTTTTGTTCGTATCATAATTGATTGCATTCTCATCATATCATGTAGCGGTTATATCCTTATTGAATAGTGGTTATATACATTGATAGCCTGGTGACTGTGTTACATTACCAAATGACAAGTGTTGTTGATTGGATTATGGCAAGTACGTTTGTGTAAAAGCGTGAATGAATAATGGAAATGACACGTACTTGTACATAATCAGCGGAACCAATTAGTTATTGCATTATCGACGCCTATGGGACATATATAAATGTAACTATAACTGGTATGAGACATGTATGGAAGCACTTATATTAGTGTCATAGGTAAGACATCGAGGGTTGTCCACTTATCTTGGATACCGGTCGATACATGCTTGATGGAGACCCACGGCCTTCTTCTGTCCTAAGTGAGCGCGACAGTCCTTAGAGTCATCTCTAGATTTCTTTTAGTTAATGTGGGTCAATGCGGATGCAAGTTTTGTGGTTTTCGGGACCTAGGAAGGGTAATGAACTCCCCACCTAATTTGGATTTGGCCGTGCCCCTTAATATCCGTATTAGAATGCAAACAACCAAGAAACAAAAATCACGCACAAATTTAATTTTGCAATTTGCGAGCTACGATTATTTGCAAAGAATCCTGCAGAAACTGTTAGTTGGAGCTAAAAAGAGGAGAGAGGAGAAGGTAAGAAGTCACCTGAAGCAAAAAGTTTTCAGAGAACCCTCAAGGCCACCGCGGTTCCGCCGCAATTGGGCACTCCCACCGCGCTTCCGCGGTCGAACAATGGGATCAATGCACTAAACTTTACCAGGGAGCTTCTATAGACTCCCTCTACTCTCTGGTATATCCAAAAGAATTTTCCAAATTTCCAGCAAGCTCCAGATCTCCTTGCAATGAAACACAACAAATTGTTTAGGGTTTGCACGAATTTTGATCTCAAAAATCACAATGAAATAAATCTTTCAATTCAAACTTTGATATAAAACGAATTAGCGCGCGATCCCCGGCAACGACGCCATTTTGATTGATACGTTTTCCGGATTGTGTAAATGTAAAAGTATCGATTCAAATAGTCCCCGATTTCGGCGCTATTTGATTGATCGTAAAATGCGAGACTGAGTAAGTAAATCAAATCGATAAGAGTTTCTTTGTGTCGGTAATTAGAAAATTGAATAAAGTTCACAATCAAAAAATTATATTTGACCGCAATCAACTACGGTGTCAGTTGTAGATCGTAAGCGAGTGCGGATCGTCCACAGGGATTGTGCGATTCGTTTTTATATTTGATATGTTTGAATTGAAAAGTTAATCGAACAGAAAACAAAACATGATTCAAGAATTTATCAATTGATTCAGGTGTCACGAGTTTAATCAAGAATCAAGAAACTGATAAACAATCAAGAATTGGGTTTCGATAATATTTCCAACCAAAATGTCAAGAATCTAAATGAGGCTCGTAGGAATCGATCGGATCTATAGACGTGATGTAATTTCAAGATTTCGTGTTCTTGTCCTTCGAAGGATTGATACTAGATCGATGATGGTCGACGAGAGTTAGGGCTTTCTTGATGAAACTAGGGTTTCATCGTTTAACCCTTGTTCTTTCGTCGATTATCATTCACATTCTAGCCTCTAGCAATTTCAAGAAACGATCGTAACTCCCCAATCTCGAGCGATATCAATCAAGAAAGCATCGCAATGAATTGGGTCGTCGATTCTTGATCTTGCTAGGGTTTACAAAACTCGTAGGATTCAAGAATCGATTTAAGATATATTATATCATCATTCTATTGATCGTCTCGACTCCTCGACGAGCGGAGTATTACTCAAATATCACTACAAGAATTACAACTAGAAATTTAGATTGAATCATGATGCAAGAATTTAAAGAAAACAAGATAAAAGAATATCACCTTTTATTTATATCAACAATTTAATTACAGTCGCTCAAGAACTACAAGAGGAAGAATTAAATTGTCGACTTGGCTTCGCTCGGCTCCGTGAGTCATGGATCGGCTTGGACCACTTGCTCTGTTGAAGACCGGCTCGGCTCCTAAAAGGTTGCAAGGCTTCTTGCTTGAATGGGTACTCGGGATCTTGGCTTTTGATTGGAATTAGGGTTAGGGTTTCACACAAATCCTCTCACTAGACTTGTGGAAGAAGATGAAAAGATAGAATGGCTCTAGTTTGATACTAGAATTGGGTTGATTCCCTCTCTTTTTTTTTACAAGTGAGCCTAGTGTCTTATTTATAGAGCACCCAAACCCTAAGCCTTCTTGAGTTCCCTCCAAAAGTTTGTTGAAAGACTTCTAGAAAGAGTTTGTTAGGCTTAGCTTAGGGTTTAAGCTAGGGTTTAGAAAGAAGTTTCTAGAATGTTAGGCTTAGTTTAGTGTAGGAACAAGGGTTTGCTGATCTGGCAGAAGTCTCTGGAGTCTTCTGGAAGTTGACATGTCTTTTTGAAGCCTGAACCCAGAGATGATAATTTTACAGCAAAGATTTGTGGATGACGTGGCTAGACGGCCGCGGAATCGCGGCTCAAGCAGGCTCCAGCCGCGGTTCCGCGGCCATATTGGAGGCTTGGGCTTTGGTCTTTTTGCAGAAGTCTTGGGCTGCTATTTGGGGCTTCTTCTGATATGTTAATTTGTATTTTTCCCTTTTTATTTATACCAGAACTGAAATCATTGGGTTGGCGTCATGTTTGATCGGTACCCTGTAATTTTTGGCCTTTCTTTTGGATTTTCCTGCATAGATCTCAAAATAAGTGTTGCGCAAATGTAGGGATGATGCGATGCAGTCAATTTCCTTTATAGTGTCGGTTTTAGAGTCTAATACATGTAATCTGATATTTTGCGACAGTTTTGCTAATATGTAAAATATGAATGCCGAACACTTCTATATAGATGCAAATGATGAGGAAATTGCCGGCTAAAATATACAATATTTTCGACTAATCAAGATCGTAGAGACCTAGATATCAACGCGGAGTTATCACCCTTCCTACTTCTAATAAAGACATTGTTATTTTATTTAGTAATCGTGTCTTTTCGTCTGAACCTTATATTTTGTTGAACCTCTTAGTTTAAATGAAAAAAATATGGGTTGTGATTTGTATATCATTTCCTTATCATTCACTTTCATATACTACTTACTGCATCATCACTCAAGTTTATGATTTTAGATTTTATCCACCTTATATTTTCCATGTGCTCCACATCTTTAGTTATTTTTTTGTATGTGTTCCACTATCTAATCATGACCCTCTCTTTTCAGGCCATGGCCAACTCTGGGGCAGCACTGCCTCTCGATGAGGACACTCAGTCCTGCGTTTCTTTTGACTTCATACTTGTGAGTTCAGATGATGAGGTCGATGGCCCACAGGTTATTTTCGACAACAGCAATCCCGAGGACGAGGGAGTCGAAGACGCGGCTCCAGAAGTCAATATGATCAATGGCTCTGATGATGAAGAAGAGGATCCCGAAGAAGACCCAGTAGAAGAGAATCCAGATGAAAATCCTGAAAAGGAAGATCCTGAGGAGGACCCAGTGGAAGAGGATCCAGAAGAGGCGGATCATGTGGAAGAGGACCCCGATGAGGAAGCTGTCACGCCCTGCTTCCCAGTGTACGGGCAGAGGACGCGACGGGTCACGCGACGCATTTACTCAGAAGTAAACACGCTAAGCGTATCTAGGCAATATAAAGTAATAATACACAAGAGACAAGATGTAAATGAACAACAACTTTATTTATTAACATTTTTTTACAATACAATGAAAAGTAAATACATGGAATGAAAGCAATGCCTAAACAGTGGCATAACAGAAATGAAAATAGAATAAGTATAAGTGGCTACTGTAGGGTGTTTTTCGTCACCCCATTGAGATGGGAATACGCGTCGCTTGTCAGGCGTACTACAGATTCTCCTTGTCTAGGGGTTGGTTGGGGTTTATTGATTGCAGGGATCCGAATCTCCAGCAGCCGCGGACTAAACTGCCGTTAATTACCCCTCGTCTTTGAAGCGAGTGAACCTCCGATTGACTGGTAAAACTGGTCATGCGAACTATTGGTGTGCGTGTTTTTTTATATAATAATGGAGACGTGTTCATCTTTTGTTCCATTTGTAAAAAAAAGGATATATATATTTTTTATATATAAAAAAATAAATAAAATATTTTAGGAAACGATTATTTAAAATATATATATATGTATTATTTATAATTTATTTTTTTAGAATAAATAAAAAAAATTAAAAAAAAAAAAGGAAAAGGGGCTCCCCCACTCACGTGAGGAAGGGAAGAGGCTCCCACTAAATAGGAGCCTCCCCCTCAAGGGGAAGGCTCTTATTTAGTGGGAGCTCCCTCCCCCTCACGTGAGAGGGAGCAGGTGGGAGCCTCCCCCTCACGTGGGGGCTCCAAATTTTTTTTACATGGAGTTCAACTCCAAAAGAATTTTTTGTAGAGTTAAACTCCAAAAGAGTTTTAAATGTGGAGTTAAATTCCAAAAAAATATTTAAATGGAGTTCAACTCCAAAACGATTTTTATTGTGGAGTTCAACTCTAAAAAGAGTTTTAAATGGAGTTCAACTCCAAAAAGATTTTTATTGCGGAGTTAAACTCCAAAAGAATTTTAAATGGAGTTAAACTCCTAAAAAAATTTAATGTGGAGTTAAACTTCCCAAAAAGATTTTATTGTGGAGTTAAACTCCAAAAGAATTTTTGCTGTGGAGTTAAATTCCAAAAGAATTTTAAATGGAGTTCAACTCCAAAAGGATTTTTATTTGTGGAGTTAAATTTCAAAAGAATTTTAAGTGGAATTAAACTCCTCAAAAAATTTAATGGGGAGTTAAACTCCCCAAATTTTTTTTATTGTGGAGTTAATCTCCAAAAGAATTTTTGTAGTGAGTTAAACTCCAAAAGAATTTTAAATAGAGTTCAACTCCAAAAATATTTTTATTTGGTGTGGAGTTGAACTCCACTAAATGGGGCTCCCTCTCACGTGAGAGGGGGAGAAAGAGGGACTCCCAAGATAGGAGCCTCCCCATCACATGAGAGGGAGAAAGAGGCTCCCAAAATAAGAGCCTCCCACTCACACGAGAGGGAGCAACCCAAAATGGGAGGCTCCCTCTCACATGAGAGGGGATAAAGGGGTTTCCAAAATGGGAGCCTCCCACTGACATGAGAGGCAGCAACCAACAATGTGAGCATCCCTCTCACATGAGAGGAAGAAAAAGGCTCCCAAAATGGGAACCCCCCTTACATGAGAGAGAATAAAGGTGTTCCAAAAGAATTAATTTTTTTAAGGAGTTAGATTCCTAAAACATTTGTATGGAGTTAAACTCCAAAAGAATTTTAATTTGTGGAGTTAAACTCCATAAGAATTAAAATGGAGTTAAACTCCGAAAGAATTTTTATTGTGGAGTTGAATTCCGAAAGAATTTTTATTATGGAGTTGAACTCCAAAAGAATTTTAAATGGAGTTCCACTCTTAAAAAGATTTAATATATAGTTAAACTCCCATAAAAGAATTTTATTGTGGAGTTAAACTCCAAAATAATTTTTGTTGTGGAGTTAAACTCCAAAAGAATTTTAAATGGAGTTCAACTCGAAAAAGATTTTTATTGTGGAGTTAAACTCCAAGAGAATTTTAAATGGAATTAAACTCCTAAAAAGATTTAATGTGAAATTAAATTCCCCAAAAAGATTTTTATTGCGGAGTTAAACTCTAAAAGAATTTTTGTTGTGAAGTTAAACTCCAAAAGAAATTTAAATGAAGTTCAACTCCAAAAAGATTTTTATTTGGTGTGGAGTTAAACTCCATTAAATGGGGGGTCTCTCCCTCACGTGAGAGGAGAGAAAGCCCCCACTTGGTGGGAGTTCCCTTTTCCTCACGTGAGAGGGAGAAGGGGCTCCCACTTTGTGGGAGTCTTCCTCTCACTTGAGAAGGAGGGAAAGCTCCCACTTAGTGGAAGCTCCCCCCTCCCTCACGTGAGAGGGAGTAAGAGCTCCAAAAAGATTTTTTTTGTGATAGAGTTAAACTCCAAAAAAATTATTTGGAGTTAAACTCCCAAAACAATTATTATTCGGAGTTAAATTCCAATTTTTTTTTTATTATAGAGTTAAACTTCAAGAGAATTTTATTTGTGGAGTTAAACTCTAAAAGATTTCCTTCTTTTCCTTTTGAGAAGAAACCCAAAATGGGTTCTCTTGAAACTCCAAAATTTAGATCTTGGATGATAAAAAAAGAGACCATTTTTCTTCTCTTGATGGAGTCTTGGAAGGTGGGTCTCCCTTCTTCTCCCTCTCTCAAATTGGACCTTGAGGAGGGAGAAGAAGATAGCGAAAATCTAACCCCTTTTTTTCTTCGATCGGATGTGAGAGTTAAACTCTCCTTCAGTGGGTTTATGGTAAAACTTTGTTTAGTTTAAAAAAAAGAGAGCTAAACTCTTGATTTAATTGGAAAATGAAAATGAAGAGGAAGAACTTGAGAGAGTGAGGATGGAGGCACAAACCCTAGAGATTTGATGTGAAATGAATTCTTCTTCTTTATTTCAACATCATGTTGCCTTATATAGGCTTACAAATTTACACATAGCCCCTTGGGTTTTACAAAATGACATTTTTCCCATCTCATGCCTCATGTACTATTTTTTTTTTGCACATAAGCCATGGGCTTTACAAAAATTTGGTTTTATGCACATTTTCCTTACATTTATTCATAGAAAATTACATCAAAATTATTTATTACATAACTTTCTTTTTTGGCATTGGGGAGGCCGGTCGCGAGGCTCGACTTGGGAATGGGCCCATTTGATCTGGGCTTGGGCCCGCTTACTTGGGTTTGACTTTGAAATTGACCTGGTCAACCGGGGTGTAATTTTTGACCCTAACAAAGTGCCCCCCATCAATAAATACACACCGCATATATGAGTCGTGTGCAAGAAATCGATGGATCTTTTGCGTGGAGGCGACTTGATTTGGTTCCCGTTTTTGGGAAGCAAGCACTGCCATTTTCACGATATGGACGGTCGATGCTTGAAGTGTCTCCGAAACGGAGTGTCGGTGGTTGACGTGTCCCCGAGGCGGAGTGTCTGTTTGACGTGTCCTCAGCATGGAGTGCCGTTGGTCGACGTTTCCCCAAGGCGGAGTGTCACTGGTTAACGTTTCCCCAAGGCGGAGTGTCGTTGGTCGACGTTTCCCTGAGGCGGGGTGTCTTGTCCCCGGCACGGAGTGTCGCTGGTCGACATTTTCCCGACATGGAGTGTCTGGTTGACTTGATTCCATGGAGCATAACTCCGACGAGGAGGTCGTTGCTGCCATTTTAGCGACGTGGACGGTCGGTTCTGCCCTTTTTGCGACGTGGACGGTCGGTTCTGCCCTTTTTGCGACTTGGACGGTCGGTGCTGCCATTTTAGCGACGTGGACGGTCGGTTCTGCCCTTTTTGCGACGTGGACGGTCGGTTCTGCCCTTTTTGCAACATGAATGGTCGGTTCTGCCATTTTAGAGACGTGGACTGTTGATTCTGCCTTTTTTGCGACATGGACTGTCGGTGCTGCCATTTTAGAGACATGGACGGTCGGTTCTGCCCTTTATGCGACTTGGACGGTCGGTGCTCCATTTTAGTGACGTGGACGGTCGGTTCTGACCTTTTTGCGACGTGGACGGCCGGTGCTGCCATTTTAGCGACGTGGACGGTCCGTGCTGCCCTTTTTGCGATGTGGACAGTCGGTGCTACCATTTTAGCGACGTGGACGGTCGGTTCTGCCCTTTTTGCGACTTGGACAGTCGGTGCTGTCATTTTAGCGACGTGGACGGTCGGTTCTGCCCTTTTTTCTGACGTGGACGGTTGGTACTACCATTTTAGCGACGTGGACGGTCGGTTCTGCCTTTTTTGCGACGAGGACGGTCGGTGCTGCCATTTTAGCGACATGGATGGTCAGTGACTTGTTCGGCTTCTTACAGTGTCGGGATTTGATTTGACTTGCTCCGCTTTCTTTGGTGTCGGGGTTGAAGTTGACTTTCTCCGCTTCTTGCGGTGTCGGGGTTGAAGTTGACTTGCTCTGCTTCTTGCGGTGTCGGGATTGATTTGTTTGACTTGATTTGTTTTGGAAGTTTCCTACATATCCAGCAGGACTTTCGCGCTTAGAAGTGCTACCGGATGGGACTTTGAATTTGGTTTTTGGGTCGGCAACAGCATTGCTAACACTGAAGCACAGGTGCTAGGAGCAATTCATCATTTGCCTTTTCCTGTTAGGAAGCGATGGTTTAGGAGACAAGTTTAGATCCCTATCACCTAAGGCTTTTCAATTTTATGAGTCGTAAGGGTTCCATAAAAGCATTTTCTCCCTACGAGTCAAAAGAATCTCGTAGGTGTACTTTCTCCTTAGGAGTCGTGGGGACTTCTAAGTGTGTTGCTCCTTTGTGAGTCGTAAGGATCTCACGCGGGAATTTTCTCCTCACAAAGTCAAGAGGACTGCGAGTATATTTCATCTCTTTTCACGAGTTTGCGCCCTTTCGGATTTTCACAAACTCGCCGGCAGTTCTGCTGTTTTTACTCACGGAGCCCTTTCGGGTTTTCATCCGTTTTCCGTTTTGCTTGTGAACATACCTTTCTTTTCTTTTTTTCTTTCTTTTTTCTAGCGGATCTTCATTGCCGGTGGGACTTTAAATGTAGTTTTGCCGGTTGGACTTAGGAGAGATTGGGATCGTTTTACGCCCGTTGATTGTATACGGTTTTACAGGATGTATGATCCAAACCGTAGGGTTGGAAGAATTTCGGGACTTTGTTGGTGTCTGCATCGCTACACTGGAATATGGTATCAGGAGCGACTCATCATTCGCCGTTGGGACATTCAAAAATTTAAAATTTTGGTTGGCGTCTGCATCGCTGCACTGGGATATGGTACCAGGAGCGACTCATCATTCGCCATTTGGGAATTTGGATTTTGCTTGGCGTCTGTATCGCTGCACTGGAATATGATACCAGGAGCGACTCATCATTCGCCATTTGGAGTTTTTTTACCGCGATTGCTCTATCATTTCAGCTTTTCTTATCGCGAAGGTCGCGATTGCCCTATCATTTCGGCTTTTTATTCGTGGTTGCCCCATCATTTCGGCTGTTTATTTTCATTTTTATTTTACTCGATGGTTTTTATTGCGAGTTGCCCATCATTCGGCTCTTTTTCTTTTTTTTCTTCTTTTTTATTTTATTTTATTTTACACATTTTTTTATTTACACTTTTTTTTACATTCCCAGATTAACGGTTTAGGGGTCGATTGTTCCCAGTTTAATGATGTGGTGGTCAGCTCTTTTTAGAGAAAAGCAGATGTCTGAGAGAATCAGGTTCCCGAAAGACCTTGGTTTCCGTTTGTATGAAATTGGCGGTCGTAGCTTGACTGTTTGTTAACACGCCAAGGGACAATGATATTTCTCCCACCTTGTATTGATTTTCGACCCAATCTTTGAAGACGAAGCAGTCCTCAATGACATGATCTATCACTCTGTGATAGGGGCAATATTTGGGGTCGTCGGTCATATTCGCTTCTTGCGGTCTCTTTGATTTTGGTAATTGTAGACCGTTTCTTAGGGCGTCTTTGAATATTTTATGGACTTTGTCCTTTCTGAAGGAATAGACTTTATCCAGTTTCTCTTTCAGAGGCGATTCCCCTCCCTCTCCCAACATCGGTTTTCGAGGTTGGTCGGTATTAGGTTCGCCTGTTGTCCGCTTATGACGTTCGGTGTATGTATCGGAGGGATTGGAGGCTGATCGCGGCCGTTTTTCGCGAAGGCGCCTCGCTCTTGGGCTGAAGGGGGTATCAATTGGCTGCCTCCGGGTATCAATCCCTGTCTCATGAACCAAAATTTGATTTTGCTGTAATTGCAATCGGGCGACTTGGTCGTGAGATCTGCTACGACATTTGCCAGCTCGTTGACTTTGGAATAGACCTTGGCCATCTTCTCGTCCCTGTCCTCAAGCTGCTTTTGAATCCATTGGAATAATGCTTGTTCTATAGTTCCGGGTACGACAACGGGGTCATCCTTACTGCCTGAGCTTGATTCAGCAAGCACCATGGGTTCCTTTGGCTCAATGGTCTGAGCGGGCTCTTCATCATTTGGATCGAGCCGATGCTGGGTAGCGTCAACCATATCATTACCATGGCTCTGAAGCATAGGAATGTTCGTTTGTTCATGTCTGACTATGTAGACAATGTGGATCACATATCCAGCCATCTCTTTATCTTTGGTGGCTGATTTTTCGGACCATCGTCGTGATCCTTCGTCTTCTGGAAAGGTCAGGCGACTGAAGACGGTTGGCCCGGCTGGGTCCTTAGGCGGCGCTGTCCGGATCGCAGCTTTCTTGACCCTCGCGGTAATGGCATTCTTCTAAACCAATTTCAGCGGTTCAAAAGAGTTAGCGAGATTTACATCCGTTTCAGCTGTCGTTGCTGGGTAACCTCGTTCTTGAAACCCTACGATGTTCAAATCAGCAGGAGCCCTAGCCTTTTTGTTGGCTCTGTATCTGAGCCTTTTCTGTCTTAGCTTCTCGATTTTGAGGGCTTGGCGGGCATCCGTCCTCCAGGAAGCAATCATGAGCAGATTAACGGGGAGTTTAGAGAAGATACCTAATTGAGCAGTTGTCAGGGACGCCGCTAGAGCCTGCCCGAGATGCCTTGTTGCTTTGGTGGTGTTGATGGCCTTACCCGCTGCTGGGGCCAAAGAAAGTCGTACAAACACCAACTTGCGTTTGGGTTGAGGTGCCTTCGAGACCACCATATTTGGCCTCCTGCCTTTTGAGGCCGGTCTATCTGTTACTGGAGTTTGAAGAGCTGTGATGGCGTTAGCTGACATGAACAGAATAGAGCCGAATGGTAGCGGTGGCTCCTCCCATTGTTGCCCGAGACTGGCCGGAAGGACCGTCCTAGTGTCCACCTTCATCGTGTAGGAGATGGAAGCTGTGTTGAGAGCTGAGCTTGCCCTTAAAGACATTTTGTTGCGTTCGAAGATTGCAGTCAAAAGTTGTTAACCTGCAAATAGAACCATGATTTCAGTACAGACAATCAATATATATGTTGATTGAGTTCCCATGGATGTTTAACCCAAAATATTGGAGGAGTGATCAGTCCCACCGGGCGTGCCAAAACTTGTAGGGTGTTTTTCGTCACCCCATTAAGATAAAAATACGCGTCGCTTGTCAGGCGTACTACAGATTCCCCCTGCCTAGGGTAGGCTGGGATTTATTGATTGTGGGGATCCGAATCTCCGACAGCCGCGGACTAAGCTGTCGTTAATTACTCCTCGCCTTTGGAGTGAGTGAACCTCCGATTGATGGGTAAAACTGGTCATGCGAACTCAATACGAAGTATTGGTGTGTGTTTTTTTTATATAACAATGGAGACGTGTTCATCTTTTCTTCTATTTGTATAAAAAGGATATATATTTCTTTTATATATTAAAAAAAATTTAGGAAACGTTTTTTTTAAAAAATATATATTATTTATAATTTATTTTTATTTCTTTTTCTTTTTAAAAAAAATAAATATAAAAAATTTAAAAAAATGAAATGGGGCTCCCCCACTCACGTGAAGGGGGAAGAGGCTCCCACCCACTAAATGGGAGCCTCCCCCTCACGTGAGGGGGCGTGAGAGGGAGCAGGAGCTTCCACCAAGTGGGAGCCTCCCCCTCGTGTGGGGCCTCCAAAATTCTTTTGGTTAATATAATTTTTTTTCTTTTCTCTTTAAATAAATGAAAAAATAAAAAAAAGGAGGGGGGCTCCCCCCACTCATGTAAAGGGGTGGGAGCCCCTTCCACCCCTAATGTGAGGGGGAAAGGCTCCCACTAAATGGGAGCCTCCCCATCACGTAAGGGGGGGAGCTCCCATTTAGCGGGAGCTCCCTCTCCCTCACATGAGAGGGAGCAGGGGCTCCCTAAGTGGAAGCCTCCCCATCACGTGGGGCTCCAATTTTTTTTTATATGGAGTTCAACTCCAAAATAATTTTAAATGTGGAGTTAAACTCCAAAAAAATAATTTTAAATGGTGTTCAACTTAAAAAAGATTTTTATTGTGGAGTTCAACTCCAAAAAGAGTTTTAAATGAAGTTGAACTCCAAAAACATTTTTATTGCGGAGTTAAACTCCAAAAGAATTTTAAATGGAGTTAAACTCCTAAAAAATTTTAATGTGGAGTTAAACTCCCCAAAAATATTTTTATTGTGGAGTTAAACTCCAAAAGAATTTTAAATAGAGTTCAACTCCAAAAAGATTTTTATTTGTGGAATTAAACTCCAAAAGAATTTTAAGTGGGTTAAACTCCTAAAAAGATATAATATGGAGTTAAACTCCACAAAAAGATTTTTATTGTGGAGTTAAACTCCAAAAGAACTTTTGTAGCGGAGTTAAACTCCAAAAGAATTTTAAATAGAGTTCAACTCCAAAATAATTTTTATTTGGTGTGGAGCTAAACTCCACTAAATGTGCGCCCCCCCCTCCCCCCCACACGTGAGAGGGGAGAAGAGGAGCTCCCGAGATGGGAGGCTCCCCATCACATGAGCGGGAGAAAGGGGCTCCCAAAATGGGAGCCTCCCACTCACACGAGAGGGAGCAACCTAAATTGTGAGCCTCCCTCTCACATGAGAGGGAATAAAGGGGCTCCCAAAATGGGAGTCTCCCACTCACATGAGAGAGTGCAACCTACAATGAGAGCCTCCCCGTCACATGAGAGGAAGAATGGGGCTCCCAAAATGGGAGCCCCCCTCACATGAGAGGGAATAAAGGGGTTCCAAAAGAATTATTTTTTTTAAGGAGTTAGACTCCAAAAATATTTGTATGGAGTTAAACTCCAAAAGAATTTTAATTTGTGGAGTTAAACTTCAAAATAATTTAAATGAAGTTAAACTCCGAAAGAATTTTTATTGTGGAGTTGAACTCCGAAAGAATTTTTATTATAGAGTTGAACTCCAAAAGAATTTTAAATGGAGTTCCACTTCTAAAAAGATTTAATACGGAGTTAAACTCCCCCAAAAGAATTTTATTGTAGAGTTAAACTCCAAAAGAATTTTAAATGTGGAATTAAACTCTAAAAGAATTTTAAATGGAGATCAACTCCAAAAAGTTTTTTATTGTGGAGTTAAACTCCAAGAGAATTTTAAATGGAGTTAAACTCCTAAAAATATTTAATATGGAATTAAATTCCCCAAAAAGATTTTTATTGCGGAGTTAAACTCTAAAAGAATTTTTGTTGTGGAGTGAAACTCCAAAAGAATTTTAAATGGAGTTCAACTCCAAAAAGATTTTTATTTGGTGTGGAGTTAAACTCCACTAAATGGGGAGCCTCTCCCACACGTGAGAGAGGAGAAAGCTCCCACTTTGTGGGAATTCCCTCTTCCTCACGTGAGAGGGAGCAGGGGCTCCCACTTTGTGGGAGCCTTCCCCTCACGTGAGAAGGAGGGAAAGCTCCCACTTAGTGGAAGCTCCCCTCTCCCTCACGTGAGATGGAGCAGGAGCTCCAAAAAGTGTTTTTTTTTCGTTTTGTTTTGTGCGATGAAGTTAAACTCCAAAATTTTTTTTTTTAGAGTTAAACTCCCAAAACAATTTTATTCGGGGTTAAACTCCAAAAAAAAGGTTTTTATTATAGAGTTAAACTCCAAGAGAATTTTATTTGTGGAGTTAAACTCCAAAAGATTTTCTCCTTTCTCTTTTGAGAAGAAACCCAAAATGGGTTATCTTGAAACTCCAAGATTTAGATCTTGAATGATAAAAAAAGAGACCATTTTTCTTCTCTTGATGGAGTTTTAGGAGGTGGGTTTCCCTTCTTCTCCCTCTCTCAAATTGGATCTTGAGGAGGGAGAAGAAGGTAGTGAAAATCTAACCTTCTCTTTTCCTTCGATCGAATGTGAGAGTTAAATTCTCCTTCAGTGTGTTTATGATAAAACTTTATTTAGTTTTTAAAAAAGAGAGAGAGCTAAGCTCTTGATTTAATTGGAAAATGAAAAGGAAGAGAAAGAACTTGAGAGAGTGAGGACGGAGGCACAAACTCTAGAGATTTGATGGGGAATGAATTCTTCTTCTTTATTTCAACATCATGTTGTCTAATATAGGCTTACAAATTTACACATAACCCCTTGGGCTTTACAAAATGGCATTTTGCCCATCTCACATCTCATGCGCTATTTCTTTTTGCACATAAGTTATGGGCTTTACAAAAATTTGGTTTTATGCACATTTTCCCTACATTTATTCATAGAAAATTACATCAAAATTATTTATTACATAATTTTCTTTTTTGGCATGGGGGAGGCCGGCCGCGGGGCTCGACTTGGGCATGGGCCCATTTGATCTGGGCTTGGGCCCACTTACTTGGGGTTGACTTTGAATTTGACTTAGTCAACCGGGGTGTAATTTTTGACCCCAACAGCTACAACTCTGGGTCTTCGGTGTACTGCTCAGGGGCCTGCTCCAAATGCTCCTGACTGGTCCCATACTCCTCAGCGTCGGGTCTTCCTGGCAACATTCCAAAGAAGAAGAGAAATAGGAATGTCGTCAGCGAACAATCGCTCGGTAAGTCCTAAAGATAAGGGAGAAGTAGAATAGACAGAGAGAGAGAGAGAGTATAGTTTTATAATGTTTTATTATAATGTTAGCGCGGTTGTTTGTAGCTTGGTATAGAAAATGCCAGTGTATACGAGAGGAGTCCCACTTACACCGGAGACTTTGGTAACCCGTAGTACAAGGCTCTGTCGATAATACCACAGAACAATGACATGGATGTAATTACGTCTTAAGTGATCACCTCGTGCCACCTTTAACATGTTCCGTACCAGTTTACCCCTTTATAACCCCGTAGTGTTTATGCATTGATTGTATTGATTGTATGGATTGTATTGTCTTGTCTTGTATTATAAATTGTATAAATGAATGACTTGCCGAAACCATGATATCAGTAAATGGAATGGATATAATGGATGAACATGTAGATGGAGTATATCCATGGTTCGGTTCAGTCAAGTGGTATAGATTGATATAGTTTGAATATATGGATTCATGTTGAACTATAGTTTTATACTTGAATCACATTCAGGTCAGATTGATTATATTGAGACTCGGTCTGAGTCAGTCAATTAGAAGATGAAGTTCTGAATTAGGTTTTGGTATTATCGGTAACTGATGCACATGGACGGCAGGATTTTTGTCTTTTTCTAAGACAATTACCGTATTGATAACACCGTTTGTTAGGTTGTCTACCTTAGATAGGCATCACCCATATCTCCGGCTCCCTGAGGCTCAAGAGACCGGCCCCGCTTAAACCTATGTTTACTAGGGTCCTTATTGTATTTTAGTAAAACTTGAGGGGGTTTTATATAAAATAATTTTGGTATAATTTCAAAATACACCTAAAGTATTTAATTATCGTCTTTAGAGTTTTCATAGATGTGTATCTTACAATTGTGCAATTTCTAGTAAATAGAACCTAGTTTCATAATGTGGTATTTTCTTAAAATGCTGTACTTGTGTTGTATTTGGATGGTATTTTCATGTAATAGAGATTCCTTTGATTTAGAAAACTTAGAATATTTATATAATCGAAATAGATATTTTGATAATAAATATATAAATATTTAATTAAAATAATTTATTTATTTTCTTGTAGAAATCTCATTTTCCAAAGAAAAATGTATAAAAATTCCATCGAGATCGAATGCTCCTTGCGGAGGTCTGCATCTCGCTCTACTAAGCCCGAGGATGTGCGATAATCCGCACCATCTCGAACGGGGTCCCCAAAATGGGTTGTAGAGGCGCAATTGCATGGAAATGTTTTAATACATCTTTTAAAGAAAACGGTTTTATAAGTTAAAGGGATTTATTTGTAAAGTCGTATTTCCCGTATTCTATTGTCCCAAAATTCATCGTGTTATGATAGATATGTGTGTTGTGAGGAGGTAGGTCATTACCTCGTGGACTATCTAAGTGTATAGCAAGGAATTATGATGGCTCATGTCGAAACTAAACTATATGGTATTTTTCTGAAAAATCATGATAAAAGTTACAAAAATGATTATTTTGATGTGAAACTTGTTTTGTTGAGTTTGTTAATATTTATTAATCAACATATGAGAATATGGTTTTATCTTGTTAAAGAAAAGTGTAGTTTTTTTTAAAGAAAACCAAATCGGAAGTCGGACTAACTCTGCTTCCGTCGGGTTTTGGAAATGAAACTTTTTAAAGATGAAGATGAGATGGAAAATGTGACTTACTGGTTTTGATGAGAGGGGAGAGGTAGAAAGAGGTCTAGGATTCGTCGATGTTTCGTTTCGTTGCCGAAAACTCCTCGTATCGTTACCGGAACTTCGTCGGAGTTTCGTCCTTTGCTAACTCCACTTGCACAATATAAAACTTGGGAATTCTTGAGAGTTTTGGCAGGGATTTATGAGTGAGAAGCGGTGTGAAATGGGGTGGTATTTATAGGAAATATTAAGGTTTAGGGGTGATGAATGGCTGAATTAAAATATATATTAAAAATGAAGTAAATGGGTGATTTATTGCCTCTGGAAAATGTGCAGAGTAATTAAGCAATACAGGAGTTAAGGGGGGAGTCCAAAGGTCTAGGGCAAAAGAAAAATTTTGGATTTGGTCCAACAAGAAGCAGCGCCGGCCGAACAGTAAATCTCGCCGGTCCATTCATGGGGTTGGGGGCTCGGATTCGTGCCAAGTGTCGGGGTCGATCCAAATACTAATTTGTACCTGTTTGTTTTAAGTGTGAACCTTCAGTTTACGTGTAGCGCACGTACAAACTCTTGGGTTTCTAAAAGGTTAAAAGAAAATAAAACAAAAAGATAATGTGGATGATGGGATTTGAAATCTGGTGCTTTGTCTCAGCAGTGCAAGGTCTTACCAATGGGCTACAAGCTCCTTCTTGCTGTTCTAAAGCAAAACAAACTTATAACTCATGTTCAGGCTTAGGTGTCTCTTTCTGTATTTTTGAAAAAAAACTCGTATAGAAAGTTAGGGTTGTTACAGAAGCTCCCGCCGAAGAGGAAGGGCCAGGAGAAGAAAACCCAATGGGGGAAGAGTCCGAAAACGAGGCCTCAGCCGAGAAAGGGTCGGAGGAGGAAATCTCGAATAAGGAGGAACTCGAAGCTGAAGAACCTCCAGCAGCAATCCCTGCGAGACACTATGGGAATAGACGCCCCTATCTTAGCGCGGGTGCTTATCGTAACTTGTTGAATTTCCACAATCACGACCGACACGACTTATTTTCTTTTCTTCTGGCCAAATAAAAACAATGTATAGCTTAGGGCCATATTTATCTCTTAATTGTGCTTTGTCAAAATTTTCTGGATAATAAATTTCGGTTCGAGCAAATTTTCCCTTGAGTATTGTACCTTTAAGATCCGCATGATGCATTGATTGTTCCTCCTCCCAATAATTTCTTTCCCTCCTAGAGATTCATTATCGTTATCTCATTCTTGAACCCTGTAGTAACCTGACCTCCAGCCCTATTGACACTATAGTTTAGCACCACCTTCCTGATTTCATCTTTCGATTGAGTCGTATCTTACCGTAAATCCATGCCCTGGCTAGTTTACTACGCATTACTGGTATTACTCTCTACTACTGTAGTTATATTTAGTGACATTTGAAATTTAATTTTTTCTGTATTTTTGTGTTTTCCTAAAGTGTGTATTATTAACTACTTTTGTTTTACTTACTTTAACTAATCTACTATTCTTCAAATTTTTATGGTACAAACTTACACCGTATATTCTATTTCTAGTAAATTGTTCCAACAAATGCATTTCACGATTATCGCCTTTTAATACGTAGTTCTGTTTTTATCGTTTTAATTCCTTTTGCTTTTAACTATAAGTGTTCCCTCATAAGAAAAAGGGGGAAAGGGGGAAAATTCCCCACTATTCAAGTCTCACGTGTTAAATACGTGAGCGTCTATATTGATAGGCGTTGCAGCTAAAACGACTCATGGGCTAAATAAGCCTAAACACGTGAGCGCCTATATGCTTTGCATATAGGTGCTGCAGTTAAAAACAAATGGGCTAAAAGAGCCACACGTGTTAAACACGTGAGCGCCTATATGCAAAGCATATAGGCGCTGCAATCAAATAATTGGCAAGCCAAACAGGCCTCACGTGTTAAACACGTGAGTGTTTATATGCATACGAGCGCTGAAGCATGCTGAAACCCATGCTAGGGGTCACGTGTTAAACACGTGAGTTCTTCTGCTGCGGAAATATTTTCCCTAATCTTTTTGGCAAGATAAAATTAAATTTTATTTGGGAAATATTTTCCCTGATTTTTCTGATACGGAAAGATTCTTCTCTAACAGAGAATTTTGGATTTAAAATCAATTGTGATAAAATATCACCAATCAAATCACCTGATAGAATTAAATTCTATGTGCAAAATATTTTCTTGATCTTTCTCAAACTAGAAAGATCTTCTCTGTTAAACAGAGAACCCTTGGATCAAAAATCCAACGGTGATTATAAAACCACCCACCGATCATCTGATAGAATAAAAATTCTATCTTAGGAAAAGATATTTCCTAATCTTGTTAAATAAACAAGAAAACATCTCTGTTAAACAGAGAGCCAAAAATCCAATGGTGAATAAAATTCATCAAGTGATCCGAGAGATCATTTTGGATTGATTATGAAATCAATCATGATCTCTCAATCAGAGATTTTCCTAACATGTTGATCTTTTCTCTTATCCTATAAATAGAAGAGAAAAATACAAAAAAAAAAGAAGAGAGAGAGAAGAGACACACATAACTCCCCACAAGCTTTTGCAAAAAATATACAGTGAGCTCTTAAAAAAGAAAAAGAATTTAATTCTCAAAAGAAGAAGAAGACTTGCCTCATTGAAACCCTAGATAAAAAAAACACACAGAGATCATAGTGTATCTTCTTTGCCTATCTAAGGGTTTAACCCTTCATATAAGAACTTAATTCCTCCTCTGGTTGAGATTTGCAGAATTAGAACTCCCCACAAGTTGAGAATTTAATTCTCATCGGGGAGATTCTGTTCTGCATATTCAAAACTTAGGGGAAATGATCTAGGTCATAAAAGAAAAAGAAATAATAGGAGCATATGAGAATTTAATTCCTCCAAAAGTTAGGATTTAACCCTATATAAGAAACTTAGTTCTTCAAAAAAATGATGATGATCCAAGATCCCCAAAACCGAAATCTTGATGATCATCAATGACTAAAAATGTCAATAACAGGAGATCGATATCTCTAAGAAAACACAAGAATAGCTTGGTGACTCGTTAGTGCTTAACACTATTATGAAGCCTCACGTGTTTCCCACGTGAGTGCTTCAAACGAACAAAAAGAACAACCAAAACCGCCTCATGTGTTTCCCACATGAGCGCTTAAAAAAGGGAAACAAGCAAAAGAAAAGCCAAAGCTGCCTCACGTGATTCTTACGTGGGCACCTAAAAAGCAAAGAAAAACTCCTTTGTCAATTAGGTGGTCATCCTAAAAGAAAGCAGCCACGTGTTTTGCACGAGAGATCTAATCAAGTGCTTAGCACTTCTGTAAAATATGGGTAGCGCCCCATATTTGGGAGCCTTACGTGTTTCACACGTGAGCGTCACAGAACTCTAGTGTTTAGCACTAATCCAGTACCCACGTGAAACGCACATGAGCACTGTATGTCTCAGTGCTTAGCACTGTGGAGTAATTATATCTCAGCCCAAATCGACTAAGTTTCCTAAGGTTAAACCTCTTTGATTTTAAAATCAACCGAGCTCATATGGCTCATGGTTTTCCAAACTGATCTTAGTCTCAAAAATTACTAATGATCTCTCATTGATGATATCCAAAATGATATTCATCCTATATCTCCTAAAGTAATCTTAGTCTCAAATACGACTAATGATTCTTAGGTCCACAACAACCCATTTTCCCTCAAATACGGGATTTGGTTCAAAATGGTACATCTCTCTACACCTCTGATGCATGTCATTATAATTCCTCAACGTCTTCAGAGAGGTGGCGGGTCCCGATGACCAACAACTTCTTTCGCTGATGCACTTCTAAATTGACGTGCATGCCTCAAATCAGATCGTGCCCAAAATTAGACACATTCCATATCACCATTGATGAGATCCAAAATGATATTCATCCTACGTCTCCTAAAGTAATCTTAGTCTCAAATACGACTAATGATTCTTAGGTCCACAACAACCCTTTTTCTCTCAAATACGAGATTTGGTTCAAAAGGGTATATCTCTCCACACCTCTGATACATGTCGTAATTTCTTAACGTCTTCATAGAGGTAGCGGGTCCCGATGACCAACAACTTCTTTCGCTAATCCACTTCCAAATTGTCGCGCATGTCTCAAATCTGATCGTGCCCCAAATTGGGCACATTCTATATCTCCATTGTTCACTTCGTCACGTAACAAATACACGTGCACACAAGATGAATAATGGACCGAAATGTCCTTAAACTAATATTCGCCCCAAATACAGCGATAACGGACCGAAATGTCCTTAAACTAATATTCGCCCCAAATACGGCGATAACGGACCGAAATGTCCTTAAACTAACATTCGTGCCCAAAACGGGAATGTTGGACCGAAATGTCCTTAAACTAATACCCGCCTCCAAAATGACGATAAAGGACCGAAACGTTCTTAAACTAACACCTCGTCTCAAACATGGCGATAATGGACCGCGATATCCTTAAACTAAAATAATCGAGTCCAAATGCTCATATGTTTAAGCTGATCTTAAATTTCAAACCAGATTAACGATCCTTAAATCAACCCAAACCCAAATCTAAAAATATATGGATATGGACTAATCTATGCCCTACGGGCAACGACATAAATTAGTTTTCGTATACAATCCACGGGCGACCAAAATAAAATAAGCATACACACGACACGAAGTGAACCTCCGGAGCAAGAGAAAGTGGTTATCGCGATGTGGTAACGTAATTAACTGTAGGGGCTTACGCCTGCAAGGAAGAGCGTCCCCACAATCAAAAACCCCTCACAAACGAGGGGGGATCTGATAAAGTCTGCTACAACGGCCACATCCGTTCAAACCACCGATATACGGTGCCATAAATCAACTATGCATCTTCAGAGAGGTGGACGAATAAACCCAAATAGCATCTGTCCCCAGGATTCAGGCCAGACGTCCCGGCGTCTCATTTCGTCATCCGGCGGTGAACAGATTCTGGCACGCCCGGTGGAACCTTTTCCTCTTTCCACTCCACACTTCGTGTGTCGTGTTTCGCGAACAAAATAGCGGTTCGCTGTGGTTGCCCTTGGATTCGGGGTACTAAGATTTGGTGTCTTGTTACTATGCAGATGAAGAAAAATCAATGGCTTCCAACTGCACAACTTGCAACAGCAACTCCCGCTCCGTTCCAACTAAAGGAGTGACTTATGGGCCCAATGTGGCCTCTATCTTTTCAAGGCCGATGGGGCAAGTTACGCAAGCCACTATGGGATTGTTCTTCAGGACCATGATCCCACCAACGTGTTTCAACGCCCCAGCACCGCAAGACGAAGCTTCCAAGAAGTCGGTCTTCGATCGACTTGCAACCACAACGGGTCGTCCAAATCCGATGCCTCGGTCTTTAACAAGCTGAGCCGAAGCTCAGACGTCTCAGTCTTCAACAGGATGAGCCAGAACCAAAACGGGCTCGCAAAGAGGCTCGTCATACCTGAAGGAGCTACCCCAAAATGGATAGCCCTTCTAACTCCTTCTGCAGGTGAAGTCGTCAAAAGTGATTCCCCTACCAGAAGATCGGTCTTCGGAAGATTGGCCGTTCCTCCGCAAACCCTACCAAGGACGTCAGTCTTCGACAGGCTGGCACATATAGCTACCCCCCACCAAAGCCGAGGGCATGAAGAAGCCGCTTACAAAACTAAGGCGGTCCCATCTACAAGACACGCTCAACGTCGCCACTGGCGCCGGGTAAGAAAAGCTGGGGGCAACTCTCCCTCTGGACTTACTCCGCCAGCTCCAATGGTAGAAGTTGATGTTGTTGTTCCAACCGGGAACAGATTTGATCTGCTTCGGAAGGTGCGAAAGAACTCTCCAACGGCGGTGCTAAATAAATCGCCCCCGCCTGCAGAAGCCACAGTGCAAGAAAAAACGGAGACGCCCCATCAGCGGCTCTCCTCGCAAATTCACAGGGTCTGGCAGAAAGTCCAGGACTCTGTGATCAACAGAGACTACTCTCGTCGATCGAAGAAATCGAAGGCTCGGCAAGAGGAAGACCATCCCTCCACCATACAGCAAGGGACTTCTTCCACATAGGTACTTGTTACAACGGCTCCTTCAATTTTGACCTCCCACAAAAGGAGGAGGCCGGAGAAAATCCCACCGCCTGCGGCAAATTCCAAAGGCGATGGACCCAAACGCCCCAAGTATGGAGGCATGATCGTACACACGGTTTACATGGCTTCTGGAAAAGAGGAAAGCCGTTCTCCCGTGGCTCATCGACCGCAAACTCGGTCGTTAACAAAAGCTCAGGAGCAACAAAAAAAGCTCCAGGAAATGCTAACCAAAATGGCAGCACTCACCGGACAGAAAGAAAGTCCTGAACCAGCATCTGAACAGCGCCAAGAGCAGGAGACCTGCGAAGGGTGCTTGAAAGAAAGGACAAAGAAGCTGATGAGCAAGCCGCCAATATAAAGCAGATGGCGCTCTTGTTCCAGGATATGGTTGGAATGATGATCCAGCCAGAATCTCTAGCCGAGGATCCACCAATAATCATCGAGGATGACAGAGGGGAAACATCACCCTCTTCCGGCTCTATCAGTGGCCAGGGAAGAAACGATCTCCATGATGATTACATCGCTCAATAAATATGAGCTCATCAAGCGAATGAAGCGGCCGGACAAACTGTCAGAACTGGGCGACCGTATCCAGGCTGGTATGACCAAATCAAATACCCGCCGGGATATACGATCCCTAAGTTCCATGTGTACAAAGGGACAGGCAACCCACACCAACACTTCGCACAGTTCAGAGCTCTGTGCGGCAATACTGGAGGCGACGACAAACTATTGCTTCGCCAGTTCGTTGGCAGCTTGTCAGAAACGGCTTTTGAATGGTACTCGGAGCTCCCAAATGACTCCGTGAGAACATTCACAGAGACGGAGCCGCTGTTCACATAGAGGTTCTCCAGCGCGAGTGAGCGCACCCCGATCACGACATTAATCACAGCCGGAGTAAAGCCGGGAGAAACTTGGTTCCAATACGCGATTCGGTGGCGAAACCTGTGGTCTAAGTGCGAACATCGCATTGAAGAATCTCTCGCCGTGGACATGTTCATCGAGACCCTAGATCCTTAAATGACCGTGTCCCAGTTCATGACATTCTTCAAAACAACCACCTTCCAGGCTTTGATCGACAAACTGACCCAAATAGACCAGATGGGCCATGGGCCTTCCTCATTAGATAAGGACCCTCGAAATGCCAAGGGTAAAGGGAAAGCGGCCTTCGTCGCCAACACTCAACAACAATCGAGCGATCCAAAACTGGTGGTTCGCCAAAACAATACACGTCCACGCCTATCTCTGGAAGAAAGGCTAGGATGCGCTTACTCGTTTCCCCGGGATAAGACGAGGAGACTATTTGAGTTGACAATGCGTAACAAACTCATCACATTGCCAGACCCACGGCGTCCACCGCAACCCGGCGACGTCAATAACCCCAACTACTGCTCCTATCACAGAATGGTGAGCCACCCAATTGAGGATTGCTATGTTTTCAAGAACTGGGTCGAGGATCAGTATCAACAGGGGAAGTTCACACTTTCTGAGAACTGGAGGATGGACCCGCCACAGAAGCGTATTCCCAAAAAGTTGGATGCACCGGGGGCATCATGCTCGCTTGTGGAAGAAACTCCGTGGGAAGTCGTTCTTTCAGCAAAGACCAAAAGAATGTTGAAGGATCTACATGCATGTCCAGCAGTCATGTGGAAAAGCCCACATGAACCCGAAATCATCGAAGGGATGCTGAAACCGCATCCCATACCGAAAGTTGTTAATAAAGGGCAAAACCCCCAAGTCAAGCCTTCAAAGTCTTCGAAGAAAAAAAAGAAGACTAAGAAGCCTGTGCAGCTTGCCGAGTATGACGACAAGCGCACAAACCTACAATAGTACATCGACGCGTTGGAGGAGTACAACCAGAAGGCGCGGGCACCGGTCACCCTCGAAGAGTTCCTCAAGCGTATTCTTGAGAACGAAGATAGTGACAATGATGAGGAAAAAGACTCATCAGAAGAAACCGAAGACTACGTAGCAAGTTGCCATATGGTCTCCTATTCGTCGTTAAATGGCGAAGAAGTTCCCTCAGCGTCAGAAAACAACACAGAGGAACTGGGGGCAGAATCAGCGCTAAAATCCCCGGAACTGCCAGAAGACCCGATCGATAGGCTGTTGAACGAAGCCTTTCGAAAAAGCAAAGCTGACTGAGAACGCGAAACAACAATATACGAAAAGGCTAAGCGTCTGCGTCAAGATGAAGAAGTTGCGGTAAGATGAGTCGTCAAGTACTCCAACCAAACCGAAGCACCCCTGCCACAAATAAGAGCAGGATGAAGGAAGAGAAGCGGTTCTCCAAAACCCTGTCAATAGGAATGAAGCTGCCATCTCTGGTAGGAAACACTCCCGGGGTCATACGCCTCGACGGAGAGGATTCATATCCAAACTACTGTCTATATCATCAGAGGGTTACTCATCTCCCGAAGAATACAGTGCCTTCAAGAAGTGGTGGAAAGGATATGTTGCCTATCAAAAACACTTCAAGAGGATGAAGCGCGAAGCTCGTCGACAGCAAAAAAGTTCGACAAGTGCGCGTGAGAAAACGACTGGCAACTGTCATATGGTTGATACTAGCTCGAAAGGGGATAAACCCCATGTTCTTACCTTCGGGAGTGACTCTGAGGACGAAATGACCCTCAGCCCTCTCTTCAAAGACTCCACCTCCGAAAAAGAAGAGGGGGAGAAGAACTATGAGAACATTCAGCTGCGTAGCCGCACGTTGCCGGAAAAGAAACTCGGACCTACAAATAAGGGTTTGAGCAAAAAAAATAGAAGGAAAGAAAAAATCCCAAAGGAAATTGCCCTCGACGAAACTCGCCTTATAGCACAGCAAAACCTAAAGGCTTATAAGGCAAGGATGACACGGTCATACGAAAGACTGACTAGGCCGAGAACATTCCGCCAAGGCGAGCTCGTACGAGTTGTCAAAAGACCGATGATCCCCAATCATGCAAAACGAGGGAAATTCAAGCCAAACTATGAAGGCCCGTACATCATAGACAAAGTTTACCAAGGTAGAGCCTACCTGCTCATGGATATGCATGGCGAAAAACCCTTCCGGCCAATAAATGGCCAATTCCTCAAAAAATACTACGCCTAACAAGTCATGACCTAGATCAATGATAGATGACGACGCTCGTATTCGCTCGCTATTTTCCTGAGTCAAAAACTCTGAGAGTAGTATGCAAAGAAACTCCGTCGCCCTAAACATAGCGATAACGGACCGAAATGTCCTTAAACTAAAAATTCGCCTCAAATATGGAGACATAGGACCGAGATGTTCTCCTCAAATATGGCGACAGAGGACCGAGATGTTCTTAAACTAAAAATTCGCCTCAAATATGGCGACATCGGACCAAGATGTCCTTAAACAAAAAATTCGCTTCAAATATGGCGACATCAGAACGAAATGTCCTTAAACTAAAAGTTCATCTCAAATATGGCGACATAGGACTGAGATGTCCTTAAACTAGAAATTCGCCTCAAACATGGCGATAAAGGACCGAGATGTCCTTAAACTAGAAATTCGCCTCAAACATGGCGACAATAGCCCGAAATGTCCTTAAACTAAAAATTCGCCTCAAACACGGCGACGACGGACTGAGATGTCCTTAAACTAGAATCTCGCCTCAAATATGGCGACATCGGACCGAGATGTCCTTAAACTAAAACTTCTTCTCAAAAACGGCGATACCGAACCGAGAAGTTCTTAAACTAATTGTTCGCCTCAAACAAGGCAACAGCGGACCGAGAAGTCCTTAAACTAATTATTCGCCTCAAACATGGCGGCAATGGACCGAGAAGTTCTTAAAACTAAAAATCTGCCTCAAAACAAGGCGATAATGGACCCGGATGTCCCTAAACTAGCGCGTCGCCTCAAATACAGCGATATGCTCTCTTGAGATCTATATTGCAATCGAAGCTCCAACGGCGAAGACAGCAACTCAAGTCCGCTGGCTACACAGCTACTCCAGCGGTGAAGTCACCCCAAGTCCCACTGGCAAACAGATGGGTCATTAAAAAAACGGTATGTTCACAAGAAAAATGGGTACGGATGAAAACCCGAAAAGGCGCCATGAGTAAAAACAACAGGATTACCGGCAAGCTTGTGAAAACCCAGTAGGGCGCAATCTCGTAAAAAAACGGTATGTCCACAAGCAAAATGGGAACGGATGAAAACCCAAAAGGGTGCTGTGAGTAAAAACGGCAGGATTACCAGCGAGCTTGTGAAAACCCGGAAGGGTGCAATCTCGTAAAAAAAATTTACACTTACGAGATCCTCTCGACTCGTAAGGAGAACTCCCCCTATGAGACCCTCACGGCTCATAGGATTCAAAAGCCTTAAGCTACAGGGATCTGAACATGTTCTTAAACTGTCGTATCCCCCAAGTTGCCCTACAGACGGTCCAATATTGGCCCTTGTATATAATCCACGGGCACAAATAAACGATTTCCCCACCAAGTTCCACCAATGACGAGAAATGTCATCATATAGTGAACGACACTTGTAAGTCCTCTCGACTTATAAGGAGAAAATACTCTTATATGATCCAAACAACTTATAAGAGAACACATATTTAGGAATCCCCATGATTCTTAAGAAGAAAATACGCCTACGAGATCCTCACGACTCATAGGGAGAAATACCTTTATGAGACCCTTACGGCTCATAAAGTCAAAAAGCCTTAGTCGATAGGATCCTAACCCTGTATACTAAGCCACCTTTGTTCAAATCAACAAAGGCAAATGATGAGTCGCTCCTGACAATATTCCAGTCGCAGCAATGCTGATGCCTAAAAAGGTATCAAACTTCAAGTCCTCTCAAAGGCAAATTATGTGTCGCTCCTAGCAATATTCCAGTTATAGCGATGTTGATGCCTAAACATGTGGTAAACTCCAAGTCCTTTCATGGAAAATGATGATTCGCTCCTGACAATATTCCAGTCATAGCGATACTGATGCTAAGGTTGGTTTCAGATTCCAAACTCGCAATAAAAACAGCAGCGAGTAAAAAAATGCATATGAAAACAGCCGAAATGTTTGGACAGCTCGCAATAAAAATCAGTGAGTAAAAATATAAAAAAAATAGCCGAAATGATTGGGCATCGTGGATAAAACCCCGAAATGATTGGGCAATCACGACTTTCGCGATATGAAAAGCTGAAAAGACAGAGTATCGCGGCAATAAAAAATAAAATAAAATTTTCTCTGCCATGCAGGTGAGTCTACACTTACCTCTGTATACAATCCATGTGCATAAATGAAAAAGGAAACCATATTTTCCCACCAGGCTCCATCAAAGGGAGAGCCAGACCTCGACAGCAACATTTACAGCCTAGAGATCATCCTGTCGTACCTTCTCATTCCGACAGGATGCAGACACGACATCAACAAAGACCCAAGGGTCAAACCAAAAGTAGAGTCACGGCAAAACCCTAGCTCCATCCCGACGTTCTCCTTATTCCAGCAGGGTGCAGGCGTAATTGTCAAATGAAATTAGAGTAATGGCATATTCCTAGCTTCGGACCTCGATGGCGATACATACAGTATAAAGGTCATTTGGATGACTATCCAACTTCAGAAAAGAATCATTATGACATCACCAAAATAAAACTGAAGCAACAATATATTCCTAGCTCCAGATCTCGATGGCAACATCTACAGCCTAGAGATCAACTCGACGTTCCTTCTCGACGTAGACGCAACGTCAACAATGACCCAAGGGTCGAACAAAAGTGGAGCAATGGTATATTCCTAGCTCCATCTCGATGTTCCTTCTCAGGATGCAGATGCAATGTTAACAAAAAGCCAAGGGTTAAATCAAAAACGGAATGACGGCAAAATCCTAGCTCCAGCCCGGCGTTCCTTCTCGATGCAGACGCAATGTTAACAAAGACCCAAGGGTCAAAACAAAAACGAAGCCAGGGAAAAATCCTAGATCTAAGTCTCGACGGCGTATATACAGCCTAGAGACTACCTTGGTGTTTCCTTCCTCATTGCAGTAGGATGCATATGTAACTATCAAATGAAATTGGAGCAATGGCATATTCCTAGCTCCGGACTTCAACTGCAATACATACATCATAGAGGTCCTACAGATGTCTACCCTACATCAGCAAAAAAACGGCACGACATCGTCAAAAAAAAAATGAAGTGACGGCATATTCCTAACTTCGGGTCTTGACGGCAACAGATATAAAGCCTAAAAGATTATCGGAGATCATTCCACTCCAGCGCGGAGCGGTTATAACTCATCGGGGCTCCAAACTGAGCCTAACCTCAAGTAAAAAGCGTCATGGAAAATTCCTAACGTTTGCTCTTCCGACGATAATATAACCTAAGGAGACTACTTGAAGACGTCTTGTCCAGCCCCCGAAGAGATCAGAGACACGGCAGTCATGGGGCTACTCGAACAACGGCTTAAAGACCGCATATCGAGAAATACATCAGCCAACGCGACGGTACCACGGACCAAAACTCTAGTACCACAAAACCTAACGGATTTCTGTCGTAAAGAATGAAGGTTTTATATATATAATGTTGGGACAAGTTTGCCTGTAAACCTAAGAGAGGTAAACTAAATAAACTCCGAAATGAGTACATAAACTAGAAACTCCGAGATGAGTGAATAAACTATAAACTTCGAAATGAGTACATAATTTAGAAACTCCGAGATGAATGAATAAACTAGAAACTCCGAAATGAGTACATAAACTAGAAACTCCGAAACGAGTGAATAAACTACAAACTCCAAGATGAGTACATAAACTAGAAACTCCGAAATAAGTGAATAAACTACAAACTCTAAGATGAGTACATAAACTACTTTATGCCAAGTCAAGATATCAAAAGATAGAGAGGCATAAGTATGAAATGAAATATGTTTTTTATTTATAAATCAAAATGAATACAAGATACAAAAAAAGGGGAAGAAAATATACATCGACAAAAACTTCTAAGCTGGCGGGCAGTTCAATAAACCAGCAAGATCATCATTTTTTCGCCGGACCTCCGCTTCAAACTCTATCAACGCCGCTAGCTGAGTCCCTGCCTGTGCTTGTTGATTTTGGTATAAAGATAATCGACTTTCAAGCTCTTTCTCGGCAGTCTTGTGAGCCTCGACCATCTCACATGTGAAAATGACATCTTTAACGAGAGCCAACACCTCCGTAATGGCCTCTTGAAGAACCCGCCAAATTTCATAGGCCCTAGTGGTCTTGGTGGTGAGCTGGGCTTGAAGTTCGCTTAAAGCCTTCGAAGCCAATTCCCTTGCCGAAAACTTTCGGTTGAGCCTTTTCTCACATAAATGGAGATTGGTCGCATATCGATCGATCCATCCACGCAAGTTGGCCTTTACGGTCAGAATATCAGAGGGAAGGCATATGCATTCAACCGCATGTAGAGAGGCCTCCACTTGACGGCAATACTTGACCCAAGTACGCACCAGCGCCTCGTTATGGTAGGTGACAAGAACAGACAAAGAAGCGTTGGCTTCAACAACGAATTCTTCCGTTGTGACGGAAGTGACAACGCGAAGATCTTCTATAAGAGTTGCCATAAAATGAATGCTCTGTTTTGCCATCCTCTTAGACACGCGTCGGACGTAAGGGCCTAGCGGCATAGAATTCCGGGACTCTAATGGAATCAGGGTGGGCAAAACTGTGAAAATATGTGTGGTTAGTCGTCTTTCCAAACGTAGAATAAGTAAAAGAATGCCAATGCTAAAGTGTCACTTACCCACGGTCATAAAAGGCAGATTTGAGAGATCTCCAATCCCATCGAGAACTTCAACTTCGTCGTCAGCCTCTAAGACCGTGGTTTAAAATAAAGGGGGCACATCAGCATCATTATGAAGATATAAAATGGAAAGGCGGAGAATTACCAACCTTGGCCAGAGAAAAGGACTATGCTCTGTGGAAGTATCGCTTGCGGGGCCACCATGTCAAGTAAATGCTGGAAGGTTTTCTTTGGAGAGAGATCTACAATGGAAAACGTCAACTCCCGCAATTCTGAGAGAAAGAAAAGTTCAGATATATGGAAGGGTCGTTAAACAAAAATGTAGATGTCAATAAATTACCTTCGATACTTCGTCCACTTTGAATCGGAGCGATGGCAGCTTCAGTAATCTCCTTTACACCTTTCGGTGTGTCATTGGAGATGTTCACAGAAGCCGTGGCCAGTGTGGCAGTATTCGCTGGAAGAATAGAAACCATTACCGAAAACTCCAAGGCGGGGATGGTGTAAGTCGATGTAGTACACCCCAGTACTTGTGGGGAGGCGGAATTTACAAAAACGATCATGTTTAAGGAACGAACATCGACTAACCGCTTAAATCGAAGCTAAACTATAAATAACCGTACACAAAGAGTTTCTTATCAATTGTGTTTAGGGATTATACCTAATGAAACCGGTCCTTCGTCTTTGTGTTCTCCTTTGTTCTCCTCGACCTTCTCTAGGTAGTAGACGATCCACCCGAGAGCAAAACACCAAGCTACACCTCTAACTTGAGGTAACTAATCTACTTTGATTGCTAATCAAAGAAGAAAGGATGATATAGAGTGAAGGTAATGGATGTTTAAGTCTAACTAATCCTTTGATCTCAACACATGAGGATTAAGGATTAGTCTCTTGAAGATGAGAGCTTGAGGAGAGAGAATGTGAGATGAGTGAATGAGATGAGATTGAGTGTATCATAATATATTATGAAGCATTCTTATTATAGAATAATGAATAATAGAAATGAATAAGCATGCTTCATAAATGAAAAGAGGTGATTCATTAACATGAGTCATTAAGCATTTATTGTGCATTAATGACCATGATGAATCACCCTCATGACTCACTAATCTTATCCAAAGCTTATGTCACCTTAACCTCCTTAGTCACATCTCCTAGAAGCTTCTCGTACAATTACGAGAACGCCCCTCCAATCCGCAAAAATACGGAAAAACTTTAGACTGTAAAAATCCAATAACCGGATACCAGTAACTGGCTTAAACCAAAGCCGACTGGTAAAAACTGTCCGAAAGTCGTACGCGCGTAAACGCACGTATGCGTCCGAACCCTTTGTCGCAAAACCATGCGACCTCTATATCGTTTCGCCTGGAATAGGAAACTCTCTGTGTGGGACTCTAGAGACTCGACTACTACGCTGGCAGTGGGTTTAACCACAGACCGCAAGCGGCACTAGCTGTACGTAACGGTCCCCAGGTAGTTGTCGATAAGAAGGCCGATGAGAAAACCCATCCGAACTCCTACTGAGTCTGATGTGACAATCTCCATACAGTCCGGTCCGTTCGTCCAAGACTATCGCATATCGGGCCTAGGGGGGCGGCAAGCGTCAGTCCCCTAATAGCGGTATAAGTCGTGTCGGAGGGAAGCCCATTACACCCTGAGAAACTACTGGAACTTACCAGCAAATCTCGCTTGCCCTGGCCAGGGACGTTGCGTAATGGCTCTCTGACACAGCACGATATCTACTCCCAATACCGGGAGGGACGAATCCTGTCTAACCGCCACTGCCTCCAAGTGCTCGGGACTGCACCCAACTGCTACCTGTTTGCACAACTCCTTTGAGCCGTGGTAGGGTAGCAATCTAAGAACAGTGGGACACACTCGAGGCGAAGTAGCAGTGTCAAGTCTGCGGACTATGCTGTACTCATGTCACCTGGGAACTGCTCACTGACAACTGGTATCAAACCAACCAACAGTTCCCTGTGAGTCCTGTCCGGTGTACCCGTAACCTAACGAGCACCTGTATACTATCTCCAGTACGACGTACTGACGGCTGTGGGACAGACCATCTCCCCAACTGGGATGAGAAGCGTACACACCAGTCTACTCCGGAGTATCGATGCTCTGTCTCGATACTCCAACGACCAGGGACCAGAATAAGGATGTGCTTGTAGACTACCCAGCCCCCACTAGTGTGACTGCCATCACAACGCTGGTAGACAAGCAAGATCCTAAGAGCTCTATCAATACGTACACTCACATATTAAGATAGAAAATCCAAGTAGCATACTACCATGTTTAGCAAGACTGTTATATACATGTGAATATCCCAAGCTTCCATTAAGTAATATACAAACTAGTATGATACAGTAATGGCCTTCTAGGGCATAAACACTAACAATCTCCCGCTTGCACTAGGGCCATGTACTGGCATATCGTAGACCAATGATCTCGAGCAGCCTCTCGAACTGAATCTGAGGAAGGGCCTTCGTGAATGGATCAGCAATGTTCTCTTCAGAAGCAACTCTCCGAACCTCGATCTCCTGACGATCAATGATCTCCCTGATCAGGTGATACCGCCTCAAGATGTGTCTGGACTTCTGATGGGACCTTGGTTCCTTCGCTAAAGCTATAGCTCCGTTGTTGTCGCAATACAGAGGTATTGGATCAACTATGGTAGGAACAACCTGAAGTTCTGTTAGGAACTTCTTCATCCAGACTGCTTCTTTTGCGGCATCGCAAGCAGCTATATACTCCGCTTCCATCGTCGAGTCAGCAACAGTGTCCTGCTTGGAGCTCTTCCAGCACACCGCCCCTCCATTGAGGGTAAAGACATAACCCGACATGGACTTGGAATCGTCCTTATCACTCTGGAAGCCAGAATCAGCAAAGGCCTCCAACCTGAGGTCTTTTCCGCCGTAAACCAAGAACATCTCCTTAGTCCTCCTCAGGTACTTGAGAATGTTCTTTACTGCTATCCAGTGTTTCTTCCCTGGGTCTGACTGATACCGGCTTACCACGCTCAGTGCGTAAGCTACATCTGGTCTGGTACACAACATCGCATACATTATAGAGCCTACCGCAGAAGCGTAGGGTATAATAGACATGCGTTCCCTTTCCAAATCAGTCTTGGGAGACATCTCTTTGGAGAGGGTGATTCCGTGACAAGCCGGTAGATTACCGTGCTTAGAATCTTCCATACTGAATCTTTTCAGTACAGTGTCGATATACCTGGACTGCGAAAGTCCCAACATCCTCTTGGATCTATCACGATAGATCCGGATCCCCAGAATGTAAGAGGCATCACCCAGGTCTTTCATGGAGAACCTGTGTGACAAGAATCCTTTGACAGATTGTAGCATAGGAATATCATTTCCTATCAATAGAATGTCATCCACGTACAAGACGAGGAATACGACACTTCTGGCCACAACTTTACTATATATGCACGGTTCATCTGGATTTTTGATAAAGTCATATTCTTTGACTGTCTCATCTAAACAGATGTTCCAACTCCGCGATGCCTGCTTTAGTCCATAAATGGACTTAAGCAGCTTGCATACTTTCCCGCTGCTCCCACTCTGATTGAAACCCTCTGGCTGATCCATATAGACGCACTCTTCTAAATTTCCATTCAGAAAAGCCGTCTTTACGTCCATCTGCCAGATTTCATAATCATGGAAGGCAGCAATAGCAAGAAGGACCCGAATGGATTTGAGCATAGCCACTGGAGAAAAAGTTTCGTCATAGTCCAAACCAGGTCTTTGACGAAAACCCTTTGCAACAAGTCTAGCCTTATAGGTTTCCACCTGTCCATCTACACCAATCTTTTTCTTGAAGATCCATTTGCATCCTATGGGTTTTACCCCATCTGGAGCAAAGTCCAAAGTCCATACTTTGTTGGTGTACATGGACTCCATCTCGGTCCGCATTGCATCTAGCCATCGTACCGAGTCGCCGCTCTGGATGGCTTGCTGGAAGTCAGTAGGTTCATCATCATCTATGATGCAATCCTCTCTATCCCCATCTATGAGAAAACCGTAGTATCTCTCAGGCGGATTAGACGGCCTACTACTCCGGCGGAGGGGTGCGGGAATGTTCTGTTCTTCTTGAACCTCTGGTTCTACCATACTTTCAGTAGCAGTTTGTGGTTCTGGAATTTCTTCCAGTTCTATTTCGCTCCCACTTATTTCCTTTTCTAAAAACTGATTTTCCAGAAAATGGGCATTACGAGAAACAAAAACCTTTTGTTCCTCTGCGTAATAGAAATAATATCCCTTGGAGTTCTTTGGATATCCCACAAACATACATTTTACTGATCGTGCCTCGAGCTTGTCCACATGCTGCTTTTTAACAAAAGCTGGACATCCCCAAATCTTCATATGCTGAAGATGGGGTTTCTTCCCAGTCCACATCTGATATGGAGTGGTAGGCACAGTCTTGGTAGGAGCCCTGTTCAGAAGATATGCCGCTGATTCTAGCGCATAACCCTAGAAAGATCGCGGTAACTCAGCATTACTCATCATGGATCGTACCATATCCAATAGGGTTCGATACCGTCTCTCCGATACACCGTTATGCTGTGGAGTGTACGGAGGAGTAAGCTGAGAGAGAATTCCTTTCTCTTTTAGGTAACCTAGGAACTCGGCACTTAAGTATTCTCCACCTCGATCAGATCTTAGTGTCTTAATACTTTTGCCTGTTTGGTTTTCTACTTCATTCTTATACTCTTGGAATTTCTCAAAAGACTCGGATTTATGTTTCATCAGATAAATGAATCCGTATCTTGAGTAATCATCCGTGAAAGTAATGAAGTAGGAATAACCACCTCTCGCATGTGTAGATATTGCACCGCATACATCGCTGTGTATGAGTCCTAAGAGCTCGCTCGCTCTTACTCCTTGTCCAGTGAATGGAGTCTTTGTCATCTTTCCTTTGAGACAAGATTGACAAGTGTCATAAGATTGATATTCGAACAAGTCCAAATATCCTTCTCTATGCAACTTAGTCAACCTTCTCTCATTGATGTGACCCAGTCTACAATGCCATAAGAAAGCTTTATTTAAATCTGGAGACTTTCTTTTTAGTGTGTTCTGGACATTGAAAATTTGGAGTTGGTTTAAAACATATATGCCGTTATTTAGAGTACCGGACCCAATCAAACCATGATTAAGGTGGATGTTGACAACATCTCTTACAAACGTGAAATCATAACCTTTATTTGATAACAAGGAAACTGATATGATATTACACGTTAAGCTGGGTACAAAATAACAGTTATGTAAAACCAAAATGTGTCCACTCGTCAATCCTAGGTGATAATCCCCGACGGACGCAGCTCCCACGCTAGCTCCGTTAGCAACCCTGAGGATCATATCACCTTCCTTCAGCACTCTACGGTTTCTCAGTGCCTGCAATGAATTGCAAATATGAGATCCTGATCCGGTATCCAATACCCAGGAAGTAGAGTTGATCGACAGACAATTCTCAATTACAAACACACCTGAAGTCGAAGCCACAGCTTGCTTCGGTTCCTGGTTCTTGGCGTTCCACGCCTTGCAATCCTTCTTCCAGTGCCCTTTCCTGTGACAATGGAAGCACTCATCCTGGCCAACTATCGGTACTGCATTCTTTTTCTTTCCCTTCCCTCCCACCTTACTAACACCTCCTCTAGGTCTGGGTGCGGCCTTCTTCTTCCTTCCTTTGGCCCTAGCCTTGGACCCGGAAGAAGATGTACCGCCAACAAACATAGCGGGTGTTTCCCTTGAATTCTTCAAGGTGCCCTCTGCACTCCTTAACATGTTCAGGAGTTCCGGAAGTTCAACTTCTTTTCTTTGAAGGTTGAAGTTCAGGATAAACTGGGCGTAGGTGTGAGGAAGGGACTGGAGAATAAGGTCTGTATAGAGCTCATTATCCAAAGTCGTCCCAAGGTCTGCGAGCTCTTCTATGTAGCCGATCATCTTTAGGACATGTTCTCCTACCGATGACCCGACAGTCAACCTCGCTCGAAACAAGTTCTTTGAGGTCTCGTATCTTGCTATACGAGATTGCTCTCCATAAAGTTCCTTTGTATGGAGAAATATGCCATCAAGGTCCATATCCTCGTGCCTCCTCTGATGTTCATTGTTCATCGAGGCAAGCACGATGCACTTGGCTTTCGCGCAATCTAAATCCCAGGTTTTGCGGATTTCCTTATCCGCATTACTGGATTTGGGACCAGGGACAGCAGGTGCCGTAGCGGTGAGGACGTACCCCAGTTTGTCATAGGTCAAAGCCATTTTGACATTCCGCAGCCAATCTTTATAGTTTGGCCCCGTCAGTATATTTTTCTCTAAAAGTAACTTAAGTCCAGTCATTTTCAGGGTCGCTGCAATTAGGAGAGAGAGAGAAGAAAACTCTTTAGCATGATGCTCTTGCAAGTTTAGAGTGGTTTTTAGTTTATCTAAACTGGATGGCTCCCACTGTTTCTCGAATCCTTCCTCAAACCATAAAAGAAGAATTAGTCAAGACTATTCTCACCGTACAATACTTGCTTAACCGTTCAGCCAGGCCGGTGTCGATACTTCGAGGGAGGTTTTCCAACGCTTTCGCGAAGTTCCTTAATTAAATAACCTCTTTTCTCTGGGGGCGTAACCCCGCTGACACTTTTCTGGACACCTACTAGGTTTATAACATTGATCGTTAAGTGACGAATATCCTGATAAGTAGCATATACTCACAGTAGGATCGGGATCCAAATATCATCGTCTGATAATGTTGTAGGAATGCTACCAACATTCATCAAACTCAAAATGGTATGCATCTCTTTGCAAATTTCAGTTTCTTTAGAAATTCCCGATATAAGTTTTTGCCCCATGCTCTTATGACCTTGGCTTTGGTCAAAATGTCATAAGTCACATGTCAAGTTCTACCCGTCATTATCTTGTCAATTTGAACCCATCCGTATATACCCCTGACTTTGGTCAAATGGTAATACGACTGTCCCAAAACAACTCATCTATCTTATGCAACAAATGAAAACCCAGCAGCTACCAAACACTATGCCTTGACTTTGGCCAAAATGCATAGCTTGAATACTACTGAATACCCAAATGAAATGACGGAGGGCTACGACTGGTTTTGGCGAAACCGTGAACGTAGTGAACTTGATATAACCGAAGGAACCTGATAGCTTTTAAAAGGAGTGGTTAAAGCTCCGCGTTTAAAAATATCTGTTTTAAAATTAACCGAGTGGTTTCTTTTAAATTGTTCCAACAATTAAAACTTTGGTTTATTTTCTTTGCATTATAGATAATGCGTCCCATCATTAACCTATCATTGCAGAAAACAACGAAAATACAACGTCCTCTTATGCCATCCGCATTCGCCACGGGGTCCCGTCATCACCCGTTAGGTTACTTAACTAACGACAGAGCGGGGGCTGGGCTAGCGCGGATGTAAAACATAAGTGACGTCTAAATAGCTATCATAAATATAGATATTTTACATTCGTCTGACGCAATGATATACATTCCAGAACACAGATAAACAATATTGGATTTGCAAGCAATCTGTATTTCTTTTGAGCCTGCAAGAAAAGACAGATTACACAGTTGTGATGAATAGCCGTTACCCCACCCTCGACCCCTACGGGTACGGCAAACTACCCACCCGGCAGTTTGTGTACCCCACCTTGGGTCAGTCCTAGGAGCAAAAACAGTAAAATGAAATAATACAACGGTGGCTACAACCGCAACCTGGATGTGCCCCGCAAAATAATATTACAACAAATTACATTTACAACAAATGAATTAAACAATAACCCATTGCTAAACCCCGGCTAAACACCACAACAGTCCAATACAGTTTATATGCACAAACAGATATAACCATTACAGAAATGTGCAACCCCCTGCCAACCGACATACTAGCAGTTAAGGGAGGTTTACAAACACATTAAACAATCACAGATATAATCCAATATGCAAATACTGTACAATTTCGATCGATTAAACATCTTTAATATTGCTCCAAAATCTGCTCTGTATACTGGAAACCTGAGCAAAATTAAAATATTCCAGAAAACCCCTAATTACACAGAGAAGCAACAGAAGAAAATTGGGTCCCTGACTCGCCAACTCGGCGGCGGAAGCGCGGCGACTCAGTAGGCTGAGGCCGCGGTTCCGCGGCGAGTTAGGCGATTCAGGGGCCTATTTTTCTTGGGTGTTCTACTGGTGTCTTTTCAAGCTCTCTGAACGCACCTGAAAAATTTTTGGACATCGTTTTAACTTCGACAGAAACTTGACAGAATTAGGGTTTTTCGGCTTCGTTTTTCCGTTCGAAATTCGTACAAATTTGCAATTAAGTTATTTATTGTTTAGCGAGGCTCTGATACCACTGTAAGTCGATGTAGTACACCCCAGTACTTGTGGGGAGGCGGAATTTACAAAAACGATTAAACAGAACGAACATCGACTAACCGCTTAAATCGAAGCTAAACTATAAATAACCGTACACAAAGAGTTTCTTATCAATTGTGTTTAGGGATTATACCTAATGAAACCGGTCCTTCGTCTTTGTGTTCTCCTTTGTTCTCCTCGACCTTCTCTAGGTAGTAGACGATCCACCCGAGAGCAAAACACCAAGCTACACCTCTAACTTGAGGTAACTAATCTACTTTGATTGCTAATCAAAGAAGAAAGGATGATATAGAGTGAAGGTAATGGATGTTTAAGTCTAACTAATCCTTTGATCTCAACACATGAGGATTAAGGATTAGTCTCTTGAAGATGAGAGCTTGAGGAGAGAGAATGTGAGATGAGTGAATGAGATGAGATTGAGTGTATCATAATATATTATGAAGCATTCTTATTATAGAATAATGAATAATAGAAATGAATAAGCATGCTTCATAAATGAAAAGAGGTGATTCATTAACATGAGTCATTAAGCATTTATTGTGCATTAATGACCATGATGAATCACCCTCATGACTCACTAATCTTATCCAAAGCTTATGTCACCTTAACCTCCTTAGTCACATCTCCTAGAAGCTTCTCGTACAATTACGAGAACGCCCCTCCAATCCGCAAAAATACGGAAAAACTTTAGACTGTAAAAATCCAATTACCGGATACCAGTAACTGGCTTAAACCAAAGCCGACTGGTAAAAACTGTCCGAAAGTCGTACGCGCGTAAACGCACGTATGCGTCCGAACCCTTTGTCGCAAAACCATGCGACCTCTATATCGTTTCGCCTGGAATAGGAAACTCTCTGTGTGGGACTCTAGAGACTCGACTACTACGCTGGCAGTGGGTTTAACCACAGACCGCAAGCGGCACTAGCTGTACGTAACGGTCCCTAGGTAGTTGTCGATAAGAAGGCCGATGAGAAAACCCATCCGAACTCCTACTGAGTCTGATGTGACAATCTTCATACATTCCGGTCCGTTCGTCCAAGACTATCGCATATCGGGCCTAGGGGGGCGGCAAGCGTCAGTCCCCTAATAGCGGTATAAGTCGTGTCGGAGGGAAGCCCATTACACCCTGAGAAACTACTGGAACCTACCAGCAAATCTCGCTTGCCCTGGCCAGGGACTTTGCGTAATGGCTCTCTGACACAGCACGATATCTACTCCCAATACCGGGAGGGACGAATCCTGTCTAACCGCCACTGCCTCCAAGTGCTCGGGACTGCACCCAACTGCTACCTGTTTGCACAACTCCTTTGAGCCGTGGTAGGGTAGCAATCTAAGAACAGTGGGACACACTCGAGGCGAAGTATCAGTGTCAAGTCTGCGGACTATGCTGTACTCATGTCACATGGGAACTGCTCACTGACGACTGGTATCAAACCAACCAACAGTTCCCTGTGAGTCCTGTCCGGTGTACCCGTAACCTAACGAGCACCTGTATACTATCTCCAGTACGACGTACTGACGGCTGTGGGACAGACCATCTCCCCAACTGGGATGAGAAGCGTACACACCAGTCTACTCCGGAGTATCGATGCTCTGTC
This sequence comes from Agapanthus africanus, assembly GCA_030015575.1. Taxonomy (NCBI): domain Eukaryota; kingdom Viridiplantae; phylum Streptophyta; class Magnoliopsida; order Asparagales; family Amaryllidaceae; genus Agapanthus; species Agapanthus africanus. Next base: position 20,215,178 of record JASDDO010000016.1, on the reverse strand, counting down.
TCGATACTCCAACGACCAGGGACCAGAATAAGGATGTGCTTGTAGACTACCCAGCCCCCACTAGTGTGACTGCCATCACAACGCTGGTAGACAAGCAAGATCCTAAGAGCTCTATCAATACGTACACTCACATATTAAGATAGAAAAACCAAGTAGCATACTACCATGTTTAGCAAGACTGTTATATACATGTGAATATCCCAAGCTTCCATTAAGTAATATACAAACTAGTATGATACAGTAATGGCCTTCTAGGGCATAAACACTAACAGATGGCAGTTTCGGTAATCTCCTCTACACCCCCCGGTGCGTCACTGAAGATATCCATAGAATCTACGACCGGTTCAGTAATCTCCGCCGGAGGAATAGAATCTATCATTAGAGGCTCCATGACGCGATCCGGGCTCAAGACTACGCCCGCTGCAGAAGGCCGTACAAAATTTTTGGTAAAGATAATATGATGTGAAAGTAATACAAATTATTTACCGAAAGAGACGTAAACAAAACATATGCATACCAATACGCCAAGGAGCTTGAAGTATGGCCTTTTTCGAGCCGTTGCTCTTTTCTGATCAGTTGCGCTCGTCGGGCTTCGATCGAAAGCAAATGCCTGCCTGTCTTCAGAGCAGCCTCGTCTTTAGAAACGGCTGATTGTCAAGATCTAACTGTGTCACGTTTAAAAAGAATTCTGAAATTACCGCAATCAAAACGGTGTCGCTTGTAGCGAGCCGCGATGAATACGGGTCGTCCGCAGGGAGATGGTAAGTTTCTTATTGCTTGTTTTAACGAGTTAATACCGTGTTTCGATTTGTTGGTTAACTAATTGTCGTAACAAAGATATGAATAAAAAGGACTTGTTAAGGGTAGTAATAAGTTAGATTGTATGAAGGTGATGTTTGCCAATTCCTTATAGCCCCGACTTGGTATTGATACTAAAGCAATAGGTAACAACGCGGATTAGGGAACTTAAAATACGGTATTTGCGGTATTTCGCTAAATCCGTTTTCCTTGTCCCTTGTCCTTCCGTTGTTATCTCTTGACTTTAGCCTTCGGCAAACCACGGGCAATCCGGTCATGATTAGGAATCATCACTATCGGGGTAGGATAGGATGCCTAGTGAGCAGAGTTGCGGGTGATTTGCACGAAGTTTCAATAGGCAAGTTTTAGGTTTTAAAGTTTGGACAAAGAAAATCTTCGAATACGATCTAACATATTACACCCTTAACAAGTGAAAAGATTACTCACACATATTTACAAATTAACAAGAAAGAAAAAAGAAGATACATAAAAACATGCAATGAAATAAAGAGGAAAAGAGAACCGATGAGTTCATGCGTTTTATCTCCCAGTGTTCAATCCCCGGCAACGTGTGAGATCCAAATACCAAGCTTTAAGATTGCAAGCTCACTTAAGAGGTTGCAAGATCAAAGCAAAGCATGAATTTCACAATTGAAATCATGTAAAGTGGAACAAGACATGTAATAAAAATACGAACTTTTATTGAAGAACAAACTTGTTACAAGAGATCTTGAAGTCAAGAACCTAAGCCTTAAGCTTGCAAGTTCTAAATGAGAAGTTGCAAGGTCAAGACAAAGGGGCAAGAGCTCAAGAATGAAAAGAAAAATTACAAGAATTCTAAAATAGAACTAAAGAAAAAGCTACCCATTCCTCTTGCCTCTGGTCTCTATTTATAGGCTCAGAAAGAAATATTCATATCTGCCCCATTATGGCTCATGCTGATTTGTTTGATTGCCTTTGATTTGAACACATGCTTTTTAGTCTTGAATGCATATAATATCATATGCATATAAAATCATATCCTTGATGATTGCATATAAAATCATATCCTTGATTGCATATAGAATCATATTCTTGATGATTGCATATAAAATCATATCCTTGATTGCATATAGAATCATATCCTTGATTGCATATAAAATCATATCCACGTGTGCTTAAAAGTCTTGTGTACACACTTGTTGTGTTGGACCATTTAGAAAAAAAATGTGTACACAACTTGTTGCATAAAGGAACTCCTGAAGTATCGGTCGGTTAGCATTTCTGGTCGCAGTGTCTTCCCTCAAGTGATATATCCGTGCTGTTGGATTCATTTCCAGTATTTTGTCATGGATACCTGTAATCTGTAATACTGAGCAGGCACTGGTTAATAATACCGATAAATACAACAATTCGATAATGAATGAACGGTATTAGAATGCAATTTTCTGATATGAACAAATACCCCCAAACTTATCTATTGCTCGTCCCGAGCAAAACCATATATTCACAAAAAAAAAATCCTAACCGCACTTTCGCAGGGAACGCGATTGCACTGAGCATATGCAACAAGCCGTTTAACGTCTAGGTGTCCCTAGTAGGAGGAGTGTTGTCTCCTGAGGGTTTTCAGCGGATACTACCCACAAAATTCCGCCAAGCTAGTTTTGCGAATTAACTATAATTCAAACCCTAAGGTTTTGTTTTCAAAAATAGCAATTCTATTATCCTAATTCTAGACTATCGAACCTTTATTTTTCACACCTCGCTTCTAATTTAACTTAAGATTTTATATGTCTTTACGTGCGGTGTAAATAGTGTCGTTAAGTTTCAGAAGGATCGATTAAAGTTGTCATGTCACAAAATAAAGCCCAGATAAAAATTTAAAGAGAATCACATAAGTTTTATAAAGAGTTAAGTATTTCTCAAGTTTCGTTTTCCAGTTAGGTTTCAAATTCAGAATTTCTATCTTCCTTAACAGGAAACTAGGTCTTATTTTTCACTCCACATCTTTCTTGTTTTCATTTCATACACACCTCTGTGAACGTGCAATAGTCTTTATCATAGAATAAAACCTTCATATCTCCGCTAGAAATACTTTTTTTTAATAAAAACCTGTCTTTTGTCAAGATTATTCTCACACAAAGAACCGTTAGGAATTTTAACTCGGAGAGAACACTTGCTTGACTTTGTTTTAATCTGGACTTTCTAGGCTTCTTAGCGAGCTTTGGGCCAATGCTCCTAAACCAGTTGGCTTTAGGGCATTAGGTATAGAGACACCCCAGCGGACTTAATTACTCAAGTTACCTAGGCCCAAAAACAAAAGACAATTTTGGCGTGAAAATCATAATGATTTAATGCGAACGGAGATATAATCGGTAGTTCAATTATTTTTTGGATAAAAGACGTGTCTAGTGGGTCAGGTGTGTAATCATTCCAATCAACTTCCAGATGGGTTATTTTTCAGAATTAGTTCTTATCAAGGCATCAATAACATCCCTTCATATTCGCTTCACTTCATAAACTATTCTTGATATTACTTATTTCAGAACAATCCTATTTGATCCTCAGAAAATAGTTTATCAAAAAAAAAAAATTCAGACATAATAGACTTGTCATCTAATTTCTCAAAAACTCACGACACGTGTAGTGTGATATAAAGACATATAACAGCATTAGTTAACTTCAAAGGAGAGTTATTTTTCAGGTTTTCAAAATCTAAAAATAGGATTTAGTTGTTCCTATCTTATTAAACAAAACCGTCGAAATATTGAATCTAAGTTCTTTCACTAGCTAACTTGGCGACAAAGTTTTTATGTTTTTAGAAAATTTTCTGATTTTTATGGTTTTTTTTTAAATAAGTATGAAAATGCAGAATATACAAATGAATGCGAAGGTTAGAAATGCGTACCGAGCGTACCCCCAAACTTAAACTTGACAGTGCCCTCACTGTCAGGCTATACTAAGAGGGTCAAAATTGTCGGTGCCTCCCCAAAAACAAATTCTATAAAAAAATAAAAACCAAAAAATATGTACACCAAAAGGTTCCCCCCCAAACTCAAGTAAAACAGTGTTTCCACTGTTAAGCGTTGAAGTTCAAAATTAGGGGGGAAAGAGAACAGTATCAATCTATACAAGGCCTTACACAGGCCAAAAGTGAGCACCAAACATTCAAAAATCTTATCGCTATTATGTGCAGGTTGGTGAAAGAATACGGTGAGGAAAGAAATAGAGAATACGCAAGACCGTATGGAGGTAGAAGTGGTATACGGTCTCGGTGGAGGAGGAGATTTGCAGAAGGGAGAAAGAAATGGAATACGAACTTGAGGGTGAAAATGGAGTGAATAAATTAGCACAATTTGTAATGATCGATGTGTAAGAAGCGTCTGTGCTAATGTATTAACCCGTTGAGAAATGGGGTCAAATCCCTCAAGATTCGTGAGAAATGTGTACGCCGAACTTGGTAAACCAGACACAAGAAATGAAAGTGATACGGTTTCTTGCACGGTCGGAACGATGGAAAGGATGGAGGGGAGTGCTTGAGGAAGGTTATCGGTTACAGGTTCAGGAGGTTGTACACAGTAAATGAAAGGGATAGGATGAATTGGAAAATCCGACTCATCATCTAGAACTGTTTCATCCTCAAAAATATCCTCAAAATTCTCCTCAAAGTTAACCCTATCCATGCATATTTCATCAAAATCAAGACGCATATGAAGTTCGGGAAAAACAGTTAATGACTCGGGATGAAGAATTGGAGAGAATAACTCATCCAAATCTACAGGTTCATCATCCAAAATATTCCCAGCGTCAATATCATCAATCAAGTGAAAATCAATATTCTCAGACACCTCATCAAAAGCATGGACTTCAATCGATTCTGGTTCTAAGATGGAGGTGTAGAGGTCAAAATGTTTAGGACTGGTTTCACTTGGAACGGACCCTTCACAATCAGGTAAATCAAATACTACAAAGTCGCACAACTCATTCTCCCTTCTATCTTCAATTGGTGAATCGTTTGGAACATTAGATAGACATTCAAAACTGGAGTCGTGTGATTCAAGTTGAAACGGGTAGGTTCGATTTGGAAGGGTATACAACTCATTCTCTCCACTCAAATTCTCAACCTGTCCAACCTCCTCTTCATACATTTGAAAATTTGGAGCTAGTTGGAAACTAGCTACCGGGTCACTAGGTTGTATGAGGAAAGCCATGGAAGCATTCAAATCCATCATCTGTTGGCATGACGCTACCCTAAAGTCTTCCAACAACTGTTCTAGACTAGACATAGGTTGTGAAGGGGTTTCAGTAAAAGATTCGAAGTTGTTTTGATACTGGAAACTCCCAAAAGGCTGTTCAGAAGCAATGTCTAGGGCAGGTGCAAAAGTTGGGTAGGACTCGTAGGAATTGAATGGTTGGACAGGGTGATGATCAACATTTGGATACGAAGGTGAATGGAATTGTTGATCAAAAGAATTGGAAATGGTGAAAGGAGTGAAAGATCGGCTACGAGATTGTTTAATACGTTCAACGATGGAAAATGGACGACTCGCAAAAGGGGTATCGACATAAGAGGGTGGTGAAGGTTGAAACGGTTGATACAAAGCGGATTGTGGAGTGCAAGTGTTTGTCCTAGACACGTCTATGCGATCTTTCAATGAAATTTTAGGCATGGAGGGGTCGTTCGACGTTCGACCAAAGCAAGAACCGTAGGAAGTTATGTCTGGTTGTGGGTACCAAAGTTCGGCAAGAGTTTTTCGAGGTGGGGTACCCATGTCACGAAGAGAGAAAGAAAGAAAGGAAGAGAAAAGGAGGGGAAAAAGAATGTGATTTTTTATTTTATTTTTATTTTTTTGTCAGTTATTAACAAAAGAATGAAATATACACACAAAAAGAATCTGGACCAAAAACAATCACGACACAAAAATACCACACACCTAATCGTTCTAGGGTTCACCTAGGTCAACTAGACCTGCTCAAGAACTTGATTGTCGAAGTAAAACTGTGTCAAGAAAAGGGCTCAAGATATACTGATCACGAGGCCAGGTAAGTGCAGAGATAAGGGGAGGTTTTCCGACGCTTTCGCGAAGGTCCTTAATTAAATAACCCTTTCTCTTTTGGCGGTTTCGCCGTTAACACTTTCCTAGACACCCCGTAAACAATATACCGTTAAGCGGTGTTCTAAACACAATTAACCTCTCCTAGTGAGCGCGAAGTCCTTAAGGCTTAAAGTCTAATTTCTTTTAAAATTTGTGCGGGTAAACGTTATGCTCAAGTTCGTGATTTGTGGGCCACGGAAAATGTGATGAAATCCTTTACCATATGTTGTGGGGTTCGCTTGCCCTTAAGTCCGTATTAATATATGCAATGCGCAATTCAATGAAAAAAATTTATTCAAAGAATCAAACAATTGTTTTTTTTAGTTTAAGTTCTGCACTGCAACAAATACGGGTTAGTCAATTTTTGGCGTTTGCTAGCGAACTTGCAAAGAAACCTGCAAACATTTTATATTGGAAGCGTCGGATTTGAGAAGAAGGTGTTAGTAAAATACGTACCGTTAAGTTGTGGGTTAAGAAACCCCCGTTGAATCGAATCCAAGTAGCTTGAAAAGCTCGCTTGCGCGGATCAAACTACCCGGATCTTTGGCACTGTACTTCGTAATCACCCTAGCTTTGAACGTACATTTTGCTCCCCATAATCGCCGTTCGCAATTCCGCAAAATCTACAAATGTCGGAAAAACGGTTTATTATTGCGAAAAAGCGATACGAATGCCCAAATACCTGCACACTAAAAATTATATAAAACAAACAATACAAATAGGACAAAAATAGAACACTGGAGCACAGAGGAGAAATTGGAGGCAAAAGGTGGTGAACGGGCCGGCGTCGCCGGTTTTGGTGATGATGTCGCCGGCCAACTTGATGAGGTAGGGCTCCAAATTTCAACACTGGTCTCAGTATTCCACTAATGCCACACTGGTATTGTTTATCTTTTTATTTTAGTTACAGAGTGCAAGCAGGTATAAAATCCAGAGAGCAAAAAAAAATGAGTTAAGAATATTAGTTTTATACAGAATATGCACAAATTTAACCCGAGAATACAAGTATAAAAAGCGTTACCGTCTCCCCGGCAACGGCGCCATTTGATTGTCAAGATCTAACTGTGTCGTGTTTAAAAAGAATTCTGAAATTACCGCAATCAAAACGGTATAGCTTGTAGCGAGCCGCGATGAATACGGGTCGTCCGCAGGGAGATGGTAAATTTCTTATTGCTTGTTTTAACGAGTTAATACCGTGTTTTGATTTGTTGGTTAACTAATTATCGTAACAAAGATATGAATAAAAAGGACTTGTTAAGGGTAGTAATAAGTTAGATTGTATGAAAGTGATGTTTGCCAATTCCTTATAGCCCCGACTTGGTATTGATACTAAAGCAATAGGTAACAACGCGGATTAGGGAACTTGAAATACGGTATTTGCGGTATTTCGCTAAATCCGTTTTCCTTGTCCCTTGTCCTTCCGTTGTTATCTCTTGACTTTAGCCTTCGGCAAACCACGGGCAATCCGGTCATGATTAGGAATCATCACTATCGGGGTAGGATAGGATGCCTAGTGAGCGGAGTTGCGGGTGATTTGCACGAAGTTTCAATAGGCAAGTTTTAGGTTTTAAAGTTTGGACAAAGAAAATCTTCGAATACGATCTAACATATTACACCCTTAACAAGTGAAAAGATTACTCACACATATTTACAAATTAACAAGAAAGAAAAAGAAGATACATAAAAACATGCAATGAAATAAAGAGGAAAAGAGAACCGATGAGTTCAAGCGTTTTATCTCCCAGTGTTCAATCCCCGGCAACGTGTGAGATCCAAATACCAAGCTTTAAGGTTGCAAGCCCACTTAAGAGGTTGTAAGATCAAAGCAAAGCATGAATTTTACAATTGAAATCATGTAAAGTGGAACAAGACATGTAATAAAAATACGAACTTTTATTGAAGAACAAACTTGTTACAAGAGATCTTGAAGTCAAGAACCTAAGCCTTAAGCTTGCAAGTTCTAAATGAGAAGTTGCAAGGTCAAGACAAAGGGGCAAGAGCTCAAGAATGAAAAGAAAAATTACAAGAATTCTAAAATAGAACTAAAGAAAAAGCTACCCTTTCCTCTTGCCTCTGGTCTCTATTTATGGGCTCAGAAAGAAATATTCATATCTGTCCCATTATGGCTCATGCTGATTTGTTTGATTGCCTTTGATTTGAACACTTGCTTTTTAGTCTTGAATGCATATAATATCATATGCATATAAAATCATATCCTTGATTTCATATAAAATCATATCCTTGATGATTGCATATAAAATCATATACTTGATTGCATATAGAATCATATCCTTGATGATTGCATATAAAATCATATCCTTGATTGCATATAGAATCATATCCTTGATTGCATATAAAATCATATCCACATGTGCTTAAAAGTCTTGTGTACACACTTGTTGTGTTGGACCATTTAGAAAAAAAATGTGTACACAACTTGTTGCATAAAGGAACTCCTGAAGTATCGGTCGGTTATCGTTTCTGGTCGCGGTGTCTTCCCTCAAGTGATATATCCGTGCTACATTTCCAGTATTTTGTCATGGATACCTGTAATCTGTAATACTGAGCAGACACTGGTCAATAATACCGATAAATACAACAATTAGATAATGAATGAACGGTATTAGAATGCAATTTTCTGATATGAACAAATACCCCCAAACTTATCTATTGCTCGTCCCGAGCAAAACCATTTATACACAAAAAAAAATCCTAACCGCACTTTCGCAGGGAACGCGATTGCACTGAGCATATGCAACAAGCCGTTTAACCTCTAGGTGTCCCTAGTAGGAGGAGTGTTGTCTCCTGAGGGTTTTCAGCGGATACTACCCACAAAATCCCGCCAAGCTAGTTTTGCGAATTAACTATAATTCAAACCCTAAGGTTTTGTTTTCAAAAATAGCAATTCTATTATCCTAATTCTAGACTATCGAACCTTTATTTTTCACACCTCGCTTCTAATTTAACTTAAGATTTTATATGTATTTACGTGCGGTGTAAATAGTGTCGTTAAGTTTCAGAAGGATCGATTAAAGTTGTCATGTCACAAAATAAAGCCCAGATAAAAATTTAAAGAGGATCACATAAGTTTTATAAAGAGTTAAGTATTTCTCAAGTTTCGTTTTCCAGTTAGGTTTCAAATTCAGAATTTCTATCTTCCTTAACAGGAAACTAGGTCTTATTTTTCACTCCACATCTTTCTTGTTTTCATTTCATACACACCTCTATGAACGTGCAATAGTCTTTATCATAGAATAAAACCTTCATATCTCCCCTAGAAATACTTTTTTTTAATAAAAACTTGTCTTTTGTCAAGATTATTCTCACACAAAGAACCGTTAGGAATTTTAACTATGAGAGAACACTTGCTTGACTTTGTTTTAATCTGGACTTTCTAGGCTTCTTAGCGAGCTTTGGGCCAATGCTCCCAAACCAGTTGGTTTTAAGGTATTAGGTGTAGAGACACCCCAGCGGACTTAATTACTCAAGTTACCTAGGCCCAAAAACAAAAGACAATTTTGGCGTGAAAATCATAATGATTTAATGCGAACGGAGATATAATCGGTAGTTCAATTATTTTTTGGATAAAAGACGTGTCTAGTGGGTTAGGTGTGTAATCATTCCAATCAAGTTCCAGATGGGTTATTTTTCAGAATTAGTTCTTATCAAGGCATCAATAACATCCCTTCATATTCGCTTCACTTCATAAACTATTCTTGATATTACTTATTTCAGAACAAACCTATTTGATCCTCAGAAAATAGTTTATCAAAAAAAAAATTCAGACATAATAGACTTGTCATCTAATTTCTCAAAAACTCACGACACGTGTAGTGTGATATAAAGACATATAACAGCATTAGTTAACTTCAAAGGAGAGTTATTTTTCAGGTTTTCAAAATCTAAAAATAGGATTTAGTTGTTCCTATCTTATTAAACAAAACCGTCGAAATATTGAATCTGAGTTCTTTCACTAGCTAACTTGGCGACAAAGTTTTTATGTTTTTAGAAAATTTTCTGATTTTTATTTAAATAAGTATGAAAATGCAGAATATACAAATGAATGCGAAGGTTAGAAATGCGTACCGAGCGTACCCCCAAACTTAAACTTGACAGTGCCCTCACTGTCAGGCTACACTAAGAGGGTCAAAATTGTCGGTGTCTCCCCAAAAACAAATTCTATAAAAAAATAAAAACCAAAAAATATGTACACCAAAAGGTTCCCCCCCAAACTCAAGTAAAACAGTGTTTCCACTGTTAAGCGTTGAAGTTCAAAATTACGGGGGAAAGAGAACGGTATCAATCTATACAAGATCTTACACAGGCCAAAAGTGAGCACCAACCATTCAAAAATCTTATCGCTATTATGTGCAGGTTGGTGAAAGAATACGGTGAGGAAAGAAATGGAGAATACGCGAGACCGTATGGAGGTAGAAGTGGTATACGGTCTCGGTGGAGGAGGAGATTGGCGGAAGGGAGAAAGAAATGGAATACGAACTTGAGGGTGAAAATGGAGTGAATAAATTAGCACAATTTGTAATGATCGATGTGTAAGAAGCGTCTGTGCTAATGTATTAACCCGTTGAGAAATAGGGTCAAATCCCTCAAGATTCGTGAGAAATGGGTACGCCGAACTTGGTAAACCAGACACAAGAAATGAAAATGATACGTTTTCTTGCGCGGTCGGAACGATGGAAAGGATGGAGGGGAGTGCTCGAAGAAGGTTATCGGTTACAGGTTCAGGAGGTTGTACACAGTAAATGAAAGGGATAGGATGAATTGGAAAATCCGACTCATCATCTAGAACTGTTTCATCCTCAAAAATATTCTCAAAATTCTCCTCAATGTTAACCCTATCCATGCATATTTCATCAAAATCAAGACGCATATGAAGTTCGGGAAAAACAGTTAATGACTCGGGATGATGAATTGGAGAGAATAACTCATCCAAATCTACAGGTTCATCATCCAAAATCCAAAAGGATTCTCATTAAATAAACAGTGAAGTTTAAACAACTCTCAACATCCTCGAAAAACAAGTTCTGTTAAAATGCACAACAGATTCAATTTTGTGTCAAAGGTTTAACCCTAAAAAAGAAAAATGCTCAAGAACACCAAGGAATAAAATTCCCAAAAGTCTCTGAGTCTTTCAGAGCTAAGCTCTGTAAGATGGAATTAAATTCCTTTATTAATGGGATTAAATCCCAGAAACCCCCGTGGTGAGGAAACGAAGAAATGGAATTGAATTCCAAGGATTCTCAAAGATCAGTGATAGGGTAAACCCTGAGAGGAGAAATAACAGTTCTCAAGACCCCAGAGTCTTTTTAAAAAAGGGTGTTTTTTAGATCTCTAAGAGATCAGTTCAAGGCAAGAGCAAATCTTTGTTGATAGATTTAAAATCCAAAGAACAAAAAAGGGAGGCTTTTCCCTAAAGGGTAAACGTCGTTCAAGATCATTACCCAAAACGAGAGTTTTTGCAGAGTTTAACTCTGAAAGATTTATGGGCACAGTGCTAAGCTCTGAAAGAAGAATTAAATTCTCAAGAAAAGATTAACGAAGAAGATGAAGAAACGGTGATCATCTAAAAAGCCAACCCCCTATTTATAAGACGTGATGGGAAGCGGTTCATCTCCCCATTCCCCTAGGCAATCCAACGGTTGTGAGGGTGAACAGCGTTGCACTCATGTGCAAGCCACATGAGAGTAACGCTGGGAGGCATTTGTTCCCTCATAATAAAATAGGGGAAAGGAGGAAAATTCCCCACTATTCAAGTCTCACGTGTTGAATACATGAGCGCTTATATGCAAAGTATAGGCAGAGAATATAGGCACTGCAGTTAAAACGACTCATGAGCTAAATAAACCCCACGTGTTAAACACGTGATCGCCTATATGCTTTACATATAGGCGCTGCAGTTAAAAACAAATGGGCTAAAAGAGCCACACGTGTTAAACACGTGAGCGCCTATATGCAAAGCATATAGGCGCTGTAATCAAATAATTGGCAAGCCAAATAGGACTCACGTGTTAAACACGTGAGGGTTTATATGTATACGAGCACTGAAAATAAAGCATGTTGAAACCCATGTTAGGGGTCACGTATTAAACACGTGAGTTCTTCTGCTGCGCTCTTTGGCAAGATAGAATTAAATTCTATTTGGGAAATATTTTTCCTGATCTTTCTGATACGGAAAGATTCTTCTTTAACAGAGAATTTTGGATTTAAAATCCAATTGTGATAAAACATCACCAATCAAACCACCTGATAGAATTAAATTCTATGTGGGAAATATTTCCTTGATCTTTCTCAAACTAGAAACATTTTCTCTGTTAAACAGAGGACCCTTGGATCAAAAATCCAACGGTGATTATAAAATCACCCACCGATCATCTGATAGAATAAAAATTCTATCTTAGGAAAAGATATTTCCTAATCTTATTAAATAAACAAGAAAACTTCTTTGTTAAACAGAGCCTTTGGATTAAAAATCCAATGGTGAATAAAATTCATCAAGTGATCCGAGAGATCATTTTGAATTGAATATGAAATCGATCATGATCTCTCAATCAGAGATTTTCCTAACAAATTGATCTTTTCTCTTATCCTATAAAAAGAAAGAGAGAGAAAAACAAAAAAAGAAGAGAGAGAGAGAAGAGACACACAGAACTCCCCACAAGCTTCTGCAAAATATATACAGTGAGCTCTTGAAAAAAAAGAGAATTTAATTCTCAAAAGAAGAAGAAGACTTGCCTCATTGAAACCCTAGGTAAAAAGAACACACACAGATCATAGTGTATCTTCTCTACCTCTCTAAGGGTTTAACCCTTCATATAAGAACTTAGTTCGCCCTCTGGTTGAGATTTGCAGAAGCAGATCTCCCCACAAGTTGAGAATTTAATTCTCATCAGGGAGATTCTGTTCTACAGATTCAAAACATAGAGGAAAAGGACTAGGTCATAAAAGAAAAAGAAATAACAGGAGCATATGGGAATTTAATTCCTCCAAAAATTAGGATTTAATTATATTTAAAGAACTTAGTTCTTCAAAAAAATGATGATGATCCAAGATCCTCAACACCGAAATCTTGATGATCATCAATGACTAAAAATGTCATTAATAGAATATCGATATCTCTAAGAAAACACAAGAATAGCTTGGTGACTCTGTAGGGTTTTTTTCGTCACCCCATTGAGATAGGAATACGCGTCGCTTGTCAGGCGCATTACAGATTCCCCCTGTCTAGGGTAGGCTGGGGTTTATTGATTATGGGGATACGAATCTCCGGCAGCCGCGAACTAAGCTGCCGTTAATTATCTCTCGCCTTTGGAGCGAGAGAACCTCCGATTGACGAGTCAAACAAGTCATGCAAACTCAACGTGCAGTGTTGTGTTTTGAAGGGGAATTGGATATATCGGGGGCCCTGCAGAGTTTACGGGTTTTTCTAACGGGGGAAGTGTGTATGTATATATAAAAAAGGAGGAAATAGCGTTTAAAGGACGCGTGAGCGCCAGCGCCTCACATGCCTAGCATGCGGGTGCCGGGTGCGGGCGTCCCACGTGCTTGTCACACGGGCACCGGGTGTCAGCAGGAAAAGGGGCTTAGCCCCTACACAGGGAGTTGTACTCCCGATTGACTTTTGGAGTTGAACTCCTGACAAAGAGGACAAAAGGGCTTAGCCCCTGCACAAGGAGTTGTACTCCTAAAAAGAAAGATTTATTATTTTTTATGTATTTTTTTAGGGGTTAAACTCCTAAGATATTTTTGGAGCTGATGAAAAGGGACCCCTTTTTTCTCCCTTGAGCCCTGGATCTTCCCCAAAGTCGGATTTTTAGAGATGGGTCTCATTCATCCTTCTCTCTATTGGCTGGATCTTGGAGAAAAGATGGTGAGATTTTAAAATTCTCTCCTTTTGGAGATTTGATGGAAGATCTGAGTTCCCCTTCAAGGGTTTGATGGTGAAAACTGTTTATTTTTGGAAAAAGAAAAGTGAAACTCTTGATTTAATTCAAAAAAAGGGAAGAAGATTTAGAACCTTGAGGAAGGAGAAGGAGGCACAAAATCCCTAGATTTTTAGGGGAATGAAATTCTCTATCTTTATTTCATTATCATGTTGCCTTATGTAGGCTTAAAAATTTATATATAGTCCCTTGGGCTTTACAGAATGGCATTTTTCCCATTCTATGCCTCATGTGCTCATTTCTTTTGCACATGAGCCATGGGCTTTACAAAAATTTGACTTTATGCCAATTTTTCTTACATTCATGCATAAAAAATTACATCAAAATTATTTATTACATGATTTCATTTTGGCATGGGGGAGACCGGCCGCGGGGCTCGACTTGGGCATGGACCCACTTGATCTGGGCTTGGGCCCGCTTACTTGGGGTTGACTTTGATTTTGACTGGATCAACCGGGGTATAATTTTTGACCCCAACAAAGTACCCCCATCAATAAATGCACACCGTGTATATGAGTTGTGTGCATGAAATTGATGGATCTTGGAGTTGGACTTTAAGGCGGAACAACATTCCGGAACCATAATTCCGGGGATCGGAGCATAATTCCGGGATTGGAGTATCATTCTGAAGAGCAGAGCATGATTTCAGGGATCGGAGCATAATTTCGAAGAGCGGAGCATGATTACAGGGATCAGAGCATAATTCCGACGGTCGGAGCATAATTCCGAGGAGTAGGAGCATAATTCCGGGGATCAGAGTATAATTCCGACATGGGACATGTGTATCCTGAGACGAAGCTTAGTTCCGGCACAGAGCATGCATTCTGAATGAAGTATAGCTCCGATGCAGAGGTTGATTCTGAGTCGAAGCATAATTCCGACAGGGAAGGCAGATACTCCGAGGCGAAGCATGATTTCAATACGGGGTACACTCTGAGACGAAGTATGATTCCAATGCAGATGTTGTTGGTTGATTCCGAGGAGGAGCATAATTCCGACAGGGAAGGCAGATACACCGAGGCGAAACATGACTCCGAGGTCATTTGTTGACTTGATTCCAAGACGGAGCATAATTCCGACGGGGAGGTCATTACTGCCCTTTTTGCGACTTGGACGGTCGGTGCTTAATTTGACTTGCTCCGCTTCTTGCAGTGTCAAGATTCGACTTGTTTCCGAGGTGGAGCTTAATTCCGCCAGGGAGGTCGTTGGTTGTCTTGCTGACTTGATTTGATTTGGGTTGACATCAGTATCGCTACACTAGAATATGGTACCAGGAGCGAATCATTATTTGCCATAAGAGGATTTGGGGATTTTGGTTTTAGTTTGGCATCATCACCACTACACTGAAATATGGTACCAGGAGCGAATCATCATTTGTCGTGAGAGGATTTCCCTCGTTCCCAGTTTAACGACTTGGAGGTCATCTGTTCCCAATTTAACGACTTAGAGGTCATATGTTCCCAGTTTAAAGACTTAGGGGTCTATTGGATCGGAAGTTTAGAATTTTAGGGTTGGGCTCGGCATCAGCGTTGCTAACACTGAAGCACAGGTGCCAGGAGCAATTCATCGTTTGCCTTTGCCTGTTGGGGAGCGATGGATTAGGAGACAGGTTTAGATCCTTGTCACTTAAGACTTTTCAATTTCATGAACCGTAAGGGTCTCATAAAAGCATTTTCTCCCTACGAGTCTAAAGGATCCCGTAGGTGTATTCTCCTTAGGAGTCGTAGGGACTCCCAAGTATTTTTTTCCTTTGTGAGTCATAAGAATCTCACGAAAGTGTTTACTTGCGAGTCGAGAGGATCTCGTAAGTTTGTTTTCCTCATGTATCGTGAGGACACATGAGTAGGTCATCCCAAATAGAGCATAATTCTAAGGGCGGAGACCGGCCACGAGGCTTGTGATTGCGGTGGGGCATGGATGTGATAAGAATTATTTGAGCCCATGGATTGTATACGGTAGTCAATTTGGGGACCACCTGTAGGGCTGGGAGAATTTTGGTTGGCGTCTGCTTCGCTACACTGGAATATGGTATCAGGAACGACTCATCATTCGCCGTTGGGACATCCAGGGATTTGAAATTTTGGTTGGCGTCTGCATCGCTGCATTGGAATATGGTACCAGGAGCGACTCATCATACGCCATTTGGGAACTTGGATTTTGGTTGGCGTCTGCATCGCTGCACTGGAATATGGTACAAGAAGCGACTCATCATTCGCCATTTGGGAACTTGGATTTTTGTTGGCGTCTGCATCGCTGCACTGGAATATGGTACCAGGAGCAACTCATCATTCTCCATTGGGAGTTTTTTTTTGTTTTTTTATTTTTTATTTTTACCACGATTCCTCTATCATTTCAGCTTTTCTTATCGCGAAGGTGACAATTGCCCTATCATTTTGGTTGTTTATTCACGGTTGCCCCATCATTTCGGTTTTTTTTCCATTCATTTATTTTTATTACATATTTTTTATTTACACATTTTTTTACATTCCCAGTTTAACGACTTAGGGGTCGTATGTTCCCAGTTTAACGACATGGTGGTCAATTGTTCCCAGTTTAACGACATGGTGGTCAACGGTTGAAGCCTGGGCTCGATTCTGCAGGAACCACGGGCTCCTTTGGATTGATTTCACAAGCGGTTCTTCGTCGTTTAGACTGAGCCGGTGTTGGATGGCAACAACCACGTCATCGCCATGGTTATAAGGCGTAGGAGGACTTGTTCCTCTGGGCTCCATCATGTAAACCGTATGGGTTGTGTACCCGTCTATTACTTCTTCATTGGTAATGTTGCTCGTTCGGCTCTTATTTTGTTGCGTTGGTCCGCTCTTTTCAGAGAAAAGCAGATGTCTGGGAGAATTAGGTTCCTGAAGGACATCGGTCTCCGTTTATATGAAATTGGCGGTCGCAGCTTGACTGTTTGCTAACACGCCTTTAGACAGTGCTATCTCTCCTGCCTTGTATTGTTTTTCGACCCAATCTTTGAAGACGAAACAGTCTTCAATAGCATGACTTATCATTCTGTGATAGGGGCAATATTTAGAGTCGTCGGTCATATTCGTTTTTTGCGGTCTTTTTGATTCTGGCAATTATAGACCGTTTCTTAGGGCGTCTTTGAATATTTTACGGACTTTGTCCCTTCTGAAGGAATAGACCTTATCCAGCTTCTCTTTCAGTGGGGCTTCTCCCCCCTCTCCGAACACTGGCTTTCGGGACTGGTTGGCATTAGGCTCGCTCATCCCTCGTTTATTTCGGTTAGCCGAAGTGTTAAAAGATTCAGCATTGTCGAAATTTCCTCCTCTGCGATTGTTGGGGTCAAAAATTACACCCCGGTTGACCAAGTCAAAATCAAAGTCAAACCCAAGTCAAGTGGGCCCAAACCCAGGTCAAAGGGACCGGTCCCATGACAAAAGGAATAAAGCCATAAATTGGTTTAATGTAATTCTT
Organism: Agapanthus africanus; assembly: GCA_030015575.1. Lineage (NCBI taxonomy): Eukaryota > Viridiplantae > Streptophyta > Magnoliopsida > Asparagales > Amaryllidaceae > Agapanthus > Agapanthus africanus. The sequence goes on along the minus strand of JASDDO010000016.1, from coordinate 20,197,906 downwards.
TATATATATATATATATATATATATATATATATATATATATATATATATATATATATATATAAATGTATGTAAAATAAGCAAAAAGCCAAAATTTTGTAAACCCCGTGGCTTATGTGCAAAAAGAGATAAGCATATAAGGCATGGGGTAGCACAAGCGCCATTTGGCAAAGCCCAAGAGGCTATATGTAAAGTGTGTAGCCTATAAAGGCAAACATGATGAAAATATCTCAACAACCTTTTCTCTTTCTAAAAAAAAACTAGGATTTGTACCTCCTCCTCCTTCCTCAAGGTTCTAAACCTTCTTCTTTTCTTTTAAATTAAATCTAGAGTTTAACTCTTCCATTCCAAAAAATTAATAGTTTTTCACCATAAAACCCTTGAAGGGGGGTTCGGATCTGCCGTTAAATCCCTAAAAGGGGAGATTTTAAGTCTCACTTCTCCTTTTTTCCCCCAAGATCCAGCCAACAGAGAGGAAGAAAAAGGATACCCATCTCCAAAAATCTCATTTTAGGAGGATCTGGGGCTCAAAAGAAGACCCAAAGATTTCTAGGAGTTTAACTTCATTCAAGATCTGTTGGAGTTTAATTACATAAATTAACCCCCTTTTAGGAGTTTAACTCCAAATCTATACATCATCCATGTTAGGAGTTCAACTCCAAAGCCTCCTTGGGAGTTCAACTCCCAACCCAGTGGCTAAGCCCCTTTTCCCGCCGGTGTTTCCAGCAGTCGCGTGCCGCGCACGTGACCCGCGGACGTCCAGCGGTCGCGTGCAGGGCACGTGACCTACGGACGCTAAGCGCCCACGTGCGCCTCACGCGACCCACAGGCGCTCAGCGCCCAGTGGTCGCGAGCAGCTCATGTGACCCACCGGCGCCCAGCAGTCGCGTGCGGCGCACGTTACCCGTCGGCGACCAGCGGTCGCGTGCTGCGCACGTGACCCGCCGGCGCCTAACGATCGCGTGCTGTGCACGTGACCCACGGGCGCCCGGCGCCCACGCGCCTGGCACGTGACCTGCGGGCGTCCAGCGCCCACGCGCCAGGCACGTGACCTGCGGGCGCCCAGCGCCCACGTGCCATGCACGCGTCTTTAAGACGCTCCTCACCCCTCATTTTTTGTGCACTCCACTCCAGAAACACATCCCCCGTTAAGAATTTTTTTCTAACGGGGCGCTGCCCTGCACCCCGCAAGGGGGCTGCTAGCCCTCTTGACCCCTAACCCGCTATCCGGGAAGCGGGACCCCCGTAAATTCTGCGAGGCCCCCGATATATCCAAAACCCCCTTTCAAAACACAACACACGCACACTGCACACTGAGTTCGCATGACTAGTTGACCCGTCAATCGGAGATTCCTTCGCTCTAAAGGCAAGGGGTAATTAACGGCAGTTTAGTCCGTGGCTGCCGGAGATTCATATCCCCACAATTAATAAACCCCGGTCTATCTTAGGAAGAGGGAATCTGTATACGCCTGATAAGCGACGCGTATTTCCATCTCAATAGGGTGACAAAAAACACCCTACAGCGATTATCGTCCTTTCGGTTTCTCCAGGACCTATCATTATTTTGGAAATCAGAAGAGGACCCCTTCTTTGAGCGCTCCAACATCTGGACTTTCCTGGTCAGCTCTTGGAATGTTTTGAGACCCGCGGTGCATAGAAATGGGGCCATCCAATTTTTGAGATTTCCGACGATGAGGCTGACAGATTGGTCCTACTCTATCGGCGGTTCAAATTTGACGGAGAGATTGCACCATCGGGTTATAAAATCCATGCTGCTTTCGTTGTTATTTGGCTTGGTCATTACGAGGTCGGCAATGGTGATCTTATCGCTGACACTCTTGAACCCTTGCCGAAATAGAGATTCCATTTGGATGAAACTAGTAACGGAGCCATCCGGTATGTTAGCGTACCAGTCGAAGGTGACATCGGTTAAGCTATTAACGAACTGGCGGAGGAGAAACGCATCATTGCCCCCAGTATTTCCGCATGAGTGTTTAAAGTGAGCGATGTGCTGATTCGCATTTCCCGTCCCATCAAACCTTCCGAATTTGGAGATGACATAGCCGCTAGGAAATTCTATTAGATCATACTGAGCAGGATATGGCCTCCCGCTACTGCTAACATCTTTTTGCGCTTCGGTTTCGGCTACCAATGTTTTGACTTTGTTGAAAACCAAATCCATGATTTGATCTTGAGTTAGCGGGCTACTGTCAACGGTAGCCAAGACATTTCCCGAGATAGGATGCGGCTGATTTTCATGCGGTCCACCCACCTTTGGATTTGAGGGAATAGGCGTCGGCTGTCTCGTGACACCGTTTCCCGGTTCATAAGCAGAACCCTGCGCTTGATTGGACGGCTGAAAGGCAACTTGGGCCGTGAGCTGCATCACGACATTCGTCAAATCGTCAATTTTGGAGTAAAGTTTGGCCATCTGTTTGTCTTTACTTCTGAACTGTTTTTGGAGCTCTTGGAGAAGTTGCTACTCTGCGTTCTTGGGACGGAAGATTGGCTCCTCTTCGCTTTCCGAGCCCGACTCCTCATGAACCGAGGGATCTCTCTGCTTATCAACCTCACTGGAAGGATTTTCATTATCTTTCGGAGGATGCTGGTCTTGGGAAGTGACAGCCACATTCACACCAGATTGGATTTGAGATATAGTGACCCCATCCTTGCTCTTGCTGTGCGTGCCCACCATGTAGACAGTGTGGACCATATATCCAGCCGTCTCTTTATCTTTGGCAGGGTAACCCTATTCTTGGAACCTCATGAAGTTCAGCCTAGCATGAGCTCTAGCCCTTTTGTTGTCTCTGTATCTAAGCCTTTTCTGTCTTAGCTTCTCGATTTTGAGTGCTTGGCGGGCATCCGTTTTCTGGAAAGCCATCGTGAGTCGATTAACGGGGAGCTTAGAAAATACCCAATTGAGCAGTTGTCAGGGACACCGCTGGAGGTTGCCCTAGATGCTTTATTGTTTTGTTGGTGTTGATGGCCTTGCCCCCAACTGGGACCAAGAAAAGTCATTCAAACACCGACTTGCGTTTGGGTAGTGGTGCCCTCGAGATCAACACATTTGGCCTCCTGGCTTTCGAGGCCGGTCTGTCTGTTACCGAAGCATGAGGAGCTGGGATGGCGTTAGCTGGCACGAACAGAATAGAGCCAAATGGTAGCGGCGGATCCTCCCACTGTCGCCCGAGACTGGCCGGAATAACCGTCCTGGCGTCCATCTTCATCGTGTAGGAGATATGAGTTGTGCTGAGAGCTGAGATTGTCCTTGGAGACATTTTTGCCGCGTCCGAAGATTGCAATTTGAAACCGTTTACCTGCACAAAGAAGCATAATTTCAGTATAGGCAATCGATATATATATGTTGATTGAGTTCACATGAACGTTTAACCCGAAATATGGGAGGAAAGATCAGTCCCACCGGGCGTGCCAGAATCTGTAGGGTGTTTTTCGTCACCCCATTGAGATGGGAATACGCGTCGCTTGTTAGGCGCATTACAGATTTCCCCTGCCTAGGGTAGGCTGGGGTTTATTGATTGTGGGGATCCGAATCTCCGGCAACCGCGGACTAAACTGCCGTTAATTATCCCTCATCTTTGGAGCGAGAGAACCTCTGATTGACATGTCAAACAGGTCATGCGAACTCAACGTGCAGTGTTGTGTTTTGAAGGGGTTTTGAATATATCGGTGGCCCCACAGAGTTTACAGGGGTCTCGCTACCCGGATAGCGGGCTGGGGGTCAAGGGAGCCAGCAGCCCCTTGCGGGATGCGGGGCAGCGCCCCGTTAGAAATTTTTTCTAACGGGGGAAGTGTGTATGTATATATAAAAAAGGGGAAATAGCGTTCAAAGGACGCGTGAGCGCCAGTGCCTCACATGCGTAGCACGCAGGCACGTGCTTGTCACACGGGCGCCGGGCGCCGGCGCCCCACGTGCTTAGCACGCGGGCGCTAGGCGTCAGCAGGAAAAGGGGCTTAGCCCCTACACTGGGAGTTATACTCCTGATTGACTTTTGGAGTTAAACTCCTGACAAAGAGGACAAAGGGGCTTAGCCCCTGCACAAGGAGTTGTACTCCCAAAAAGAAAGATTTATTATTATTATTATTATTATTATTATTATTATTATTATTATTATATATATATATTTGAGGAGTTAAACTCCTAAGATATTTTTGGAGCTGATGAAATGGGACCCCTTTCTTCTCCCTTGAGCCCTGGATCTTCTCCAAAGTGGGATTTTTGGAGGTGAGTCTCCTTCCTCCTCTCTATTGGCTGGATCTTGGAGAAAAGAGTGTGAGATTTTAAAAATCTCCCCTTTTGGAGATTTGATGGAAGATCTGTGTTCCTCTTCAAGGGTTTGATGGTAAAAAACTGTTTATTTTTGGAAAAGAAAGAGTGAAACTCTTGATTTAATTCAAAAAGGGGAAGAATTTAGAACCATGAGGAAGGAGAAGGAGGTACAGAAACCCTAGATTTTTAAGGGAATGAAATTCTCTACCTTTAATACATTATCATGTTACCTTATATAAGCTTACAAATTTACATATAGCCCCTTAGGCTTTACAAAATGGCATTTTGCCCATCCTATGCCTCATGCGCTCATTTCTTTTGCACATGAGCCGTGAGCTTTACAAAAATTTGGCTTTATGCCCATTTTTCTAACATTCATGCATAAAAAATTATATCAAAATTATTTATTACATGATTTCATTTTAGCATGGGAAGGCCGGCCGCGGGGCTCGACTTGGGCATGGGCCCGCTTGATCTGGGCTTGGGCCCGCTTACTTGGGGTTGACTTTGATTTTGACTTGGTCAACCGGGGTGTAATTTTTTACCCCAACAAACTCGTTAGTGCTTAGCACTATTATGAAGCCTCACGTGTTTCCCACGTGAGTGTTTCAAACGAACAAAAAGAACAACCAAAACTGTCTCATGTGTTTCCCACATGGGTGCTTAAAAAAGGGAAACAAGCAAAAGAAAAGCCAAAGCTGCCTCACGTGATTCTCACGTGGGCGCCTAAAAAGCAAAGAAAAACTCCTTTGTCAATTAGGTAGCCGTCTTAAAAGAAAGTAGCCACGTGTTTTGCACGAGGGATCTAATCAAGTGCGTAACACTTCTGTAAAAGAGGGGTAGCGCCCCATATTTGGGGGACCTCACGTGTTTCACACGTGAGCGCCACAGAACTCTGGTGTTTAGCACTGATCCAGTGCCCACGTGAAATGCATGTGAGCACTGTATGTCTCAGTGCTTAGCACTGTGGATTAATTATATCTCATCCTAAATCGGCTAAATTTCCTGAAGTTAAATCTCTTTGATTTTAAAATCAACCGAGCTCATATGGCTCATGGTTTCCCAAACTGATCTTAGTCTCAAAAATGACTAATGATCTTTCATTGATGATATCCAAAATGATATTATCCTATATCTCCTAAAGTAATCTTAGTCTCAAATACGACTAATAATGGTTCTTAGGTCTACAACAGCCCTTTTTCCCTCAAATACGAGATTTGGTTCAAAAGGATACATCTCTCCACACCTCTGATACATGTCATTGTAATTTCTCAACGTCTTCAGAGAGGTGGCGGATCCCGATGATCAGCAACTTCTTTCGCTGATGCACTTCCAAATTGACATGCATGCCTCAAATCGGATCATGCCCTAAATTGGGCACATTCCATATCACCATTGATGATATCCAAAATGATATTCATCCTACGTCTCCTAAAGTAATCTTAGTCTCAAATACGACTGATGATTCTTACGTCCACAACAACCCTTTTTTCCTCAAATACAGGATTTGGTTCAAAAGAGTACGTCTCTCCATACCTCTGATATATGTCGTTGTAATTCCTCAACGTCTTCAGAGAGGTGGCGGGTCCTGATGACCAACAACTTATTTCGCTGATGCACTTCCAAATTGTCGTGCATGCCTCAAATCGGATCGTGCCCCAAATTGGGCACATTTCATATCTCCATTGTTCACTTCGTCACGTAACAAATACACGTGCGCGCAAGATGAATAATGAACCGAAATGTCCTTACACTAATATACGTCCCAAATACGGCGATAACGGACCGAAATGTCCTTAAACTAACATTCGTCCCCGAAACGGGAATGTTGGTCCGAAATGTGCTTAAACTAATATTCGCCTCTAATGGTGATAAAGGACCGAAACGTCCATAAACTAACACATCGCCTCAAACATGGTGATAATGGACCGCGATGTCCTTAAAGTAAAATAATCGAGTCCAAATGCTCATATGTTTAAGTTGATCTTAAATCTCAAACCAGATTAACGATCCTTAAATCAACCCAAACCCAAATCTAAAAATATACGGATTTAGACTAATCCGCGCCCTACCGGCAACGACATAAATTAGTCTCCGTATACAATCCACGGACAACCAACATAAAACAAACATACACACGACACGAAGTGAAGATCCGGAGCAGGAGAAAGTGGTTATCACGATGCGGTAACGTAATTAACTATAGGGGCTTGCGCCTGCAGGGAAGAGCGTCCCCACAATAAAAAAAACCTCACAAACGAGGAGGAATCTGATAAAGTCTGCTACAACAGCCGCATCCGTCCAAACCTCCGATATACGGTACCATAAATCAACTTTGCATCTTCGGAAAGGTGGACGGATAAACCCAAATAGCATCTGCCCACAGGATTCAGGCCAGACGTCCCGACGTCTCGGACCGTCTTCCGGCGGTGAACAATAGGATGTCTCTTCAGGCTATCTTCTATTTTATATTTTTCTCTAACGTTATATGTTTTATTTCAGCGTTATCACTCATATTCGTTTCGTTGTTGGTGTTATTTTGTTTAAATCTCAAATTCATATATTTGGCGGTTTGGGTTTTCTTTAAATGAGTTTCATCTTGATTGTCTACATAGTATTCTTTTTTCTTTGTTCTTAATTATGTGAACTATCCTTTAATTTCGTATTTACGTTTCCTTACGTATGCTTGTGCTCCAATCGATTTAGATTTTCTATTTACGGTAAAATGAAATATGGCTATCTTGTATGTTAATACATTTTATTTACCAGAACATACATCATCGCTATCTCAGTATTATCTTGAGTTCCTTTTGTGTTATATTATCCCCGCACTTTTGATATGCAGTTTAGTCCTGGCCTTTACGTTAATTGTTGATACATGCTTTGGTTATTAGCCCACCTATCTTTTTCTATATTTCACCGTATGAGTATTCTTAGGTTATTTTATAGTTGCCTGATTTGTAAACTCACTAAAGTAGTTTTGGTTTTTAAGGTCTATCAGCAAATCCTTAATTATTGTTTATTATTGCTATTATATCTTTCATTGTATTTGTATATGTATAGTTTAATACCGTTGTAGGGTATTTTTCGTCACCCCATTGAGATGGGAGTACGCGTCGCTTGTCGGGCGTACTACAGATTCCCCCTGCGTAGGGTAAGCTGGGCTTTATTGATTGTGGAGATCCGAATCATCGGCAGCCACGGACTAAGCTGCCGTTAATTACCCCTCGCCTTTGGGGCAAAAGAACCTCCGATTTACGGGTCAAATAGGTCATGCGAACTCAATGTGCAGTGTTGTGTTTTGAAGGGGTTTTGGATATATCGGGGGCCCCGTAGAGTTCTAACAGGGCCAGTGTCGTGGAGTGTGTGTGTATCTCTCTCTCTGTGTGTGTGTGTATATATATATATATATATAGGGAAAAAGCGTCCAAAGGACGAGCTGGGCGCGGGCGCCTCACGTGCGTAGCACGAGGGCGCCTCACGTACGTAGCACGCGGGCGTGGGCGCCTCACGTGCGTGGCACGAGGGCGCCTCACGTACGTAGCACGCGGGCGTGGGCGCCTCACGTGCGTGGCACGCGGGCGCTGGGCGGGGGCGCCCCACGTGCTTGGCATGCGGGCGCTGGGCGCGGGCGCTGGGAGCGGGCGCTGGGCGCGGGCGCCCCACGTGCATGGCATGCGGGAGCTGGGCGCGGGCGCCCCACCTGCTTGGCACGCGGGCGCTGGGCGCCAGCAGAAAAAGGGACTTGGTCCCTGCACTGGGAGCTGTGCTCCCGATTTGAGTTCTCTGAAAAGAGATTAAATTATGGAGTTAAACTCCAACAGATCTTGAATGGAGTTAAACTCCTAGAAATCTTTGAAAATGATCAAAGGAGGCCCCTTTGTTTCTCTCCCCTTTGGTCCTGGATCTTCCCAAGATGGGATTTTTGAAGATGAGACTCCTTCTTCTTCCTCTCGGTTGACCGGATCTTGGAGAAAGCGGGTGAGATTTAAAAATCCCCTCCTTTTGAGATCTGATGGAAGATCTGAGCTTCCCTTTGTGGGTTTTGTGGTGAAATACTATTTAGTTTTGGAAAAGGAAGAGTAAAACTCTTTGATTTAATTGAAAAGTGAAAGAAGGTTTAGAACCTTGGGGAGGAAGAAGGAGGCACAAAAACCCTAATTTTTTTAGGGAAATGAAAAGTCTTTTATTTCATCATCATGTTGCCTTATATAGGCTTACACATTTACATATAGCTCATTGGGCTTCACAAAATGGCATTTTTCCCATCCCATGCCTCATGTGCTCTTTTCTTTTGCACATGAGTCATGGGTCTTACAAAAATTTGGCTTCATGCCCATTTTCTTACATTCATGCAAAAAAAAAAATTACATCGAAATTATTTATTACATGATTTTTTATTTCGGCATAGGGGAGGCCGGCCGCGGGGCTCGACTTGGGCATGGGCCCACTTGCTTTGGCTTGAGCCCGCTTACTTGGGGTTGACCTTGACTTTGACTTGGTCAACTAGGATGCAAATTTTGACCCCAACAACCGCCAATTGTCACGTCCTTGCTCTTATATATGGCTATTTCTTACGAACAAATATTTGAGTTTTGTTACTTTTGCACGAATTACCATATAGTAATGTCTGATTTTTCTAGTTACTTTCCGCTTGACGTTTATAACTTATTGTTTATTTTAATTTCGAGCACGAAATTTTCTTTAAGGGGAGTATGATGTAATAACCGGTATCCGCTGTGCGAAGTATTTCATGTTTTAATAAAAATTTCTTTTAATAATTCTCTAAATATTATTCCTAGTAACCGTATTTTTAGTAAAATATTTCCCTAACTGATTATTTCTAAATTCATATTCTCAAAACCAACTTCTTTTAAATTTCTATTTTCCTATTTTAAATTAAACCCTAACCATATTTTTTCCTAACCTATTTCCAATTATCCCAAACCCTAACCCAACCAAACCTTACCCCCCTTCTCTTTTCTCTCTTTCTCTCTCCTCTCTTTTCCTTTCTCCTTCTCTCTCCTCTCGATCCTAGCCCCCTCCTCCTTAACAACGGCTCCTCCACGACCGCTGTCACGTCTCGCTTCCCAGTGTACGGAAACAGTGACGTGGCGGGCCATAATGTATTTATTAAGAAATAAATATGTTAAGCATAATTAAGCAATATAAATAAAAAGTACAAGAATGACAAGTGATATAAAATGATAAACAACAATCTTTATTTACAATCATCTTTAAATACAACTGTTTTTTAAAAGGAAAGATACAATGATATAAATAATGTCTAAACAGTGGCATACAAACTGAAAGTAAATACAAGGAGAGCTAGAAGTCTGGCTGGACAGTAAGCCGGTCCAAGTCCTCCTGGCTAGGCTCGATCTCCTAAGAGTCCGGTCCTCCTGACGAACATTCCAAAGAAAGAAAAGACAGGAATGTCATCAGCGAACAAGCGCTCAGTAAGTCCCACCAAAAGAAGAAATGGAATAGAACAAGTAATGTTAAATGAAACAGTAAAGTTGTACAAGTATATGATTGTTACTCTAACGTAGTTGTTTGTAATTTGGTACAGAATGTATTTGTGTAAACGAGAGGAGTCCATCTTACCCCGTGGACTATGGTAACATGTAATACAAGGCACCGTCAAAACCCACGGGACAACGGCACGAGAGTTCATGTAGGTGTCTTTTAAGTAATCATCTCGTGCCATCCGTACCAATCTACCCCGTTATCCCCGCGTAATGTATTGTATATGTTATATTTACAAGTCTTACCCAAACCATGGATATAAATTGTTTAAGCAGTCAGGTTCAGGACTCATGTTTGCTTTTAGATTCAGGTTTAGATAGACTCAGACTTGAGTCAGACACTTGAAAACTGATTTAGATCTTGAATTAGGTTCGGGAGTTATCGGTAACTGCTGCATATGAACGGCAGGATTTGTTTCTTTTTCCAAGAAAATTACAATTGATAACTCCGTTAAGTTTTCTACCTTAAATATGAAGGCACTCACTTTCTCCAGCGCCCTGGGGATCAAGAGAATTAATCCCGCTTAAACCTATATTTACTAAACTCCTTAGATATTGTTTTATATAACTCGATAGGGTTTTATGAAAAATATTTTTAATAAAATTTCAAAATAAACCTCGAGTATTTATTTATATTATTTAGGGTTTTCATGGATATGTATTTTAAGGATTTGAGGTATTTTGGTGATAATTGCTTAGGTTGGAAAGTTCATAGTATTTTATTGTAAAACTTGTCTTTTGTTGGTATTTTGATGGTATTTTAGTGAAACCTGTAATTCTTTCATTTTAAAAAAGTGTATGTTTATTATATTTTGAAAATATATGGATTTTGTAATTTATATAATTATAAAAAATTAATTTTTATTTAATTAGAAAAATTCGTTTTTCTTAAAAACCGTATTTAAAACCTTTCGAGACCGAATGCTCCATGAGGAGGTCTGCATCTCGCTCTACTAGCCCAAGGATGTGCGATAATCTGCACCATCCAATAGCGGGTCCCCTAAAGAGAGTTGTAGAGGCATAATCACAAAGGAATTTAAAATACAATTTAAAAGAAATCCGATTTTTATAGTAAGTGGTATTTTAATGTAATATTTTTCTCGAAACAAAAATTCATACAAAAGAAGTATCGTGCTATAGAACCAAGTGTGTATGTGAGAGGTAGGTTGTTACCTCGTGAAGTTTTCCTAAATGTATGTTTGAGCAAAACTAAAAGAGGTGATATTTAAAGTTCATGGTATTTAAAAGAAAAGGTGTTACAATTGTTATTTCACATGAGAATTTTGATGAAATTTTTATTCTAAATATTAGGGTTTAAGGTTACAAGTATTGTATAAAAAATTGTTTGACCAAAAGATAATAGGAATTAGAGTTATAGGAGTTGGAAAAAATGATATCGGTATTAACTCCACTTTTACCGATTTTTATAAAGAGATAAATTCAAAGAAGAGGAAAGAAGTTTAAAAGGGACTTACAAGTTGATTAAGTTAAGAAGAGGTAGGAGAAGGAGAGTTGATCTTCGTGGCGTCGTGGAAGCTCCGGAATAACTTCGGTTCTTCGCCGGAAGTTGACCGCTTGCTAACTCCTCTTTACTCCATTTGTACTTAGAAAATTTTTGAGAGTTTTGGTTAGAAATTTCAGAATGATGCCGAATCAAAGTGTGGAGGTGGTATTTATAGTGTAGAATTGGGGTTTTGGAATTAAAATGGTGAATTACAATATAATAAAAAGATGATAAATTGTGAAATGAAAGGTCTCTGTTTGATTGCAGGGAAATCAAACAGTGCAGAGGAGTCATGGGTAGGTGAAAGGACTAGTGTGCAAAGCCCGGGGACAATTGGACTCCATCCAACCGTCGGCGCCGGTTTTCAGAGAGTTTTGGCCGGTCGATTTAGGGTATTTGGCTTTGAGATTCGTGCTAGATGATTAAAGCCCTGTTTACTCCATTTTCCACATGTTTGATTTTTCTGACTTTTCATTTTTATATGTATTGCACGTACAAACTTTTGGGCTTCCAAAAAGTTAAAAAGAAAAATCAGAAAAAAAATAATGTCTGATGGGGATCGAACACAGAGGCTACGTCACAACAGTGCAAGGCTTTATCAGTGAGCTACAAGTTGTTTCTTGTTGTTATTTAACAAAGTTAACCTATAACTCAATCTCAGGATGTATAACTCATTTCTATACATTAAACTGGAAAAATTCGTACAGTAAATTCGGAGTCGTTATATTATATCCTCCTTATAAAAAATTCGTTCTCGAAATTTACATTTACATAAGGACTAATTTACAAATAAGTAAGGGTATCTTGCACGCATATCTTCTTCTCGTTCCCATGTTGATTCTCCTGGCGAATCTTTTCTCCACATCACTCGGACCAAGTTTACTTTCTTGTTCCGCGGTGTTTTCACCTTTCGGTCCAGGATCTCAACGGGTTGTTGCTCGCAAGTCAGGTCAGTCTGGACTGTGAGCTCTGAGTGATCAAGAAAGTGGCTGGGGTCGCTCACATATCTTCGTAGCTGGGATATGTGAAACACGTTTTGCACTCCTTCCAATGAGAGTGATGGTGCCAAACTGTATGCCATTTCTCCGACTCGTTCGAGAATGTCGAACAGTCCTTCTATCTGGGACTTAGCTTACCCCTCTTGCCAAAGCGGATCACTCCTCTGTTTGGAGAGATCTTCAAAAAAACATGATCTCCATGTTAGAACTCCAGGTGTCGACGCTTTGCATCAGCCCAATGTTTCTGTCGATCTTGAGCTATACGCATTCTTTCCCTGATCGTGTGAACTACTTCCACAGTAGCCACGATCATCTCTGGTCTAAGGAGTTCACGATCTCCGATGTCGTTCCAACTTAGTGGTGGACGACACTTCCGTCCGTAGAGTGCTGCGAATGGTGTCATTCCAATACTTGCCTGATAGCTGTTGTTGTATGAAAACTCCACAAACTGTAGGTGATCTTCCCACGAACCTCCGAAGTCTAACATACAAGCTCTTAGCATGTCCTCCAGAATCTGAATTGTTCGCTCGGACCGTCCATCCGTTTTTGGATGGTAAAACGTGCTGAAGTTCAGACTCGTTCCCAGGCTAGCTTGCAGCTCTGCCAAAACCGTGATCGGAATCTGGTATCACGATCGGAGACGATGCAAACTGGTACTCCATGTAATCTCACAATCTCCTGCATGAGTTTCATGGGTATCAAAAATAGTACATCTTGAGGTTAAATCTTACTTTAGATTCATGCTTACCTCCATGTACTTCTTTGCTAACGTCTCGGTAGATTGGCCAACTCGAAAGGGAATAAAGTGCGCCGACTTGGTGAGTCGATCCATAATAACCCATACAACGCCGTTACCCTTCGTGCTGCAAGAAAAGGCAGTCACGAAGTCCATAGTAATGTGCTGCCATTTCCATTCTGGAATTGGTAACGGCTGAAATAGACCAACAGTTCTGTGATGTTCAGCCTTTACTTGCTGACACACCAAACACTTGGCTACGCTCCTGGTTATTTCGCGCTTCATTCCATGCTACCAGTAATGTTGCCGTAGATCCTTGTATATTTTTGTACCACTGGGGTGTACAGAATAAGGAGAACTGTAAGCTTCTTTCATCAACTCTTCTCGAACTGAGCCGTTTGGTACACATAATCGACTTCTATATCGCAAGGATCCATCTTCGTGGATGATGAAGTCAGTTCGAAGTCCACTTTCTACTTGTTTGCGGATCTTTTGTAGCTTGGCATCATTTGCTTGAGCTGTTTTGATCTGATTGACAAGAGTGGACTGGACTTGTAAGTTCATCAAATACGAAGTGTTACCTGGCATAACTACTTCGATTGCCAGTCCGTGCAATTCATGTTGTAGCTTCCACTGAGCGGTGAGATTCATTGCTAATGGATGGCGGCTAAGTGCATTAAGAACTACGTTCACCTTCCGGGAATGATACTGTAGGTTGATGTCGAAGTCCGCCATGAGTTCTAGTCATCTTCTCTGACGCATGTTCAATTCCTTCTGAGTAAATACATACTTCAGAATCTTATGGTCAGTGTATATATCCACTCTTTCTCCCTAAGTGCGAAGATAACGGCTACCAACGCCAGATCATGTGTTGGATAGTTGCGTTGATGAACCTTTTGCTGTCATGATGCAAAAGCTACAACTTTTCCATGCTGGTGTAGAACACATCATAATCCCTTACCGGACGCATCACAATGTAAGACGAAACCTCCAGATTGATCCGGTATTACGAGAATAGGAGCAGAAGTTAATCTTGTCGTGAGTTCTACAAAAGAGTTTTCACATGTTTCTGACCATACGAATGCTTCATCTTTACGTGTGAGCTTGGTCAGGGGTGCTGCAATCTTCGAAAATCCTTCAAAGAATCTTCGGCAGTATCCTGCTAATTCTAAGAAACTTCGTATATTTTTCACCGTCTTTGGTGTCGGCCATTCGATAACAGCTGACACCTTAGCTGAATCTACTGAGATTCCTTTGCCCGAAACGATATGTCCGAGAAATCCGACTTGATCTAGCCAAAATTCACACTTGTTGTACTTGACGTAGAGCTAATGCTTTCGCAATATCTCCAGGACAATCCGTAAATGCTCGGCGTGTTCTTTCCGATCCTTTGAATACACCGGGGTGTCGTCGATGAAGATGACAACGAACCTGTCTAAGTACTCTCGGAAAACTTGGTGCATCAGATTCATGAATATAGCAGGTGCATTGGTCGCTCCAAATGGCATTACGAGATACTCATAATAACCATATTGAGTCCTGAACACCGTCTTCGGAATGTCGGACTCACTTGATGATAACCCGAACGAAGGTCTAGCTTTGAGAAAACAAAAGACCCACTTAGCTGATCGAAAAGATCATCGATGCGCGGTAGTGGATACTTGTTCTTAATCGTTCTTTCATTCAGAGCTCGATAATCTACACACATCCTGTATGAACCTTCTTTCTTCTTTACAAGCAAAACTGGAGATCCCCATCTTGAAGTATTGGGACGAATCCAACCTTTCTTCAGGAGTTCGTCCAACAGAGTGCGGATCTCCTTCAATCTTTCTGGACTTAACCGGTACGGGGCTTTGATTACCGGTTGCGCACCAGGTATTAAGTCAATGTTGAATTCAAGAGCTCGATCAGGAGGCAAACTTGTTATATTTTCAGGGAACACATCCTCGAACTCTCGAACTACCTTTGGCTTTTCTTCTTCCGCCGGTAGAGTAAACATTTCTGCATTCTTTGGTTTAGCACGGAAGATTCCTGGCTCTAAAGTTCTATCTCCACTCTTGAAGTAGAAGACTGGGTGATATGGTATCTCAAATACTACCCTCCTTTGACGTCAGTCAATCGTAGCATAGAAAACTTCCAAATAGTACATTCCCAACACAACATTGAAGTTTGGGATGCCCGGTACTTTGAAATTCGCGTAGAATTCTCGTCCGCAAACTACAACTGGAGACTGATCAAATCTCATAGTTGCTTTCAATACTTCATTCCCGGAACTGATATTCCGGCTTGAAATGAGTGGCTTCACGGAATCGCATGCGTTCTCACGAATCGTTGCGACATGAAGCAGTGTGACGCTCCAGTGTCGAACAGTGCGAGTGCAGGAAGGATGGCTACTAGTATAGTACCTAAGTTGTATGAGGTTGATTTTAGATACAGGAAAAATATAATGATATACATGGATTGAAAAGATGTAAAAGGATTGGGAATTACCGGTGATTACTTAGCCGGTGGCTTCAGCTTCCTCAACCGTCATTGTGAAAGCCTGACGTCTGGGTACATTCCTCCTTGCTGGAGGCGCATTCCTCTGTCCTTGGGGCATGTTTCTCTACCCTTGAGGAAGGTTTCTCTGTGCCTGGTGAAATTGACGAGAAGGATGTACAGGAGGTCCACATAGAGGTAGTCTAGGGAGAGCTAGACGATGTGCAGGATCCTGAATGGCTGGATGCTGCGGAGCTGTTATTACGGGTCTTGGTGCTAGAGCTGGGTTGAGTCGATATGGACATGGTTCTATGGCGTGAGTGGATGCGCCACAAACCAAACACAGGCCATTTGCACGCCTGCAGTCTTTCTCTATGTGTCCATTCCTCTTGCAGTAGAAGCAAATGTCTGGACTAGGCCAGTTAAATGATCCTCCCGGTCTCCTGGGTGCAAAAGTTAGCCTGGAAGAGGCTCCTCCTGTCATCTGTGTGGCAGGGCGTTTTACACCGGCAGTCTGAGGTCTGCCCTTCTTCTTCACCACTGCCTCATAGCGTCGGGCAGCCTTCAGAGCAAGATCATGGGTTGGGAAATCCCCTGTGGCGAGTGCAGCTTGGATTTCCGGGTCCAACCCTTGTTGAAATCGTCGTGCCCGGATCTGAGCAGTAGGAATAAGGTGTGTCGTGAACCTGTTACAGTCTTGTGTTAGTAGTGTAATAAGTGATCAGGAATTTGAATTTGAGACAATATCTTACTTGCTAAGCATGGTAAACTCAGTATCGTATTCATCTACGGACTTGCTCCACATCGAGCCTTGTTGTAAGTGGATGAACTGCTGCTCTATGTCAAAACGGGCAGTCTCAGGGAAGTACTTCGCGTCGAACATATCATGAAATGTCTTCCATTCAATTGGTTGGGCGATACTGTTAGTTATGTATATACCCTAGAGGCCATTGTTGTACTTATGATGTATACTATAGTGGATGCTTGGATAAATATAGAGAGGACTTTCTTGCTCGATATGATAGTATGCTATCTGGTTGCTATTTGCCTTAACATGTTGACTTGTATTGGGTTACTGTCTTGCTCTCACATGTTGATAAAGCCCTTAGGATATGTACTTGACTACTAGGACTATGATGCAGATCATACTAGTGGGGCCAGGGTAGTCCATGAGTACATCCTATAATTGTTCCTAGTCGAGGGTGTATCGAGACAGGGCATCGATACTCCAGAGTAGACTAGCGTATACGCATCATGACCCATATGATGGGCGATGGATGATCCTACATCCATTGGTGTGTGACATCAAAGATGGTGTACGGATGCTCAGTGGAGACTGGATACACTGAACGGACTCGCCGAGAACTCCTTATTGGTATTATACCTATCGTCAGATAGCAGTTCTCTGGCGACACTGGTACAGGTTAGTCTGTAGATCCGAGATCGTCATAGAGTCTTGTGTGATTCCCACTGTGCTTTGATTTCCACCTTACCATATTCATGAGAACGTGCAAAACGGTGGCTTTTGGGTACAGTCCCGAATCACATGGAGGCAATGAGCGATAGGAGGGGTTTTGTCTCTCCGATATTGGGGGTTGATGTTGCGCTGTGTTCGATTGGCTATAACTGGAAGTCTCTGGCCATGGCTGATATGGAGATCTACTGGTAAGTGTTATCAGTAGCTTTTCGGCTTGTTATGAGCCTCATATCGACACGACTTATCGGTTACTGGGGTCTGACGTTTACCACCCCTAGACTGGATATGCGACATATCAGACGAAGAGACCGGACTGTACGGTAGTGTTACTGATTGGATTCGCAGGAGTATGTACAGGCTTGCTTGTTGATCTTCTGGTCGCTCAATACCCGGGTGGCTGTTACGTTTAGCTGACCGCTTGCAGCTTATGGGTGTTTGATATGATCATCAACCACTGCCGGCGTATTGACGAGTCTTTAGAGTCTTACACAGAGGTTTCCTGGCTAAGGCAAAACGGAGTAGGAGCACATATGCGATATGTGCGGGAACGAGATTGATACGCGTATGTGATGCCGTATTCTATTCTCGCGATATGTGATATAGGCCGGGTTATCGGATCAAGTGTTGATTCGATGAAATGATATATATATATATATATATATATATATATATATATATATATATATATATATATATATATCATGCTCACTTAAATATTTATTGTTCTCACTTATGATACATTTAACATATATGTGATATATGTTTATTGTATTGTTTTCTATTGTTACATAAATATTATATATGTGATATATAATATTGTGACATGCTAGGTTATACATGCAACAAGGATGTATGAGAATTATATCATGTTACATATAATGTTTGGGTTTAAATTCTTAAGTAATTCAAAATTGTGGAAATGAGTCATGGTGGAAGCTTCATGAAGCTTGTTGATAACCATTGACAAAGTTCACCCTTTTTTTGTTTTGCTTAAGATATTTTCTAACCCAACCATGATACATAACCACGGTTAACTCTCTACATAGGTTAGGTTTTGACATATACTAACCCATGGTTGCATTTCTAAGCTCATCTCATTCATTCATCTTCTTCTTCCTCATCTCATTTTTGCTCTCTAGATTTTGAGATCAAAAAGAAAAATAGTGAGAAATTAAATACTAAAGTGAGCTAAATTCCTACTTTATCATTCTCTTCTATACTAGCCATATAGATTAGTGTGTTAGCTTCACTAATTCCATATTAGTAAAGAGAGAGCTTGAGTCCGTGTTTTCTGGACGTAGATCATCGTAGACTTTGAAGACTTCAAGCAAGGATGCATCATACATTTTGTGGAGCCTCTCAAGAGTCCGGGAGTTCATGGATCGCAGCGAAGGGACCACTACTCGGAGCTTATGAAGCGAAGGAACGGACTACAAAGGTTGTAATCCTTATCACTTAGATGTAAAGTTGTTTACATGCAAAGTTAACCCTAATTCTCTAGTTCGATTACTTGGTTGGTTTGTTTAGCACCCCAAAATTTTAAAAATGCATGATTGATGCTTGCCAAAACCTTGCTAAGGTGATAAGCTAACCCTACAGATACGGCTTTCTTCAGCCTTCCACCAGACTCTAACGTTGTCTGTTAGTTGCAGCTTCGCAACTCTCACCCAAACAATCTCTGACACTTGTGCTACTGCCAGATCATCTTCTATCGACTGTGCTCATTCTTCTGCCTCCAGTGGGCTCTCTTTTCCTGAGAAGTGCTTTGGATGCAATACTCGGAATTGCTTGACTCCGGGTGCCTCGACTTCTGGGCGGTGCATAAGGCTAGCAGTCTGTTGCTGCTGGCTCTCCAAGAGGCTCTTGGTTGCCTCAAGCAATATCGTTTGCTCGTTGATGGGAGCTGCAACGGTCATGATAAAGAGCAACTTTTATTTACATTCATCTTTACATACAACTGTTTTTGAAAAGGAAAGATACAATGATATAAACAATGCCTAAACAGTGGCATACAAACTGAAAGTAAATACAAGGAGAGCTAGAAATCCGGCTAGACAGTGAGCTGGTCCAAGTCCTCCTGGCTAGGCTCGATCTCCTGAGAGTCCGTTCCTCCTGACTAACATTTCAAAAAAAGAAAAGACAGGAATGTCGTCGGCGAACTAGTGTTCGGTAAGTCCCAAAAGAAGGAATGGAATAGAACAAGTAATGTTAAATGAAACAGTAAAGTTGTACAGATATATGATTGTTATTCTAACGTAGTTGTTTGTAGTTTGGTACAGAAGGTATTTGTGTATACGAGAGAAGTTCATCTTACCCCGAGGACTATGGTAACATATAATACAAGGCCCCGTCAAAACCCACGGGACAACAGCACGAGAGTTCATGTAGGTGTCTTTTAAGTAACCATCTCGTGCCACGTTAATACGTTCCATACCAATCTACCCTGTTATCCCCGCGTAATATATTGTATAGGTTATATTTACATGTCTTGCTGAAACCATGGATACAAATTGTTCAAGCAGTCAGGTTCAGGATGAAATAATGCATTCAAGAAGTCATGTCAAGTTATAACCATGGTTCGGTCAAGTCAAGTCAAGTTATACATGTTTGATATTGATGTTTGGATTCAAGTATTCAGCTTCAAGTTCAAGTATTCATGTTTGTTTTTAGATTCAGGTTTGGATAGACTCAGACTTGAGTCAGACACTTGAAAACTGATTTAGATCTTGAATTAGGTTCGGGAGTTATCGGTAACTGCTGCACATGAACGGCAGGATTTGTGTCTTTTTCCAAGACAATTACCAATTGATAACTCCGTTAAGTTTTCTACCTTAAATAGGCAAGCACTCACTTTCTCCGGCTCCATAGGGCTCAAGAGAAAGTTGGGTTATGCCAGCGCCCTGGCCATCTACCGTGACCGTTTGTGGAAAAAAAAATTTATGAACTGACGCTAGAACAACCCGATAATCCGGATCTACCATAAACCTATAAACTAGCAAACTAAAGACGAGTTAGAATGGTTATACCGAATGATCGGTGTCTTTCGGTCTTTTACCATCTTCCTAAGCTCCTAGTGGTCTACATGGTCAAGCTTGATCGTTAGTCTGCCTCGATCGAAGATAATCCACCTGAAGATTTGTAGTTCGAGCTTCAACCTCAAAGCCCAGGTAACTAGGGTACCAAGTTCGCCAAACTAGAAAGCCTAAAGGATGTAGATAGTGATGATGGATTGATTTGTATCAAAATACCCTAGGTTTCTCAACATATGAGACATTAAGGGTTTGAGGAGGAAGAAGAGAGCTTGAGAAGATGAGAGTGTACAGCATGAGCATTTCTTGAAGAATGGCTAAGTCTTGTGAATTCTTGAAACATAGCAATAATTCACACAACAAATGAATCAAGCATACAACAATAGTAAACCATGAGTCACCCCATGAGTCACCAAGGGAGCCATGCTTCAATAAATGCAAAGAACACCTCACACCTCCACCTCATTAACCATTTTACAAAAATGATTAAAACACAAATGAGGTGTCTTCTTCTAGAAACACTTTTGTAATAAATTACAAGAATACCCCTCACCGTATATATATACCCGTATCCGTATCTCGAAAAATACAAAAACAAAGAGAAGAAAATAATCCAATAATATAATACTAGGATCCGGCTTACACCAAAACCCACTAGTATTACCAGTCCGAATCATGATAGTGCACGTATATGATCGAACCCTGTCGTAATACCATACGGCATCTACATCGTTTCGCCCGAAGCAGGGAAACCCTCTATGTGTGACTCTAAAGACTCGTCAATACTCTGGCAGTATGTTTAACCATAAGCGCGTCAGCGGCACTAGCTGTACGTAACGGTTACCAAGGTATTGAGCGAAAGGAAGGTGATTGATCTGTTTTAAAGAAGTGTAGTTTAACCGCAATCAATAACGGTGTCGCGCGTAGCTAGACCGAGATGAGTACGGGTCGTCCTCTGGGAAACGTGGAACCTTTTATTCTTACTTTAGGCGTGTTGAAAAAGGAAGGAGGAATAAAGAATGGTGGAAATAGTTTCTAGATTTACGTTAAACAAGGATGCAAAATATAGATCTAGATTACTATGAAGGTAAGTTTAATATTAAAAAGGGGGTTGTAGAGTTCATTGGGATTTAGTAGTTATGGATGATTAATTATAAATTACTCTTTTTATCCTTTAATAGATTTAAAACTAGAACGACAGTGATGCATGTAGATTAGGGTTTCTGGAGGGAAAATGTTCCCACTCTTAACCCCTATCTCGACATGGAACTCCGTTCATATCTAGCCTTTACCAAAACAATTGTTAATCTAATCTCTAATAGTGGTCGCGATTATCAATCAATTGATAGCGCGCCTAATTAGGATGTTAACTATTCTTTTGATAGAATTTATAAACTTTATAAGACTTAAAAAGAGTTTAAGGATCTTCATCATCCATTAGCCTACCCTAATCCCATGAACCCTAACAAGCGAAGAATTGCTCGCGCATGTTGGGAGAAGAAGAGATGGAGAGAGAAATCATATTGAAACTACAAAGAAATAGAATAAGAAAAAGAACTACCTTTATTAATCAACAAAATTCATTTACACTTTATTCCCTTAGAAAATGATTACAAATACTAGTTTGCTTTTCGGTCTCTTCTAAGGAGGTAGATGAACCGTTGATGATCAACCAGGATTCTTGAGCCATCGTGGACTTCGTGATCTCGTCGGTGTGATGATTTTTCCAAGAGGCTCTCGGTCCATATTTATAGTCCCAAAGCCAGAACCCTAGCTGCCTAATTTGGAAGCCAGAGGTTAAAATCCTAACCACCAAAATCTTAACTCCCAACTCATCAAAACCGCGGTGGATCCGCGGCCAATAGGTGGGTTTGGCCGCGGATCCGCAGCCAAGTAGAGGAATCTTGGGCTCATTCTTCTTGTGGCTTCTTATGGTGACACGTGGTGATCTTTTGAATCTCTGGAAACTGAAAATCTTTTCTACGTCACTGTCAGAATTGATTTCTTTAGTTTACTTTCTTAATTAGGCAGCTTTGTTTTAACAACTTTGATTTCCTTGATTTCAGCCCTGCAAATTCTGCACAATAACTCAACAAATAATATTAGTAGAGTTTGTTTTATTGAGATATTTAACTTAACCATTAAGCATTGGTCAAAGGTATTAATAAGGTAAGCATATTAAATGGGCCAAATGTTACATGGATATTATATGCTTACTTTTTCCTACCAAATGTTAATTATAATATATAAACACATGAAAATAGTATTTTTACAGATAAACCCTCATATGTATCATATATTATAATAAACACCTTTCTTTATATAGAAATAGTAGAAAAAATGTCTTATTAAATGTGCAGTTTTATCAACTGAACAGAAGGCCGACGAGCAAACTCATCTAAACCCCTACTGAGCCTGTCCGTGACAATCTCCGTACAGTCCGGTCTGTTCTTCTAAGAGTATCGCATATCAGGTCTAGGGGTGGATAAAATCAGAACCCTAATAACGCGATATTTCGTGTCGGTATGAAGCCCATCACCAACTGAGAAACTACTGATCCAAATCAGTAATTCTCGTCTACCTTGGCCAAGAATTTCTGGTGATGGTCACCCGTGCACTACACGACATCAACCCCTAATACTGGGAGAGATGAATCCCCGACGATCCACTTACTGCCTCCATGTGGCTCGGGACTGTACCCAACTAAAACCTGTTTGCACGACTCTTTTGAGCCGTGGTAGGGTAGTAATCAAAGCACGGTGGGAATTCATACGAGACAAATCTCGATCACATGTCGACAGACTAACCTGTACACATATCACCTAGGAACTGCTATCTGACAATAGGTATAATACCAACTAGCATGTTCCCGGCGAGTTCGTCCAGTGTACTCATAACCCAATGAACACATGTATACTATCTTAGGTGACAAACTGACATTGATGGCTTGTGAGACCGGCCACCGCCTTTCGTCAGGGTCTCGATAAGTATACACTAATCTACTCTGGAGTATGGATGCCCAGTCTCGATACTCTCTTGACTAGGGACATTTAAGGATGTGCTTATAGACCACCCAGCTCTCACGTATATGATCGCCATCATAATGCTGATAGTCAAGCAAGAATCCTATGGGCTTTATCAACATGTAATAGTGATCTGTAATACCACATAATGCATGTACATGATGATAAAGGCAAACCAGATAGAGTAAGATTGTTCTATCCGTATAGGTCCTCTCTCAATCATCATAATCACATGCCTGCGATTACAATAATTGCTTTGCGGGCACTATAACTAACAATCTCCCATTTGCACTTAAGGCTAATAATTGTGGTGTCGCATACTCACAGCCCGTGTGATACCGAACACCCAACTTCTCTACTAAACAGTCTCGCAAAACTCGTTTGTGAAACTATTGCGTTCGAGAAATAGCCTCAGTGAGTGGATCCGATTCAGTATTTCTATCTTTATCTCTCTATATCTCAACTTCACGGAGAAAGACTATCTCCCGAAATGAGCAAGACCTGTCTTAGAATTTGTTTGGATATCTGATGGGACTCAATTCACAAATGAACTTCAAATCAAACAAACTTCTTAGACTGTATCATCCACTGAATTTAATCAGTATTCTGCGCCATTCCTTCCACAGTATCCGCTTGGACCACCTGTCCAACATACTGCCTCTCAAAAGAGGGAAAACTATAACTCTGACAGTATCCAGGTCACCTTGGAAGCCTGAAATGATAACCGCCTCCCGAAGGAGGCTGTCGTTACCATTTATCAAGAACATCCACTTATGTTCATAACTGCTTCCCAATGTTTCTCTAGGATTGGATTAATAAATACTTATTGCAGCCTGTGCAAAAGCAAAATCTGGTGTGGTACTTGACATCTTATGATTGACTCAATTACCTAAGCAAGAGATATGACAATCATGCAAATCGCTCTCCTCATCAGTCTAGAAGACATCTCTTTAGAGAGGGTGACTCCATCACCTGCAGGTACACCACCACACCAGAAGTCATCCATTCTAAAACACTTTAGAATAGTGTCAAGTACCCGAATTGAAACACTTTCCAAATTTAGATCTAAAACCATAAATTTAGTCACCAGAATCCCTGATATTTTATCCAGATCCTATGTGGAGAAAATCCTTATGATAACCACAGTATAACCGATCGTAGTATAAGAAGATCTCTTCCTATTAAGTGTATGTCATCCAAATACCAGGACATCACTCTCTACTACCTTCTTATCAGGTCCATCTGTTATTCTGATGAAGTCAAACTCTATGATTGTCACATCAAAAATAGATGATCTATCTCCGCTATACCTGTTTTAGTCTATAAATAGACATAAACTACTTGCCCACTATGCTTCCGCTGCTCCCACTGACTACAACAACCCTCTGGCAGAGTCTTATACACGTGCACTTCTAAAGCTAATTTAGAACGGCGTTATACTCATCCTCCTGCCAGATCTCATAGTCTAGAACAGCAGTAGTGGCAAGTTTAGATAATCATAAACCTCCTTGCCACCGTCTTTGAGTAGACCAAAGTAACTCTCGGGTGCCTGAGGTTACCCACCAAATCTGCGGAGTGGCTAATAGATCGTCGAAACCATTTGAATGTTTAGGTTCTTTTAAATTTTCAGTAATCGTTTGTGGTTCTGGAATCACTTCCAGTTCTACCATACTCCCACTAATGTTTTATGAAAAGAATCAATTTTACTAAAACTGGTGGCGAGTCAAGAACAATATAACTATTGATCTTCCAGATGGTAGAATGTTAACCCTCGTCAAAACCCGAGATAACCCACAAACTGCCACTACTGAAACGTGCCTAAAGTTTATCCGGATTCTGGTTTTAAGCATAAGCCGAACAGCTCCATATATCTTAACATCGTTAAGATATGAATCCATTTTATATATCCAATATAGAAACAAATGCACTAATTTAATTGGAACCAGATTCAAAAATCACACAGCTGTTTCAAGTGCATATCAACCAAATGGAAAAAGGTCATACAACATTACTCATCCAGGAATACATCCACATATGAGTAACCTGAGAGAAGCAAGTTCTCAAAACTATTACTTACGACGGAATACCTAACACAAGTATCTACATTTTCGATCACCTTAAAGAATCTTGATATTTGCAACATATGGTTCTCTACTTTATTCTTATACCTATATCTTCTCAAAATCTGGACCTTGTATATCAACGAAATACTTGTCTAAAACTAGAGAAGTCATGAGTAAACAGAATATAGTACTAGTACCAACCCCTTTGTCCTCATGGATATCGGACAACATAAAATACTTTGTATAAGTCCTCTGAGTTTTAATAACTCAAATCCTATGCGTCGTAGCTTGAAAACTGTACTATGGTTAAGAAGAATTACACCGTTATTGAATACACCTTACCTAACCATCAACTGATATAGGTAAATGTGACAGATAAAATTTCAAAAAGTTATATCTCACTTTATAAAATAAACGTACAGATATATCAGTTTGAAATTGGTGCATAACGACGGATATTCAAAACCATATATTTATCGTCAGGCAAAACCCAGGCGATTTTCTCAAATATCACCAATTACAAAGAATTCCGATATATTGAGGATATGTTCACCCAATTCCCAATATTCTACTCCTACTCAGCATCTTGTAACGCAATACAGATACGAGAATCAAGTCTGGTAAATACATACCTTGGAGTTAGAATCTAATTGGGAAAACAGTTTTCAATTAACACCGCACAGTAAAACTGAAACATGAAAATGTTTCGAAAGGGTGGCTGGGTATTCCTAGTAATGCCTCTTCCACTATCCAGATTCATGACAGTAACTGCATATTTCTTTGCCCTCACTCCAATCCATTTATATGTCTTTACTTATTACCTTCTGTACACCATACTTAGGCTAATTGATTTTCTTCCTTCCCTACCCTTCGGCATCAGCTTAAGGTTTGGAAGAAGACTATCCAATAAGCGCAATAGGTGTACTTTCCTAATACCAGGAGCTCTCGCAACCTGAGAGAAGGTAAAGGGAAAAGACAACTGAATAGTCCTTATTCTATTTCTCCAGAACCAGAAACCATTCTCGAACTGGAACAAGTTCCTTCGAGTTCGTATGTAACTATACGATGGAATATCCAAGAAATATGAATCTTCGTAGTGATACGGAGTATTCTGGAGAAATGCAAAGGTGATATAGGAGTGGCAGGGATATACGATGTTTTATCATGAATGATAGCAGTCGCAGTTTTCTTTACCCCCACTCTAATCCCTTTATATATCTTTACTTATTTTCTTCTGTACACCACACTTAGGCTAATTGGTTTTCTTCCTTCCCTACCTTTTGGCACATGCCAATGGTTTAGAAGAAGATTATCCAATAAGCACAATAGGTGTACTCTCCTAATACCAGGAGCTCTCGCAACCTGAGAGAAGGTAAAGAAAAAAGACAACTGAATAATCCTATTCAATTTCTCCAGAACCATAATCTATTCTCGAGTTGAAACAAGTTCCTTTGAGTTCGTATGTAACTATACGATGGGATATCCAAGAAATATGAATCTTCGTAGTAATACGGAGTGTTCTGGAGAAATGCAAAGGGGGTATAGGAGCGGCAATAATATATGCGACTAAATGACAATCCAAAAGCCAAAGTGTTTTAAGAAGGTTCGGTTAACTTGGTTCATAAGTTTTAGTCTAGGATCAGGCCATGGTCGCTGCCAAAAAGAGAAAAAAAACACTCAGCGTGCACTCTGACCTATATTAGATTGGTTAATCACTTTATCTAATCAGGATGGCTCCCACTGTTTCCCCGAATTCTCCCTCAAACACTAAAAAGAGAATTAGTCGGGATCTTCTGAAAATCACCCGAGGAGTAACACCCACTCATCAGTGGTGTTTACCCCAATCAGAGCAAAGCTCTGTTCAAATTCCAAGGCAGGAGACGAAGAAACACTTTTGTTTCTCCCAATCAGAGCAAGGCTCTGTTCTGAAAATTAAAAGGAAAATTAAAAGGAAGCAACGTTTCAGCTGCGCAAGCGCTGCGCGACACGTGTCAGTGCAGTGGCGCAAGCGCTGCGCTGCGCGACACGTGTCAGCGCTGCGCTGCGCGACACGTGTCAGCGCAGCTGCGCAAGCTGTGCGCTGCGCGACACGTGTCAGCGCAGCTGCGCTTGCGCAGCTGCGCTGCGTGACACGTGTCGCGCGCTGGGGCGTTTGCGCCAAACAGAATTAAAATTCTAGTAAGATCTTTCTGTTCTTGTTAAAACAAGAAGACTGCCTTCTGTAAAACAGAAGCCCTTGAATCAAAGATCCAACAGTGAGGAAAATTCCCCAAATCACTCAGAGAATGATCTCTTTAACAAACTTAACAAATCTATGGGCACTATATAAAAGGCCCTAGACCTCAACTCAAATCGTCAAGACAGGGAGAAAAACAGAGAATTCCTCTAAAGAATTTTGAGAAGAGCTGAAAGAAAGAAAAGGTAAAAACCTTTATAGGAGAAGAATTTCTTCTGAATAGATCATTAATCTAAAAACAAAATCAATGATCTTCAATAAATTAAAAAAATAATAAATAATAATAAATAATAATAGAGCCTTGCACTTTTATGAACCATCGGTTCTGGAATCTTGAAGATTCCTTTCTTGAATCCAAAATTGGATCAAGATAATTAAAACAGTGCCTTGCACTTGGCGATCTGCACCGTGGCGCTCCTGGGTTGGCGCAAGCCACCAGAGAGCGCCACGTGTCAGCATCAGAACCACTTGTGCTATGCGCTTTTAAGACAGGGCATTGCTCTCATGAATTGGCGCAACTCACCAGAGCGCGCCACGTGTCAACAGCGCAACAGCGCAGCGCAACAGCACAGCGCACTGCGCTTGCGCTCACCGGAGCGTGACACGTGTCACCTCACATGGACTTGCGCCTTGCGCTCCTCAATTGGCGCAAAGCGCCTGACAAGCCACGTGGCGCTCTGTCAGACTAATGCAGCGCATTATTAAACGGCAGAGCCCAATTAAGAGGCCCAATGGACTAAAATAAATGCTCTGCATTATAAAAAGGGGACAGAGCCCAACTTAAAAGGCCTAACAGGCCAGAATAAAATGCAGTGCATTATTAACAGGGGCAGAGCCCTAATAAAGGCCTACTAGGCCAAAGATAAAAACGTTGAACGTTATCAACTAGACTTAGCCCAATCATGGCCATAAGTCCTCAAATTAAATTGATTGAGCACGGCTGCTCTCTTAAATCAATTTACATCCGGTTCAAGGGTACATCTCCGAACTCCTCTGACACTTATCGTTGTAATCCTTCAACGACGTCAGAGAGGTGACGGGTCCCGACGGCCATATATGCAATGGACCACTATGTCCCTAAACTGGAGATGGACCACCATGTCCCTAAACTGGCGATGGACCTCTATGTCCCTAAACTGGAACACGGACCACTACGTCCCTAAACTAGAACAATAGAGCCCTCAAATGCTCTTTTGTCGGATCTAAACGATCCCGTTTGAGTCGATCTTAGCCTCAAATATGGCTAACATGTCCTTAAACCTTCAAACAGACTTTAGTCCCAAATTGGACTATAAGACCCCCAATCGACTTTGGTTCAAGGATACATCTCTGAACTCCTCTGACACCTGTCGTTGTAATCCTTCAACGACGTCAGAGAGGTGACGGGTCCCGACGGCCATGCATGCAATGGACCACCATGTCCTTAAACTAGAAATCGAGCCCCCAAATGCTCTCTTCTCGGATCTAAACGATCCCGTTAAGTTGATCTTAGTCTCAAATTGGACTAACGTGTCCTTAACAAACGTTTAAGTTGATCTTAGCCTCAAACACGGCTAACGTATCCTTAAACCAAAACCCCAAACCCAAATCTAAGTAAACACGGATTTAGACTAATCCACGTCCTACGGGCGACGACATAAATTAGTCTCCGTATACAATCCACGGGCAACCACAAATAAAACAAACACACACGACACGAAGTGAAATTCTGGAGAAGGAGAAAGTTGTTACCGCGATGTGGTAGCGTAATTAACTGCAGGGGCTTGCGCCTGCAGGGAAGAGCGTCCCCACAATCAAAAACCTCTCATGCGAGGGGGAATCTGACGAAGTCTGCTACATCGGCCGCATCCATCTAAACCTCCGATACACGGTGCCATAAATCAACTTGGCATCTTCGGAGAGGTGGACGGATAAAACCAAATAGCATCTGCCCCGAATCTTAGGCAAGACGTCCTAACGTCGTCGCCGCCGTTCGGAGGGGAACAGATTTTGGCACGCCCGGTGGGACCTTTTCCTCTTTCCACTCCACACTTCGTGTGTCGTGTTCGCGAACGAATCGCGGTTTACTGTGGTTGCCTGTGGATTTTAGGTACTAAGATTTGGTGTCTTGCTCCGTGCAGAAAACAGAAGATCAATGGCTTCAAACTGCACTGCCTGCAACTGCAACTCTCGCTCGGTCTCTGTTGGAAGAGTGACTTACGAGCCCCAAGCGGCCTCTCTTTTCAAGATGCCAGTGGAGCAGGTAACCCAAGCCACCACTGGACTATTCTTCGGGACCATGCTCCCACCGATGAGCTTCAATGCTCCTTTGCCGTTGCAAGAAGCCCCAAAGAAGTCGGTCTTTGATCGACTTACCATTGCCGCAGTCCCTCTCAACGGGTCGCCCAACTCCACTGCCTCAGTTTTTAACAGGCTAGGTCAGAGCTCCAATGGGCCCGTGAAGAAGCCCACAATACCAGAAGGTGTTATCCCCAAGCGGATAGCCATTCCTGCTCATGAAATCGTCAAGGCAGCTTCACCTGCTCGGAAGTCTGCTTTCGATAGGTTGGCTATCCCCATTCAATGGACGTCGGTCTTCAAGAGGCTGGTACCAGCAGCGCCTCACCAGAACAGGGGGCATGACAAAGCCATCCCTATCGCCGAACCAACTCCATCCGCACGACACGCTCGACGCCGCCACTGGCGCCGAGTAAGGAAGGCTGGGGGCAACTTCCCCTCTGGGATAACTCCACCAGCCCCAACGTAGGGATCGATGCTGCTGTTCCAACCGGGAACAGCTTTGAATTGCTGAACACGGTGCGCAGAAACTCTCCTACTGCGGTGTTGAAACGAACTCCTTCACCTGTGGAGAATGCTTCAGAGAAAAAGCTAGAGCAGCCCCCTCAACGGCTGTCCTCTAAAATTTACAAAGTCTGGCGACAAGTCCAAGAGTCGGTGATTGATGAAAACTATCTCCATCAACAGGAAAAGATGAAAGTTCAGCGGGAAGAGGACCGTACTATCAAGCCACAAAAAGCAACAGCTATTTGGGTGCCCACTACAACAGCTCCCTCAACTTCAATCACTCAAAAGAAAAGGAGGCCGCAAAAAGCCCCTGTGAACATGGTGAACCGTAAAAGCGCTAAGCACAAACACCCCAAGTCTGGGGGCATGGTGGTGCACACTGTTTATATGGCTTCTGGAAAGGAGGAAAGCCGTGCTTCGACGGGTCACCGACCGCTCACCCGATCCGTGACGAAAGCCCAGGAGCAGCAACAGAAGCTTCAGGAGATGATGACTGCAATGACCGCACTTACCGAGCCAAAAGAAAGCCCGGAGGCATCATCAGAGCAGCGTCATGAACAAGAAACTGACGCTGACTACCTACGCAGAGTTCTCGAAAAGAAGGATAGAGAAGCAGCAGAACAAGCTGCCAACATAAAACAAGTGGTGCTTCTCTTCCAAGACATGGTAGGAATGATGTTACAGCCGGACCCTCCGGCTGAAGACCCTCTGATCATTATTGAAGACGGTAGAGGGGAAACGTCGAATCCTCCTCTGGCTCTTTCAGCAGTCAAGGAGGAAACTATCTCAAAAGCCACGCTTGATGATTACATCGCGCAGCAGATACGAGTTCATCAGGCGAATGAAGCGCCTGGACAAGTTGTTAAAACTGGACGACCCTATCCAGGTTGGTACGACCAAATCAGTTACCCGCCGGGATATACGATCCTTAAGTTCCACGTATATAAAGGGACAGGGAATCCGCATCAGCATGTCGCTCAATTCAGGGCCTTATGCGGCAATACTGGAGGCGATGACAAATTGTTGCTTCGCCAATTCGTCGGCAGCTTAGCAGAAACAGCCTTTGAATGGTATTCGGAGCTACCTAACGACTCTGTCAAAACATTTGCGGAGATGGAGCTACTGTTTACACAAAGATTCACGAGTGCTAGTGAACGCACCCCGATAACAGCACTAATAAATGCCAAGATAAGGCCAGGCAAAACGTGGGTCCAATACGCAACACGATGGCGGAACCTATGGTCGAAATGCGAACAACGCATAGAAGAGGCACCTGCGGTAGGCATGTTTGTGGGCACTCTCGATCCGCAGGCGACTATATCCCAATTCATGATGTTCTTCAGGCTGACCACCTTCCAAGCATTGATCGACAAATTAGCCCAAATGGACCAGATGGGCCATGGACCGTCTCCTCCAAAACCAGACTCTCGAAATGAGAAAAGAAAAGGGAAAGCGACTGTCGTTGCCAATGCTCAACAACAGCCGAGCAACTCAAAGCCGGTCGTTCGCCAAAATAACGCGCATCCATGCCCGTCCCTCGAGGAGAGACTCGGACGTCCTTACTCGTTTCTTCAGAATAAAACGAGAAGACTGTTTAAACTGGCAGTACGCAACAGACTCATCAATCTGCCGAATCCAAAACGTCCGTTGCAGCCAGGCGATCTCAATAATCCCGATTACTGCCCTTACCACCAAACGGTAAGTCACCCGATCGAGGATTGTTTCGTCTTTAAGGGATGGATCGAGGATCAATACCTACAAGGCGAATTCGCGCTGTCTGAAAACTGGAAGGTAAACCCACCACAGCCGCACACTCCAAAGAAGACAGACACGATGGGGGCAGCTTGTTCTTTTGTCGAGGACGAAAATGATGGAGAAGACTCATCAGACGAGTCCGGAGACTACATAGCGACTTGTCACGTGATCTCTCACTCATTGGCGGATGATAAAGAGGCTCCTTGCGCTGATAAACCGAGGGCGGACCCTGAACCAGAAATTCCGCGGCCGTCAGACGAGTTGATTGATGCCTTCCTGAATGAGATTCGTCTGAAAGTTAAAGCCAATCAAGAGCGTGAGATGGCCATACTGGAAGGAGCCAAACACCGCCGACTAGACCAAAGAGTCGAGACACTCCCGTCAAATCAAAAGCCATCCGCCGCGGATAAAAACAAATTCAAGACGAGGAAAAGATTTGCTAAAGCCCTGTCAGCGGGAATAAAGCTACTACCCTCTAAAGAAAATACTCTCGGTGGAGTAGAGATGCATCCTAACTTCTGCTTATATCATCAAAAGATCATACATCCTACCGAAGACTGCGACTCCTTTAAGTGTTGGTGGCAAGGGTATGTCGCTCAAAAGCAACACTTCAACAGAACAAAGTGTGGAGTTCGTAGACATCAGAAAAATGCGATAGATGAGCTCAAGGGAGCCGCTGACAACTGTCACAGAGCCGACTCCAAGGGATCGCAAATTATCACCTTCGGAAGCGACTCTGACGAAGAAGCTGCCCTCAACCCTCTCCTTAAGGAATCCATTTCAAAAATGAAGGAATTGAGGAGTTGCGAGAACGTTCAGCCGTACAATCGCACGCTACTCGGAAAAAGTCTCGGCCTCGCGAACAAAGGATCGAGCAAAAAGGATAAAGGGAAGGGAAAAACAGCCCTTATAGCCAATACTCAACAGTAATCGAGTGGCCCTAAACCGGTTGTTTGTCGAAACAACAAACAGCAACCTCTCCAGGAAAAGTTGAAACGTCCTTACTCGTTTCCTCAAAATAAAACAAGGAGACTGTTCGAGCTGGCAATGCGCGACAGACTCATCAATCTGCCGAGACCAAAACGTCCGTTGCGGCCAGGCGATGTAAACGGTCTCAATTATTGCCCTTACCACCAAACGGTAGGTCACTTGATCGAGGATTGCTACGTCTTTAAGAACTGGGTTGAAGATCAATACCAACAGGGCAAGTTCGTCATATCCGAAAACTGGAAGGTGAGCCCGCCACAACCGCACGCTCTGAGAAAGACGGATACGCCGGGGGCATCATGCTCATTCATAGGGAAAGCCTCATAGACCGAAACGTCGTTAAATTAACAATGGACCACTACGTCCTAAAACTGGATGATAGACCGAAAAGTCAGTAAACTAGAGATTCGCCTCAAATACGGCGATGGCGGACCGAAACGTTCTTAAACTAATGATGGACGGCAATGTCCTAAAACTTGCAAACGAGCGAAATGTCTTTAAACTACTACCGCAGCATCCTCAGGCAGACGAGATAAAAAAAAAGAATAAAGAATAAAATAATTTTAAAAAAATGAAAAATAAAAAAAATAGTACGTCCATAAGCAGAATGGACACGGATGAAAACTCGAAAGGGCTCCGTGAGTAAAAACAGCAGGGCTACCGGCGAGTCTTGTGAAAACCCAAAAGGGCGCAATCTCGTTTAAAAAAAAAGAATAAAAAAAAACGGTACGTCCATAAGCAAAATGGGCACGGATGAAAACCCGAAAGGGCTCCGTGAGTAAAAACAGCAGGACTACCGGCGAGTGTTTGTGAAAACCCGAAAGGGCGCAACCTCGTTAAAAGACACTTATATGGTCCTCTCGACCTTGTAAGGAGAAACCACCCGCGTGAGATCCTTACGACTCACAAAGGAGCAACACACTTAGGAATCCTCACGATTCCTAAGAAGAAAATACACTTGCGAGATCCTCACGACTCGTAAGGAGAACTCTCTTATGGGACCCTCACGGCTCACAAGATTTGAAAGTCTTAAGTTACAGAGACCTAATCCTGTGCTTAAGCAACCTCCACAACCTTCGATATTGCCCTACAAATGGTTCAATACTGACCCTTGTATACAATCCACGAGCGCGAATAAACATTTCCCTAACCAAGTCCCATCCGTGACTGGGGATATGTTCGCATGACCCTTGTAAGTCCTCTCGATTTACAAGGAGAAAACCCTCTTGTAGGATCCTTACGACTTACAGAGGAACATACACTTAGGAATTCTCACGATTCCTAAGGAGAAAATACGCCTACAAGATCCTCACGACTTATAGGGAGAAATACCTTTGTGAGACCCTTACGGCTCATGAAGTTAAAAGCCTTAGTCGACAGGACCTTAACCCTGCTCGCTAAGCCACCTTTGTTCGACATCGACAGTGGCAAATAATGATTCGCTCCTAGCAATATTCCAGTTGTAGCGATACTAATACTGAGATTAGCGTCAGATTCCAAGTTCCACACTCGCGATACAAAAAAAACAGCGAGCCATACATGCATACGAAATAGCCGAAATGATGGGGCAGCTTGCAATAAAAATCAGCAAGTAAAAATGTATGCATGAAAAATAGCTGAAATGATTGGGCAACTCGCAATAAAAAGCAGCGAGTAAAAATAAAATAAATAGCCGAAATGATTGGGCACCGCGAAAAATAGCCGAAATGATTGGGCAATCGCGACCTTCGCGATATAAAAGCTGAAATGATAGAGCATCACGGAAAGAAAATAAAAAAAATGAATGAAACTTCTTCCCTACAGGTGAGATCACATCGATCCCTGTATACAATCCAGGGACACAAACAAAGAGGGAACCGTATCATCCCGCCAGGCTCCATCAGAAAGAGAGACAAATATCGACGGTTCACAGACAACTTAGACCATCTCGACATTCGTCTCGTTACAGCAGACGCAATGTCAACAACGACGTTCCCTCGCAGTCTAGCAGGATGCAAATGCAACGTCAACGAAAGACCCAATGGTCGAAACAAAGCGGAGTGACGGCAAAATCCCAACTCCACCTCAGCATTCGTCTCGTTACAGCAAACGCAACACCATCAAACAAACGAAATAACGGCAAAATCCCAGCTCCACCGCGATGTTCGTCTCGATACAGCAGACGCAACGCCATCAAACAAGCGGAGTAACGGCAAAATCCCAGCTCCACCGCGATGTTCGTCTCGATACAGCAGACACAACACCATCAAACAAGCGGAGTAACGAAAAAATCCCGACTCCACCGCGACGTTCGTCTCGATACAGCAGACGAGATGTCACCCCAGCGTTCTTCCTCCAGCAGGGTTCGGACATGACAAAAGCAAACGAAGCGAAGGCCAAATTCCTAGCTTCAAGGTCTTAACGGCGAGTCATATAAAGCCTGAAAGACAACCGGAGATCGTCTCACACCAGTGCGGAACGGTCACCACTTCGACGTTCGTCTCGACACAGCAGACGCAACATCATAAAACAAATGGAGCCACGGAAAAATCCCTAGTCCCAAACCTCGACGGTCTACCAGCAACCTAGAGACAACTATGACGTTCGTCTCGATACAGCAGACGAGATGTCACCCCAACGTTCGTCTCGACACAGCAGACGCAACATCATCAAACAAATGGAGCCATGGCAAAATCCCTAGTTCCCAAACCTCAACGGTTCACCAGCAACCTAGAGACAACCACGACGTTCGTCTTGATACAGCAGACGAGATGTCACCCCAGCGTTCTTCCTCCAGCAGGGTTCAGACGCGACAATCAAACAAATGGAGCCACGGCAAAATCCTTAGTTCCCACCGCGACATTCGTCTCGATACAGCAGACGCGATGCCAGCAAACGAAGCAAAGGCCAAA
Organism: Agapanthus africanus; assembly: GCA_030015575.1. NCBI lineage: Eukaryota > Viridiplantae > Streptophyta > Magnoliopsida > Asparagales > Amaryllidaceae > Agapanthus > Agapanthus africanus. The sequence goes on along the minus strand of JASDDO010000016.1, from coordinate 20,162,131 downwards.
TTCCTAGCTTCAGGGTCTGGACGGCAACTCACATAAAACCTGAAAGACTATCGGAGATCATCCCACACCAGCGCGGAGTGGATATGACTCATCGGGGTTCACCAAAATGAGCCTAACCTCAAGTAAAAAGCGGCATGGCAAATTCCTAACGCTTGCTCTTCCGACGGTCAAACTGCCAGGGAGGATTGCTTGAAGACGTCTTGTCCAGCCCCCGAAGGGATCAAAGACACGGCAGTCGCAGGGCTACTCGAACAGCACGATTGCCTATCGAGGAATATATCAGCTGATGCGACGGTACGACGGCCAAAACCCTGAATACCACAGACCTTAACGGACTTCTGTCGTAAAGAGCAGAGGTTAATTGTGACGTTAGGATATTCTTGCGAGAAATAATCGATTCGTCTCGACTTGTAAAGAAATTGATGTCTTTGCGAGAACTTCTTGATGCGGCTCGACTCGTAAGATAAAGCCTTAGGTAGTAAGGATTAAAAAACTTGTTCCCTAAGCACTGGGACCCTGCAAGTTGGCCCAAAACGGTCTCTTGCATACTATTCACGGGTCTCACTCTCCAAAGTCGAATTTCGACAAGGAGGGAAACAACCGCTTACGGGTCCTCTCGACTCGTAAGAGGGAAAATTCTCTTATAAGATCCTTACGACTTATAAGAGAAAATGCACTTAGGAATCCTCACGATTCCTAAGGAGAAAATACACCTACGAGATCCTCTCGATCCGTAAGGAGGAAAGTCTCTATAAGACCCTCACGGCTCATAGAGTTGAAAAGTCTTAGGCAGCAGATCTGAACCTGCGGCCTAAGCCATCGCTGCCTTTTGAAGAGGCCAATCCAGGATGCTCGCTCTATCACCTGTCAACCATGTTTACTAAAGCAGTATACTGATAATAAAAGAAAGAGGGAAGCGACAGAAAGGACATTCGATTTGCATTTAATCAAGCGTTCGAGACACATCCATTCATGCGTGTGCAAAAGACTCAGAATGAGAAATAAGACAAGCAGAAATAAAATTTTTCCATTCATATTTCAAAGGGCTTTTACAATCATAAAGAAATAAATGACAACATTATTGAAATTTTTATAACGGTATGACCTCGGACCCAGGACATGGATTAAGGAACTCGAAAGTAACCATATCTAAGATTTTCTAAGCCTGGCGAATCATCCTAGTGTGCTTTCTTTTGCGAGCACAAGCGTCGGGGTCCCCGCGGATGTCCTCCTCCCTCCAATAAGCAGCGAGTATGGCGGACTGTTGGAAGGCCCGGTGCAGAAGATCGACAAGATTGTCTCGCCGTCTCTTCGAGATTAAGTTCTTCAGGTACACTGAGTGCACCTTATCCTCGGCGGCATCCAACGCCCTAAGTGGCACACCGGAACAGAATAGAGGAAGCGCTTCCCAGATGGCTCCCACGACAAGCTTCAGGAGGGAAGAACGTCGAGGAAGTTGTTGACCGTTATATGCGTCGAAGCGGCTCATGATTTCAGCACACTCCGCGTTTGTGAACTCTCGATTCCGAGAACGGCCAAGTCGGCGGATGTCCCCGTAAGAGATGATCTCGTCAAGATCCTACATGTGAGCGTCCATTGTTTCTGTGAAAGAGAATCAACAAAATTGTCAGAAAGACTGATTAAGCAAAGCGATATAATGCACCGAGGAATAAAATGCAACCTTTAAGCTCCAAGATCAATGAAAAACTCCTAAGAGTTCTTTTGTATGATTTGGAAGGAGCAAAGCTCCATTAATGAAATAAGAAAATACAAGGGAAATCTTTTAGAGAGCAGAGCTCTATTAATGGAACCCTAATTGGGTTCTCCTTAGTTCTCTTTAGACCCCTTTAGAGCAAAGCTCTGCTAAGTGAAACCCTAAATGGGTCTTCTTTAGATCAGGGATCTATTAAGAGCAAGGCTCTTAAAATTGATTTAATTTAATCCAAATTAATTTTTACCTAAAGTTCGAACTTTTAAAAGTGCTTAAACAAAAGAGCAGGGCTCTGAACAAAATTCCTATGAAGAGATGAAAATCATCTAAGGGACCAAAGGTCCTATTTATACGCATTGAAGAGCCGTTTCAACTTCCAAGGGATGGCGCGACGGTTGGAATTCTTCCACCGCTGCGTTTACGTTTGGGGGCCACGTAAGCGCGACGGTGGGGGGGGCATTTGTTTACCCCAATCAGAGCAAAGCTCTGTTCAAATTCCAAGGCAGGAGACGAAGCAACACTTCTGTTTCTCCCAATTAGAGCAAGGCTTTGTTCTGAAAATTAAAAGGAAAATTAAAAGGAAGTAATGCTTCAGCTGCGCAAGCGCTGCGCTGCGCGACACATGTCAGCGCAGTGGCGCAAGCGCTGCGCTGCGCGACACGTGTCAGCGCAAACGCAGTTGCGCTGCGTTGTGCGCTGCGCGACACGTGTCAGCGCAGTTGCGCAAGCTGTGCGCTGCGCGACACGTGTCAGCGCAGTTGCGCTGCGTGACACGTGTCACGCGCTGGGGCGTTTGCGCCAAACAGAATTAAAATTCTAGTAAGATCTTTCTGTTCTTGTTAAAACAAAAGGACTGCCTTCTGTAAAACAGAAGCCCTTGGATCAAAGATCCAACGGTGAGGAAAATTCCCCAAATCACTCAGAGAATGATCTCTTTAACAAACTTAACAAATCTATGGGCACTATATAAAAGCCCCTAGACCCCAACTCAAATCATCAAGACAGGGAGAAAAACAGAGAATTCCTCTAAAGAATTTTGAGAAGAGCTGAAAGAAAGAAAAGGTAAAAACCTTTATTGGAGAAGAATTTCTTCTGAATAGATCATTGATCTAAAAACAAGCTCAATGATCTTCAATAAAAAATAATAATAATAAATAATAATAATAATAATAGTGCCTTGCACTTTTATGAACCATCGGTTCTGGAATCTTGAAGATTCTTTTCTTGAATCCAAAATTGGATCAAGATAATTAAAACAGTGCTTTGCACTTGGCGATCTGCACTGTTGCGCTCCTGGGTTGGCGCAAGCCACCAGAGAGCGCCACGTGTCAGCATCAGAACCACTTGCGCTATGCGCTTTTAAGACAGAGCATTGCTCTCATGAATTGGCGCAACTCACCAGAGCGCGCCACGTGTCAGCAGCGCAACAGCGCAGCGCACTGCGCTTGCGCTCACCGGAGCGTGACACGTGTCACCTCCACATGGACTTGCGCCTTGCACTCCTCAATTGGCGCAAAGCGCCTGACAAGCCACGTGGCGCTCTGTCAGACTAATGCAGCACATTATTAAAGGGCAGAGCCCAATTAAGAGGCCCAATGGACTAAAATAAATGCTCTGGATTATAAAAAGGGGACAGAGCCCAACCTAAAAGGCCTAACATGCCAGAATAAAATGCAGTGCATTATTAACAGGGGCAGAGCCCTAATAAAGACCTACTAGGCCAAAGATAAAAACGTTGAACGTTATCAACTGGAATTAGCCCAATCATGGCCGTAAGTCCTCAAATTAAATTGACTGAGCACGGCTGCTCTCTTAAATCAATTTACATCCGGTTCAAGGGTACATCTCCGAACTCCTCTGACACCTATAGTTGTAATCCTTCAACGACGTCAGAGAGGTGACGGGTCCCGACGGCCATATATGCAATGGACCACTATGTCCCTAAACTGGAGATGGACCACAATGTCCCTAAACCGGAGATGGACCACCATGTCCCTAAACTGGCGATGGACCTCTATGTCCCTAAACTGGAACACGGACCTCTACGTCCCTAAACTGGAACAATAGAGCCCTCAAATGCTCTTTTGTCGGATCTAAACGATCCCGTTTGAGTCGATCTTAGCCTCAAATATGGTTAACGTATCTTAAACCTTCAAACAGACTTTAGTCCCAAATTGGACTATAAGACCCCTAATCGACTTTGGTTCAAGGGTACATCTCTGAACTCCTCTGACACCTGTCGTTGTAATCCTTCAACAACGTCAGAGAGGTGACGGGTCCCGACGGCCATGCATGCAATAGACCACCATGTCCTTAAACTAGAAATCGAGCCCCTAAATGCTCTCTTCTCGGATCTAAACGATCCCGTTAAGTTGATCTTAGTCTCAAATTGGACTAACGTGTCCTTAACAAACATTTAAGTTGATCTTAGCCTCAAACACGGCTAACGTATTCTTAAACCAAAACCCCAAACCCAAATCTAAGTAAACACGGATTTGGACTAATCCACGTCCTACGGGCGACGACATAAATTAGTCTCCGTATACAATCCACGGGAAACCACAAACAAAACAAACACACACGAAGTGAAATTCTGGAGAAGGAGAAAATTGTTACCTCGATGCGATAGCGTAATTAACTGCAGGGGCTTGCGCCTACAGGGAAGAGCATCCCCACAATCAAAAACCCCTCATGCGAGGGGGAATCTGATGAAGTCTGCTACATCGGCCGCATCCGTCTAAACCTCCGATACACGGTGCCATAAATCAACTTGGCATCTTCGGAGAGGTGGACGGATAAAACCAAATAGCATCTGCCCCGAATCTCAGGCAAGACGTCCTAACGTCGTCGCCGCCGTTCGGAGGGGAACAAGTGGAAATCGGGATCCAACTATCATCGCATGATAACTTGATAGAAGCCACTCAAGCCACCACACACCAAAAGGTATGCGCATGCCTGGTAAGTTTCCTGTGTGTTTGAAACTCCTGATGTGGTTTTCACCCCAGGCATCTTATGACCTGATGGATGCCAACAAATCATAAAGCGCAAGTCAAGTTCTACCCGTCATTGTCCTGATTAATTTAGTCCCACTCGTACTCGCCCTTGACGGATGCCAACAAGGCTGTACGACTTGTAGGGTGTTTTTTGTCACCCCGTTGAGATGGGAATACGCGCGCGCTTGTCAGGCGTACTACAGATTCCCCCTACCTAGGGTAGGCCGGAATTTAATGATTGTGGAGATCCGAATCTCCGGCAGCCGCGGACTAAGCTGCCGTTAATTACCCCTCGCCTTTGGAGCGAGAGAACCTCTGATTAACGGGTTAAACTGGTCATGCGAACTCAATGTGCAGTGTCGTGTTTTGAAGGGGTTTTGGATATGTCGGGGCCCCCAGAGTTTTTTACGGGGGTCTCGCTACCCGGATATCGGGCTGGGGGTCAAGAGGGCTAGCAGCCCCCTTGCGGGGTGCGGGGCAGTGCCCCGGCCCAAATTTTTTTTGAGGGGGATGGTGTTGTAGAGTATGTGTGTGTGTATAAACGGAAAGGGCATCTAAAGGATGCGTGGGGGCCAGTGCCTCACGTGCAAGGCACGCAGGCGCTGGGCGCGAGCGCTCTAGGCGCGCCACGTGCTCGGCACATGGGCGCAAACGCCCTGGGCGCTGGGTGCGCCACGTGTCGGCACGTGGGAGCAAGCGCCCTGGGCGCGCCACGTGTCGGCACGTGGGCGCAAGCGACCTGGGCGCTGGGCGTGCCACGTGTCGGCACGTGGGCGTAAGCAACCTGGGCGCTGGGGGCGCCGCGTGTCCGGCACGTGGGCGCAAGCGCCGTGGGCGCTGGGCGCGCCACGTGTCGGCACGTGGGCGTAAGCGCCCTGGGCGCTGGGCACGCCACGTGTCGGCACATGGGCGCAAGCGCTCTGGGCGCTGGACGCACCACGTCAAGCAGAAAGGGGATTTTGGTCCTTGCACTGGGCGCTGTGCTCCCGATTTGTGGAGTTAAACTCCTAAAAGGTTTGAACCTTGGAGAAAGAGCAGGAGACACAAAGAACCCTAGTTTTGGGGGGAATGAAAATTGTATCTTTATTCATCATCATGTTGCCTTATATAGGCTTACATATTTACATACAGCCCCTTGGGCTTTACAAAATAGTGTTTTGCCCATCTCATGGCTCATATGCCATTTTTTTTTGCATATAAGCCATGGGCTTTACAAAAATTTGGCTTTATGCCCATTCATGTATAAAAAATTACATAAAAAAATATTTATTACATGATTTTGTTGTTGGAATGGGGAGGCTTGGCCGCGGGCTCGGCTTGGGCATGGGCCCGCTTGACCTGGGCTTGGGCCCACCTGGTTTGGGGTTGACCTTGACTTTGACTCGGTCAACCGGGGTGCAAATTTTGACCCCAACAAAGTGCCCCCCATCAATGAGTGCACACCGCACATTTGAGTTCTGTGCATGAAATTGATGGATCTTGAAGCTGGACTTCGAGGTGGAACATCATTCCGGGGGCAGAGCATCCCTCGGGGAGAATGATTCCCGGGGATCAGAGCATTATTCCGATTTGCGGAGCATAATTCCAAGTTCGGAGCATCATTCCGAAGAGTCGGAGCATAATTCTGAAGAGTAGAGGCATGATTCTAAGGATCGGAGCATCATTCCGAAGAGCGGAGCATGATTCCAGGGATCGGAGCATCATTCCGAAGGGTGGAGCATGATTCCAGGGATCGGAGCATCATTCCGAAGTTCGGAGCATCATTCCGAAGGGCGGAGCATGATTCCAGGGTTCGGAGCATCATTCCGAAGAGCGGAGCATCATTCGGAGCATCATTCCGAAGGACGGAGCATGATTCCAGGGATCGGAGTATCATTTCGATGAGCGGAGCATCATTCCGAAGGGCGGAGCATGATTCCAGGGTTCGGAGCATCATTTCGAAGGGCGGAGCTTGATTCCAGGGTTCAGAGCATCATTCCGAAGGGCGGAGCATCATTCCAGGGATCGGAGCATCATTCCGAAGATCGGAGCATCATTCCAGGGTTCGGAGCATCATTCCGAAGATCGGAGCATCATTCCAGGGTTCGGAGCATCATTCCGAAGGGCGGAGCATGATTCCAGGGATCGGAGCATCATTCCGATGAGCGGAGCATGATTCCATGGGTCGGAGCATCATTCCGATGAGCGGAGCATGATTCCAGGGGTCGGAGCATCATTCCGAAGGGCGGAGCATCATTTTAGGGTTCGGAGCATCATTCCGAAGGGCGGAGCATCATTCCGAAGGGCGGAGCATGATTCCAGGGTTCGGAGCGGAGCATGATTCCAGGGTTCGGAGCATCATTCCGAAGGGCGGAGCATGATTCCAGGGTTCGGAGCATCATTCCGAAGGGCGGAGCATGATTCCAGGGATCGGAGCATCATTCCGATGAGCGGAGCATGATTCCAGGGATCGGAGCATCATTCCGATGAGCGGAGCATGATTCCAGGGGCCGGAGCATCATTCCGAAGGGCGGAGCATCATTCCAGGGATCGGAGCATCATTCCGAAGGGCGGAGCATAATTCCGACGAGCGGCAGACATTCTGACCGAAGCATAATTTCGATGCAGAGGTTGATTCCCAGGCGAAGCATAATTCCGATGGGGAAAGAAGATAATCCGAGGCAAAGCTTGATTTCGACACGGGGTGTACATTCTGAGACGAAGCATGATTTCGATGCAGAGCTTACTGGTTGACTTGATTCCGAGGCGGAGCATAATTCCGACGAGGAGGTCGTTGGTTGATTCCGAGTCGAAGCATAATTTCGATAGGGAAGGCAGATACACCGAGGCAAAGCTTGATTTCGACGCGGGGTACAAATTCTGAGACGAAGCATGATTCCAACGCAGAGCTTGCTGGTTGACTTGATTCCGAGGCGGAGCATAATTCCGACGAGGAGGTCGATATCCCGAGACAAAGCATGATTTCGACACGGGGTAAATTCTGGGACGGAGCATGATTCCATCGCAGAGGTTGTTGGTTTGATTTGATTTGGGTTGACATCAGCATCGCTACACTGGAATATGGTACCAGGAGCGAATCATCATTTGCGCTTGAGAGGATTTGAGAATTGGTTTTTGCTTGGCATCAGTATCGCTACACTGGAATATGGTACCAGGAGAGAATCATCATTTGTGCTTGCTTATCAGGAAGCGATGGCTTAGGAGACAGGTTTTAGGTCCCTATAGCCTAAGACTTTTCAATTTTGTGAGCCGTAAGGGTCACACAAAGCATTTTCTTCCTACGGGTCGTAAGGATCCCGTAAGTGTATTTTCTCCTTAGGAGTCGTGGGGACTCCTAAGTGTGTTGCTCTTTTGTGAGTCGTAAGGATCTCACGCGGGAGTTTTCTCCTCACAAAGTCGAGAGGACCTTGCGAGTGCATTTCATCTCCTTTTCCTCTTTTTTTTACAAGTTTACGCCCTTTCGGGTTTTCACAAACTCGCCGGCAGTCCTGCTGTTTTTACTCACGGATCCCTTTCGGGTTTTCATCCGTGCCCATCTTGCTTGTGGACATACCATTATTATTATTATTATTATTTTATTACTTTTGGTAGGACTTTGAATGTGGTCTCACCGGTAGGACTTGGGAGAGATCGGGATTGTTTTACGCCCGTGGATTGTATACGGTTTTGCAGGATGTATGATCCAGACCGTAGGGCCGGAAAAATTTCGGGACTTTGTCGGCGTCTGCATCACTGCACTGGAATATGGTACCAGGAGCGACTCATCATTCTCCATTGGGGTATGAGATTTGGAATTTGGTTGGCGTCTGCATCGCTGCACCGGAATATGGTACCAGGAGCGACTCATCATTCGCCATTGGGGTATGGGATTTAGAATTTGGTTGGCGTCTGCATCGCTGCACTGGAATATGGTACCAGGAGCGACTCATCATTCGCCACTTAGGGGTTGGGGAGAGATGGCTTAGGAGACAGGTTTAGATCCCTATCGCCTAAGGCTTTTCAATTTTATGGGCCGTAAGGGTCCCATAAAAGCATTTTCTCCCTACGAGTCGTAAGGATCCCGTAGGTGCATTTTCTCCTTAAGAGTCGTGAGGACCTCCAAATGTGTCTTTCCTTTGTGAGTCATAAGAATCCCACGAAGGTTTGTTCTTCTCATGCATCATGAGGACACATGAATGGGTCTTCCTAATGGAGCATAATTCCAAGGGCGGAGACCAGCCGCGTAACTGGTCATTACGGTGGGGCATGGGTATGATGAGAATTATTTGAGCCCGTGGATTGTATACGGTAGTCAATTTGGGGACTGGCCGTAGGGCCGGAAGAATTTTAGGAAATTGGATTTTGGTTGGCGTCTGCATCGCTGCACTGGAATATGGTACCAGGAGCGACTCATCATTCGCCGTGTTTTTTTTCTTTTTTTTGCCGCGATTGCTCTATCCTTTCGGCTTTTCTTATCGCGAAGGTCGCGATTGCCCTATCATTTCGGCTTTATTCGCGGTCGCCCCATCATTTCGGCTTTATTCGCGGTCGCCCCATCATTTCGGCTTTATTTTCATTTTTATTTTTACTCGCTGATTTTTATTGCAAGTTGCCCTATCATTTCGGCATTTTATTTATTATTATTATTTGTTTTATTTACACATTTTTACATTCCCAGTTTAACGACTTAGAGGTCGATTATTCCCAGTTTAATGACATGGTAGTCAGCGGTTCCCAGTTTAATGACATGGTGGTCGATTGTTCCCAGTTTAACGACGTGGTGGTCAGCTGGATCAGAAGCTTGGAGAAGATACCCGATTGAACAGCTGTCAGGGGCACCGCTGGAGCTTGCCCGAAATGCCTTATTACTTTGTCGGTGTTGATGGCCTTGCCCCCAGCTGGGGCCCAAGGAAAGTCGTTCAAATACCGACTTAAGTTCGAAGATGGCAATTGAAAACCGTTAACCCCCTGCAAATAGAAACATGATTTCAGTACAGGAAATCAATATGTATATTGATTGAGTTCGCATGAACGTTTAACCCAAAATATGGGAGGAGGGGTAGGTCCCACCGGGCGTGCCAGAATCTGTAGGGTGTTTTTCGTCACCCCATTGAGATAGGAATACGCGTGCACTTGTCAGGCGTACTACAAATTCCCCCTGCCTAGGGTAGGCCGGGATTTAATGATTGTGGGGATCCGAATCTCCGGCAGCCGCGGACTAAGCTGCCGTTAATTACCCCTCGTCTTTGGAGCGAGAGAACCTCCGATTAACGGGTTAAACTGGTCATGCGAACTCAATGTGCAGTGTCGTGTTTTGAAAGGGTTTTGGATATGTCGGGGCCCCGCAGAGTATTTTACGGGGGTCTCGCTACCCGGATAGCGGGCTGGGGGTCAAGGGGGCTAGCAGCCCCCTTGCGGGGTGCCCCCAGCGCCCCGGCCCAAAATTTTTTTGAGGGGGATGGTGCTGTAGAGTATGTGTGTGTGTGTGTGTATATATATATAAAGGGAAAGGGCATCCAAAGAATGCGTAGGGGCCAGTGCCTCGCGTGCAGGGCACGCAGGCGCTGGGCGCTAGCGCACTAGGCGCTGGGCGCGAGGCGTGCCACGTGCTCGGCACGTGGGCGCGAGCGCCCTGGGCGCTGGGCGCGCCACGTGTCGGCACGTGGGCGCAAGCGCCCTGGGCGCTGGACGTGCTCGGCACGTGGGCGCAAGCGCCCTGGGCGCTGGACGCTGGGCGTCAAGCAGAGAAGGGACTTTGGTCCCTGCATTGGGAGCTGTGCTCCCGATTTGTGGAGTTAAACTCCTAAAAGGTTTTAGAAGTGATCAAAGAGAGTTGCTTTGTTTCTCCTTTTGGCTCCGGATCTTCCCCAGATGAGATTTTTGGAGATAGGTCTCCTCCTTCCTCCTCTATTGGCTGGGTCTTGAAGAACAAGAAGTATGAGATTTTAAAGATATAGAAATGATCAAAGAGGGCTGCTTTGTTTCTCCCTTTAGCTCCGGATCTTCCCCAGATGAGATTTTTGGAGATGGGTCTCCTCCTTCCTCCTCTATTGGCTGGGTCTTGAAGAACAAGAAGTTTGAGATTTTAAAGATCTCTTCTTTTTGAGATCTGATGGGAGATCTGAGTGCCCCTTTGTGGGTTTTGTGGTGGAAAACTACTTAGTTTTGGAAAAGAAAGAGTAAAACTCTTGATTTAATTCAAAAAAATGAGAAGGTTTAGAACCTTGGAGAAGGAGCAGGAGGCACAAAGAACCCTAGTTTTTGGGGGAATGAAAATTGTAACTTTATTCATCATCATGTTGCCTTATATAGGCTTACATATTTACATACAGCCTCTTGGGCTTTACAAAATGGTGTTTTGCCCATCCCATGGCTCATATGCTATTTCTTTTTGCACATAAGCCATGGGCTTTACAAAAATATGGCTTTATGCCCATTCATATATAAAAAATTACATAAAAAAATATTTATTACATGATTTTGTTGTTGGCATGGGGAGGCTTAGTCGCGGGCTCGGCTTGGGCATGGGCCCGCTTGACCTGGGCTTGGGCCCACCTGGCTTGGGGTTGACCTTGACTTTGACTCAGTCAACCGGGGTGCAAATTTTGACCCCAACACGACTGTCCTAAATTAATGCATGTCCATTCTGCAGAAAAGTAACACATAGCTACCGCACACTATACCTTGAAGGAAGCAAACAAACATAGCACTAATGCTAGGCACTACTTTTCTGAAATGACGGAGGGCTACGGCTGGTTTTTTGGCGAAAATCCTTTAACGTGATGAAATTGATATCGTTGAAAGAACCGAGTGGTTTTACAAATATATAGTGGCGCAAACTTTTGCTAAAGAGGTCACTCCATGTGAAGGGATCTCGGCTCTTTTCTCATCGAATGAGGTGCAGGGTATTCCTAACCGAATACCACGATACAAAGCGAAAGAATCGACTATAGTGAAATTATTATACCGATGTAAACTTTTGCCCAAGAGGTCACTCCCTATGAAGGGATCTCGGCTCTTGCCTCGTCGAATGAGATGCTGGATATTCAGAACCGAATACCGCTGTGCAAAGCAAAAGGAAACGTCTGTAATGTCGGTTTTCAAAATTGGTTCCAACAACAGCATATAGGTTTGTTTTTCTTGTATTAATCGGAATTAATGCAGTCCCATCAATTAAACCATATCACACCAGAAAAGAATGAAAATACAATGTACGTATATGTTATCCGTATTCGCCACGGGGTCCCGTCATGCACCGTTAGGTTACTTAACTAACGGCAGAGCGGGGGCTAGACTAGCGCGGATGCAAAACATATACAACATCTACTAGTATATATATAAATATATATAACATTCGTCCCATACATGATATAAGAAACATCACAGAATCTCAGCAAGCAACACATAATGGTGGATAATCTTGGAGCCTCGGGTTTCATTTGAGCCGCAAATGAGACCCGACGTTCCCTATCGTGTGGATAGCCTGTGCAATGAAAACCTGGACCCCTGCGAGCGCGGCAAGTTACCAGTCAATCCCAGAAGTGAGGCAACCCCAATCAACAAAGTGAATGGGCCACCCAGCACTTCATGGAATCCGGTAATTTGAGCACCCCTCCGTGGGTCATCCTATACCCCCTACGAGTGTGGCGAATAGCCCGCCAATTCTAGAGTGAGGCCCCCTCCGTCTCAACGCCATGAGATGCGGGCCCGTTGCCCTCTAGAATCCGACTATTTGTGCATTCCACCGCGGGGTAATCCTAGTACAGAAAATGAAAATATATGTACAAGGGTGACATCGACCTCAACCCGGTCGTGCCCCAAACAAATAATATACAAACTGGCATAAACGGCAGTTCACATGTCGGACGCTCGTCCCGTAATATCAAATGTACAAATAAATCTCAACTGTACTACTACCAATACACCGCAAGTTATCCACCACAACAATCCAACCACAAGCTCAGCACAACACAGAATATCAACGTGAATATCATATTCACAAACTCGTCTTAAAGAACATATAGCAGTTAGACGGGCTATACCGCTTTAATGACATTTAAGGTCGCAGATAGTAATGTGTGCACTGAAATCTTATAAACGGTGTTAAAAATAGCGATTTCGAAATACTCTGTATTGCCCCTAAACCAAAAATAACATAATATGCAAAAAAAACACCAAAAACCAATATTCAAGAGTCCAGAACACTCAAAAAATTCCAAGACCAACTTCCATGAAGAACCGGCGGCGCCGGGAAAATGCCCGTTCTCACCGGCCAGACTATGGATTTTGGGGCTCGTTTTCAAAATGTGTTCTAGTTGTCACATAAATAGCCTTTTGCAATTGTTTAAAAAAAATTAGAAGACTTATAAAAATTGACAGAAACTTGAAAATTGTGCGTATTGTTTCGGAGTTGTTTCGATTTCGTTACTTTAAACATCGTTTAAACTGCTAGTTATGGATTTATGGGCTGGCTCTGATACCATGTTGGGTTATGCAGCGTCCTGGCCATCTACCGTGACCGTTTACGGAACAAAATTTTTATGAACTGGCGCTAAAACAACCCGATAATCCGGATCTACCATAAACCTATAAACTAGCAAACTAAAGAGGAGTTAGAATGGTTATACCGAATGATCTGTGTTCTTCGGTCTTTTACCATCTTCCTAAGCTCCTAGTGATATCAAGCTTGATCGTTAGTCTCTCTCGGTCGAGCATTTGTAGTTCGAGCTCCAACCTCAAAGCCAAGGTAACTAGGATATCTAGTTCGCCAAACTAGATAGCCTAAAGGATATAGAGAGTGATGATGGATTGATTTGTCTTAAAATACCCTAGGTTTCTCAACACATGAGACATTAAAGGTTTGAGAAGAAGAAGAGAGCTTGAGGAGATGGGAGTGTAGAACATGAGCATTTCTTGAAAAATGGCTAAGTGTTATGAATTCTTGAAGCATAGCAATAATTCACACAACAAATGAATCAAGTATACAACAATAGTAAACCATGAGTCACCAAGAGAGCCATGCTTCAATAAATGCAAAGAACACCTCACACCTCCTGTAGGGTGTTTTTCGTCACCCCATTGAGATAGGAATACGCGTGCGCTTGTCAGACGTACTACAGATTCCCCCTGCCTAGGGTAGGCCGGGGTCTAATGATTATGGGGATCCAAATCTCTGGCAGCCGCGAACTAAGCTGCCGTTAATTACCCCTCGCCTTTGGAGCGAGGGAACCTCCGATTGACGGGTTAAACAGGTCATGCGAACTCAATGTGCAGTGTACGTGTGTTTTGTTTTGGAGGGGGGTTTAAATATATCGGGAGCCACGCAGAGTTTTGTACGGGGGTCCCGCTACCCGGATAGCGGGCTGGGGGTCAAGGGGGCTAGCAGCCCCCTTGCGGGGTGCGGGACAGCGCCCCGTTAGAAATTTTTTTTAACAGGGATAGTGTCGTGGAGTATGTGTATGTGTACATTTGTATACATATGTATATATATAAAAAAAAGGGGGGGGAAAGACATCCAAAGGATGCGTGGGGCCAGCGCCTGGGCGCTTGAGCGCAAGCGCGTCACGTGTCGGCACGTGGGCGCTTTGCGCTCGAGCGCAGAGCGCTGGAGCGCAAGCGCGTCACGTGTCGGCACGCGGGCGCTTTGTGCTAGAGCGCAAGCGCGCCACGTGTCGGCACGTGGGCGCTTTGCGCACGAGCGCCAGCGCACCGGCGAGGAAAAGGGGGGTTTTTTTGGCCCCGGAAATTCTCTAAAGAGAAAATAGGGTGGAGTTAAACTCCTAAGATGCTTTGGGTTAAGGAAATGGGTTCTTATTCTTCCTTTGCTGGCCGGATCTTAGAGATAAAGAGATGTGAGATTTAAAAATCTTTTCTTTTTGAGATCTGATGGCAGATCTGAGTTCCCCTTAATGGGTTTTGTGGTGGAAAACTATTTAGTTTTGAAAAAGGAAGAGTAAAACTCTTGATTTAATTCAAAAGAAAGAAGAAGGTTTTGGAACCTTGAAGAAGGAGGAAAGATCTCAGATCTAAAACTTTTTTGGAGAGAGAAAAATTTCCTTAGATATTTCATTGTCTTTGCCTTTATAGGCCATGCACTTTACACATAGCCCCTTGGGCTTCACAAAATGGCATTTTACCTATCCCATGGCTCATGTGCCATTTCTTTTTGCACATAAGCCATGGGCTTTACAAAAATTTGGCTTTATGCCTATTTTTCTTACATTTATCCAAAAAAATAAAATAAAATAAATACAACAAAATTATTTATTACAAAATTTTTATCTTGGCATGGGGGGAGGCCGGCCGCTTCATGTTCGGGCTCGACCCGGGCTTGGGCCCACTTGGCTTGGGGTTGACTTTGATTTTGACTTGGTCAACCGGGGTGTAAATTTTTACCCCAACAAATTGCCCCCCATCAATAAATGCACACCACATATATGTGTCGTGTGCATGAAATTGATGGATCTTCTTTTACTTGGAGGCGACCTGATTTGGTCCCCGCTTTTTTGGGAAGCTGGCACTGCCCTTTTTACGACATGGACGGTCGTTGCTTGACACATCTCTGAGACGGAGTGTCCGTGATAGACGTTTCCCTAGCCCGGAGTGATCTGGTTCCCGCTTTGTAGGAATCCTGTGCTGCCCTTTTTACGACGTGGACGGTCGGTGCTGCCACTTTAGCGACGTGGACGGTCGATGCTGCCACTTTAGCGACGTGGACGGTCGGTGCTGCCTTTTTTTGCGACTTGGACGGTCGGTGTTGCCCTTTTTGCGACTTGGACGGTCGTTGCTGCCCTTTTAGCGACGTGGACGGTCGGTTCTGCCCTTTTTGCGACTTGGACGGTCGATGCTGCCCTTTTTGTGACGTGGACGGTCGGTGCTGCCATTTTAACGACTTGGACGGTCGGTGCTGCCCTTTTTGCGACTTAGACGGTCGGTGCTGCCATTTTAGCGACTTGGAAGGTCGTTGCTGCCCTTTTTGCGACGTGGACGGTCGGTGCTGCCATTTTAGCGACGTGGACGGTCGGTTCTGCCCTTTTTGCGACATGGACGGTCGGTGCTGCCATTTTAGTGATGTGGACGGTCGATGCTGCCCTTTTTGCGACTTGGAAGGTCGATGCTGCCATTTTAGCGACTTGGACGGTCGGTTCTGCCCTTTTTGCGACATGGACGGTCGGTGCTGCCATTTTAGCGACGTGGACGGTCGATGCTGCCATTTTTGCGACGTGGACGGTCGGTGCTGCCATTTTAGCGACTTAGACGGTCGGTTCTGCCCTTTTTACGACATGGACGGTCGGTGCTGCCATTTTAGCGACGTGGATGGTCGATGCTGCCATTTTTGCGACGTGGACGGTCGGTTCTGCCATTTTAGCGACGTGGACGGTCGATGCTGCCCTTTTTGCGACGTGGACGGTCGGTGCTGCCATTTTAGCGACGTGGACGGTCGGTTCTGCCATTTTTGCGACTTGGACGGTCGGTGCTACCCTTTTAGCGACTTGGACGGTCGGTTCTTGATTTGACTTGCTCTGCTTCTTGCAGTGTCAGGGGTAGACTTGACTTGCTCCGCTTCTTGCGGTGTCGAGATTGGATTCTGACTTGCTCCGCTTTCTGCGGTGTCGGAGTGGAAGTTGACTTGTTGATTTTGATTTGGGTTGACATCAGTATCGCTACGCTGGAATATGGTACCAGGAGCGAATCATCATTTGTCATGACAGGGTTTGGGAATTGGTTTTTGTTTGGCATCTGCATTGCTGCACTGGAATAATGCCAGGAGCGACTCATCATTTGCCCCGAGAGGATTTAGGAATTGATGGCTTAGGAGGCAGGTTTAGATCCCTATCACCTAAGACTTTTCAATTTTATGGGACGTGAGGATCCCATAAAAGCATTTTCTCCCTACGAGTCGAAAGGATCTCGTAGGTGTATTTTCTCCTTAAGAGTCGTGGGGACTCCTAAGTGTGTTGCTCCTTTGTGAGTCATAGGGATCTCACGCGGGAATTTTCTCCTCACAAAGTCGAGAAGACTTTGCGAGTGCATTTCATTTCTTTTCTTTTTTACGACTTTGCGCCCTTTCGGGTTTTCACAAACTCGCCGGCAGTCCCGCTGTTTTTACTCACGGAGCCCTTTCGGGTTTTCATCCGTGCCCATTTTGCTTGTGGACATACCGTTCTTTTTGTTTTTCTTCTCCTTTTTTTCTTTTTTTTTTTGGAGAGATCGGGATTGTTTTACGCCCGTGGATTGTATACGGTTTTGCAGGATGTATGATCCAGACCGTAGGGCCGGAAAGATTTCAGGGCTTTGTTGGCGTCTGCATCGCTGCACTGGAATGTGGTACCTGGAGCGACTCATCATTCGCCGTTGGGGTATGGGATTTGGAATTTGGTTGGCGTCTGCATCGCTACACTGGAATATGGTATCAGGAGCGACTCATCATTCGCCACTTTGGGGTTGGGGAGCGATGGCTTAGGAGACAGGTTTAGATCCCTGTCACCTAAGACTTTTCAATTTTATGGGCCGTGAGGGTCCCATAAAAGCATTTTCTCCCTACGAGTCGTAAGGATCCCGCAGGTGTATTTTCTCCTTAGGAGTCGTGAGGACTCCTAAGTGTGTTTTTCCTTTATGAGTCGTAAGGATCCCACAAAGGTTTGTTCTCCTCATGTATCGTGAGGACACATGAGTGGGTCTTCTCAATGGAGCATAATTCTAAAGGCGGAGACCAGCCGCGTAACTGGTAATTGTGGTAGGGCATGGGTATGACGAGAATTATTTGAGCCCGTGGATTGTATACGGTAGTCAATTTGGGGACTAACCGTAGGGCTGGGAGAATTTTGAGAAATTGGATTTTGGTTGGCGTCTGCATCGCTGCACTGGAATGTGGTACCAGGAGCGACTCATCATTCGCCGTTTAGGGCCTTAGAATTTGGATCTTGTTTGACATCAGCATTGCTGCACTGGAATAATGCCAGGAGCAACTCATCATTCACCTTGGGAGGACTTGGGATTTGGGTTTTTGGTCGGCATCAGCACCGCTAACACTGAAGCGAAATGCCAGGAGCGACTCATCATTTGCCGTTGCCCGTTGGGGAACGATGGCTTAGGAGACAGGTTTGGGTCCCTATCACCTAAGCCTTTTCAATTTTATGGGCCGTGAGGGTCCCATAAAAGCATTTTCTCCCTACGAGTCGTAAGGATCCCGCAGGTGTATTTTCTCCTTAGGAATCGTGAGGATTCCTAAGTGTGTTGCTCTTTTGTGAGTCGTAAGGATCTCACGCAGGGTTTTCTCCTCACAAGGTCGAGAGGACTTTGCGAGTGTATTTCATCTCTTTTCACGAGTTTGTGCCCTTTCGGGTTTTCACAGACTCGCCGGTAGTCCTGCCGTTTTTACTCACGGAGCCCTTTCGGGTTTTCATCCGTGCCTGTTTTGCTTGTGGACATACCGTTTATTATTATTCTTTTTTTCCTTTTTTTTCTTCTTTTTTTTTCTTGCCGCTGGTGGGACTTTGAAAGTAGTCTCACCGGCAGGATTTGGGAGAGATAGGGGTCATTTACGCCAGTGGATTGTATACGGTTTTGCAGGATGTATGATCCAGACCGTAGGGCTGATATGCTCAATTCTCCTGCGACTTGGAGCATTCACGTGTAGTATTTCTTGAGATATCGGCCATTGATGGGTGGCATGGGCCTTTCTCTCTCAGCACTTATTAGTTGGTAGGATCCTCCGTCAAACACTTTCTCGATGACGTATGGTCCTTCCCAGTTCGGCTCGAATTTTCCCTTGGCATGTCGATTGGGGATGATCGGTCTTTTGAGGACCAACACCAATTCACCTTTCTTGAAAGCGCGGAGACAGGTTATCTTATCATAGGCCCGTGACATTTGGGCTCGGTATAGCTCCAGATTTTGCTGCACCGCGAGCCTCTTTTCTTCGAGGGCATCGAGTTCTTCAAGTCGAAAGAGCACGTTTTCCTCCTCCGTCAACTCATGTTGGATGGCCATTCTTAAACTTGGAACCTCGATTTCGAGGGGGAGAATTGCCTCCACTCCGAAGAGCAATGAGTATGGAGTGGACTGAGTTGGAGTACGGTGCGTGGTACGATATGCCCACAATGCCTCGTGAAGCTTGAGATTCTAGTCTCTCTTGTTGGCTGAAGCATTTTTCCTCAGGAGCTTGCATAGAGTCTTATTGAAGGCTTCGGCCAGCCCATTGGCTCTTGGATTATAGATGGAGGAATATCTCCAGTCTATCTTGTGCTGAGTAGCGAACCTTGAGACATTGAAGCTCTTGAAAGAAGGCCCGTTGTCAAAAATGATTCTTCTTAGTGTACCGAAGCGGTATAGAATATTATGCTGGAAGAATGTCAGAATATCTTTTGTCTTGACTTCTTTTAGCAGGACAGCTTCAGCCCATCTGGAGAAGTAATCTGTCGCGGCCAGTATGAACCGGTGGCCTTTAGATGACGGAGGATCAATTGGGCCAACAATGTCGGTACCCCAGACTTCGAAGGGCCACGACGCTACCGTAGGATGCAACGGATTGGGATGCTTGTGAATGAAATCACCATGGATTTGGCAGATCTGACATTTCTTTGCATGTCCTCCACAATCCCGTATCATAGTGGGCCAGTAATACCCAAGCCGTTTGATTTGAAGTCGCATCTTGGGGCCAGATTGGTGAGCACCGCAAACGCCCGAGTGAACATCTTTCATGACCTTTTGGGCTTCGGCCAATGACAGACACCTGAGCCAGAGTTGGTTATATGACCTGCGGTATAACGTGTCATTTACAAACACGTATCGGAGAGCTCTTTTCTTCAGCTGAATCCTCGCAGATTTTTCTTCGGGCAGCTTGTCGTATCGGAGATACTCTATGAAGGGTTCTCTCCAATCGGGCTCATCTTGGATGATCGAAGCTTCTTCGGCGGGACTGCTCTTCTGTTCCGCGCTGTCCTCTTC
The DNA here is from genome assembly GCA_030015575.1 of Agapanthus africanus. NCBI lineage: Eukaryota > Viridiplantae > Streptophyta > Magnoliopsida > Asparagales > Amaryllidaceae > Agapanthus > Agapanthus africanus. Next base: position 20,142,499 of record JASDDO010000016.1, on the reverse strand, counting down.
TCGTAGAGAGACTGGGGGTAGAATTTGCCGGCTCCTGACTGTGATCAGAATTTCGTCCATGTCAGGATCAGCCAGCTCCTTGGCTAAGCGAGCGAGTATGTCGGCTTTCCCGTTCAACGCTCTGGGGATTCTCATTAGTTCAATATGAGTGAACCGTTTCAAGAGTTCCACCACCCGGCGTCTGTACCGAGCTAACTCGGGTTTGTATATCTTATAGTCGCCGCTTACTTGGTTAATGACAAGCTGGGAGTCACCGTAAACCCGTAGCCGAAAGATTTCCATTTCTATGGCGAGTTCCAAACCAGCTATCAGAGCTTCATACTCGGCTTCATTGTTTGTCCGAGGCTCGGAGAGAGCAAAAGAACGCCGTAGGGTTCCCATTGATGGTGTGATGAACACCAATCCTATCCCTGCTTTTATCTCCGGGACGCTTGATTTACTGGAGGTCCTTATTGACGAGGCTCCATCGAAGTAGAGCTCCCAACATGGCTCATCTTCCTCGAGGTGCAGCACTTGTTCATCGGGTAACTCACAATTTAGCGGCGACCCTTCTGGTATGGGATGAGCAGCGAGAAAGTCTGCAAGAGCTTGCCCTTTTACTGCTTTCTGAGGAGTGTAAACTATGTCAAACTCAAGTAGCATAACAGCCCATTTTGCCATTCTGCCGGCTAGGCTCGCTCTGGTCATCAAGTGTTTGAGCGGGTCGACCTTGGAGATCAGCATAACCCGATGAGCGAGCAGATAGTGCCTCAGCTTCTTCACAGCAAATATCAGAGCCAGGCATTGCTTTTCGATTGGGGAGTAGTCGTGTTCCGCCCCGACTAGAGTTCGACTGAGGTAGTAGAGGGCATTTTCTTTTCCCTCCTCGTTATTCTGGGCAAGGAGCGCACTGAGTGACTCGTCCAGCGCGGCAGTGTAGAGAATCAGCGGTTTATTTGGAATGGGAGCGGCCAGCACTGGAGGGTGCAACAAGTATTGTTTGATGCTTTCGAACGCTGCTTGACATTCGGCATCCCAGATAAAAGGAGCTCCTTTCTTCATGAGCTTTGAGAAGGGCCTACATCTCCCCGATAAATTTGAGATAAACCTCCGTATATAAGCAAGCTTGCCTTGAAAAGATCTTAGCTGCGTCAGACTCTTCGGAGGGGGCATCTCCATGATGGCCTTTATCTTTGATGGGTCAACTTCGATCCCTCGATGTCGGACTATGAAGCCCAGGAATCTTCCCGATGACACGCCAAAAGCGCACTTCAGAGGATTCATCTTCACATCGTATTCCCTCAGTCTGGTGAGAACGGTCCTGAGATCTTGAATATGATCGGCCTTGGCTTTAGTCTTGACGACCAGATCATCAACATAGCATTCGACGACTTTATGGATTAGGTCATCAAAGATATTAGTCATTGCCTTTTGATATGTAGCACCTGCGTTCTTCAGTCCGAATGGCATTACCTTGTAGCAATATATTCCGATCGGGGTTCGAAATGATGTGTGCTTCTCATCCTCGGGTGACATCTTGATCTGATTATATCCAGACGAGCCATCCATAAAGGTGAACAGTTCATAATTTGAGGTTTCATCGACCATCATTTCCATGACCGGTAGCGGGAAGTCGTCTTTAGGACATGCCTTGTTGAGGTCCCTGAAATCGACACAAACTCGGATCTGCCCATTTTTCTTCTTCACTGAGACTATGCATGCGATCCAGTCTGCATATTTCTCTTCCCTGATGAAGCCGGCATCGATGAGTTTCTTGGTTTCCTCGATGACCTTTTCTTCCAACTCCCTTCTCATTCTTCGAGGAGCTTGTTTGACTGGCTTAACATCAGGAGATATAGCCAGCTTATGCACGGCTACCTCAGGGGAAAGGCCAGGCATTTCTTTGTATGTCCACGCGAAGCAGTCGACGAACTCACGCAGCAGGGCAATTATCTGCTCTTTCATTTCCTCCGACAAGAGTGAGCTGATGTAAGTCGGCCTTGGATTATCGGGCGTTCCTAAGTCGATCTCGGTTAGCTCATCAAAGGTTGCTTGTCCGCCATCTTCGAGCTCTTGAGGAGCTTCTTCTGGCTCGGCTATCTCGTCATCATTATTCGATCTTTCGCTGGCCTCACCAACATGGATCATGTAGCACGCTTTGGAATCAGGTTGAATGTAACCTATGCCCCGTCTATCTGGAATTCGTCCATCGATGAGTGCTCGGACCTGGGGCGGATACCATAGCCCTTCGTAAAACTTTGCTTCGGACTCCGTTTGATATAACCGGCATTCGCACTTCTTAAAGTATTCCCGCATCTCGGGCGCATAGTATCGGGGATTGAGGACAGCTCTTATGCCTCTCTCATAGGGAAGGCACGCGACAAAAAGATCGTCCGGGTGCACAACGGGGTTTGACCTGTAAAACAGGATGCCCTTCTGTCCATTTTTCCTCCCGGGCACGTAGAAAGTTTTCAGCTGGTCCACGGTAGAGACTGACAATGCGTCGAGCTCTTTGCACATCCGTTCCGGCACCCTTGTGATGGCCAGGGACCCTTCTGCGACTTCGAAGGTCCCTCGTAGTTTCCCTTGCTGCATGGGGGGCCGATCTGCACAGCTGTTGCACGGCAGGTCCTCTTCTTCTGACTCTTCAATGTCACTGCCAAGATGAGGGCGGACTTTGCTGCTAGATGGGCCTTCAGTAACAGATTCGTCCGTATCACTGCCAAAATGAGGGCGAGTTTTGCGGAAGGACGGACTTCCAGCATCGGACTCATCAGTGTCGCTGCCGAAATGCGGGCGCACTTGGGTATTTTTGCTTTTGAAAGTGACAGCCGGCGCAGATTTGCTTTTGAGTCTTGGGGCCGGTCTATCCTCAGGCATTTGTGTCTTAGCGTTTTGGTGGTTCATAAAGTACCGAGAATCTTCATATCGGACTTCATGCACATCGAACGGCTGGATGTCTCCGTCAATGCGTCTTTCTTCGCCATTTTTAGTATACTTCATGCATTGATGGAGAGTTGACGGAATGATGCCGTAATCGTGGAGCCACGGCCGCCCTAAGAGAATCTTATAAGACGTGTCGGCATCAATCACGTATATCTTAGCTTCAGTTTGCAGATCCCCGAATTTGATTGGCAAAGCTATGGACCCCAGAACTTGCTGGCAATTTTGGTTGAAGCCTTGAATGACAATCCTTTCCCTTGACGGATGTCGGACGTCTATTGACAAACTCTTCAGAGTTCGCAAGTTCATGATGTTCACTGAGGACCCCGGATCAATCAATATGTGATTAATTCTTTCTCCGTCGCTGTACCCGGTCACGTAAAGCGGCCGATTATGCTCAGTTGTTCCCAGTAACAAGTCTTCATCCTTAAATGTGATTGCGGCGGCATGCAAAGCGTGCTAGGCTTCTTTCATATTAATTTCCGCAAAGTGAGCCTGATACCGCTCGGGGTTTTGTAGAGCGTGGATGAGAACGTCTCTAAGCTCCTTAGATAGGATCAAGGCGTCGTAGATGCTCAGGAGAGACGGAAGCTTCCGGAGATGCGCCAAGACATTATAGTCCACCGAGAAAGGACTTATGTTTTCATCAGCCGGTTCTCAGCCATCTTCTTCATTAGCGACTTGTTTTTCCTTCCCTTTTGGGGCATTGCCCTGATTTGGCGGTAGAGCCCTGCCGCTTCTAAGCCGGATTTGATTGGCCGTTGTGGAGAGCTCTTCGTCCTCTTCGGGAAAACAGAGCTCATCCTCGGAGTCGCTGCCAAGATGGATGGCGTAGCAGATCACTACTGGGATCTCTTCATTGGAGTCTTCTTTTAACTCCTCCAGAATTTCAGCCGCTTGTACAGGGAAGAACTCCTTCAATTGAATCAATGTTCTTTCCTTTTGTTCCTATTCTTCGAGAGAATCGATATATTTTTGAATGGTCGATCTCCCTGCAGACTCTTTTTCGCGCCTAGCTGCACTTTTCTTCTTCTTGAGCTTCTTGGATTTTGAGCTTGATGGAGCCGCATTGGCAGCTGGACTGGTAGGCCTCTTCTGCCCTTCCCATTCCGTCCTGGGTTCTTTCCGAAGTAGCTTTATCATCTTCTTTGTCTTATTAGATATGTGCGTACTCCACGGAGGCCGCGATGATTCCGTTTCATTTCTCGGGACAGTGGGGTCGGCTTTCTGCTCCCAAAAGGCTTCAACTTCTATCATTATAAAATTGGTGGTTGCAACTTGATTGTTCACCATCACACTTTTGGACAGCTCGATTTCTCCAGCCTTATACTGCTTCTCGACCCAGTCTTTGAAGATATAGCAACCCTCGATCGCATGGCTCACTACTCAGTGGTACGGGCAATACAGAGGATTGTCGATCATTTTTGCTTCTTGGGGTCTTTTCGACTCCGGCAATTGTAGGCCGTTGTTCAAGGCATCTTTAAATATCTTGCGGACCTTGTCCCTTCTGAAAGAGTAAACCTTGTTCTTTTTCTCCTTTAGGGAAGGCCCATCTCCTCCCAGCAATGGCTTTCGAGACCGGTTGGTTTTGGATTCGCCCGCCCTTCGCTTTTCTTCATTGTCGGAGGCATTGAAGACATTGGTACTGCTGGAACTCCCGCTTCTACGGTTGTCGTCCCGCTTGCTTTTCCAGGTTTTGTCTCTCTGAGAGTCCGGCGGGAACACTTGCTTCGAGTGTTCCAGCATTTGAACTTTCTTGGTTAGCTCCTGAAATGTCTTGAGGCCCGCTGTACACAAGAATGGGACCATCCAATTGCTGAGGTTCCCAATGAGAAGGCTGACGGACTGGTCCTGCTCCAGCGGCGGTTCGCACTTGACTGTGAGATTACGCCATCGGGCGATAAAGTCAGTGTTGCTTTCATTCTTCCCCGGCTTAGTCCTCACAAGGTCGGCAATGGAGATTTTATCACTGACACTCATGAACCTTTGCCGAAACAGGGACTCCATTTGGGCAAAGGTAATGACGGACCCGTCCAGTATACTCGCATACCAGTCGAAGGCGACGCCGGTCAGGCTGTTGACAAACTGACGAAGAAGGAGCGCGTCATTGCCCCCTGTATTTCCGCACGATGCTTTGAAGTGGGCGACGTGCTGGTTTGCATTCCCCGTTCCATCAAATCTTCCGAACTTAGGAATGACGTAGCCGCTTAGGAACTCAATCAAATCGTACTGCGCGGGATATGGCCGCCCAGTACTGCCGATTTCTTTCTGAGCTTCAGCTTCGGCCACCAATGTTTTAACCTTGCTGGTGACCAAATCCATTATCCGATCCTGTGTTAGCGGGATAGTGCTATCTGGGGCCAAGGCGTCCCCAGAAGCGGAATGTGGCCAGCTTTCATTTGGCTCGACCAGTCTTGGTCCCAAAGGAACAGGCATTGGCTGCCTCGGATGGTCATCACCCGGCTGATTAGTAGCGGCTTGTGCCTGATTGGGAGGCGCTCGAGCAATTTGAGCCGTAAGCTGCATCACTACGTTCGTTAAGTCGTCAATCTTCGAATAGAGCTTGGCCATCTCTTTATCTTTGCTCCTGAGCTGTTTTCGAAGTTCTTAAAGCAGCTCCTGCTCCGCAGTCCTGGGGCGGAAAGTCGGCTCTTCCTCGCTGTCCGAGCTTGACTCTAGATGGACCGAGGGGTCTATCTGCCTATCATCCTCATCGAGAGGGTTTTCTTCATCCAGCGGAGGCGGCTGTTCTTGGGCGGCGGCAACCACATTCAGGCTAGATTGGGCTTGGGATGTGGTGGCCCCGTCCTTGCTTTTGCTGCGAAGGTTATCGCTGGGGCACCCGCCCGCCATATAGACCGTATGGATGGTATATCCAGATGTCTTTCTATCATTGGCAGCTGATTTCACGGATCGTTGTCTTGACCCCCTTGTTTCGGTAGCTGGTAGTCGATTAAAGGCGAATGGCCTAACCAGGTTCTTGAATGGTGCTGGCGCTTCTTTTCTGGATTTGCCTCGCTACTTTCGTGCGGCATAGAGCGCCTGATAGACCCTTGAAGAGACAGTGTCATACTTTTTCTGTTGGGGCCGGGATACGTCTCTTTGTGGCACTGTTCGGACCGCTGTCTTCTTGATTCTGGCGGTCATGGCATTTTTCTGAACCCACTTCAGAGGCTCGAAGGAATTGCTGATTCTTACGTCCGACTCAGCCGTCGTCGCGGGGCAACCCTGCACTTGGAACTTCACACGATTCCATTTGGCCGAAGCCTTGGCCCTTTTGTTGGCTCGATACCTGAGCCGCTTATGCCTTAACTTTTCTGTTCTAAGCACCTGGCAGACTTCGGCTCTTTGGGAAGACGCCGCAGACCGGTTGATGGAGGGCCTTGGAGATATGCCCGATTGTGCATTTGTTGGAGTCATCGCCTGAGCTCATCCGCAATATTTAATGTTGCCCTTCGCATCGGAAGTCTTGCCCCCAGCTAGAGTGCCAGGGAGTTGTTCAGACACCATCTTAAGTTTCGGTTGTGGTGCCTTGGCGATCACGACATTCGGCCTCTTACCCCTTGAGACCGGCTTGGCCACCTGTTCCGCCGGGATCTCCGCCAGATGAGCGCTTCCGGCAGGGTAGATGATGACGGAGCCAAACTGGCGGGGCGGTTCCTCCCGCTGTCGACTGAGGCTTGCGGGGAGAACCATACGAGCGTTGATCTTGACCACGTACGGAATCGGGGTCGCTTTGGAAGTTGAATTCGTCTTGAGAGACATTGTCGTTGAAAGTTGATTGATGCACGAAAAGAAAACATCATTTCGGTATAGGCAATCGATATGTATATTGATTGAGTTCGCATGAACGCTTAACCCAAAATATGGGAGGAGAGATTGGTCCCACCGGGCGTGCCAGAATCTGTAGGGTGTTTTTCGTCACCCCATTGAGATGGGAATACGCGCGCGCTTGTCAGGCGTACTACAGATTCCCCCTGCCTAGGGTAGGCCGGGGTTTAATGATTGTGGGGATCCGAATCTCCGGCAGCCGCGAACTAAGCTGCCATTAATTACCCCTCGCCTTTGGAGCGAGGGAACCTCCGATTGACGGGTTAAACAGGTCATGCGAACTTAATGTGCAGTGTACGTGTGTTTTGTTTTGGAGGGGGGTTTTAAATATATCGGGAGCCACGCAGAGTTTTTTACGGGGGTCCCGCTACCCGGATAGCGGGCTGGGGGTCAAGGAGGCTAGCAGCCCCCTTGCGGGATGCGGGGCAGCGCCCCGTTAGAAATTTTTTCTAACAGGGACAGTGTCGTGGAGTATGTGTATGTGTACATTTGTATACATATGTATATATATAAAAAAAAGTGGGGGAAAGACATCCAAAGGATGCGTGGGGCCAGCGTCTGGGCGCTTGAGCGCAAGCGCGCCACATGTCGGCACGTGGGCGCTTTGCGCTCGAGAGCAGAGTGCTGGAGCGCAACGCGCCACGTGTCGGCACGTGGGCACTTTGCGCTCGAGCGCAGAGCGCTGGAGCGCCACGTGTCGGCACGTGGGCGTTTTGCGCTTGAGCGTAGTGCGCTGGAGCGCAAGCGCGCCATGTGTCGGCACGTGGGCGTTTTGCGCTCGAGCGCTAGCGCACCGGCGAGGAAAAGGAGGGTTTTTTTTGCCCCGGAAATTCTCTAAAGAGAAAATAGGGTGGAGTTAAACTCCTAAGATGCTTTGGGTTAAGGAAATGGGTTCTTCTTCTTCCTTTGCTGGCCGGATCTTAGAGATAAAGAGATGTGAGATTTAAAAATCTTTTCTTTTTGAGATCTGATGGCAGATCTGAGTTCTCCTTAATGGGTTTTGTGGTGGAAAACTATTTAGTTTTGAAAAAGGAAGAGTAAAACTCTTGATTTAATTCAAAAGAAAGAAGAAGGTTTTGGAACCTTGAAGAAGGAGAAAAGATCTCAGATCTAAAACTTTTTTGGAGAGAGAAAAAGTTCCTTAGATATTTCATTATCTTTGCCTTTATAGGCCATGCACTTTACACATAGCCCCTTGGGCTTCACAAAATGACATTTTGCCTATCCCATGGCTCATGTGCCATTTCTTTTTATACATAAGCTATGGGCTTTACAAAAATTTGGCTTTATGCCCATTTTTCTTACATTTATCCAAAAAAATAAAATAAAATAAATACAACAAAATTATTTATTACAAAATTTTTATCTTGGCATGGGGAGAGGCCGGCCGCTTCATGTTCGGGCTCGACCCGGGCATGGGCCCACTGGATCTGGGCTTGGGCCCACTTGACTTGGGGTTGACTTTGATTTTGACTTGGTCAACCGGGGTGTAAATTTTTACCCCAACACCTCCGCCTCATTAACCATTTTACAAAAATGATTAAAATACAAATGAGATGTCTTCTTCTATAAGCACCCTTGTAATAAATTACAAGAATACCCCTCACCGTATATACATATCCGTATCCGTATTCCGAAAAATACGAATATAAAGAGACGAAAATAATCCAATAATATAATACTAGGATCCGGCTTAAACCAAAGCCCGCTAGTATTATCCGTCCAAAATATGATAGGTGCACAAGTGCACATATATGATCGAACCCTGCCGTAATACCATACGGCCTCTACATCGTTTCACCCGAAGCAGGGAAACCCTCTGTGTGGGACTCTAAAGACTCATCAATACGCTGGCAGTGGGTTTAACTACAAGCGCGTCAGCGGCACTAGCTGTACGTAACGGCTACCCAGGTATTGAGCGAAAGGAAGGCCGACGACCAAACTCATCCGAACCCTTACTGAGCATGTCCGTGACAATCTCCGTATAATCCGGTGTGTTCGTCTAAAAATATCGCATATCGGGTCCAGGGGTGGATAAAGTCAGACCCCTAATAACGCGATATTTCGTGTCAGTATGAAGCCCATCACCAACTGAGAAACTACTGGTCCAAATCAGTAATTGTCGTCTACCTTGGCCAAGGATTTCTGGTGACGGTCACCCGTGCACTACACGACATCAACCCAATACTGGGAGAGACGAATCACCGACGATCCGCTCACTGCCTTCATATGGCTCGGGACTGTACCCAACTAAAACCTGTTTGCACTACTCCTTTGAGCCGTGGTAGGGTAGTAATCAAAGCACGGTGGGAACCCACACGAGACAAATCACGATCATAGGTCGACAGACTAAGCTGTACACATGTCATCTGGGAACTGCTATCTGACAATATGTATAAAACTAACTAGCATGTTCCCGGCGCGTCCGTCCAGTGTACTCATAACCCAATAAGCACCTATATACTATCTTAGGTGACCAACTGACACTGATGGCTTGTGAGACCAGCCACCGCCCCTCGTCGGGGTCTCGATAAATACACATTAGTCTACTCCGGAGTATTGATGCCCAGTCTCGATACTCTCTCGACTAGGGACATTTAAGGATGTGCTTATAAACCATCCAGCTCTCATGTATATAATCGTCATCATAATTCTGGTAGTCAAGTAAGAATCATATGGGTTTTATCAACATGTAATAGTGATCTGTAATACCACATAATGCATGTATATGATGATAAAGGCAAACCATATAGCATACTATCATTTTGAGTAAGAATGTTCTATCCGTATAGGTCCTCCCTCAATCATCATAACACGTGCCTGCGATTACAATAATTGCCTTGAGGGCACTATAGCCTACAGAGAATTGATCCCGCTTAAACCTATATTTACTAAGTCCTTAGATATTGTTTTATATAACTTGATGGGGTTTTATGAAAAATACTTTTAATAAAATTTCAAAAGAAACCTCGAGTATTTATTTATATTATTTAGGGTTTTCATGGATATGAATTTTAAGGATTTGAGGTATTTTGGTGATAATTGCTTAGCTTGGAATGTTCATGGTATTTTATTGTAAAACTTGTGTTTTGTTGGTATCTTGATGGTATTTTAGTGAAACTTGTAATTCTTTCATTTTAAAAAGTGTAAGTTTATTATATTTCGAAAATATATGGATTTTGTAATTTATATAATTATAAAAAATTAATTTTTATTTAATTAGAAAAATTCGTTTTTCTTAAAAACTGTATTTAAAACCTTTCGAGACTGAATGCTCCGTGAGGAGGTCTGCATCTCACTCTAGTAGCCCAAGGATATGCAATAATCCGCACCATCCAATAGTGGGTCCCCTAAAGAGAATTGTAGAAGCATAATCGTAAAGGAATTTAAAATACAATTTAAAAGAAATCCGGTTTTTATAGTAAATGGTATTTTAATGTAATCTTTTTCTCGAAACAAAAATTCATACAAAAAAGGTATCGTGCTATAGAACTAAGTGTGTATGTGAAAAGTAGGTCGTTACCTCGTGAAGTTTTCCTAAAAGTATGTTTGAGCAAAACTAAAAGAGGTGATATTTAAAGTTCATGGTATTTAAAAGAAAAAGTGTTACTATTGTTATTTCACATGAGAATTGTTCAGTTGATAAAACTGCACTTTTCATATGACATTTTTCCTACTATTTCTATATAAAAAGGTGTTTATTATAATATATGACACATATGAGGGTTTATCTGTAAAAATACTATTTTCATGTGTTTATATATTATAATTAACATTATGAAGGAAAAAGTAAGCATATAATATTCATGTAACATTTGGCCCATTTAATATGCTTACCTTATTAAATACCTTTGACCAATTCTCTTAAAACTAAAATATCATGACAAATGGTTAAAGATAATATCTTAACAAAAACAAATTCTACTAACATCATTTATTGAGATAATTGTGCACGAATTATATCATGACTGAAATCAAGGAAATCCGAGTTGACAAGATCAAATCTGCCGAAGATATTCAAGTAAATTGAAGAAACTAATTCTGGCAGAAACGTAGAGAGGATTTTCAAACTCTAGATACTCAAAAGATTACCAGGTGTTACAGATATGAAGCTACAAAAATTAGAAGTCATGATCTCACCAAAAGGCGGTGGATCCGCGGCCAAACCTATCCAATGGCCGCGGTTCCGCCGCACTTCTAAGGATTTAGGGCTCGGGATTTTGGTGGTTGGGATCCTAACAACTAGTTTCCATAACTAGGATTCTGATTTTGTGAGTATAAATAAGGACCGAGAGCCTTTTGGAAAAATCATCACACCGACGCGATCACGAAGTCCACGACGGTTCAAGAATCCTGGTTGATCATCAACAGTTCATCTACCTCCTTAGAAGAGATCGAGAAGCAAACTAGTATTTTGTAATCATTTTCTAAGGGAACAAAGTGTAATTAATCTTGTTGATTGATAAAGGTAGTTGTTTTCTTATTTTATTTCTTTGTAGTTTTTTTTATGATTTCCTTCTCTATCTTTTCTTTTCCCAACATGCGCGAGTAATTCTTTGCTTGTTAGGGTTCATAGGATTATGGTAGATTAATGGATGATGAAGATCCTTAAACTCTTTTTACATCCTATAAAGTTTATAAACTTTACCAAAATAATAGTTAACATCCTAATTGGGCGCGCTATCAATTCATTGATAATCACGACCACGATTAGAGATTAGATTAACAATTGCTTTGGTAAAGACTAGACATGAACGGAGATCCATGTCAAGATAGGGGTTAAGAGTGGGAACTCTTTTCCCCCCAGAAACCCTAATCTACATGCATCACTGTCGATCTAGTTTTAAATCTATTAAAGGCTAAAAGGGGTAATCTTTAATTAATCATCCATGACTACTAAATCTTAATGAACCCTACAAGCCCCTTCTACTATAAAACTTACATCCGTAATTAATCTAGATCTATATCATGCATCCGTGTTTGACATATATCTAGAACCTACAACCATTCTTTATTCTTTCTTCTTTCTTTCTCAACACGCCTAAAGTAAGATTAAAAGATTCAACGTTTCCCTGAGGACGGCCCGTACTCATCTCGGTCTAGCTACACGCGACACCTTTATTGATTGCGGTTAACTATTACGCATATATCAGATCAATCAAGAATTTTGATGAAATTTTTATTATAAATATTAGGGTTTAAGGTTACAAGTATTGTATAAAAATTTGTTTGACCAAAAGATAATAGGAATTAGAGTTATAGGAGTTGGAAAAAATGATATCGGTATTAACTCCACTTTTACCGATTTTTATAAAGAGATAAATTCAAAGAAGAGGAAAGAAGTTTAGAAGGGACTTTCAAGTTGATTAAGTTAAGAAGAGGTAAGAGAAGGAGAGTTGATCTTCGTGGCGTCGCGGGAGCTTCGGAATAACTTCGATTCTTCGCCGGAAGTTGACCGCTTGTTAACACCTCTTTACTCCACTTGTACTTAAAAATTTTTAAGAATTTTGGTTAGAAATTTCAGAATGATGCTGAACCAAAGTGTGGGGTGGTATTTATAGTGTAGAATTAGGATTTTGGAATTAAAATGGTGAATTAAAATGCATTAAAAAGATGATAAATTGTGAAATAAAGGGTCTCTGTTTGATTGCAGGGAAATCAAACAGTGCAAGGGAGTTAAGGGTAGGTGAAAGGACTAGTGTGCAAAGCCCGGGGACAATTGGACTCTATCCAACCATCGGCGCCGGTTTTCAAAGAGTTTTGGCCGATCGATTTAGGGTATTTGGCTTTGAGATTCGTGCTAGATGATTAAAGCCATGCTTATTCCATTTTCCACATGTTTGATTTTTCTGACTTTTCATTTTTATGTGTATTGCACGTGCAAACTTTTGGGCTTCCAAAAAGTTAAAAAGAAAAAAAATAATGTTTCTGATGGAGATCGAACACAGGGGATACGTCACAGCAGTGCAAGATTTTACTAGTGAGCTACAAGTTGTTTCTTGCTGTTATTTAACAAAATTAACTTATAACTCAATCCCGGGCTGTGTAACTCATTTCTGTAAATTAAACTGAAAAATTCTGTACAGTAAATTCAGAGTCGTTACAACCGCGCCCTCGCCGTAACTACCCGAGATACCCGGCCTCCAAATCCTCACCTCTCTAACCTCCCTCTCTCTACCTCCTCACCCGTCGTTCAAACCACCGCCAACACCTCCTCTCTCCACTACCGTCGCCGCAACCCCTAAGCTCCTCCCCGGCCATCTCCGGCTGCCTCTGGCTCGCCTCCGACCACCAGCGCGACGACACCCCTTGCCGACGAGCATCCTCGGCCACCATCGCCTTGCACTGACCCCCTATGCCGCCACGAGCTCCTTTTCTCCTCCTCCAGCAACCGAAGTCCCCATCACCACCTCCATCGCCCCTCGTCTTCTCTCTCCCCCTCTTATCTCCCTCCTCTCTCCAAACTCACCGACCCGACCCATCACGGCCGCCCCCAGCACAAGAAGCTTTGCCACCGATGACCGCCACCCTCACCAACATCCCACAGCTCCTCGTCTTTACCTCCACCATCACCACAAGCCACATCGTCATCGTCATCCCTCGCCAACACCCATGACTACCAACTCCTACAACCGTCCGCCATCGAGACCACTACCACCTCGCCCTTGACCCCGGCACATCTCCTCGCCCCCGCTGACAAGCTTGAGCCCACCAAGGTTTCCCCACGAGCATTACAGAACCACCCCAACCCGAGCTGCCACCGCCGCCGTCAAGCACACCTCCATCTCCAATGCCGAGCCATCTTCGCTTCCATTATCGCCTGCGACCACGCAGCCCCGCTGCTAACACTAGTACCACTTCGTACCTAGCTCGAGCCCACCTGCATGCCCACTTTCGCACTGGCGTCGTGCCACGATTGCACCACCGCCGTGCCAGCCCCGTGTCGACTGTGTGTCCAGACGTGCCACGGCTCGTGCCCGCTTCGTGCCTAGCACTGTGTTCAGTAGCATCCCGTGTCGTGTCGCGCCATGCCACGCCCGCACCATGCACCGAGCCAAGACAGTGCCAAGTACCGTATCACGCCCACGTCATCACCACACCCACTACCGTATCACGTCCGCGTCGCCACCGCGTCCAGTATCGGGTCACCGCGCATCGCGCCCGCGTCACGCACCGTGTCCAGCATCGCAACGTCTCGTGTGTCAAGACGGATCCCGCACGTGGTGTCGCTTCTATATCAAGCGACCGAAGGAAAGTGGACCCCTTTGTTGGGGTAAAAATTTACACCCCGGTTGACCGAGTCAAAGTCAAGGTCAACCCCCAAGCTAGATGGGCCTAAGCCCAGGTCAAGCGGGCCCATGCCCAAGTCGAGCCCGCGACCAGCCTCCCATGCCAACAAAAAAATCATGTAATAAATAATTTTTATGTAATTTTTTATGCATGAATGTATGCAAAATGGGCATAAAGCCAATATTTTGTAAGCCCGTAGCTTATGTGCAAAAAAGAAATGGCACATGAGCCATGGGATGGGCAAAATGCCATTTTTTGCAAAGCCCAAGGGGCTATATGTAAATATGTAAGCCTATAAAAGGCAACATGATGATGAATAAAAAAACAACTTTTCATTCTCTCAAAAAACCTAGGGTTTATACCTCTTTCCCCTTTCTGAAGGTTTCAAACCTTCTTCTTTCTCTTGAATTAAATCAAGAGTTTTACTCTTCCTTTTCAAAAACTAAATAGTTTTTCACCACAAAACCCACAAAGGGGAACTTGGATCTGTCATTAGATCTTAAAAAGAAGAGATCTTTAAAATCTCACATCTCTTGATCTTCAAGATCCGCCAAACAAAGGAAGAAGAAGAAGACTCATCCCCAGAAACCCCACTTTGGGGAAGAACTAGGGCTCAAGGGGAGAAGCCCTTCATCAGCTTCAAAACATCCTACGAGTTTAACTCCATATATACATACATATATATATATATATATATATATATATATATATATATATAAAATAAATATTTCATTTCTGAAGCATAGCTTCTGGTTATGGGACTAAAAGCCCCCTCTTCCTCGCCGGCGCCCAAGCGCTCAAGCGCCAAGTGCCCACGTGCCGACACTGTTGAAGATAGTGCCCTCATAGTCAATTATTGGATCGCAGGTACGTGATTGCAATGATTGCGGAGGACCTATACCGGTAGGACAGTCTTACTCAAGATGATAGTATGCTATCTGGTTTGCCTTTATCAGTCGTGTACATGTTCAGGTGACTGATTACATGTTACACTTTGATAGAACCCTTAGGATCTTGCTTTACCACCAACAGTATGATAGCGATCATATACGTGAGAGTTGGGTGGTTTATATGCATATCCTTAATTGTGGTCCCTAGTCGTGGGAGTTTCGAGACAGGGCATCGATACTCCGGAGTAGACTAGTGTGTACAGTCGAGACCCCGACGAGGGGCGGTGGCCGGTCTCACAAGCCACTGGTGTCAGTTGGATCACCTAAGATGTATACAGGTGCTCATTGGGTTATGAGTACACCGGACAGGACTCGCCGGGAACCTGCTAGTTGGTATTATACATATCGTCAGATAGCAGTTCCCTGGTGACATGTGTACAGGTTAGTTCATCGACCTGAGGTCGTCATTTCTCTCGTGTGAGTTCCCACTGTGCTTTGATTTCTACCCTACCACGGCTTAAAGGAGTCGTGCAAACAGGTAGCTTTTGGGTACAGTCCCGAGCCATATGGAGGCACGTGAGCGGATCGGCAGGGGATTCGTCTCTCCCGGTATTGGGGGCGAGGTCGTGCTGTGTCTAGGAAAGCCATTACACAAAGTCCATGGCCATGGCAGGAGATTTACTGGTAGGTACTCCAGTAGTATCTCAGGGTGTTATTGGGCTACACTCCGACACGACTTATACTGCTATTGGGGGTCTGACGTTACTAGCCCCCTAGGCAGATATGCGATACTCATAGACGAACGGACCGGACTGTATATACATTGTCACTGTTAGGCTCAGTAGGGTTTCTGGATGAGTTCGCTCATCAGCCTCCCTTGAGGTCAGTCCATGGGCAGCCGTTACGCATAGCTAGTGCCGCTGACGGTTTGTGGTTAAACCCACTGCCAGGGTACTGACGAGTCATTAGAGTCCCCCACAGACAGTTTCCCAAGTTCGGGCGAAACGTTGTAGAGGCCGTATGGTTTTATGGCAGGGTTCGGAAAATGCACGTGCGTTTACGCACGTGTTATTTTTCGGGCAGATGATACTGGTCGGCTTTGGTTTAAGCCGATCCGAGTATTATATTGAGTAGGTATAATATCTTTGTCTCAGTTGCATTTGTATTCGGTCGTAATACAAATGCGGGTATATTTATACAGTTTCGGGGTTATCCTGAAAGTCGTTTCAGGATCACTTTTGGAAGTTGCCGGTTTCCAGTTTTCTATCAGCCGTCTTTTAACATTTGGTTAAAGACGGATTTATCTTTTCTTGGATGAGGGTGAGTCATGCTTCCAGAAAGTTCTAGAAGTTTCTAGAAAGCGGTGACAAGGATTGTGACTCATGCTTTGATTTCAATGATTCTTGTTTTCCTTAAGATATTTATTTGTGTTCACATATGATATTTGTTCTTAAGGTTACTCTCCCCTCTCCTACACTCACCTCCCTCCACCTATAAATGGCCGGCCCCTCCTCTCTCTCTCACACCTACTTGAGTTTTCATTTGCAAAAGATTATGATAGTTTTCGGTGTATGGAATTCAAAGCTCATTTCATTCCATCACCCGATTCCCTCGGCAACTTCATTAACCGATCATCCACGGATTTGGACGAAGAGAGACAAAGTCATCTACTCATTCTCTATATCATTCTTGGTCGTCTCTTTTAGCAAACTTGACGACCGAGTTGCCTCGAGTCAGAGGCGGGAGCCCGTTTAAAGAATCGTCGACGTGGTGCCACCTCGACGAGGAGATCGGAGATCGACGAGATCGGAGCAGCCGCAACGGAGCGTGGGATGATGGTTAAAGAACGAAGGACTCGGATCGTTCGGTATAACCTTTCTACACTCTTTACAGTTTGTTAGTTTAGCAATAATGGCAGATCCGGGTTAAAGTATACGATAGCGTCAGTTAAAAAGTTTTTGTTCCGCATTTGGCGTCTGTAGACGGCCGGGGCGCTAGCGTAGACTTACAGTGGTATCAGAGCCTCACCATTTTGCTATACTAACTTGTGCTAACGCGTTTAAAAGATCGATCGAACGGATTTTTCGAAAATCGCAATTTCTATTATTAAAGTTTCTGTTAATTTTCAAACTGGTCCAAATGTCATTTTGACCATACCAGAAAATCAAGCAGGGTTTTTGAGGAATACTGTAGAAATTCGAGGAAGTGATTCCACTGTTCCGCCGCGGATCCGTGGCCCAAGCCAGGGTTTGCCGCGGATCCGCCGCAGGAAAGTGAGATCACTCACTCAATTTTCTACAGTGTATTCTATGTTGGAAATTGGGGTTTTTGGTATATATCTTTTGGGCCCAGATTTTATTACTGTTCAGCAGATTTGCGTGGGGCCCACTTTGTGATATTTAGTCGATCGAAATTTAAACATGTTAGTTTACAGTGCTTACATTATATCTCCGACCGGGAATGTCATTTGATCGGTAAACCGCGTCTAATTGCTATAGTTCTTTTAGACGGGTTTGCGAACGTGACATTCGCGTTGATGTTCTGTGTTGTGCTGTGATGTTGCGGATTTATCGTGGTGGATAGCAGTGTGCAATGGTAGTACAGTTTGAGTTTATTTGTACATTTGATATTGCGGGGCGAGCGTCCAACTTGTGGACTGCCGTCACTGCCTGTTGTATAATATTCTTTTGGGGCACGACCAGGTTGCGGTCGATGTACCTGTTGTACTATTTTTCATTACTGTACTAGGTTTTGCCCCGCGACGGAGTGCACGGATAGCCGGGTTCTGAGGGGCAACGGGTCCGCATCTCATGGCTTTGAGAGGCAGAGGGGTCCCACTCTAGAATTGGCAGACTATTCGCCGCACTCGTAGGGGGTACAGGTTGACCCAAGGAGGGGTGCCCAAGATTACCGGATTCCGTGAAGTGCAGGGTGGTCCATTCACTATGCTGTAGGGGGCTGCCTCGCTTCAGGTTTTGGCGGGTAACTTGCCGCACCCGTAGGGGTCTAGGTTTCATTGCACAGGCTATCCACACGACAGGGGGAACGTCGGGTTTCAGCAGCGGCTCTGTGAAACCCGGGGATCCCAGATATCTGTATTGTTCTGTGATGCTTATTACTTTTCTGTAATGTTGCATATTATCACGCCTGGAGCGATTATTGTATATTGGTTTATATACTATTAGATGTTGTATATGTTTTACACCCGCGCTAGTCCAGTCCCCGCTCTGTCGTTAGTTAAGTAACCTAACGGGTGATGACGGGACCCAGTGACGAATGCGGATGGCATATACGTACATTTTATTTTCGTTCTTTTCTGGTGTGATTAATTGATGGGACTGCGTTGATTCTGATCAATGCAAAGTAAAACAAACCTGTTTGCAGTTGTTGGAACAAATTTAAAAAGTGTTATTGCAAAGACGTTTCCTTTTGTTATGCATAGCGGTATTCAGTGGAATATCCTGCACCTCATTCGACGGGGCAAGGGCCGATATCCCTTCACCGGGACTGACCCCTTGGGCAGAAGTTTGCGTCAGGGTAATAACTTCACTATAGTCGATTACAAGTTGCTTTGCATAGCGGTATTCAGTGGAATATCCTGCACCTCATTCCACGAGGAAAGAGCCGAGATCCCTTTACCGGGAGTGACCTCTTTAGCAAAAGGTTTTCGCCACTATATTTTAAAAAAAGCTATCAGGTTCCTTCAGCGATATCAAGTTCACTACGTTAAAGGTTTTTCGCCAAAAACCAGCCGTAGCCCTCCGTCACTTCTTTTGGGTATTCAGTAGTATTCAAGCTATGTATTTTGACCAACGCCAAGGCATAGTGTTTGGTAGCTGCTGGGTATTCAATTGTTGCATAGATAGATGAGTTGGTTTGGGACAGTCGTTCTGCCATTTTCGCCAACGTCAAGGGCATGTGCGGGTGGGTTCAAATTGACAAGATAGTGACGGGTAGAACTTGGCATGTGACTTATGACATTTTGACCAACGCCAAGGTTATAAGAGCATGGGGCAAAAATCGTATCGGGAGTTTCTAAAGAAACTGAAACTTGCCAAGTATGCGCATACCTACTGGAGTATGAGTAACGTGGATGCATTCCATCACGTTATCATGCGATGAGAGTTGGATCCCGATTCCCACTGATGAGTTGGTTTACTCTTCGGGTGATCCCGATTGATTCTTTTTTCTGGTTTGGAGGAGAATTTGACAGGACAGTGGGAGGTTTCCGGATTAGATAAAGTGATAACCATTCTGATCTAGGTTAGAGTGCACGCAGAGTGTTTCTTTTCTCTCTCTCTTTGGCAGCGACCTTTGACCGACCCTAGACTATGACTCAGTGACCAGGTTGACCGAACCTTCTTAAAATACTGGCTTTTGGATTGTCTAAGTTGCATAAGTCATTGTCACTCCTTCTTTTACCCTTTGAATTTCTCAAAACACCCGTATTACTACGGATATCCACTTCCATTGGATAGATCCATCGTATGGTTATATACGAACTCGAAGGGACTTCTTCGAGGATGGATCCAGGTTCAGGAGAAATAGAATTGGTTTATTCAGTTGTCTTTTATTATCACCTTCTCTCAGGTTGCGAGAGCTCCTTGGTTTAGGAGAGTACACCTATTACGCTTATTGGATAGTCTTATTCCAAACCATAGGCTGGTGCCAAAAGGTAGGGAATGAAGAAAACCAATTAGCCTAAGTAGGGTGTGCAGAAGGTAATATGTAAAGACAAAATAAAGGGATTAGAAAGAGGGCAAAGTAAATTGCGACTGATATCATTCACGACCAAAACCGCGTACTTCATCGCCACTCCTATTTCACCTTTAAAAGAATAAGGTATTATTCAGTTGTCTTTTATCATCACCTTCTCTCAAGATACGAGTACTCCTTGGTTTAGGAGGGTACACCTATTATGCTTACTGGATAGTCTTCTTCCAAACCATAGGCTGGTGCCGAACGGTAGGGAAGGAAGAAAACCATTTAGCCTAACGATGGTGTACAGAAGGTAACGACTAAAGACAAATAAAGGGATTTGGAGAGATGGCAATAAAATATACGGTTGAAGTCATGAATTGGATTATGGAAGAGGCATTGCTATGAATACCAGGATACCCGTACGAAACATTTTCATATTTCAGTGCATTGTTAAAGAAAAACTGTTTTCCCGATTAGACACTTACTCCAAGGGTATGTATTTACCAGGTTTCATTCTCATATCTGTATGGTTTTACAGATGATGAGTGGGAGTAAGTTATTGGGAATTAGGTGATTATCCTCATTATATCGAAATTCGTTGTAATTGGTGATATTTGAGGAAATCGCCAGGGTACAGTTTTCAACCTACGACGCACAGGTTTTGAGTTGTTTAACTCAGCGGACTTATACAGAGTATTGTATGTTGTCCAAGTGTCCATCAGGACAAAGGGGTAGGTCCTCGTACTATGTTCTGTTTACTTATAACTTCTCTAGTATTTAGACGAGTGTTTCGTAGAAATACAAGGTCTAAGTTTTGAGAAGTTGTGGGTATAAGAATAAAGTAGAGAACTAGGTATCACAAGTATCGGGATTCTTCAAAGAGATCGAAGATGTAGATTCTTGTGATTGATATTCAGATGATAGTGATGGTTTTTGAGAAACGAGTTTTCTCTTTCAGGTTGCTCATAATTGGATGGATTCCTAAGTTGAGTAATGCTGATTAGCCTCTTTCCATTAAGATGAAATGCACTGGAGACAGCTGCATGATTTGAATATGGTTCCAATTAAATAAGTGCCAAAGTTTCTATATTGGATATAGAATAGTTCGTACCTTAAAAGATGTTAAGGTACGGGGAGTTGTCCAGTTTATGCTTAAAACCAGACTCTGGATAACTCAGGGCACGTTTCTGTAATGGCTGTTTGTGGGTTGACCCTGGCCATGACGAGGGTTGATATTCTACCATTTGGAAGATCAATAGTGATATTGTTCTTGACTCGCCACAGTTTTAGTAAAATGGATCTTTTTCAGAAAACAGTAGTGGGAGTATGGTAGAACTGGAAGTGATTCCAGAACCGCGAACGATTACGGAAAATTTAATAGGACCTATATATTCAATCAGGTTTGACATTCCATTAGCCACTCCGCAGATATGGTGGGTAACCTCAGACACCCGAGAGGTACTCCGGTAGCCTCAAGGACGGTGACAGGGAGGATCTTGTTTACCCAGACTTGACACTACTGTTGTTCCAGGATATGAGACCCGGTAGGAGGGTTGTCGTAGTCAGTGGGAGCATCGGAAGCATAGTGGGCAAGTAGCTTATATCTATTTATAGACTTGAGCAGTTATAGCGGAGATAGATCATCTAATTTTGATGTGACAGTCATAGGTTTGACTTCATCAGAATAGGGGATGGATCTGTTAAGGAGGTAGTAGGGTGTGATGTCATGGTATCTGGATGACATACACAAAGTAGGAAGTAAAATTCCTATACTACGATCGGTTGTACTGTGGTCGTCACACAGTTGTTTCTCCAGACAGGATATGGATATAATATTTGACATTCTGATTTCTAGATCTATAGTTTTAGATCTAGATTTGGGTAGTTTCCCAATGTGGGTACTTTGACAGATATTCTAATGGTTTTTGGAATAGTTGACTCCTAGTATGGTGGTGTACCTGCAGGTGATGGAGTCACCCTCTCTAAAGGTGTCGTATAGACTAAAGGGGAGAGGGATGTGCATGATTGGCAGATCATTTGCTTAGGCAATTGAGTCAATCATGAGATGTCAAGTACCACACCAGATGTTGTTTTTGCACTAGATGCAATAAGTTTGTATTAATCCAATCCTGGAGAAACATAAGGAAGCAGTTTTAGAACATAAGTACATGTTCTACGGATTAGATGACGGCAGCCTCCTTCGAGAGACGGTTATCATTCCAGGCTTCAAAGGTGACATGGTTGACAGAGTGATTGTCAGAGTTATAGTTTTCCCTCTGACGAAGAGGGACAGTATTATGGACAGGTGGTCCAAGAGGATACTGTGGGAGGCATGGTGCCGGATACTGATTAGGTTCAGTGAGTGATACAGTCTAAGAAGTTTGGATTTGGAGTTCATTTATGAACTAGGTCCCATCAGATATCCAGACATATTCTAAGACAGGTATTACTCAATTCGGGAGATGGCTTTCTCCGCGAACTTGAGATTGAGAGAGATATAGAAAGAAACTTCTAGGCGGATCCACTCAGTGAGGCTATTTCTCGAACACAATAGTTTTACAAACGGGCTTTGTGAAACTGATTAGTAGAGGAGTTGGATGTTCGGTTTCACACGGGCTGTGAGTAGTCGACATCGCAATAATTAGCCTTGAGTGCAAGTAGGAGATTGTTGAAGATAGTGCCCTCATAGTCAATTATTGGATCGCAGGTACGTGATTGCAATGATTGCGGAGGACCTATACCGGTAGGACAGTCTTACTCAAGATGATAGTATGCTATCTGGTTTGCCTTTATCAGTCGTGTACATGTTCAGGTGACTGATTACATGTTACACTTTGATAGAGCCCTTAGGATCTTGCTTTACCACCAACAGTATGATGGCGATCATATACGTGAGAGTTGGGTGGTTTATATGCATATCCTTAATTGTGGTCCCTAGTCGTGGGAGTTTCGAGACAGGGCATCGATACTCCGGAGTAGACTGGTGTGTACAGTCGAGACCCCGACGAGGGGCGGTGGCCGGTCTCACAAGCCACTGGTGTCAGTTGGATCACCTAAGATGTATACAGGTGCTTATTGGGTTATGAGTACACCGGACAGGACTCGCCGGGAACCTGCTAGTTGGTATTATACATATCGTCAGATAGCAGTTCCCTGGTGACATGTGTACAGGTTAGTTCATCGACCTGAGGTCGTCATTTGTCTCGTGTGAGTTCCCACTGTGCTTTGATTTCTACCCTACCACGGCTTAAAGGAGTCGTGCAAACAGGTAGCTTTTGGGTACAGTCCCGAGCCATATGGAGGCACGTGAGCGGATCGGCAGGGGATTCGTCTCTCCCGGTATTGGGGGCGAGGTCGTGCTGTGTCTAGGAGAGCCATTACACAAAGTCCATGGCCATGGCAGGAGATTTACTGGTAGGTACTCCAGTAGTATCTCAGGGTGTTATTGGGCTACACTCCGACACGACTTATACTGCTATTGGGGGTCTGACGTTACTAGCCCCCTAGGCAGATATGCGATACTCATAGACGAACGGACCGGACTGTATATACATTGTCACTGTTAGGCTCAGTAGGGTTTCTGGATGAGTTCGCTCATCAGCCTCCCTTGAGGTCAGTCCATGGGCAGCCGTTACGCATAGCTAGTGCCGCTGACGGTTTGTGGTTAAACCCACTGCCAGGGTACTGACGAGTCATTAGAGTCCCCCACAGACAGTTTCCCAAGTTCGGGCGAAACGTTGTAGAGGCCGTATGGTTTTATGGCAGGGTTCGGAAAATACACGTGCGTTTACGCACGTGTTATTTTTCGGGCAGATGATACTGGTCGGCTTTGGTTTAAGCCGGATCCGAGTATTATATTGAGTAGGTATAATATCTTTGTCTCGGTTGCATTTGTATTCGGTCGTAATACAAATGCGGGTATATTTATACAGTTTCGGGGTTATCCTGAAAGTCGTTTCAGGATCACTTTTGGAAGTTGCCGGTTTCCAGTTTTCTATCAGCCGTCTTTTAACATTTGGTTAAAAACGGATTTATCTTTTCTTGGATGAGGGTGAGTCATGCTTCCAGAAGATTCTAGAAGTTTCTAGAAAGTGGTGACAAGGATTGTGACTCATGCTTTGATTTCAATGATTCTTGTTTTCCTTAAGATATTTATTTGTGTTCACATATGATATTTGTTCTTAAGGTTACTCTCCCCTTTCCTACACTCACCTCCCTCCACCTATAAATGGTCGGCCCCTCCTCTCTCTCTCACACCTACTTGAGTTTTCATTTGCAAAAGATTATGATAGTTTTCGGTGTATGGAATTCAAAGCTCATTTCATTCCATCACCCGATTCCCTCGGCAACTTCATTAACCGATCGTCCACGAATTTGGACGAAGAGAGACAAAGTCATCTACTCATTCTATACATCATTCTTGGTCGTCTCTTTTAGCAAACTTGACGACCGAGTTGCCTCGAATCAGAGGCGGGAGCCCGTTTAAAGAATCGTCGACGTGGTGCCACCTCGACGAGGAGATCGGAGATCGACGAGATCGGAGCAGCCGCAACGGAGCGTGGGATGATGGTTAAAGAACGAAGGACTCGGATCGTTCGGTATAACCTTTCTACACTCTTTACAGTTTGTTAGTTTAGCAATAATGGCAGATCCGGGTTAAAGTATACGATAGCGCCAGTTAAAAAGTTTTTATTCCGCATTTGGCGTCTGTAGACGGCCGGGACGCTAGCGTAGACTTACAGACACGTGGCGCGCTGGCGCTCCAGCGTAAAGCGCCCACGTGCCGACACGTGGCGCGCTTGCGCTCCAGCGCTAAGCGCCCACGTGCCGACACGTGGCGCGCTGGCGCTCGAGCGCCCTGCGCTCAAGCGCGAAGCGCCCATGTGCCGACACATGGTGTGCTTGCGGTTCAGCGCCCTGCGCTCCAGCGCGAACCCCCCACGTGCCGACACGTGGCGCGTTTGCGCTCAAGCGCGAAGCGCCCACGTGCCGACACGTGGCACGCTTGCGCTCAAGCGCGAAGCGCCCACGTACCGACACGTGGCGTGCTTGCGCTCAAGCGCAAAGCGCCCACATGCCGACACGTGGCGCGCTAGCACTCTTGCGCTCAAAGCGCTGGCCCCACGCATCCTTTGGATGTCTTTTCCCCCCTTTATATATATATACATGTATATATATACATATGTACACATACACATACTCTACAACACTCTCCTTCCCAAAAAAAATTTGGGTCGGGGCGCTGCCCCGCACCCCGCAAGGGGGCTGCTGGCCCCCTTGACCCCCAGCCCGCTATCCGCGTAGCGGGACCCCCGTGAAAACTCTGCGTGGCTCCCGATATATCCAAATCCCCCTTCCAAAACAACACACACGTACACTGCATATTGAGTTCGCATGACCAGTTTAACCCGTTAATCGGAGGTTCCCTCACCTCAAAGGAGAGGGGTAATTAACAGCAGCTTAGTCCGCGGCTGCCGGAGATTCGGATCCCCACAATCAATAAACTCCGCCCTACCCTAGGCAGGGGGAATCTGTAGTACGCCTGATAAGCGAGCGCGTATTCCTATCTCAATGGGGTGACGAAAAACACCCTATACCCTTCACTTGTTCATCATGCTATAGTAATCGCTAGATATAATATATGATGACATATGTACAAGTATAGACGTTTTTCATATACATTGTTTGCGAAGTTAATATCGAACAAGTACAATCATCGTAAATTTTAGTGTTTGAGACCCGACTTTGGTCGATTACGCCACAGTAATATCATATAGTAACTCATGAATTAATTTCGTGTTGATCGGGTAAAAGGCATCGATATTTTGATCGATAACCGTTTGCACAGTTTAAGTGTTCGGTATAGGACCCTATGCGATAACTTAAGCGAATATGGTGTAACCCATGATCATTATATCCTACTACTTTTAACGAACACCCTGTAGAATTTGGACGGCAAAACGACATTGTTTCACCCATGAAACGTTGCCCTCGACAACCTTTGCAAAAACTAGATTTTTCCGAACAAGCTGAACGGTTAAAATCATAATAAATCATTTATATATCGGATCTTGGCGTTCTCTGGCTCATATCGAACCCAACAGATAAACCTACAACACCCCATAGTTCATCTCTGTATTTTAATAAGTTATGCCAAAAAAAACTGAGGCGATTCATGGCTCTGGACTGCAGTCCAGAGCAAGAATCTCTGCCTTTACCTGTTTTAGAATGCATATTTTTTACTGTTTAAACGCGCAAGTATGCGGAGCCATACATGGAAGCGTAGAGAATTGAATTAGCTTTCTAACGGTGCTGTTCCCATTGCATTCCGGTGTCGTTTGATATTTATAACACCTTTTAAACCGTCGTTGTATACTGCAGTTTCATGCAGAAACAGAATGTATACCTTAACCTTAGAAAGTACATATCTCCCTGCATACAGTGGATATTATTGATCCGTCTGGTGCGTTGGAAACATAACAAGTAAACCTAAATTTCATCTAACTGTAGTGTCGCCTAATTATGCTCCCAACAGGGAGTAAAACGTGTTCCGAAACGGACTTCTAGTTCAGAAATTGGATTTCCAGCAGTAAACACTCGAAATGGAAGGACCGTAACTCGCAAACCTGAAACTCGATTGACTCGAAACCAATTTTTCTTTAGAGATAATTAAATATACTACTTACTCCTTTTATATTGTTTTGCTCAATTCCGTACGTGTGATTTATAGTAAATTTTTCAAGTTGTATGACATTGACTGCTATATTTTTGTCCGTATCATAATTGATTGCATTCTTATCATATCATGTAGTGGACCCTCATTGAATTGTGGTTATATACTGATAGCCTGGTGACCGTGTTACATTACCAAATGGCAAGTGTTAGTGATTGGATTATGGCAAGTACGTTCATGTAAAAACGTGATTAAATAATGGAAATGACACGTGCTTGTTCAAAATCAACGGAATCAATTAGTCATTGCATTGTCGACGCCTATGGGACATACATAAGTGTAAATATAACTTGTATGTGACGGGTATGGAAGCACTTATATTAATGTCATGGGTAAGACATCGAAAACTGTCCACTTATCTTGGATACCGGTTGAGACATGCTTGATGAAGAATAATTTTTAATGTCATGGGTAAGACATCGAAAACTGTCCACTTTTCTTGACCGTAGGAGCATGACCGACCTAGTCACCTTCCGTATTCCGTATTTTGGGAAGCGGGACATGACACTCCCCAAGAGGGGAAGCGCCCAAATGGTGAGAATATTGATTCCTTCATGAAGTCATTCCATGTTAAGAGAGATTCAATCAATCCTTGAACAAATTAAGAAAGTACCAAGCAAGCTATGGAAATAATATTTGAAAATATATGATTGTAAACAATCTCTTGCTATGGTAAAAGAAGAAATGTACGGAAAATAATATAATTTGAATAAGATAATTTTGTAGTAGGAAAATATATATTGTTGACGAAAGAATAATTGTTAAGATGTGATTGAGAGAGAATAGATTCAAAAAATATTTTGAAATTAATAAGAGAATCATTTGAGATTGAAATGTTTTCAAATTTGAGATTAGAATGTCTTCAAATAAAAGATTCTTCACATTGGGTGGATTTTTGAAATGTTGCCCTTTTTGTTTAATATATGCAAATAATAACATGGGAGGTGATAAAATATTAAATAAGGAAAGACCCTTAATGAAAAAGTAGCTTTAGAAAAAGGAATACGATTTAAAGCCACAAACCTAAGGGGCAAAGATCTGGGTAATGATCTTGTAAAATCTCCATTTGACATTTTCAGATAAAAACGGGTTATTCACCGTTCATGGTGTGATGCATAGCTGGCTTGAGATTAAAAGAAAAATCAAATATTAATTATAAGGATACTCACTATCTCTTACAAAGCCGTCCGTGTATTTCACATCGGAACGGTAGATACCCAGCTTTTATCTAAAATTATCAAATGAGGATTCTATAAGATCTTTACGCGGTTAATTTTACATCCCTATAAATAAGAGATTCATCACGCTCTTAAGGGCCTGTTTGGTTGCAGGATTATGAGTTTGGATTTGGATTTTGGATTGTGGAATCCTAGGATTCCATAATTTTGTGTTTGGTTGCGGGATTTGGATTTCTAGGATTCCTTTGTTTTTTATGGGGGGCCACCACAAAACAAAGATTCTTGAATCCTAAAAATTTTCAATAATTTTCAAGGATTTGACACTATTCATTGTACTTTTAGATGGGGCCCATGTACTTTATTTATTTAATAATTCTCTCTCTCTCTATCTCTCTCTAAAATCCTCAAATCCAAATGCCATATTTTTTCACCAACCAAACAAAGATTACAAGTATCTACAAATCCAATATTAGGAATCCAAAACCAACCAAACAACAAATTACCAAATCCAGAAATTTCAACCGTACTATTTTGGAATCCAAATTCCATAATCCTGCAACCAAACAGGCCCTAACTGAATTCAAGCATGAACAATAATTTTTATAACACAACTTAATGTCTAGTCTCTTATGATGAAAAGATCTTGAGACATCATACTATAGATCGATACATTTATAAGACAACGTAAGTTCATTCACAAGGTCCCTCTATCAATTCCCACAAGTCATCGTTAATTCATTCACAAGGTTAGTGCAAGTTAATAGAAGCACTATAAGAGAGAACCTGAATATGAATATATAAAGCAAGAAACAAAGTCATAAGCTTTGAAAACAAAAGGTATACAATACTCACCTTTCATGTAGAATTTCCTTCACTTCTTCTAGCCATCACCCACGGCAATCCGATATCGATCGAGCAAGAATCAGACGAAGAAGAGGAAGAAACAGGAAATTTCCCCTTGTTTGCTACCCCACGACCAAATCTTCGACATAGAAAAGCTCTCACCCTTGCTCCCAACACCCAACCTCTTCCCCTCATCATCAACAACCACTCCTTTAGCTCTACCCCACGACCAAATCTTCGACATCGAAAAGCTCTCACCCTTGCTTTTCCGGGTATAAAAACACGGGTAGCACATCAATTAGGGTTTGGTCGAGGCCGGAGTCATGGAGGTGGAAGAGTTGTTGGAGTTGTCTTTGAGTTTCTTGATTGTGATTATCGGAAGTGGAAGAAGATGCGTTTTTTCTTATAAGGAATCTAAGAGGTGTAAGAGGCCGAACACGAAGACGATTACTTCTAAGATTATGATAATGAAGAGGAGTGATGGGCTAATTCTGCTAGGGTTTGATGGGTTCAAAGTTGGTGGTGGGGGTTGAGATGTCTGTAATGGGAGTGAATCTTTGTCAAACACTCCATGGCTACTTGAATTAGAGGATGGGGAGGCTAAATTTGACATCTGTTTGCTTGTTTTGGGAGCAAAAACAAGTCATTTGAGGACATGGGTAGGCTAAAGATTCAAACCTTTTTTTTTCCTCAGAAAAAGGAAAAGATTCAAACTTTTGCCATGTAGAGAGATCATCCAAGGCAATTGAGGAGATGGGTATGCTCAAGTTTCAAACTTTAGAGGACCAAAGTCATTTGAGGAGCTAAAAAGTTCAAAATTTTCAGTGTTGAGGGGGTGGGCAACAAAAAAATCGAACCTTGGAGAGATTCAAGGTAGAAGAAGACGAGGAGGGAAGCAAGTTATAGATTCTTCAAGAAATTGGAATTTTACCCAACTAATATTTATGGAAGAAAAGGATCTTCAGACGGGAGAAAAGGGTTTTTTTTTGAAATAGGATATTTTTTATTTAAAATTAATTAATTAGGATATTTTATTTTAAAATTAAGAGAATAGGACGGTTTCCTGTACCCATCCCCTCCCTAGTATAGAGGGCGGGTTTCTAGAACCCGCCCCTTTATTTTATAGGAGAACCCGCCCTCTCCATTTTTATATGGAGAGCGGGTTCCCAGAACC
The DNA here is from genome assembly GCA_030015575.1 of Agapanthus africanus. Classification (NCBI taxonomy): domain Eukaryota; kingdom Viridiplantae; phylum Streptophyta; class Magnoliopsida; order Asparagales; family Amaryllidaceae; genus Agapanthus; species Agapanthus africanus. Next base: position 20,112,937 of record JASDDO010000016.1, on the reverse strand, counting down.
CCTCCTCTTCTATATTAAGGAGAGGGCGGGTTCTGCGAACCCGTCATATTTTTTTTTAAAAAAATTAAATAAAATTGTTTTATTTAAAGAAAAATTCAAAAAAATTCGTAATATTCGAAAAAATTATAAAATTGTTTTATATGAATATGGTGTACAAAATTAATCCGTCAAATTTACAATACAAAAAAATCATATCTGTTTGTAAAATGTAAATTCTATCTCGACGGTCAAATTTATAATATCAAAATGAATCCGTCAAATTTACAATACAAAAAAAATCTTCCGGTGCACTTGCCGCCCCTGATGACTATCCTGAACATCTGGTCCTATAATGACCTGGTTGTTTGCATAGACTACATCTAGCGTGCCTTTGCTGAGGATCAGCATTCATTGTCATTCGATCTCGACGCACCTAAGGTCTTCCGGACCCTTTATTTTTTTCCGGCGGTAATACAATCGGTATTTGTCTGTTCCCGGTATAATAGTGCTAATAGCGACTGTCCGGTATAGGATGAAATTTTGGATCGTATGCGCCTTGGTAATTGGAAACTGTATAGTAATAGGAAACAAAATTGTAATGTGAGTTATGCATGTTGCTCGCAGCAGCAATTGCGTAGGCACTGTTCGCTGATTAAAAATCAGGAAAAGATTCAGAAGAGGCATCACGTGCTCACACGTGACCAGTGGTCACGTGTTGGCACGTGATAGTCAAGAAGCGGCACAGAGCATATTTGTTCTCTAATTAAAAGTCAAGAGGAAACTCCAGAACAGGCATCACGTGCTCACACGTGACCAGTGGTCACGTGTTGGCACGTGATGGTTAAGCAGCGGCCAGAGAACAGAGCGTAGAAGAAGAGAAGCCCATACCAGGGGTCGCGTGCCAACACGTGACCAGGGGTCGCGTGCCAACACGTGACCAGGGGTCGCGTGGCCACACGTGACCGGCTTTAAGAGCCTTATTCTTTAACAAAATTAAATTCTGAGGATAAATCTTTCAAATCTTTCTAAAATGAAGAAGGATTATCTAAAACCGTTGGATTAAAAATCTAAAGGTGGTTAAATATCACCAATTTATGGAAAAATCTTGGACTTGGAAATATTTCCCCTTAAATCTAACCGAAATAACAAAGAGATATTTTTGGATTTAAAATCCAATGGTGAATAAAATTCACCCAACAATCTAAAGGCCCAGATTAATGATAAATATAAATCAAATCTCTCAATGAGAGATTTACTAAACAAATTGATTCTTTTCCTTCTCCTATAAATAGGAGCTAAGAAAAGAAGATGGGGGGCCTTTGAACCTTTTCTTTTGATACACACAGAGAGAGATATAGAGCCTTTGATTCTCTGCAAAAGGAAAACCTTAGGTAAGAAAAGAAAACGGAGGCTTTAAAAGAGAATTCAATTCTCAAAAGAGTTTAACTCTTATATAAAGAAAAGAACTTAGTTATTTCTCTGGTGGAGGATCTACAAAGTGCACATCTCCTCATGAATTGAGAATTTAATTCTCATTGGGTTGAGATCCTGCCATGCAGATCTAAAACACAGAGGAGGAACTGAATTTTGAGAATTTAATTCTCACAAAATGATAGGAATTCAATTCCTTTGAGATAAAATTAGGGTTTAATCCTATGTTATAGGAATTTAATTCCTTCAAAATGAACAGAACTAGGGTTTAACCCTAATTGAGAACATAATTCTCTTAAACTCACAGGAATTTAATTCCCTTAAAAAAAGAAATTAGGGTTTAACCCTATTTAAGAATATAATTCTTCAGAAGAAAACAGGAATTTAATTCCTCTAAAGTTTGTTGTTAGGATTTAACCCTATGAAGAATTTAATTCTTAAAAGATGAACAGATCTTTAAAACATGCAAAGAACCAGAGTCACGTGCTACCACGTGACCTCTGCAAAGATCCACAGAAAAGAACTTTGAAGCAACACCTCACGTGTTACCACGTGACTCCTGCAAAGATCCATAAAAAAGAACTTTGAAGCAATGCCTCACGTGCCCCACGTGATCTCTAAAGCACACAGAGAAAAAGGAAAAAGAAACAGAAAAGAGCTCTAGGACGCCCTCACGTGTCAACACGTGACCCCTAATGAACATTCTAACAGATCAAAGCGTGAGCCCCTATCACGTGCCCACACGTGATGGCTTTCAGAATTAAAAGTGTTAAACACTTATCTGTAGAACAAAATAAAGAGAAGCAGGGCGCTCTCACGTGCTACCACGTGACCCCTTGGCTGAACCTCTAACAGATAAACGCCCAAATTCTCATCATGTGACAGCACGTGATACTTCAAAGTATTCAATACTTTTGACTGAATAAAATAAGGAGAATCAGGGCGCTCTCACGTGTCCACACGTGACCCCTCTCTCCTTAGTGTTTAACACTGGTCTGGAGATTTTGTCCCCAGTGTTTAACACTGATTTTCTTAGTGTTTAACACTGATTGGAAAACTCTATTTGCAGTGTTTAACACCGATTTGCTTAGTGTTTAACACTAATTTGAAAACGCTGTTCCCAGTGTTCAACACTGATTATCTTTTAGTGTTTAACACTAACTTGTTAATCTTATTCCCAGTGTTCAACACTGTTGGTCTCCAGTGTTTAACACTAGTTTTAGCCCAATTGGCTAAGTTTCCAGAGGCAAAGCCTCTCCTTCAATGAACCAACAGAGGGCCAATATCCCAAACATGATTGGACTTAGCCTAAGCTGGCCATAAGTCCTCAATTCAAACTTAACTGGGCCAATGGGCTCATAATATAATAATTGATCTTAGTTTCCAAATTGGACTACAGATCACTTAATCTACCTTGGTTTAAGGGTACATCTCTTCACTCATTTGATACTTGACGTTGTAATTTCTCAACGTCTTCAAAGAGGTGACGGGTCCCGATGACCACACATTGATACGGACTGTGGGGTCCTTAAACTCATGGACTATAAGGTCCTTAACCTTGACCGTAATGTCTTAAAACTAAACGCCGGACTGTGGGGTCCTTAAACCCATGGACTATGAGGTCTTTAACCTTGACCGGAATGTCTTAAAACTAACAACGGACTATGACGTCCTTAACCTTGACCGTGATGTCTTAAAACTAATATCGGACTGTGGAGTCCTTAAATCCACGGACTACGACGTCCTTAACCTTGACCGCAACGTCTTAAAACTAACACTGGACCGTAATGTCCTTAAACTACCTATTGACCGCAATGTCACTAAACTAAACAACAGGGCTCCCCTAATCGCTCTCTTGTCGGATCTAAACGATCCCGTTAAGTTGATCTTAGTCTAAAACTAGACTAATGGATCCTTAACAAACGTTTAAATCGATCTTAGTCTCAAACGAGGCTAACGTATCCTTAAACACAACCCCCAAACCCAAATCTAAGATAATACGGATTTGGACTAGTCCACGCCCTACGGGCGACGACATAACTCAGTCTCCACATACAATCCATGGGCAACCAAACACAAATCAAACACACACGACACGAAGTGACCATCTGGAGAAGGAGAAAGTTGTTACTGCAACGCGGTAGCGTAATTAACTGCAGGGGCTTGCGCTTGCAGGGAAGAGCGTCCCCACAATCAAAAACCCCTCAAGCGAGGGGGAATCTGACGAAGTCTGCTACATCGGACGCATCCGTTTAAACCTTCGATACATGGTGCCATAAATCAACTTGGCATCTTCGGAGAGGTAGACGGATAGCACCAATTAGCATCCACCCCGAATTTCAGGCAAGACGTCCCTGCGTCGCGCCATCTTTCGGAGGGGAACAGATTCTGGCACGCCCGGTAGGACCTTTTCCTCTTTCCACTTCACACTTCGTGTGTCGTGATTCGCGAACCAATCGCGGTTCGCTAATGATTGCCCTTGGGTTTCGAAGTACTAAGATTTGGTATTTCGTTTGCTGCAGAAAACGAAAGGATCAACGGCTGGCAACTGCTCAAGCTGCTCCAACTGCAAATGCAACCGACGCTCCGCCTCACCTGGAGGTGTAACCTATGGACCGCAGGCTGCTTCCCTGTTTACTATGCCTGTGGAACAAGTAACTCAGGCTATCACCGGTCTGTTCTTCGGGACCATGCTCCCGCCGGTGAACGTCAACATCCCAATGCCCGTACCGGAAGCTTCAAAGAGGTCGATCTTTAATCGACTTGCCACTCCCACGGCCCCTCTCAACGGGTCGTCCAACTCTTCAGTCTTCACCAGACTGAACCTGAACTCTGATGGGCCCGCCAAGAAGCCCATAATACCTGAAGTGGCCATCCCAAAGAAGACAGCTTCTCCCGAAGTCGTCAAGGCGGCTTCTCCTCCCAGAGGGTCGGTCTTCGTGAGACTGACTGCCCCCGTTCCCGCTCCCACTCAGAAATCTGTTTTTGACCGGATGGACGTAGCTTCTCAACGAACGTCAGTCTTCAAGAGGTTGACACCGGCAGCAACCCCTCACCTGAACAGGGGGCAAGACGAAGCCGTCGCTGAACCAATCCCAACATCTCGACACGCTCGACGTCGTCATTGGCGCCGAGTAAGGGAGGCCGGGGGAAACTCTCCCTCAGGGCTAACTCCACCGGCTCCAGTGGTGGAAGTTAACGCTGTTGTTCCAACCGGGAACAGCTTTGAGCTGCTAAACATGGTACGCAGAAATTCGCCGACTGCGGTTCTCAAAAGATCTCCTCCACCTGCGGAGAATGTTATAGAAACAAAGCCAGAGCAGCCTCCTCAACGGCTGTCCTCCAAAATTTATAAACTCTGGCGGAAGGTTCAAGACTCGGTAATTGACCAAGATCACTCTCGTCAACAGAAAAGGGCGAAGGTGCAGGAAGAAAAGAATCGTCGTGTCAAAGAACAAAGGACGACAGCCACTTGGGTGCCAGCTGCAACGGCTCCCTCCACGTCGACTACTCAAAAGAGAAGAAGGTCGGATAGAGTCCCCACTCCTGCAGCAAATGTCAAGGACAATAAGCCCAAACGCCCTAAGTCTGGGGGCATGATGGTGCATACGGTATACATGGCGTTGGGAAAGGAGGACAGCCGTACATCCACGGGTCATAGACCGCTTACACGGTCAGTGACCAAAGCTCAGGAGCAACATCAGAAGCTCCAAGAAATGATGAACGCGATGGCCACACTCACTGGGCCGAAAGAAAGCCCCGAAGCGTCATCTGATCAACACCAGGAGCAAGAAACTAACACTGAATTCCTTCGCAGGATATTGGAGAAGAAGGATAAAGAGGCTGCCGAACAAGCAGCCAATATACAACGAATGGCCCGCCTGTTCCAGGACATGGTGGGATTGATGATCCAACAAGATTCTCCTGCTGAAGATCCTCCAATCGTTCTTGAAGACGACATGGGAGAAACGTCAAATCCTCCACCCGCTCTGTCAACAGCCAAGGAGGAAACAATCTCTAAAGCTGACCTAGAAGAATATATAGCTCAGCAGATACGGGTTCACCAGGAGACTGAGGCAGCTGGTCAAATTGTCAGAACATGGCGACCATATCCGAGCTGGTATGATCAGAGCAAGTACCCGCCGGGCTATACAATACCGAAATTTCATGTCTATAAGGGGACGGGCAATCCCCACCAGCATGTTGCCCAGTTCAGGGTGCTTTGCGGCAGCACCGGCGGTGATGATAAATTGTTGCTTCGCCAGTTCGTCAGTAGCTTGTCAGAAACGGCGTTCAAGTGGTACTCTGAGCTCCCAAACGACTCTATTAAAACATTTGCGGAAATGGAGTTGCTATTCACTCAGCGATTCGGCAGCGCCAGCGAACGTACCCCGATAACGGCATTGATTAATACCAGGGTGAAACCAGGCGAGACGTAGGTCCAGTACGCTATACGCTGGCGAAACTTGTGGTCAAAATGCGAACAACGCATTGAGGAGGCGCCCGCGGTGGGCATGTTCGTGGGTACCCTAGATCCTCATGCAACTATCTCACAGTTCATGATGTTTTTTAAGCCAACCACGTTCCAGGCTTTGATCAACAAGTTGGCCCAGATGGACCAGATGGGTCACAAACCATCTCCCCCGAAGCCAGAACCTCGGAATGACAAGGGTAAAGGGAAGGCAACCTTCGTTGCGAACGCTCAGCAGCAACCCAGTGCCCCAAAGCTGGCGGATCAGCTAGAAGAAAGACGGCGGTATTACAATGAGAAAATGAAGCGCCCCTACTCATTCCCGCGGGATAAGACGAAGAGGCTATTCGAGCTGGCAATACGCAGCAGGCTTATCAACTTGCCAAACCCAAGGCGACCGCCGCAACCCAGTGAGGTGAATAACCCTAACTACTGCCCTTACCATCAAACGGTAAGCCATCTGATTGAGGATTGCTTCGTCTTCAAAGGATGGATTGAAGATCAATACCTACAGGGCAAGTTTGCGCTGTCCGAGAAGTGGAAGGTGAACCCGCCACAACCTCACACTGCTAAGAAGACGGACACACCGGGGGCAACTTATTCTTTCATTGAAGAAGCTCTAAGGGAAATCGTGCTTTCAGCAAAAACCAAGAGGATGCTGAACGATCTTAAAACATGCCCGGCGATCAGGTGGAAGAACCCGCTGGAACCCCAGATCATTGAAGGGATGCTGAAGCCGCGACCAACTCTGAAGATCAGTAGTGATGGCCCGAGCACTCACAACCACCGTCAAAATCTTCAAAGAAAAATAAGAAGAAAGCTAAGAAGCCCGTGAAGCTTGGCAACAAGCGCACAGACTTACAAAAGTAGATTGACGCGCTGGAGGAATATAACTAGAAAGCACGGACTCCCATCACACTCTAAGAGTTCCTCAACCACGCCATTCAAGAGGAAGATGCGTGGGAGAGTTCGTCGGATGAATCCGAGGGATACGTGGCGAGTTGTAATGTGATCTCCCACTCGTTTACCAACGATGAAAAAACTCCTGGCACTAAGAAACTGGGGGCAGATCCTGAACCGGAGCTTGTGTGGCCGACAGACGAAATGATCGACGCCTTTCTAGACGAGATTCGTTTGAAAAGTAAAGCCGACCAGGAGCGTGAGATGGCCGCATCAGAAGGAGCCAAATGCAGGCGACTAAACGAAAGAGTCGAAGCACTCCCGCCAGATCGAAAGACACCCGACGCGGATAAAAACATATTCAAGACGAGGAAAAGGTTTGCCAAAGCCATGTCAATGGGAATGAAACTACCGCACTCGGAAGAAAACACGTTCGATGGAGCGGAGAGGCACCCTAATTACTGCTCATATCATCGGAAGATTTCACACCCCAGTGAGGAGTGCGACGCTTTTAAGACATGGCGGCAGGGATATGCTGCTCATCGGCAACATTTTAAGCGAATGAAACGCGGAGCTCGTCGGGAGCAGAGAAGCACGACCGAAGGACACAAAAGAACTACCGGTAGCTGTTACATGGTCAATGCCGGGGGACCGCAAGTGCTCACATTCGGGAGCGATTCTGACGAGGAGCCGGTTCTTAGCCCCCTCTTTAAAGAGTCCACCTCGGGAAAAGAGGAAGAACCAGAGGCCTGCGAAAACATTCAGCTGCGCAATCGCACTCTTCCGGAAAAGAATCTCGAACCCGCAACTAGAAAAGATAAGGGAAAGGAAAAGGTCGCTGAGAATATCACCTTAGATGACCAAGTTATGAAAGAGCCGACTGCCAAGGACCCGCCTAAGAAGAGTAAGGTGGACTACAACATCCTAGCGTACCTGAGAAAGCTACCCTCGCAGCTCAGCATTATTGACGCCCTCTTATTATCATAAGAAGCGAGAGATTCATTAATCAAGGCGCTACAAGAGCCCGAACAATTCCAAGCCTTCCTCGCCGAAGAAAGGATGAAGGATGAACTGGAAGAAGTGCACACGGCCGATATCACTTTCGGTGACGAATACCTGCTCCTTGGGACGTGCGACCACAACCGTCCCCTATACGTCTCTGGATATTGCCACGATATAAAGATAGGCAAAATCTTGGTTGACAATGGGTCTTCCGTTAATCTCCTCAACGTGCGGGTGTTAAAGGAAATCTGCATGAGCGTCCAGCACCTTGCTCGGGACAAGATCACCATCTCCGGGTTCGACTCCCAATCATCAAGAACTCTTGGGTCTGTGAGACTGACGCTACGCTTTGGGCTGCTCGTCACGGACATTAAGTTCCACGTCATAGACGCCAAGACTGGTTACAGTGCTCTGCTCGGCCGACCTTGGTTACACGAGTACAACATCATCTCGTCTACACAACATCAGTGTATGAAGTATTTCAAGGATGGTCTCGAGTATACCGTAACAGGTGAGCTAAACCCATTCTCTGTGAACGAAGTCCGCAAATACGAAGATGCAAAGTACCTTTTTCCAGATTTCGAGGACACAGAGAGGTGTCGAAAACAGGAGAACAAAGTCGTCACCACCATTCCTGTTTTCGGGAGTGATACCGAAGAAGAAGAAGAGATAGTTTACGCTGGGCCGTCTCGACGCAACAACCCTGGACCGTCCGCCCCCATACTGATCTTCGGAAGCGACTCGGAAGATGAGGTTAATGTCGTATTCTCCAGTCGGCCGTCAATACAAGCATCCCCTGGCAATGATCGGAGTTTGCAAATTACCATGATTCCGCGGAAGCACTACAAAGACCTTGATGCACTTGAAGCTTACAATGTGCAGGACCTGTAGACGTTTTACGTCCCTCCCAAGTGAAAGGGTGAAAAGGCGATCATGTTCTTCCGGTCTACGGAAACAAGAGTAGAGAAAGAAATCTGGCACGGTGCGGATTCTACACTTGACAGGCTCCAAACCCATCCGTTTACCCAGATATTACACAAACGGACTAAAAAGGCTATTGAAGCGCCAAGGGGTACCCTTAAAACAGACTATTCGACAAGCTCGATTCTATAACAGGATTTGGGATGTCCCCGAGACTCAGCGCAAGTTGCCCAACGGGAAAATGGAAACGCTTGGGCTCGGATATGTGAGATCCGGGAAACAAGAACGAGGCCACGGTAGCTACGCCGTATATAACTTCGATGAAGAAGAGGACGCCCTGTCGGGAAACGCCGACCCCTTATCAAAACTAGATCCCGCAATCTAAGTGCCGAGTCCTTCATTTGAAGAGAAAATTGACAAGCTTATCAGGAAAGCGGGTCAAAAAGCTCGGGACGACCATAACCGCGAAATGGCCATCTACGAGAAAGCCAGGACTCAACGTCTTCTTCAACAGGCTGCCAAAAACGAAAATACTCCTCCCTGTCAACCTGTTGTACAAAAGGCCCGACGCAGAGGTAGAAACAAGTCAAAGAGTAGAAAAGGCGTTCGACAGCGACAAAGCGGGACCGAGAAGTCACGTGATCGGAAATCGAGCGGTCCAGATTTGTCCCTTATGAAAAAGATGAGTCAGGCATACTCTTTTCCTCAGAATAAAACACGGAAGATACTTGACCTCGCTTTAAAACATCGAATGATTACACTTCCGGAGTCTAAACACCCTGGGCAAGCTAACGAGGTCTCTCATCCGGGCTATTGCTCTTATCACCGAGCCATAGGACACCCTATCGAAGACTGCTTCACCTTCAAGAACTGGGTCGAAGACCAATACCAGCAAGGCAGATTTACTCTATCCGATAGCTGGAGGGTAACGCCCCCACAAAAGCACGAACCCAAAGCCACAAGAGCAGAACCAGATCTACATCGGTCTTGGAAGCGAGCTCGTACCTGTCGTATGATAACGGTATCAAAAAAAGAGCCCGAGAATATGGATGACTTTCCCTGGTGCTTCGAAAACAGCGATGACGAGGTAATCTCGAAATTTCCGCCAGCGCCGAAAGAACTGGAAGATGGCATACATACTACTGCAGATAACCTCAGGAAAATTGAGCTGGGAACGACGAACGACCCGCGACCGACATTCGTCAGCGAGTTGTTATCTGAAGAAAGGGTGGCCGCGTTAAAACACGTGCTTATGCAGCATAGAGATTGCTTCGCATGGAACTATTCTGAAATGCCAGGACTAGATCCAGAAATAGCTGTCCACAAATTGGCGATATCCCCAGACATTAAGCCAGTCAAACAGGCGCCGAGAAGAATGCAGCTCAAGCTTGAGATGAGCATCAACGCCGAAGTCAAGAAGCTGATCGATTCTGGGTTTATCCAGGAAGTTCAATATCCTGACTGGATCGCCAACATCGTCCCGGTAATGAAGAAAAATGGGACAGTGCGCATATGCGTGGATTTCCGGGATCTCAATAAATCTTGCCCGAAGGACGATTTCCCAGTACCGGTAACCGAGCTGATGATAGATAACATGTCCGCTCATGAGGTTTCTCTTTCATGGACGGCTCATCAGGGTACAATCAGATAAAGATGCACCCCGAAGACCAGAAGCATACCGCTTTTCGGAACCCTCTTGGAATATTCTGATACAAGGTGATGCCCTTCGGTCTAAAGAACGTCGGTGCCACCTATCAAAGAGCTATGACGAAGATCTTCGATGACCTCATACATGAAATCGTCGAATGCTATATCGACGACCTCGTCGTGAAAAGCAAATCATACGAGGAACATCTCGAGCATCTGAAGACTGTATTTCAACGCCTTCGGCAATACAACTTGAAGATGAACCCTCTCAAATGCGCGTTCGGGGTGTCCTCGGGCAAATTCCTAGGATTCATTGTCCGGCACCGAGGCATTGAGATAGATCCGTTGAAGATCAAGGCGATCATGGAAATGCCACCGCCAAGGACTCTCAAACAATTGCGGTCTCTCCAGGGGAAGCTCGCATACATCCGGCGATTTATAGCCAACCTTTCAGGTAAATGCCGCCCCTACAGTCACCTGATGAAGAAGGGAACCCCGTTCGTCTGGGACCAAAAACGCCAAAGCGCGCTAGACGGGATCAAGCAATACCTGCAGAACCCGCCAGTGTTGGCTGCTCCGGTCAAGGGAAAGCCCCTCATTCTTTATACAACCACTCTCGAAGGTTCCTTAGGCGCATTATGGGCGCAAGAGAACGATCAAGGGAAAGAAAGAGCACTCTACTACTTAAGTCGAGTTCTACTGGGGGCAGAAAGCAACTACTCCCCCATTGAAAAACACTGCCTTGCCTTGATCTTTGCGATAACCAAGCTCAGGCACTATGCGTTGGCGCATGAAGTCCGTCTCATATCGAAGGTGGAACCCCTTAAGTATTTAATGTCGAAGGCCATACCGACTGGTCGACTCGCTAAATGGGCCCTGCTCTTGATGGAGTTCTCGATAACATATCAACCTCTCAAGGCAGTGAAAGGCCAGGCCATCGCCGACTTTCTCGCTGAGCATCCGATACCGGCCGATTCCCCTCTAAATTGCGAACTGCCAGACGAACACGCGTTTGATGCGATCGACGGTGGTAATATTCGATAGGAGCTTTATTTCGATGGAGCATCTTCCGTGAAGAAGCGCAAACAAAGCACCCCTATAATCAAATCAGGGGTGGGTTTCATCTTCGTAACTCCACAGGGAGGGATAATGCGCTTTGCTTTCTCCTTGACAGAGCCGAGGACGAACAACGAGGCTGAATACGAAGCTTTGATAGCAGGCCTCGAGATCGCCATCGACATGGGAATTGAAAACCTCCTTATATACGGAGATTCCCAACTGGTCATCAATCAAGTAAACGGCGATTACCAAACATGCAAGCCAGAGCTGGTAAAGTATAACGAGAGAGTACAGCGACTACTGACTCAAATCCCCTCCTACACCTTGGAAAGCATACCGCGTGCCGAAAATAGCAAAGCGGATGCATTAGCCAAGCTCGCTAAAGAACTGGCTGATGAGAACCTCGATGACGTCAGGATCGTGGTACAAAGCCGTCGAGTACTTGCCCCTGCAGAAATATCTCCGGAATCACCCGAAGAAAGGGGAGCAACTGAGCAGACGACCCTGCAAATAAATGACCAAGAGAAGGTTGGAGATTGGAAAGAAGTCTTCATAGACTACTTCAAATCCCGTCGAACGCCTGAAGATGCGTCCTCAAGACATCAGCTTGTAAAACGAGCTCTGTCCTTCGCCTTCGTCAATAATACTCTGTACAAGAGGTCATTTGACTCTCTGTGGTTGAGATGCCTGGGACCTGACGAAGCGAAAAGAGTCGTTCAGGAAGTTCACGACGGACTCTGCGGTTCTCACCAACCAGGCCCGAAGATGAAGCTGAAGATCAAACGAATGGGTTATTATTGGCCCACAATGATCCAGGACTGCCTCGAGTATGCGAAGCAATGCCACTCGTGCCAGATCCATGGGGACTTTATCCATCAGCATCCAAATCCTCTACATCCAACGGTGGCTAGTTGGCCGTTCGAAATGTGGTGAACTGACATAATCGGCCCCATCGAACTAGCATCATCCAGGGGACATCGTTTCATCCTGGCGACGACTGATTACTTCTCCAAATGGGCAGAAGCAGTACCGTTAAGGGAAGTGAAGACGGAAAATATTCTCCATTTCTTCAAGACGCACGTCATTTATCGGTTTGGAACTCCGCGACGGATCATTTCCGATAACGGGCCAGCCTACAGAAGCCACAAGATTAGTCGCTTCGCACAGCAACACAACATAGACTGGAGATATTCCTCAGTTTATAATCCGCGGGCTAACGGTCTAGCTGAGGCTTTCAACAAAACCTTGACAAAGATCGTGAAGAAGACGGTGTCCCGAAACAAAAAGGATTGGCACGAGAGACTGCAAGAAGCTCTCTGGGCATATCGAACTACGTTCAAAACGGCCACGAACACAACGCCATACGCGTTGGTATTCGGTACAGAAGCAGTACTCCCCCTCGAGATAGAGTTACCCTCTCTACGAGTGGCGGTCCACTACGAGCTGACGGACGAAGAAAATGCTCACCTTCGGCTTGAGGAGCTTGATGCCCTTGATGAGACCCGGCTCATAGCGCAACAAAATCTGGAGGCTTAAAAGCAAAGATGACACGCTCATACGAAAGATTGACCAGGCCGAAGACGTTCCGCCAAGGAGAACTCGTGCTAATGGTCAAAAGACCTATGATCCCCAATCGCGCCAAACGGGGAAAATTCGAGCCAAACTATGAAGGACCGTACATCATAGACAAGGTCTACTGGGGTGGAGCGTATCTACTCATGGATATGCTCGGTGAAAGACCTTTCAGGCCAGTGAACGGTCGCTTCCTGAAGAAATACTACGCTTAACGGGTCAAGGCCTAGGTCAATGATAGATGACGACGACTATGTCCGCTCGCTATCTTCCTAAGCCCGAATTCTAAGTAGTAACCAGCATCCTTTACAACATACCGAAATGTCCTTAAACTAACGGCGGACCGAAACGTCCTTAAACTAACAACGGACCGAAACGTCCTTAAACTAACAATGGACCACTATGTCCTAAAACTGGTTGTTGACCGAGATGTCGATAAACTACGGTGGATTACAGTATCTCAAAGACGATATAAAAAAAATAAAAATAAAAACGGTATGTCCATAAGCAAAACGGGCACAGATGAAAACCCGAAAGGGCTCCGTGAGTAAAAACAACAGGGCTACCAACGAGTGTTTGTGAAAACCCGAAAGGGCGCAACCTCGTTAAAGGGCACTTGCAGGGTCCTCACGACCTTGTAAGGAGAAACCACCCGGATGAGATCCTTACGACTCACAAGGGAGCAACACACTTAGGAGTCCTCACGATTCCTAAGGAGAAATTACACTTGTGAGATCCTCACGACTCGTAGGAGAACTCTCTTATGGGACCCTCACGGCTCATAGGATTTGAAAGTCTTAAGTCACAGAGACCTAAAGCTGTGCTTAAGCAACCCCCACAACCTTCAATTTATGCCCTACAAGTGGCTCAATACTGACCCTTGTATACAATCCACGGGTGCGAATAAACATTTCCCTAACCAAGTCCCATCCATGACTAGGGATATGTTCATATGGCGAACAACTCTTGTAAGCCCTCGAACAACTCTTGTAAGCCCTCTCGACTTATAAGGAGAAGTCCCTTTTGTAAGATCCTTACGATTTGCAAGAGGACATACACTTAGGAATCCTCACGATTCCCAAGGAGAAAACACACCTGCAAGATCCTCACGACTTGTAGGGAGAAATACCTTTATGAGACCCTTACGGCTCATGAAGTCAAAAGCCTTAGTCGATAGGACCCTTAACCCTGTTTACTAAGCCACCTTTGTTCAACATCGACAGAGACAAATGATGATTCGCTCCTGGCAACATCCCAGTTGTAGCGGTGCTGATGCCGAAATCGGTGTCTAAAATCCAAGCTTATAGCGAAAAGGCTAGCGAGCCACACATGCATATGAAATAACCGAAATGATGGGGCAACTTGCAATAAAAAGTAGAAAGTAAAAATGTATGCATGAAAAATAGCCGAAATGATGGGGTAACTCGCAATAAAAAGCAGCGAGTAAAAATAAAATAAATAGCCGAAATGATTGGGCACCGCGAAAAATAGCCGAAATGATGGGGCAATCGCGACCTTCGCGATATAAAAGCTGAAATGATAGAGCATCGCGGAAAAAGAAATAGAATAAAAATGAAATTTATGCCCTACAGGTGATGTTACATCTATCCCTGTATACAATCCAGGGGCGCAAACAAAGAAGGGATCATACTCCTCTCCCAGGTTTCATCATAAGAAGAAACCAAATCTCGACGGGCCGCAAGTGATCTAGAGATCGTCTTAACACTCGTCTTATAACAACGGACACAACTTCAAGCGAAGCGGAACAGCGGCAACTCCCAGTTCCATGGCTCGGCGATATACAGATCACCAAGAGTCAAATCCCCACCCCGTGAAATGCGGATACAATCAACAAATTCCTGGTCACGTGGAACGCGGATAATGTCACTCTTTAACCCCGTGGAAAACGCCCAGAGCGGAGCCTGGTCCTCGCAGAGCACGGCAGTGAACCCGTGGAAAGCATCCAGAGAAAAATTCCTGGTCACGTGGAACGCGGATAATGTCACTCTTTGACCCCGTGGAAAACGTTCAGAGCGGAGCCTGGTCCTCGTAAAACACGGCAGTGAACTCGTGTGAAGCATCCAGAGCGGAGCCTAGTCCTCGCCGAACACGGCAATGACCCGTGTGAAGCGTCTAGAGCAAAATTCCTGGTCACGTGGAACGCGGATAACGCCACTCTTTGACCCCGTGGAAAACGTCCAGAGCGGATCCTGGTCCTCGCAGAGCACGGAAGTGAACCCGTGTGAAGCGTCTAGAGCAAAATTCCTGGTCATGTGGAACGCGGATAACGTCACTCTTTGACCCCGTGGAAAACGTCCAGAGCAGATCCTGGTCCTCGCAGAACACGGCAGTGAACCCGTGGGAAGCATCCAGAGCAAAATTCCTGGTCACGTGGAACGCATATAACGTCACTCTTTGACCCGTAGGAAACGTCCAGAGCGGAGCCTGGTCCTCGCAGAACACGGCAGTGAACCCGTAGGAAGCATCCAGAGCAAAATTCCTGGTCGCATGGAACGCGGATAACGTCACTCTTTGACCCGTGGGAAACGTCCAGAGTGGAGCCTGGTCCTCGCAGAACACGGCAGTGAACCCGTGCGAAGCATCTAGAGAAAAATTCCTGGTCACGTGGAACGCGGATAACGTCACTCTTTGACCCCGTGGGAAACGTCCAGAGCGGAGCCTGGTCCTCGCAGAACACGGCAGTGAACCCGTGGGAAGCATCCAGAGAAAAATTCCTGGTTACGTGGAACGCGGATAACGTCACTCTTTGACCCCGTGGAAAACGTCCAGAGCAGATCCTGGTCCTCGCAGAACACGGCAGTGAACCTGTGTGAAGCATCCAGAGCGGAGCCTAGTCCTCGCCGAACACGGCAGTGAACCCGTGTGAAGCATCTAGAGCAAAATTCCTGGTCACGTGGAATGCGGATAACATCACTCTTTGACCCCGTGGAAAACGTCCAGAGCGGATCCTGGTCCTCGCAGAGCACGGCAGTGAACCCGTGTGAAGCATCCAGAGCGGAGCCTAGTCCTCGCCGAACACGGCAGTGAACCCGTGTGAAGATCTAGTGCAAAATTCCTGGTCACGTGGAACGCGGATAACGTCATTCTTTGACCCGACGGAAAACGCCCAGAGCGGAGCCTGGTCCTCACCAAGCACGGCAGTGAACCCGTGTGAAGTATCCAGAGCAAACACCGGACTGTGGAGTCCTTAAAATCCACGGACTAAAATGTCCTTAACTACGACCGTAACGTCTTCAAACTAACGATCAACCATGATGATTCTAGACTGATTTTACCTTGGTTAAAGGGTACATCTCTTCACTCCTTTGATATTTGGCGTTGTAATTCCTCAACGTCTTCAAAGAGGTGACGGGTCCCAGTAACCACACATTTCGTGGACTGTGGAGTCCTTAAATCCACGGACTATGATGCCCTTAACCTTGACCGTGATGTCTTAAAACTAACATTGGACTGTGGAGTCCTTAAATCCATGGACTATGACGTCCTTAACCTTGACCGTGATGTCTTAAAACTAACATCGGACTGTGGAGTCCTTAAATCCACGGACTATGAGGTCCTTAACCTTGACCGTGATGTCTTAAAACTAACATTGGACTGTGGAGTCCTTAAATCCACGGACTATGAGGTCCTTAACCTTGACCGTGATGTCTTAAAACTAACATCGGACTGTGGAGTCCTTAAATCCATGGACTATGACGTCCTTAACCTTGACTGTGATGTCTTAAAACTAACATCGGACCGTGGAGTCCTTAAATCCACGGACTATGAGGTCCTTAACCTTGACCGTGATGTCTTAAAACTAACATTGGACTATAGAGTCCTTAAATCCACGGACTATGAGGTCCTTAACCTTGACCGTGACGTCTTAAAACTAACATTGGACTGTGGAGTCCTTAAACCCACAGACTATGAGGTCCTTAACCTTGATCGTGATATCTTTAAACTACGATATCCTGGAAACCATCCCAAACCAACCCCTGACCCCGTGAAATACGGATAAGGGTGACCGCACCCAGCACTTGCGGGTCCCCACGACCTGCAAGGAAGAAAACTCTCTTGTGAGATCCTTACGACTCCCAAGGGAAAACTAGCTTAAGAATCCTTACGATTCTTAAGAAGAACTTACACCTACGGGATCCTCTCGACCTGTAGGGAGAAAAACTCTTTATGAGACCCTCACGGCTCATAAAGCTCAAAAGTCTTAGGAGGCATATCTTAACCCTGAATCCTAAGCCATCGCTACCCTGCAAGTAGGCCAAGATAAATTGTCCACATAACAAGTTCAATTGAGAGGGACACACCATTAAAAAAAATATGTCTTTATTCATGAAACAAAATGGATACAAAGTACAATTCATGAAAGAACAAAAAGAAAATACTCTCGTTCAGGAGTATGTACAAAAAGAAAGGAAAAGATACAAGTTTTTCAAGCCGGCGGGTGATTTAGCAATTTTTCTAGCTCATCCTGCTTTTGCTGGGCCATAGCTTCATGATTCAGGATCGCCAGAAGACGAGCCTCTGCCTGAGCCTACTAGGCCTAATATGAGACAAGCCGACCTTCGAGCTCCTTCTCAGTAGCTTTGTGGGCCTCGACTCTTTCGCGAGTAAACTCGGCGGCCTTGTCAATGGCCACTACCTCCTTGATGGCCTCTTGAAGCACTCGCCAGAGTTCATACGCTTTGTTGGCCTTGGCGGTAAGATTAGCTTGAAGCTCGCTCAGCGCCTTAGAAGCTAGCTCCCTCTCCGAGAATTTGCGGCCGAGCCTCTTCTCGCATGATGCCGTGTTTGCCGCGCACCATGCTATCAGCCCCTGCAACTCCGCCTTTGCAGCCACGGCCTCCGAGGAAAGGTGGGAACACTCAAGGGCGTGCAAGCAAGCCTCCACCTACCGACAGAACTCCACCCAGACTCACACCACCTCTTCGCTATGGTATGTGGCAAGAAAAGGAAAAGAACCGTTAGCTTCAGCGGCAAATGCTTCAGCTGTGGTTGCGCTGCCAGCATGAAGCTCCTCGATCAAAGACGACAAGGAGACAAGGCTTAACTGGGCCAAGCGCTCTGAGGCTCGCAAAGCATAGGGGCCGGGCTGCATAGCGATACGCGATTCCAGCGCTATGGAGGCTGGCAGGGCTGTTCGGATTTGAAAAATGTTAGTAAAACTCTTAAGCAAAAGAACAAATGGGACTATATTGAAATGTCACTTACCTACGGTCATGCAAGTAGGAGCTGAAGGTTCCCCTGGCCCTTCAACGACCTCCACCTCGTCATCGGCCTCCAAAACTGTAAGAGACATCAATGTCATTTCGCAGAATAGCAACGATGCTATAATAAAAAATGGTGAACGACGCTAACCTTGCCCAAAGGAAAGGACGATGCGCTGAGGAGAGATCGCCTGCGGAGCTGCCATCTACAGCAGACGATGAAACGATTGCCGGGGAGACAAATCAGCGATAGAGGCCGCCAGCCCGCGCAATTCTGAGAAAACAAAAGAGTTCAGACAATAGAAAGATTGACAATTTAAAATGTAGAAGGTTACCTTCAACACTCCTCCCGTTCTGAGTCGGGGGGATGGCGGCTTCAACGGCCTCCGCCACGATCTCCGGCTCCAGCAAAGGGAGGGTAGTCCCGACCACCTCTCCTCCGGCCTCTGGGTCGCCCGCAGGAAGAGTCATTGGGGCGGCAACCCCCAAAGGAGCCTCTACCAAAGGAGCAAGCGCTCCGTGATCAAGAACCGCCACTGGAGGCTCTATGGCAAGAGGAACAGCATTGTCAGCCCCCTCCACATCGAGTAAGGCTGCATCGGGAATGTCAACAGGCTCTAGCTGCAACAAGCCCGTAGGGACCTCCCCCATCGCCGAGGACTCTGCACAATCCGCATAAGAATAAGAATACATATATACGGGCATAAGCAATCTGAAAAACTGCGAAGAAGTATAAAAAACATACCAATGCGCAGGGAAGCCCTCAATATGGCTTCTTCAAGCCGATGCTCCTTCTCAAGGAGGCATGCTCGCCGGGGTTCGAGGGTGGACTCATGGCCACCGGTCTATAAGGAGAGCGCGTCCGCGGCATCCTCCGAAGTGGCCTGCTTCAGTGCCCTTTCACCCCACTCCTCCAAGAGGCCGATAAACCGTCGCCGGATCCATGAGGGGTCTTCATAGAAGATCACGGCAGGATAGGGTTTCTTCGGAACCCTTGCGTTCTGAGACTCATCTTTAGAACGTCTTATGGCCTCAACCAATTATGCGGCCTCCTCGGCAAACGAGCCCGGGAAGAGAAGACCAGCGTCCGACTCTCGCACGACCAACGGCTCATCTGGAAGTATGGGCTCAGACTCCGTTAAAGAATCAAGTAGGTTGGTGGCCACTCTCCTCCGCCTCTTAGATCCAGAACCGGCCGCCGAAGACGACCGTTTCTCCCCCCCCCCCCGAAGCCTTGGTGCGGCGGCGGCCCACGTCACCTTCAACACCCTCATCCCTATTACCCTCGCTTGGTGCCACAACCGAGGATGACACCGCCATTGTCGATGCCAAGGGGGGCGAGGCTGCCTCGGGTGTTGGCGCTGTTACCGGAGCCCGTCTACCCCGCGACCGAGTACCTAGGGGTATACCAGCTGTTGGAGTAAGATCCACCCCCGACTCCCCCGAAATAAGCGCGGTGCCGGTATCCCTCAGAGGAAAGCGGACCGGGGCGCGCGATCGCAGCGTAGCTCCCGTGGCCAGAACCTGAGTAAGGGAACCATGACCAAGAAGCACCCTTCTTTCCTCAAGAATAATTGGGTTGACTCGATGGAGATACCAACTCGTGAACGATCCCACGCATCGGGGCATGTACTCACCATCGGGGATCATGAACTGAGAACCCGTGTTCAGCCTCACAAAATGATGGGCGGCATCTCGAACGGCCTCGAGCGAAGGAACCGGCGCGACTATGAAAGCCTCAAACGGGACACCCTGATCATAACCAAACTGCCGGGCAAAGCGGTGCGGATTGTACCGCATGAAGAGGGCCGCGCTATCCTGACGGAATACCAGGTAACCCGGTCTGATTGCGTATAAGCGCGCGGCCTCCCGGGGCTTCAAAGAAGGCGCGTTATCTATCGACCGATCCCAAAGCGGCTGGGCTGAACCCGCGAAAGAAGATAAGACCCGATCATTAAAAACCAACCCGCCAGCAGTAGCGTAAGGAGAAATCAATGCCCGAATAGCCCCGAATTGAGTCGGGTCAGCGGCAGAAGCATCCACCAATCGCATAAGCCTCGGGAAGGTATAAGCGTCGTAGAATGCAGGCCTTTGATGCATAGAAAAAGCACCTAAGATGTGCATTTCGATCCAAGACGTAAAATAGTGAAGCGAGAAATTTACCACATCTACGCTAGGGCTGGAAGTATTAGCTGCAGCGCCCAACCCGTGATAGAGATGCGCCAATGCCGGGATGCCAATGGCCAGCCGCGTTCCCTCAGCTATGCGGTGAGCCGGATAGATGACCGAAGCTCTCATAAAGCGGCGATGCATAGGGATGACAAACCAGCTGAGCCAGACACTGATAAACCCAACGAAGAACGTCTCCTCATCCATGCCGGGAGCTGCGATTGATTCGAAAGACATCGGCGACATTATGGGGATGTAGTACTGCGGTAGATCCGATTCATTGGTCGGTAGCTTCTTCGGACCAAACCCAAAGGGGTCTTTAATATTTGCAAACTTCGGAGCTGCCTTCGACAAGATGCCCTCACGAAGGAAACAGGCAATGAAGCTCTTAAAAGTAACGCCCTGCTTCTCAGATTCGGTGAACAATCGATCAAAGATACCTAGCATATTGATCAAGCTGGGACGCTTGTGGCGGACGGCGTTCTCGGCAGACAAGCCGTCAAGCGGTGCAAGCTCGGGTTCAAAAATGTATTCATCAGAGAGCAGCAACTCCTCATAAAGTGTTCCTCGAATTGGCAGCCCCGAGATCTCATAAAACTCCCCCAAAGAGATCGAAACCTCTCTGTCCCCCAGAAGAAAAGTATTGGTGAGGAGATTCCATTGATTTAAGAACGCCTTAACCCACCAGACATGCGGGGATTGATAATAGAAGAGCGACGCATATATTGCCTGGTAAAGCCCAACCTTCTGCAGCCGCGCATGATGGGTAGCAAGGATGTAGAGAGCCCAGAGGAGGTAGCCCGTGGAGTGTCGAGGAGTGAGCCCTATCTTATAAATCTGTCCCCATGGGTGGGCCTCACCCTGACAAATGTGTCGTCCCAGGATATCTATAGCGGGGACCGGATAGTTCAGGATACCGGTTGTTGAAGGCTCGAGCTGTCCCGTTGGAGTCCAATTTGGCATCTCCACAGCGAAAACCGTCCTCGGAGGGTCCATCGGCAAGAACGGGAAAGTAGGCTCCGTCGGCACTTCACAGAGGAAACTCCGGCGACCTCGGATGATATGACTGTACCAAGTTCCACATAGAAGTAAGCTGGTGCAGTTCGGGTCATGAGCCCGGATCATCGCCATCGCTTCCTCGTCGGATGGTGATTGAGAAAAAGCGGCCTCCGAACGAGTGAAGGGAAAGCACGGAACAGAAGCCATCGCACCTGAAATCAAATAAAGGAAACTGTCAAAAGCAAAGCCAGCAATATATATATATATATATATATATATATATATATATATATATATGAGCATAACTATATATATGAAGACAGTTGAAGAAAGCGACATCAGACTCTTTTTATGGGGCCATTGGCTACAAAACACATGGGCCCCACAGAATCAGGTTGACGGCTCGTTAATAATGAGGCCAAGCAATTATAATGAGACAAAGGGAATATTCTCATTAAATAAACAGGGGACTTCAAGTAACCCTACACACTCCCCTAAAAGACAAATCCATCTTGGGCTCTATGATGAATCAAACAGAATCAAGGGAATTAAATTCCCAAAGACCAACAGTGCAAACTGTTTTTGGATTGTGAAGAGGATGACTCAAGGCAAGAAAACCCATGAAGTTCTCTAGGAAGAACTTAGTTCTTCAGAGGAATTAAATTCCTTTTTGAAAAAGGGAATTAAATTCCCAGAAATTTTGTTTCAGAGCTAGAGCTTCTTGGGATGGAATTAAATTCCATGGAAAACAACCGACATTATCATCTTCCTTAAAAATTAGAAAAGCCCTAAGAGATCTACAGTTTGAAAATTAGATGGGTCTCTGTTCTTGTTGATGAACTTGAAGAAAAAATGGATTCATGTTAAAAGGGGTGAAACCCTTGATGTGGATTTAAAATCCAGAGAGTTTTGTTTAATGAAGGTTCTTCGATCGTTCAACATCATTACCAGAAAGGAAAAGTCCTTCTTGAACAGAGTTAAACTCTGAAAATTTTTCAAGGCAGAGAACTAAGCTCTGGAAAAAGAGAATTAAATTCTCAAGAGAAGGAAGTTCTCAAAGGAGGAAGATGAGCAAAGTGGATGCTCTTCTGAAAAGACATGGGCATTTATAGGATGGGATGGAAAACGTTTCATCTACCCTACTCCCAAAGCAGATCCGACAGTCACAAAAGTGACAGGGTTGCACTCACGTGTAGACACGTGAGAACAACGCTGTGGGGGCATTTGTTCCCTGATTAAAAATCAGGAAAAGATTCAGAAGAGGCATCACGTGCTCACACGTGACCAGTGGTCATGTGTTGGCACGTGATAGTCAAGCAGCGGCACAGAGCATATTTGTTCTCTAATTAAAAGTCAAGAGGAAGCTTCACAGGCATCACGTGCTCACACGTGACCAGTGGTCACCGTAGTTGGCACGTGATGGTTAAGCAGCGGCCAGATAACAGAGCGCAGAAGAAGAGAAGCCCATTCCAGGGGTCACGTGCCT
Organism: Agapanthus africanus; assembly: GCA_030015575.1. Taxonomy (NCBI): domain Eukaryota; kingdom Viridiplantae; phylum Streptophyta; class Magnoliopsida; order Asparagales; family Amaryllidaceae; genus Agapanthus; species Agapanthus africanus. Next base: position 20,090,079 of record JASDDO010000016.1, on the reverse strand, counting down.
ACACGCTGACCAGAGGTCACGTGGCCACACGTGACCGGCTTTAAGAGCCTTATTCTTTAACAGAATTAAATTCTGAGGATAAATCTGTCAAATATTTCCAAAATGAGAAGGATTATCTAAAACCGTTGGATTAAAAATCTAAAGGTGATTAAATATCACCAATTTATGGAAAAATCTTGGACTTGGAAAGATTTCCCCCTAAATCTAACCGAAATAACAAGAGATATCTTTGGATTAAAATCCAATGGTGAATAAAATTCACCCAACAATCTAAGGCCCAGATTAATGATAAATATAAATCAAATCTCTCAATGAGAGATTTACTAAACAGATTGATTCTTTTCCTTCTCCTATAAATAGGAGCCAAGAAAAGAAGAGGGGAGACCTTCGGACCTTTTCTTTGATACACAGAGAGAGAGATATAGAGCCTTTGATTATCTGCAAAAGAAAACCTTAGGTAAGAAAAGAAAAATGGAGGCTTCAAAAGAGAATTTAATTCTCAAAAGAGTTTAACTCTTATATAAATTAAAGAACTTAGTTCTTTCTCTGGTGGAGGATCTACAAAGTGCACATCTCCCCATGAATTGAGAATTTAATTCTCATTGGGTTGAGATCCTGCCATACAGATCTAAAACACAGAGGAGGAACAGAGTTTGAGAATTTAATTCTCACAAATGATAGGAATTCAATTCCTTTGAGATAAAATTAGGGTTTAACCCTATGTTATAGGAATTTAATTCCTTCAAAATGAACAGAACTGGGGTTAACCTTAATTGAGAACATAATTCTCTCAAACTCACAGGAATTTAATTCCCTTAAAAAAAGAAATTAGGGTTTAACCCTATTTAATATATAATTCTTCAGAAGAAAACAGGAATTTAATTCCTCTATAAGTTTTATGTTAGGGTTTAACCCCTATGAAGAATTTAATTCTTAAAAGATGAACAGATCTTTAAACCATGCAAAGAACGAGAGTCACGTGCTACCACGTGACCCCTACAAAGATCCACAAAAAAGAACTTTGAAGCAACACCTCACGTGTTACCACGTAACTCCTGCAAAGATCCATATAAAAAGAACTTTGAGGCAATGCCTCACTGCCCACGTGATCTCTAAAGCACACAAAGAAAAAGGCAAAGAAACAGAAAAGAGCTCTAGGGCGCCCTCACATGTCAACACGTGACCCCTAATGAACATTGAACATAAACAAGATCAAAGCGTGAGCCCCCATCACGTGCCCACACGTGATGGCTTTCAGAATTAAATTGTTAAACACTTATCTGTAGAACAAAATAAAGGGAAGCAGGGCGCTCTCACGTGCTACCACGTGACCCCTTGGCTGAAGCTCTAACAGATAGACGCCCAAAATTCTCATCACGTGACAGCACGTGATACTTCAAAGTATTCAATACTTTTGACTGAATAACAATAAAGGGGAATCAGGGCGCTCTCACGTGTCCACACGTGACCCCTCTCTCCTTAGTGTTTAACACTAGTCTGGAGATTTTGTCCCCAGTGTTTAACACTGATTTTCTCAGTGTTTAACACTGATTGGAAAACTCTATTTGCAGTGTTTAACACTGATTTGCTTAGTGTTTAACACTAATTTGAAAACTCTGTTCCCAGTGTTCAACACTGATTATCTTTAGTGTTTAACACTAACTTGTTAATCTTATTCCCCAGTGTTCAACCCTGTTGGCCTCTAGTGTTTAACACTAGTTTAGCCCAATTGGCTAAGTTTCCAGAGGCAAAGCCTCTCCTTCAATGAACCCACAGAGGGCCAATATCCCAAACATGATTGGACTTAGCCCAAGCTGGCCATAAGTCCTCAATTCAAACTTAACTGGGGCCATGGGCTCATAATATAATAATTGATCTTAGTTTCCAAATTGGACTACAGATCACTTAATCTACCTTGGTTTAAGGGTACATCTCTTCACTCCTTTGATACTTGGCGTTGTAATTCCTCAACGTCTTCAAAGAGGTGACGAGTCCCGATAACCACACATTGATATGGACTGTGGGGTCCTTAAACTCATGGACTATGAGGTCCTTAACCTTGACTGTAATGTCTTAAAACTAAACGCCGGACTGTGGGGTCCTTAAACCCATGGACTATGAGGTCCTTAACCTTGACCGGAATGTTTTAAAACTAACAACGGACTATAACGTCCTTAACCATGACCGTGATGTCTTAAACAAACATCGGACTGTGGAGTCCTTAAATCCACGGACTACGACGTCCTTAACCTTGACCGCAACGTCTTAAAACTAACACTGGACCGCAATGTCCTTAAACTACCTATTGACCGCAATGTCACTAAACTAAACAACAGGGCTCCCCTAATCGCTCTCTTGTCGGATCTAAACGATTCCCGTTAAGTTGATCTTAGTCTAAAACTAGACTAACATATCCTTAACAAACGTTTAAGTCGATCTAGTCTCAAACGAGGCTAACGTATCCTTAAACACAACCCCCAAACCCAAATATAAATAATACGGATTTGGACTGGTCCACGTCCTACGGGCGACGACATAACTTAGTCTCCGTATACAATCCATGGGCAACCAAACACAAATCAAACACACACGACACGAAGTGACCATCTGGTGAAGAGAAAGTTGTTACCTCAACGCGGTAGTGGTAATTAACTGCAGGGGCTTGCGCCTGCAGGGAAGAGCGTCCCCACAATCAAAAACCCCTCAAGCGAGGGGGATCTGACAAAATCTGCTACATCGGACGCATCCGTTTAAACCTTCGATACATGGTGCTATAAATCAACTTGGCATCTTCGAAGTGGTAGACGGATAGCACCAATTAGCATCTGCCCCGAATTTCAGGCAAGACGTCCCTGCGTCGCGCCATCTTTTGGAGGGAACAGGCACAAGGTAAATATTGTTGCTGGAAAACACCGCAAGTGTACGAAGAGATCCCTTCATATCTAAAGTTTACGGTATATTTATTCCCATTACTCCCCGTTACTTGAAACTCCAGATTTGTCCCTTATGAAAAAGATGAGTCAGGCATACTCTTTTCCTCAGAATAAAACACGAAGATACTTGACCTCGCTTTAAAACATCGAATGATTACACTTCCGGAGTCTAAACACCCTGGGCAAGCTAACGAGGTCTCTCATCCGGGCTATTGCTCTTATCACCGAGCCATAGGACACCCTATCGAAGACTGCTTCACCTTCAAGAACTGGGTCGAAGACCAATACCAGCATGGCAGATTTACTCTATCCGATAGCTGGAGGGTAACGCCCCCACAAAAGCACGAACCCCCCAAAGCCACAAGAGCAGAACCAGATCTACATCGGTCTTGGAAGCGAGCTCGTACCTGTCGTATGATAACGGTATCAAAAAAAGAGCCCGAGAATATGGATGACTTTCCCTGGTGCTTCGAAAACAGCGATGACGAGGTAATCTCGGAATTTCCGCCAGCGCCGAAAGAACTGGAAGATGGCATACATACTACTGCAGATAACCTCAGGAAAATTGAGCTGGGAACGACGAACGACCCGCGACCGACATTCGTCAGCGAGTTGCTATCTGAAGAAAGGGTGGCCCGCGTTAAAACACGTGCTTATGCAGCATAGAGATTGCTTCGCATGGAACTATTCTGAAATGCCAGGACTAGATCCAGAAATAGCTGTCCACAAATTGGCGATATCCCCAGACATTAAGCCAGTCAAACAGGCGCCGAGAAGAATGCAGCTCAAGCTTGAGATGAGCATCAACGCCGAAGTCAAGAAGCTGATCGATTCTGGGTTTATCTAGGAAGTTCAATATCCTGACTGGATCGCCAACATCGTCCCGGTAATGAAGAAAAATGGGACAGTGCGCATATGCGTGGATTTCCGGGATCTCAATAAATCTTGCCCGAAGGACGATTTCCCAGTACCGGTAACCGAGCTGATGATAGATAACATGTCCGCTCATGAGGTTTCTCTTTCATGGACGGCTCATCAGGGTACAATCAGATAAGATGCACCCCGAAGACCAGAAGCATACCGCTTTTCGGAACCCTCTTGGAATATTCTGATACAAGGTGATGCCCTTCGGTCTAAAGAACGTCGGTGCCACCTATCAAAGAGCTATGACGAAGATCTTCGATGACCTCATACATGAAATCGTCGAATGCTATATCGACGACCTCGTCGTGAAAAGCAAATCATACGAGGAACATCTCGAGGCATCTGAAGACTGTATTTCAACGCCTTCGGCAATACAACTTGAAGATGAACCCTCTCAAATGCGCGTTCGGGGGTGTCCTCGGGCAAATCCTAGGATTCATTGTCCCGGCACCGAGGCATTGAGATAGATCCGTTGAAGGATCAAGGCGATCATGGAAATGCCACCGCCAAGGACTCTCAAACAATTGCGTCTCTCCAGGGGAAGCTCGCATACATCCGGCGATTTATAGCCAACCTTTCAGGTAAAGCCGCCCCTACAGTCACCTGATGAAGAAGGGAACCCCGTTCGTCTGGGACCAAAAACGCCAAAGCGCGCTAGACGAGATCAAGCAATACCTGCAGAACCCGCCAGTGTTGGCCTGCTCCGTCAAGGGAAAGCCCCTCATTCTTTATACAACCACTCTCGAAGGTTCCTTAGGCGCATTATGGGCGCAAGAGAACGATCAAGGGAAAGAAAGAGCACTCTACTACTTAAGTCGAGTTCTACTGGGGGCAGAAAGCAACTACTCCCCCATTGAAAAACACTGCCTTGCCTTGATCTTTGCGATAACCAAGCTCAGGCACTATGCGTTGGCGCATGAAGTCCGTCTCATATCGAAGGTGGAACCCCTTAAGTATTTAATGTCGAAGGCCATACCGACTGGTCGACTCGCTAAATGGGCCCTGCTCTTGATGGAGTTCTCGATAACATATCAACCTCTCAAGGCAGTGAAAGGCCAGGCCATCGCCGACTTTCTCGCTGAGCATCCGATACCGGCCGATTCCCCTCTAAATTGCGAACTGCCAGACGAACACGCGTTTGATGCGATCGACGGTGGTAATATTCGATAGGAGCTTTATTTCGATGGAGCATCTTCCGTGAAGAAGCGCAAACAAAGCACCCCTATAATCAAATCAGGGGTGGGTTTCATCTTCGTAACTCCACAGGGAGGGATAATGCGCTTTGCTTTCTCCTTGACAGAGCCGAGGACGAACAACGAGGCTGAATACGAAGCTTTGATAGCAGGCCTCGAGATCGCCATCGACATGGGAATTGAAAACCTCCTTATATACGGAGATTCCCAACTGGTCATCAATCAAGTAAACGGCGATTACCAAACATGCAAGCCAGAGCTGGTAAAGTATAACGAGAGAGTACAGCGACTACTGACTCAAATCCCCTCCTACACCTTGGAAAGCATACCGCGTGCCGAAAATAGCAAAGCGGATGCATTAGCCAAGCTCGCTAAAGAACTGGCTGATGAGAACCTCGATGACGTCAGGATCGTGGTACAAAGCCGTCGAGTACTTGCCCCTGCAGAAATATCTCCGGAATCACCCGAAGAAAGGGGAGCAACTGAGCAGACGACCCTGCAAATAAATGACCAAGAGAAGGTTGGAGATTGGAAAGAAGTCTTCATAGACTACTTCAAATCCCGTCGAACGCCTGAAGATGCGTCCTCAAGACATCAGCTTGTAAAACGAGCTCTGTCCTTCGCCTTCGTCAATAATACTCTGTACAAGAGGTCATTTGACTCTCTGTGGTTGAGATGCCTGGGACCTGACGAAGCGAAAAGAGTCGTTCAGGAAGTTCACGACGGACTCTGCGGTTCTCACCAACCAGGCCCGAAGATGAAGCTGAAGATCAAACGAATGGGTTATTATTGGCCCACAATGATCCAGGACTGCCTCGAGTATGCGAAGCAATGCCACTCGTGCCAGATCCATGGGGACTTTATCCATCAGCATCCAAATCCTCTACATCCAACGGTGGCTAGTTGGCCGTTCGAAATGTGGTGAACTGACATAATCGGCCCCATCGAACTAGCATCATCCAGGGGACATCGTTTCATCCTGGCGACGACTGATTACTTCTCCAAATGGGCAGAAGCAGTACCGTTAAGGGAAGTGAAGACGGAAAATATTCTCCATTTCTTCAAGACGCACGTCATTTATCGGTTTGGAACTCCGCGACGGATCATTTCCGATAACGGGCCAGCCTACAGAAGCCACAAGATTAGTCGCTTCGCACAGCAACACAACATAGACTGGAGATATTCCTCAGTTTATAATCCGCGGGCTAACGGTCTAGCTGAGGCTTTCAACAAAACCTTGACAAAGATCGTGAAGAAGACGGTGTCCCGAAACAAAAAGGATTGGCACGAGAGACTGCAAGAAGCTCTCTGGGCATATCGAACTACGTTCAAAACGGCCACGAACACAACGCCATACGCGTTGGTATTCGGTACAGAAGCAGTACTCCCCCTCGAGATAGAGTTACCCTCTCTATGAGTGGCGGTCCACTACGAGCTGACGGACGAAGAAAATGCTCACCTTCGGCTTGAGGAGCTTGATGCCCTTGATGAGACCCGGCTCATAGCGCAACAAAATCTGGAGGCTTAAAAGCAAAGATGACACGCTCATACGAAAGATTGACCAGGCCGAAGACGTTCCGCCAAGGAGAACTCGTGCTAATGGTCAAAAGACCTATGATCCCCAATCGCGCCAAACGGGGAAAATTCGAGCCAAACTATGAAGGACCGTACATCATAGACAAGGTCTACTGGGGTGGAGCGTATCTACTCATGGATATGCTCGGTGAAAGACCTTTCAGGCCAGTGAACGGTCGCTTCCTGAAGAAATACTACGCTTAACGGGTCAAGGCCTAGGTCAATGATAGATGACGACGACTATGTCCGCTCGCTATCTTCCTAAGCCCGAATTCTAAGTAGTAACCAGCATCCTTTACAACATACCGAAATGTCCTTAAACTAACGGCGGACCGAAACGTCCTTAAACTAACAACGGACCGAAACGTCCTTAAACTAACAATGGACCACTATGTCCTAAAACTGGTTGTTGACCGAGATGTCGATAAACTACGGTGGATTACAGTATCTCAAAGACGATATAAAAAAAATAAAAATAAAAACGGTATGTCCATAAGCAAAACGGGCACAGATGAAAACCCGAAAGGGCTCCGTGAGTAAAAACAACAGGGCTACCAACGAGTGTTTGTGAAAACCCGAAAGGGCGCAACCTCGTTAAAGGGCACTTGCAGGGTCCTCACGACCTTGTAAGGAGAAACCACCCGGATGAGATCCTTACGACTCACAAGGGAGCAACACACTTAGGAGTCCTCACGATTCCTAAGGAGAAATTACACTTGTGAGATCCTCACGACTCGTAAGGAGAACTCTCTTATGGGACCCTCACGGCTCATAGGATTTGAAAGTCTTAAGTCACAGAGACCTAAACCTGTGCTTAAGCAACCCCCACAACCTTCAATTTATGCCCTACAAGTGGCTCAATACTGACCCTTGTATACAATCCACGGGCGCGAATAAACATTGCCCTAACCAAGTCCCATCCATGACTAGGGATATGTTCATATGGCGAACAACTCTTGTAAGCCCTCGAACAACTCTTGTAAGCCCTCTCGACTTATAAGGAGAAGTCCCTTTTGTAAGATCCTTACGATTTGCAAGAGGACATACACTTAGGAATCCTCACGATTCCCAAGGAGAAAACACACCTGCAAGATCCTCACGACTTGTAGGGAGAAATACCTTTATGAGACCCTTACGGCTCATGAAGTCAAAAGCCTTAGTCGATAGGACCCTTAACCCTGTTTACTAAGCCACCTTTGTTCAACATCGACAGAGACAAATGATGATTCGCTCCTGGCAACATCCCAGTTGTAGCGGTGCTGATGCCGAAATCGGTGTCTAAAATCCAAGCTTGTAGCGAAAAGGCTAGCGAGCCACACATGCATATGAAATAACCGAAATGATGGGGCAACTTGCAATAAAAAGTAGAAAGTAAAAATGTATGCATGAAAAATAGCCGAAATGATGGGGCAACTCGCAATAAAAAGCAGCGAGTAAAAATAAAATAAATAGCCGAAATGATTGGGCACCGCGAAAAATAGCCGAAATGATGGGGCAATCGCGACCTTCGCGATATAAAAGCTGAAATGATAGAGCATCGCGGAAAAAGAAATAGAATAAAAATGAAATTTATGCCCTACAGGTGATGTTACATCTATCCCTGTATACAATCCAGGGGCGCAAACAAAGAAGGGATCATACTCCTCTCCCAGGTTTCATCATAAGAAGAAACCAAATCTCGACGGGCCGCAAGTGATCTAGAGATCGTCTTAACACTCGTCTTATAACAACGGACACAACTTCAAGCGAAGCGGAACAGCGGCAACTCCCAGTTCCATGGCTCGGCGATATACAGATCACCAAGAGTCAAATCCCCACCCCGTGAAATGCGGATACAATCAACAAATTCCTGGTCACGTGGAACGCGGATAATGTCACTCTTTAACCTCGTGGAAAACGCCCAGAGCGGAGCCTGGTCCTCGCAGAGCACGGCAGTGAACCCGTGGAAAGCATCCAGAGAAAAATTCCTGGTCACGTGGAACGCGGATAATGTCACTCTTTGACCCCGTGGAAAACGTTCAGAGCGGAGCCTGGTCCTCGTAAAACACGGCAGTGAACTCGTGTGAAGCATCCAGAGCGGAGCCTAGTCCTCGCCGAACACGGCAATGACCCGTGTGAAGCGTCTAGAGCAAAATTCCTGGTCACGTGGAACGCGGATAACGCCACTCTTTGACCCCGTGGAAAACGTCCAGAGCGGATCCTGGTCCTCGCAGAGCACGGAAGTGAACCCGTGTGAAGCGTCTAGAGCAAAATTCCTGGTCATGTGGAACGCGGATAACGTCACTCTTTGACCCCGTGGAAAACGTCCAGAGCAGATCCTGGTCCTCGCAGAACACGGCAGTGAACCCGTGGGAAGCATCCAGAGCAAAATTCCTGGTCACGTGGAACGCATATAACGTCACTCTTTGACCCGTAGGAAACGTCCAGAGCGGAGCCTGGTCCTCGCAGAACACGGCAGTGAACCCGTAGGAAGCATCCAGAGCAAAATTCCTGGTCGCATGGAACGCGGATAACGTCACTCTTTGACCCGTGGGAAACGTCCAGAGTGGAGCCTGGTCCTCGCAGAACACGGCAGTGAACCCGTGCGAAGCATCTAGAGCAAAATTCCTGGTCACGTGGAACGCGGATAACGTCACTCTTTGACCCCGTGGGAAACGTCCAGAGCGGAGCCTGGTCCTTGCAGAACACGGCAGTGAACCCGTGGGAAGCATCCAGAGAAAAATTCCTGGTTACGTGGAACGCGGATAACGTCACTCTTTGACCCCGTGGAAAACGTCCAGAGCGGATCCTGGTCCTCGCAGAACACGGCAGTGAACCTGTGTGAAGCATCCAGAGCGGAGCCTAGTCCTCGCCGAACACGGCAGTGAACCCGTGTGAAGCATCTAGAGCAAAATTCCTGGTCACGTGTAATGCGGATAACATCACTCTTTGACCCCGTGGAAAACGTCCAGAGCGGATCCTGGTCCTCGCAGAGCACGGCAGTGAACCCGTGTGAAGCATCCAGAGCGGAGCCTAGTCCTCGCCGAACACGGCAGTGAACCCGTGTGAAGATCTAGTGCAAAATTCCTGGTCACGTGGAACGCGGATAACGTCATTCTTTGACCCGACGGAAAACGCCCAGAGCGGAGCCTGGTCCTCACCAAGCACGGCAGTGAACCCGTGTGAAGTATCCAGAGCAAACACCGGACTGTGGAGTCCTTAAAATCCACGGACTAAAATGTCCTTAACTACGACCGTAACGTCTTCAAACTAACGATCAACCATGATGATTCTAGACTGATTTTACCTTGGTTAAAGGGTACATCTCTTCACTCCTTTGATATTTGGCGTTGTAATTCCTCAACGTCTTCAAAGAGGTGACGGGTCCCAGTAACCACACATTTCGTGGACTGTGGAGTCCTTAAATCCACGGACTATGATGCCCTTAACCTTGACCGTGATGTCTTAAAACTAACATTGGACTGTGGAGTCCTTAAATCCATGGACTATGACGTCCTTAACCTTGACCGTGATGTCTTAAAACTAACATCGGACTGTGGAGTCCTTAAATCCACGGACTATGAGGTCCTTAACCTTGACCGTGATGTCTTAAAACTAACATTGGACTGTGGAGTCCTTAAATCCACGGACTATGAGGTCCTTAACCTTGACCGTGATGTCTTAAAACTAACATCGGACTGTGGAGTCCTTAAATCCATGGACTATGACGTCCTTAACCTTGACTGTGATGTCTTAAAACTAACATCGGACCGTGGAGTCCTTAAATCCACGGACTATGAGGTCCTTAACCTTGACCGTGATGTCTTAAAACTAACATTGGACTATAGAGTCCTTAAATCCACGGACTATGAGGTCCTTAACCTTGACCGTGACGTCTTAAAACTAACATTGGACTGTGGAGTCCTTAAACCCACAGACTATGAGGTCCTTAACCTTGATCGTGATATCTTTAAACTACGATACCCTGGAAACCATCCCAAACCAACCCCTGACCCCGTGAAATACGGATAAGGGTGACCGCACCCAGCACTTGCGGGTCCCCACGACCTGCAAGGAAGAAAACTCTCTTGTGAGATCCTTACGACTCCCAAGGGAAAACTAGCTTAAGAATCCTTACGATTCTTAAGAAGAACTTACACCTACGGGATCCTCTCGACCTGTAGGGAGAAAAACTCTTTATGAGACCCTCACGGCTCATAAAGCTCAAAAGTCTTAGGAGGCATATCTTAACCCTGAATCCTAAGCCATCGCTATCCTGCAAGTAGGCCAAGATAAATTGTCCACATAACAAGTTCAATTGAGAGGGACACACCATTAAAAAAAAATATGTCTTTATTCATGAAACAAAATGGATACAAAGTACAATTCATGAAAGAACAAAAAGAAAATACTCTCGTTCAGGAGTATGTACAAAAAGAAAGGAAAAGATACAAGTTTTTCAAGCCGGCGGGCGATTTAGCAATTTTTCTAGCTCATCCTGCTTTTGCTGGGCCATAGCTTCATGATTCAGGATCGCCAGAAGACGAGCCTCTGCCTGAGCCTACTAGGCCTAATATGAGACAAGCCGACCTTCGAGCTCCTTCTCAGTAGCTTTGTGGGCCTCGACTCTTTCGCGAGTAAACTCGGCGGCCTTGTCAATGGCCACTACCTCCTTGATGGCCTCTTGAAGCACTCGCCAGAGTTCATACGCTTTGTTGGCCTTGGCGGTAAGATTAGCTTGAAGCTCGCTCAGCGCCTTAGAAGCTAGCTCCCTCTCCGAGAATTTGCGGCCGAGCCTCTTCTCGCATGATGCCGTGTTTGCCGCGCACCATGCTATCAGCCCCCGCAACTCCGCCTTTGCAGCCACGGCCTCCGAGGAAAGGTGGGAACACTCAAGGGCGTGCAAGCAAGCCTCCACCTACCGACAGAACTCCACCCAGACTCACACCACCTCTTCGCTATGGTATGTGGCAAGAAAAGGAAGAGAACCGTTAGCTTCAGCGGCAAATGCTTCAGCTATGGTTGCGCTGCCAGCATGAAGCTCCTCGATCAAAGACGACAAGGAGACAAGGCTTAACTGGGCCAAGCGCTCTGAGGCTCGCAAAGCATAGGGGCCGGGCTGCATAGCGATACGCGATTCCAGCGCTATGGAGGCTGGCAGGGCTGTTCGGATTTGAAAAATGTTAGTAAAACTCTTAAGCAAAAGAACAAATGGGACTATATTGAAATGTCACTTACCTACGGTCATGCAAGTAGGAGCTGAAGGTTCCCCTGGCCCTTCAACGACCTCCACCTCGTCATCGGCCTCCAAAACTGTAAGAGACATCAATGTCATTTCGCAGAATAGCAACGATGCTATAATAAAAAATGGTGAACGACGCTAACCTTGCCCAAAGGAAAGGACGATGCGCTGAGGAGAGATCGCCTGCGGAGCTGCCATCTCCAGCAGACGATGAAACGATTGCCGGGGAGACAAATCAGCGATAGAGGCCGCCAGCCCGCGCAATTCTGAGAAAACAAAAGAGTTCAGACAATAGAAAGATTGATAATTTAAAATGTAGAAGGTTACCTTCAACACTCCTCCCGTTCTGAGTCGGGGGGATGGCGGCTTCAACGGCCTCCGCCACGATCTCCGGCTCCAGCAAAGGGAGGGTAGTCCCGACCACCTCTCCTCCGGCCTCTGGGTCGCCCGCAGGAAGAGTCATTGGGGCGGCAACCCCCAAAGGAGCCTCTACCAAAGGAGCAAGCGCTCCGTGATCAAGAACCGCCACTGGAGGCTCTATGGCAAGAGGAACAGCATTGTCAGCCCCCTCCACATCGAGTAAGGCTGCATCGGGAATGTCAACAGGCTCTAGCTGCAACAAGCCCGTAGGGACCTCCCCCATCGCCGAGGACTCTGCACAATCCGCATAAGAATAAGAATACATATATACGGGCATAAGCAATCTGAAAAACTGCGAAGAAGTATAAAAAACATACCAATGCGCAGGGAAGCCCTCAATATGGCTTCTTCAAGACGATGCTCCTTCTCAAGGAGGCATGCTCGCCGGGGTTCGAGGGTGGACTCATGGCCACCGGTCTATAAGGAGAGCGCGTCCGCGGCATCCTCCGAAGTGGCCTGTTTCAGTGCCCTTTCACCCCACTCCTCCAAGAGGCCGATAAACCGTCGCCGGATCCATGAGGGGTCTTCATAGAAGATCACGGCAGGATAGGGTTTCTTCGGAACCCTTGCGTTCTGAGACTCATCTTTAGAACGTCTTATGGCCTCAACCAATTATGCGGCCTCCTCGGCAAACGAGCCCGGGAAGAGAAGACCAGCGTCCGACTCTCGCACGACCAACGGCTCATCTGGAAGTATGGGCTCAGACTCCGTTAAAGAATCAAGTAGGTTGGTGGCCACTCTCCTCCGCCTCTTAGATCCAGAACCGGCCGCCGAAGACGACCGTTTCTCCTCCCCCCGAAGCCTTGGTGCGGCGGCGGCCCACGTCACCTTCAACACCCTCATCCCTATTACCCTCGCTTGGTGCCACAACCGAGGATGACACCGCCATTGTCGATTCCAAGGGGGGCGAGGCTGCCTCGGGTGTTGGCGCTGTTACCGGAGCCCGTCTACCCCGCGACCGAGTACCTAGGGGTATACCAGCTGTTGGAGTAAGATCCACCCCCGACTCCCCCGAAATAAGCGCAGTGCCGGTATCCCTCAGAGGAAAGCGGACCGGGGCGCGCGATCGCAGCGTAGCTCCCGTGGCCGGAACCTGAGTAAGGGAACCATGACCAAGAAGCACCCTTCTTTCCTCAAGAATAATTGGGTTGACTCGATGGAGATACCAACTCGTGAACGATCCCACGCATCGGGGCATGTACTCACCATCGGGGATCATGAACTGAGAACCCGTGTTCAGCCTCACAAAATGATGGGCGGCATCTCGAACGGCCTCGAGCGAAGGAACCGGCGCGACTATGAAAGCCTCAAACGGGACACCCTGATCATAACCAAACTGCCGGGCAAAGCGGTGCGGATTGTACCGCATGAAGAGGGCCGCGCTATCCTGACGGAATACCAGGTAACCCGGTCTGATTGCGTATAAGCGCGCGGCCTCCTGGGGCTTCAAAGAAGGCGCGTTATCTATCGACCGATCCCAAAGCGGCTGGGCTGAACCCGCGAAAGAAGATAAGACCCGATCATTAAAAACCAACCCGCCAGCAGTAGCGTAAGGAGAAATCAATGCCCGAATAGCCCCGAATTGAGTCGGGTCAGCGGCAGAAGCATCCACCAATCGCATAAGCCTCGGGAAGGTATAAGCGTCGTAGAATGCAGGCCTTTGATGCATAGAAAAAGCACCTAAGATGTGCATTTCGATCCAAGACGTAAAATAGTGAAGCGAGAAATTTACCACATCTACGCTAGGGCTGGAAGTATTAGCTGCAGCGCCCAACCCGTGATAGAGATGCGCCAATGCCGGGATGCCAATGGCCAGCCGCGTTCCCTCAGCTATGCGGTGAGCCGGATAGATGACCGAAGCTCTCATAAAGCGGCGATGCATAGGGATGACAAACCAGCTGAGCCAGACACTGATAAACCCAACGAAGAACGTCTCCTCATCCATGCCGGGAGCTGCGATTGATTCGAAAGACATCGGCGACATTATGGGGATGTAGTACTGCGGTAGATCCGATTCATTGGTCGGTAGCTTCTTCGGACCAAACCCAAAGGGGTCTTTAATATTTGCAAACTTCGGAGCTGCCTTCGACAAGATGCCCTCACGAAGGAAACAGGCAATGAAGCTCTTAAAAGTAACGCCCTGCTTCTCAGATTCGGTGAACAATCGATCAAAGATACCTAGCATATTGATCAAGCTGGGACGCTTATGGCGGACGGCGTTCTCGGCAGACAAGCCGTCAAGCGGTGCAAGCTCGGGTTCAAAAATGTATTCATCAGAGAGCAGCAACTCCTCATAAAGTGTTCCTCGAATTGGCAGCCCCGAGATCTCATAAAACTCCCCCAAAGAGATCGAAACCTCTCTGTCCCCCAGAAGAAAAGTATTGGTGAGGAGATTCCATTGATTTAAGAACGCCTTAACCCACCAGACATGCGGGGATTGATAATAGAAGAGCGACGCATATATTGCCTGGTAAAGCCCAACCTTCTGCAGCCGCGCATGATGGGTAGCAAGGATGTAGAGAGCCCAGAGGAGGTAGCCCGTGGAGTGTCGAGGAGTGAGCCCTATCTTATAAATCTGTCCCCATGGGTGGGCCTCACCCTGACAAATGTGTCGTCCCAGGATATCTATAGCGGGGACCGGATAGTTCAGGATACCGGTTGTTGAAGGCTCGAGCTGTCCCGTTGGAGTCCAATTTGGCATCTCCACAGCGAAAACCGTCCTCGGAGGGTCCATCGGCAAGAACGGGAAAGTAGGCTCCGTCGGCACTTCACAGAGGAAACTCCGGCGACCTCGGATGATATGACTGTACCAAGTTCCACATAGAAGTAAGCTGGTGCAGTTCGGGTCATGAGCCCGGATCATCGCCATCGCTTCCTCGTCGGATGGTGATTGAGAAAAAGCGGCCTCCGAACGAGTGAAGGGAAAGCACGGAACAGAAGCCATCGCACCTGAAATCAAATAAAGGAAACTGTCAAAAGCAAAGCCAGCAATATATATATATATATATATATATATATATGAGCATAACTATATATATGAAGACAGTTGAAGAAAGCGACATCAGACTCTTTTTATGGGGCCATTGGCTACAAAACACATGGGCCCCACAGAATCAGGTTGACGGCTCGTTAATAATGAGGCCAAGCAATTATAATGAGACAAAGGGAATATTCTCATTAAATAAACAGGGGACTTCAAGTAACCCTACACACTCCCCTAAAAGACAAATCCATCTTGGGCTCTATGATGAATCAAACAGAATCAAGGGAATTAAATTCCCAAAGACCAACAGTGCAAACTGTTTTTGGATTGTGAAGAGGATGACTCAAGGCAAGAAAACCCATGAAGTTCTCTAGGAAGAACTTAGTTCTTCAGAGGAATTAAATTCCTTTTTGAAAAAGGGAATTAAATTCCCAGAAATTTTGTTTCAGAGCTAGAGCTTCTTGGGATGGAATTAAATTCCATGGAAAACAACCGACATTATCATCTTCCTTAAAAATTAGAAAAGCCCTAAGAGATCTACAGTTTGAAAATTAGATGGGTCTCTGTTCTTGTTGATGAACTTGAAGAAAAAATGGATTCATGTTAAAAGGGGTGAAACCCATGATGTGGATTTAAAATCCAGAGAGTTTTGTTTAATGAAGGTTCTTCGATCGTTCAACATCATTACCAGAAAGGAAAAGTCCTTCTTGAACAGAGTTAAACTCTGAAAATTTTTCAAGGCAGAGAACTAAGCTCTGGAAAAAGAGAATTAAATTCTCAAGAGAAGGAAGTTCTCAAAGGAGGAAGATGAGCAAAGTGGATGCTCTTCTGAAAAGACATGGGCATTTATAGGATGGGATGGAAAACGTTTCATCTACCCTACTCCCAAAGCAGATCCGACAGTCACAAAAGTGACAGGGTTGCACTCACGTGTAGACACGTGAGAACAACGCTGTGGGGGCATTTGTTCCCTGATTAAAAATCAGGAAAAGATTCAGAAGAGGCATCACGTGCTCACACGTGACCAGTGGTCATGTGTTGGCACGTGATAGTCAACCAGCGGCACAGAGCATATTTGTTCTCTAATTAAAAGTTAAGAGGAAGCTTCAGAACAGGCATCACGTGCTCACACGTGACCAGTGGTCACGTGTTGGCACGTGATGGTTAAGCAGCGGCCAGATAACAGAGCGCAGAAGAAGAGAAGCCCATTCCAGGGGTCACGTGCCTACACGTGACCAGGGGTCACGTGGCCACACGTGACCGGCTTTAAGAGCCTTATTCTTTAACAGAATTAAATTCTGAGGATAAATCTTTCAAATATTTCCAAAATGAAGAAGGATTATCTAAAACCGTTGGATTAAAAATCTAAAGGTGATTAAATATCACCAATTTATGGAAAAATCTTGGACTTGGAAAGATTTCCCCCTAAATCTAACCGAAATAACAAAGAGATATCTTTGGATTTAAAATCCAATGGTGAATAAAATTCACCCAACAATCTAAAGGCCCAGATTAATGATAAATATAAATCAAATCTCTCAATGAGAGATTTACTAAACAGATTGATTCTTTTCCTTCTCCTATAAATAGGAGCCAAGAAAAGAAGAGGGGAGACCTTCGGACCTTTTCTTTTGATACACAGAGAGAGAGATATAGAGCCTTTGATTATCTGCAAAAGGAAAACCTTAGGTAAGAAAAGAAAAGGGAGGCTTCAAAAGAGAATTTAATTCTCAAAAGAGTTTAACTCTTATATAAATTAAAGAACTTAGTTCTTTCTCTGGTGGAGGATCTACAAAGTGCACATCTCCCCATGAATTGAGAATTTAATTCTCATTGGGTTGAGATCCTGCCATACAGATCTAAAACACAGAGGAGGAACTGAGTTTTGAGAATTTAATTCTCACAAAATGATAGGAATTCAATTCCTTTGAGATAAAATTAGGGTTTAACCCTATGTTATAGGAATTTAATTCCTTCAAAATGAACAGAACTGGGGTTTAACCTTAATTGAGAACATAATTCTCTCAAACTCACAGGAATTTAATTCCCTTAAAAAAAGAAATTAGGGTTTAACCCTATTTAATAATATAATTCTTCAGAAGAAAACAGGAATTTAATTCCTCTAAAGTTTTATGTTAGGGTTTAACCCTATGAAGAATTTAATTCTTAAAAGATGAACAGATCTTTAAAACATGCAAAGAACCAGAGTCACGTGCTACCACGTGACCCCTACAAAGATCCACAAAAAAGAACTTTGAAGCAACACCTCACGTGTTACCACGTAACTCCTGCAAAGATCCATAAAAAAGAACTTTGAGGCAATGCCTCACTGCCCCACGTGATCTCTAAAGCACACAAAGAAAAAGGCAAAAGAAACAGAAAAGAGCTCTAGGGCGCCCTCACATGTCAACACGTGACCCCTAATGAACATTGTAACAGATCAAAGCGTGAGCCCCCATCACATGCCCACACGTGATGGCTTTCAGAATTAAAAGTGTTAAACACTTATCTGTAGAACAAAATAAAGGGAAGCAGGACGCTCTCACGTGCTACCACGTGACCCCTTGGCTGAAGCTCTAACAGATAGACGCCCAAATTCTCATCACGTGACAGCACGTGATACTTCAAAGTATTCAATACTTTTGACTGAATAAAATAAGGGGAATCAGGGCGCTCTCACGTGTCCACACGTGACCCCTCTCTCCTTAGTGTTTAACACTAGTCTGGAGATTTTGTCCCCAGTGTTTAACACTGATTTTCTCAGTGTTTAACACTGATTGGAAAACTCTATTTGCAGTGTTTAACACTGATTTGCTTAGTGTTTAACACTAATTTGAAAACTCTGTTCCCAGTGTTCAACACTGATTATCTTTTAGTGTTTAACACTAACTTGTTAATCTTATTCCCAGTGTTCAACACTGTTGGCCTCTAGTGTTTAACACTAGTTTTAGCCCAATTGGCTAAGTTTCCAGAGGCAAAGCCTCTCCTTCGATGAACCCACAGAGGGCCAATATCCCAAACATGATTGGACTTAGCCCAAGCTGGCCATAAGTCCTCAATTCAAACTTAACTGGGCCAATGGGCTCATAATATAATAATTGATCTTAGTTTCCAAATTGGACTACAGATCACTTAATCTACCTTGGTTTAAGGGTACATCTCTTCACTCCTTTGATACTTGGCGTTGTAATTCCTCAACGTCTTCAAAGAGGTGACGGGTCCCGATGACCACACATTGATATGGACTGTGGGGTCCTTAAACTCATGGACTATGAGGTCCTTAACCTTGACTGTAATGTCTTAAAACTAAACGCCGGACTGTGGGGTCCTTAAACCCATGGACTATGAGGTCCTTAACCTTGACCGGAATGTTTTAAAACTAACAACGGACTATAACGTCCTTAACCTTGACCGTGATGTCTTAAAACAAACATCGGACTGTAGAGTCCTTAAATCCACGGACTACGACGTCCTTAACCTTGACCGCAACGTCTTAAAACTAACACTGGACCGCAATGTCCTTAAACTACCTATTGACCGCAATGTCACTAAACTAAACAACAGGGCTCCCCTAATCGCTCTCTTGTCGGATCTAAACGATCCCGTTAAGTTGATCTTAGTCTAAAACTAGACTAACATATCCTTAACAAACGTTTAAGTCGATCTTAGTCTCAAACGAGGCTAACGTATCCTTAAACACAACCCCCAAACCCAAATATAAATAATACGGATTTGGACTGGTCCACGCCCTACGGGCGACGACATAACTTAGTCTCCGTATACAATCCATGGGCAACCAAACACAAATCAAACACACACGACACGAAGTGACCATCTGGTGAAGGAGAAAGTTGTTACCTCAACGCGGTAGTGTAATTAACTGCAGGGGCTTGCGCCTGCAGGGAAGAGCGTCCCCACAATCAAAAACCCCTCAAGCGAGGGGGAATCTGACAAAATCTGCTACATCGGACGCATCCGTTTAAACCTTCGATACATGGTGCTATAAATCAACTTGGCATCTTCGAAGTGGTAGACGGATAGCACCAATTAGCATCTGCCCCGAATTTCAGGCAAGACGTCCCTGCGTCGCGCCGTCTTTTGGAGGGGAACAGGCACAAGGTAAATATTTTTGCTGGAAAACACCGCAAGTGTACGAAGAGATCCCTTCATATCTAAAGTTTACGGTATATTTATTCCCATTACTCCCCGTTACTTGAAACTCCGCCGTGTCAAACCTTTCGGATCTGTAGTATTGTGCTCTGCGCTCTCTTTTCCGGAATATATTTTCGTAATACGCAGTGAGCGGAGTCTCCATCGCCAAGAACTTTTCTCTTCTTTGCACAAAGTAAGTATTCACCCGGAAAAAGATTCGAACAATCAACCCATGTATCGGCAAGCCTCTAACACCTTTAAAGACCCGTTGAAGCTTTCAGACATATTAGTGATCATTAGTAGATATTTGCATCCATTAGCATGTGCTTGTGACCACATGCGTACTGGATACTTATCTAACTACGCTTTCGCGGCTTGACTCATCTCCCTAATTTTCGTCATGTACATGTCATGGACATTAGGGTCAGACGCTTCACCGGCTTTGTACATAAGCTTATGTAGATCTGAATTTTTAAATTTTCTATCAAAATTTTGCCTGAAGTGCCGCAGACAAAACCTATGTGGGGCGTCGGAAATACAGCTCTCATTGCAGCTAGTATTCCTGGATGTCTATCAGATATGATGCATAAATCTGTTTTATCAATAACAGATGGGATACTTTTGAGTTGACAGAAAAATCATGACCAGGATGATGTATTTTCACCCTCGACAATAGAAAAACCCAACGGAAATATACCGTTATTAGCATCAACACCTGTAGCGATTAACATGCAGCCTCTGTACTTACCGTATAGATACGTCCCATCAACGCACAATACCGGCCGACAGTGTGTGAAACCAGCCGCATTTGGAGCAAAGCACCAGAAAATTCTTTGAAACCTGACAGAGCCAACGACATCTGTCTTTGTGGTTTTTAACCGGTATACGGTCTCCAGATTTGTTGCTTTTATGGCTTCCATAAAAGAGACTAGTGAGTTGTACGAGCTTTCCCAGTCCGCAAATATCTTGCATAAAACCTTTTTACGAGCATCCCATGCCTTCACATACGAAATCTGAATTTTGTGCTCTCCGCTAACGTAGAGCCGTATCTCTCGGAAAGTCATCGCCACATCTGTACGAATTAGTGGCATGATTAGCGAGCAAATGTAAGATGAAGTGCAATTCATGTGATCTTGTAATATAATAGAATTGATGCAAGTATGTTCTTGGTTGTATTTCGTGACCTTCCAAGCATTGGCTCTTTTGGAACAACATGCATCCAATCTCCACTTACATTCAGGAGTTTTCGTACATACCACGGTATAGTACGTCTTATTTGACTCTTTGGTTTTAAATGTAATATTTTGCTGAATAGACCACGACTTTAGCTTACAAATAAGATATCCTTTTTCCTGAAATAAATCTCCAACAGTGACGTAATCTTCGCTTGCTACTGTCGCTTCCAAATAGGGTGCCGTATTTAATTCTGCCACGGCTAAGTCTACCTAACTATCATCTTCCAGCGGATCGAGGCCGGGATCTTCTAGTTCGACGAAATCATTGTTCGCAACCATATCATCAAATAATGCTACCTCATTCAATCCAGCGGCATATTCCACGCTATCCTCCCCTTGATGACCTTCACCAGTTTCATCATCATCACTGCCACACATATTAATGTCACCCGTAGCAACATAAGGCTCGGGTGCAATATATGATGGTTGTGGTCGGTGTAATGTGGATGGTTCGGGGTTAGAAGACTAGAAAGATATGGACGGGCATGCTTGGAATGCGCTACTTGGATCGTGTTGGAATGATGCAGAGGTATGGGAAAATCTGCGTTTAATATATAAATTGTTATTATACTATTATTCCTTAATATTTTCGTAAATAAATCACCACTTGTTTCAGATTTATTTACCTTTGGAAGGTTGTGTATGGTAATCCTTGTTGTTCTTCTGGGGTGCATGTAACTGCAGCAGTCGATTGGGAGAACCTGTATTGAATATATAAAACATATTAGTATTTTGGTATTACTAAAATATTTGAATGTGGATTTATAAAATGTTTACCCTTGAGTTTGAAGGTTTGAATAATGTTGTGTATAGTCATATCCACCGAGACTGATGGTATCATCATTAACCATGTGACCGTACCCCCAGAAACTACCTCCAGCATTACCATCAAAATTACCCGTTGGAGGGACATCTGATACTTCCAATTGTTCCTTCTGAACCAAAAGTTCAAAAGAATGCTGGGTGTTTGACAGACCGAAATCTATCATCGAAGATATTGATGTATCGTCTATAATTTCAACCAATGCATTTCCACTAAATACAGGCCATATATAACTTAACTTAAGCCTAATTTCACGGGGATCGTATTTCGTGATTTTGAACACTTTATTCTCGATTTCATTATAAGTCGTTGATGGTTCTAATCGCATGATTCTTGCGGACCCGCCCATATACTCGGGACCTTGTGCACTTATGATAATCCGGCCATAGTATTTACATACAACAAATAAACTTGAATTTGCCATAATCTGCATCAAACAATATCAAGCCAACAATAAAAAAAGCGTTAATAACTTCATACAATCACAGTCAAAACATGCACAATCATACCTAGAGCTATGGTCTTCAAAGTCCACTAGACTGCTCCTAACTGTTCCAAAGTGACAAGTTGTGAGATAACCCTCAAATCGTCTCTTCACTGCCAAGTGTGACCAGGTAAGCACAAATGAGGAAAGGAGGGTTCCTCTCACGAATCACCGTGAGACGGTCCTTTTAAAATTCCCTTTCTCACTTATCTAGGCTAGGCACCACAAAGTCAAGTTTAGATAAACGATCGAATGCCCACAACTTTTCTCTGTCCTATTGAGCACGGCGGTCCTTAGTTGGCTGAGTCTAGATATTTTTTTTTATAAGCTCAAGGGTAATGCGTATGCTTTTAGTGATTTTTGGGGTCTTAGGAAGGGTGATAAAAATCCCACCCAATCTGAATTGGTGTTATAGCCCCTTAAAATCCGTATTATTTATGCAAAACAGTAACAAATATAAATCAAAAACGCTTGCAAACAACTTATTTGGCGGCGGCACAAAGAATCCTGTACAAAAACAGTTTTATTGGAGAGAGGAAGAGATTTTGTGCAAAGAATGCTGCAGGAAGAATAGTTTAGAGGAGTTCAGAGGAGGGGAGAAGATGAGAGAAATACTCACAGAGAATTTGAAACTTCAAATTTCTTCCCTGTGCTTGTTTTGGTCTCCTCTTCCTGTTTAGAGCCCCTGAACCTTGGTTTGGTCACTGAATTTGCTCCAGAAATTTACAGCAAGCCGTGGTTCCATCTTGATCCTATCCAGCAGCTCCTCATGACTATGGTACTGAACTTGACCTTCTTCCTAAACTCCACACTTGCACAAAATAAGGGTAAATGGAGAGTTACTGTATAGTAGAGAGCTATTTATAGGAACACGCCGGCATTTAATTACTATAATACATAATATGAGGGCTGGTTCCTGGAACACGCCCTCATTTAATTATTGAAGAGGACGGGTTCTAAGAACCCGCCCTCTTCGTTCTGATAAAAATATAAAACATTAAAAAACTGATTTGACTTGACACTATAATACAACTGATATGACTTCACACTATAATACCCGGGAATCCAAAAGCCCTCATTTAATTATTGAAGAGGGCGAGTTATAAGAACCCGCCCTCTTCATTCTGATAATTTGACTTGACACTATAATACAACTGATTTGACTTCACACTATAATACCCGGGAATCCAACAAATATGAGGGCAGGTTCCTGGAATACGCCCTCATTTAATTATTGAAGAGGGCTGTAGGGTGTTTTTCGTCACCCCATTGAGATGGGAATACACGCGCGCTCGTCAGGCACATTATAGATTCCCCCTCCCTAGGGTAGGCAGGGGTTTATTGATCGTGGAGATCCGAATCTCCGGCAGCCGCGGACTAAGCTGCCGTTAATTACCTCTTGCCTTTGGAGCGAGGGAACCTCCGATTGATGGGTTAAACTGGTCATACGAACTCAACGTGCAGTGTACGTGTGTTTTTGTTTTAGGGGGGCTTGGATATATCGGGAGCCACGCATAGTTTTTACGGGGGTCCCGCTACCCGGATAGCGGGCTGGGGGTCAAGGGGGCTAGCAGCCCCCTTGCGGGGTGCAGGGCAGCGCCCCGGCCAAAATATTTTTTTTTTGACAGTGTTGTAGAGTGTGTGTGTGTGTGTATACATATATGTAAAAAAATAAAGGGAAAAGGCATCCAGAGGATGCGTGGGGAAAAGCGCCAGCGCTTTGCGTGCTAGCGCTTTGGGCGCTAGCGCTCCACTTGTCAGCACGTGGGCGCTCGGGCGCTAGCGCTCTGAGCGCAAGAGCGCTAGCACTCCACGTGTCAGCACGTGGGCGCTGGCGTTTTGGGCGCTGGCGCTCTGAGCACAAGAGCACTAGCGTCCCACGTATCAGCACATGGACGCTCGGGTGCTAGCGCTCCACGTGTCAGCACGTGGGCGCTTGGGCGTAAAAAGGGACTTGGTCCTTGCAATGGGAGTTGTACTCCCAGAAAGGAGCACTTATTATTTTGTGTGTATGTGTGTGTGTGTATGAGGAGTTAAACTCTAAAGATGTTTTGAAGCCGATGAAGGGGATTCTCCCCTTGAGCCCTAGTTCTTCCCCAAACTGGGGTTTCTGCAGATGGGTCTCCCTCTTCTTCCTGTCGTTTAGCCGGATCTTGAAGATCAAGAGATGTGAGATTTTAAAAATCTCTTCTTTTTGAGATCTAATGACATATCCAAGTTCCCTTTTGTGGGTTTTGTGGTGAAAAACTATTTAGTTTTGGAAAAAGAAAGAGTAAAACTCTTAATTTAATTCAAAAGAAAGAAGAAGGTTTGGAACCTTCAGAAAGGGGAAAGAGGCACAAACCCTAGGTTTTTGAGAGAATGAAAAGTCTATGCTTTATTCATCATCTTGTTGACTTATATAGGCTTACATGTTTACATATAGCCCCTTGGGCTTTACAAAATGGCATTTTGCTCATCTCATGGTTCATGTGCCATTTCTTTTTGCACATAAGCCACGGGCTTACAAAAAATTGGCTTTATGCCCATTTTGCATACATTCATGCACAAAAAATTACATTAAAATTATTCGTTACATGATTTTTATTTTGGTATGGCGGAAGGTCGGACGCTTCGTGTTCGGGCTCGACTTGGGCCTGGGCCCGTTTGACCTGGGCTTGGGCCCACCTGGCTTGGGGTTGACCTTGACTTTGACTCGGTCAACGAGGGTGTAAATTTTGACCCCAACAAGGGTGGGTTCTAAGAACCCGCCCTCTTCATTCTGATAAAAATATAAAACATTAAAAAACTGATTTGACTTGACACCATAATACAACTGATTTGACTTCACACTATAATACCCCGGAATCCAACAAATATGAGGGCGGGTTCCTGGAACACGCTCTCATTTAATTATTGATGAAGGCGGGTTCTAAGAACCCTCCCTCTTCGTTCTGATAAAAATACAAAACAATAAAAAACTGATTTGACTTGACAATCCCGGGAATTCATACAATACTAAACAATAAAAAACTGATGTGACAACACTAAGCATTGAAGAGGACGGGCTCCTGAAACCCGCCCTCCTTTCCCTATAAACCCCCGCCCTCTTCAGTGTGGTTTTCATTAAATTAACTCTGTCCAAAGTCCCTTCTCATATCTAAAATATCAAAATTGTCTCAATGGAGAATCAACCATTCGACAAATCTCTACTCGTTGATCAAAACGAACACAGATCTTTTAATATATTACACGGAGAAGAAAGATTCAAAACTTATTAAATTTTTTAATTACCCATTTCTTTTAATTCTAATAGTTGAAAATAACATTATTTAATTTTGCAGGATGGAGATAATCTCACGTCATCACCCATAGTTCTGACAAGTGGATAGTTACCGACCAGTGAATAATCGAGCGGATTCGAAGGGCCGGATTTTATGAAGCTTCATTGCTTCGTCATATCCAAATCGACCACGCCCTCGTTACCTCTCTAGTTGAGCGCCGGAGAAAAAGACCCACACTTTTCATCTAAGATGGGGTGAGGCCACTATCACACTCCAGGATATTGGCCTCTTACTCGGTTTATAGGTCAATGGACTTGGATTGGTCGGAGGAAAAATTGTTGGTCCAGATACCGACCACCCATACTAAGATACATATACCGAGTCTACTCTCAGGCAGGTAAAAAAATTCATTTTGTTTCCCCTCTTTAGTGTACCTATTGCATGGACATTTTGTATATTATTTCTAGCTTTAATATTTCACAAAAAATGCTAATATCAGGCACCAGGAGGCTATATAGTAAGGGGTCTAAGATCAGTTTAAACTGGCTGAAAGATACATTTACTAATATCCCTGATGAAGCCACCGATGAAGTCTTGGATAGATATGCACGTGCCTACATTCTGTACATGATCGGTTCTTGGTTGATGCCGGACCAATCGGCAACGCATGTCCATCCGTTATACCTTGGCTTCCTTACGGACTTTGATGTGTGTGGCCAATATACTTGGGGGGCAGGGGTCCTGGACTTTCTTTACAAGGAACTCGATAAGATATGTGCTCCAATGAAGAATAAAATTTGTGGCTGCATTACATTACTTCAGGTAAATTCCTTGTTTTTCACAGCTAGAAATTTGCAAAATTGTAATATTGGTTCTTTCTCTTATCATCTGACACTTTATTTATAGATTTGTTCATGGGAGCATATGTGTATGGGAAGACCGGATCGAGTTAAAATAACTGCTTTGGATACCCTTGGAAAGCCGCTCGGTTCTTGATGGAATGGCAAGAAAGCGTATAAGGCTCATCGTCAAGTACTTAAGTACTATAGAGATGAGTTGGATCGCATGGAGGCGACTCAGGTAACCATAACTTAGGTAATTAAGTTTGTTTTATAATTTTGAAATACATTCATCATAATTTTTGTACTATGTTATTTACGCAGTTCACGTGGACGCCTTATACAGCACATCGTCTGCAAAGATTACCCGGCATCTATATCGAAGGAGAGCCGGTTTGGCGGGCTCGATGCCCACTCCTCTGCATTATTATCGTTGTCATGTACCTACCGGACTGGGTGTTGCGACAATTTAATAGATCGCAACATAATCCTGTCCCGCCGCCTTCGCCTATGACAATAGAGGGAGACATGCGAGGAGGAAAGGCGGAGCGTGATTGGAGGGAGCATTATCATCAATATTTGCTGAGATGGGAGGATAGACAGCGTAATATTGCCTTACAGCAAATAGGTGACCAAACAGCCACCGACGTTACCGAAGCATATCTAAAGTGGTATAAGTGTGTCACCATAAGATATTTTTCTGCTCCCCCTAACGACTTTCCAAATATCACACGGTACGAGCCTAGAGGCCACATGGAACGAGATTTGGTAAGTTGAATTCTTTAGATTGTATTACTTTTTAACATCTGGCGGTATGAGTCAATACTTATTTCTTATTTCTAATGTAACGGCAGGCTCGTGGGTTGCATCATATACAATCAATG
This sequence comes from Agapanthus africanus, assembly GCA_030015575.1. NCBI lineage: Eukaryota > Viridiplantae > Streptophyta > Magnoliopsida > Asparagales > Amaryllidaceae > Agapanthus > Agapanthus africanus. Next base: position 20,063,150 of record JASDDO010000016.1, on the reverse strand, counting down.
ATGCAGGATCCAATACCGACTGATGCTGGTCCGGATATTCAGGCTCTATTTTCAAATGTAGACCAATTTATTGGTGGTATATTTGGTTCATATAATATTCTTCCACATTTATCGCCGGCACTAGAACAATAGTATGAGCCGGCACCGGAGCAGCAGTATGAACTGGCACCAGAGCCGCAGCATGAGCCGGCACTAGAGCCGCAGCATCACGGAGATCAAGCGCAGCAGGATCAGTGGTTTGGATCACCATACCGTCAGCAGCAACCCTGGCATACCGGACAAGCGCAACAACCGGAGGAACAACAGTTTTGGGGGACCGGTTTTGCGCAACAATACCAGTCTTGGGGGTCAGGTTTTGCAGAACAGCCGTCTTGGGGGTCAGGTTTTGCGCAGCAACAGCAACCTTGGGGGTCAGGATTTGCGCAGCCATGGGGCCCAGGTTTTGTGCAACAGCAGCCGCATGAAACCGGAACAGGTTCTTCGCTACAACTGCCCATTTGGGAGACGGATTTATTGTCCTACGTACAGTTGTTGGGAGGCAGCACATATCCGACACATGTCCCACATTCAGGATTTGCGGAACAACAGCATGTCCAAGACGTTGCTGAAGACGAAGCTGAAGCTGAAGCCGAAAGAGAAGAGCAGACGCAGCCGCCGCCATCTACCCAAGAAACGAGTGGGTCCTCCAGTCATCCCAAGAGGCATAGGCTTATGTCAAGCCTTCTCGGATTTCATAAGGAAAAGGGAAAACGATAGTTATTTACATTTTACAAACAGATAGGGTTTTTTGTATTGTAAATTTGACGGATTAATTTTGTACACCACATTCATATAAAACAATTTTATAATTTTTTCGAATTTTACGAATTTTTTCAAATTTTCCTTTAATTAAAACAATTTTATTTAATTTTTTTTTAAATATGGCGGGTTCCCAGAACCCGCCCTCTCCTTTATATAGGAGAGGGTGGGTTCTGGGAACCCGCCCTCCATATAAAAATGGAAAGGGTGGGTTCCTAGAACCTGCCCTCCCGTATAAAATATAGGGGGCGGGTTCTAGGAACCCGCCCTCTATACTGGGGAGGGGGTGGGGTCCAGGAAACTGCCATATTCTCCTAATTTTAAAATAAAATACCCTAATTTAATAATTTTAAATAAAAAATATCCCATTTCAAAAAAAAACCAGGAGAAAAACAACCTCTTGTAATTTGGGGATTTCATTGATGTAAGATGTTTTTTGTTTATGTTGAAGAACCCTACAAGATGACACAAACCATCTTTTCTGTGGAATTGAGACTGTAGTGCATATCAACAGAGGCTGCATGTACCTCTTTATCTCTCGTGTCTCGGGTTCGCGCACCGAATAATTTCACATTAGTTTATTGGGTTTTTTTTAAAATAGGGCAGTTAAATATTAAAATTATTAAAATAGTGAGGTTTGTTTTTAAATTGTAAGAATAGGGTGGTTTGGGACGGCCCCACTCCCTACTACCCATTATAGGGGAGGGCGGGTTCCTAGAACCCGCCCTCCCCTTAAATAGGAAGATGGCAACCCGCCCAATTTTCTATAAAAAAAAATTAAAATCACGAAATGAATTAAATATGAAATAAAAGAATAAAAATTGTATATTATTAATCGTTGTTTACATATGAATCTGGTATACACTTTAATAACAAAATGAATCCGTCAAATTTATAATACAAAAAAATCATATCTGTTTGTAAAAATATATTCTATCTCGACGGTCAAATTTATAATAACAAAATGAATCCGTCAAATTTATAATACAAAAAAAATCATATCTGTTTGTAAAATGTAAATTCTATCTCGACGGTCAAATTTATAATAACAAAATGAATCCGTCAAATTTATAATACAAAAAAATCTTCCGGTGCACTTGTCACGATCTCGAAGGTCCCACCCCTGATGACTGTCCTGGACATCTGATCCTATAATAACCTGGTTGTTTGCATAGGCTACATCTGGCGTGCTTTTGCTGAGGATCAGCATCCATTGTCATTCGATCTCGACGTACCTTAGGTCTTCCGGGCCCTATATTTTTTTCTGGCGGTAATACAGTCGGTGTTTGTTTGTTCCCAGTATAATAGTGCCAATAGCGACTGTCCGGTATAGGATGAAATTTTGGATCGTATGCGCCTTGGTAATTGGAAACTGTATAGTAATGGGAAGCAAAATTGTAATGTGAGTTATGCATGCTGCTCGCAGCAGCAATTGTGTGGGCACAAGGTAAATGTTGTTGCTGGAAAACACCGCATGTGCACGAAGAAAGCCCTTCATCTCTAAAGTTTACGGTATATTGATTCCCATTATTCCCCGTTACTTGAAACTCAACCGTGTCAAACCTTTCGGATCTGTAGTATTGTGCTCTGCGCTCTTTTTTCCGTAATATATCTTCGTAATACGCGGTGAGCGGAGTCTCCATCGCCAAGGACTTTTCTCTTCTTTGCACAAAGTAAGTATTCACCCGGAAAAAGGTTCGAACAATCAACCCCTGTATCGGTAAGCCTCTAACACCTTTAAGGACCCCGTTGAAACTTTCAGACATATTAGTGGTCATTAGTAGATATCTGCATCCATTATCATGTGCTTGTGACCACATGTGTACTGGATACTCATCTAACCACGCTTTCGCGGTTTGACCCATCTCTCCAATTTTCGTCATGTACATGTCATGAACATTAGGGTCAGACGCTTCACCGGCTTTGTACATAAGCTTATGTAGATCTGAATTTTTAAATTTTCTATCAAAATTTTGCCTAAAGTGCCGCAAACAAAACCTATATGGGGTCGTCGAAAATACAGATCTCATTACATCTAGTATTCCTAGATGTCTATCAGATATGATGCATAAATCTGTTCTATCAATAACAGATGTGATACTTTTGAGTTGACGGAAAAACCATGACCAGGATGATGCATTTTCACCATCGACAATAGAAAATCCCAACAGAAATATACTGTTATTAGCATCAACACCTGTAACAATTAACATGCAACCTCTGTACTTACCGTATAAATACGTCCCATCAACGCACAATACCGGCCGACAGTGTGTGAAACCAGCCGCACTTGGAGCAAAGCACCAGAAAATTCTTTGAAACCCGACAGAGCCATCGACATCTGTTTTTGTGGTTTTTAACCGGTATACGGTTCCCGGATTTGATGCTTTCAGGACTTCTATAAAAGGGACTGGTGAGTTGTACGAGCTTTCCCAGTCCCCAAATATCTTGCATAAAGCCTTTCTACGAGCATCCCATGCCTTCATATACGAAATCTGAATTTTGTGCTCTCCGCTAACGTAGAGCCGTATCTCTCGGGGAGTCATCGCCACATCTGTACGGATTAGTTGCATGATTAGTAAGCAAATGTAAGATGAAGTGCAATTCATGTGATCTTGTAACACAATAGAATTGATGCAAGTATGTTCTTGGTTGTATTTCGTGACCTTCCAACCTTTGGCTCTTTTGGAACAACATGCATGCAATCTCCACTTACATTCAGGAGCTTTCGTACATACCACGGTATAGTACGTCTTATTTGACTCTTCGGTTTTAAATATAACGTTTTGCTGAATAGCCCACGACTTCAGCTTACAAATAAGATCTCCTTTTTCCTGAAACAAATTCTCGACAGTGACGCAATCTTCGCTTGCTACTGTCGCTTCCAAATAGGGTGCCGTATTTACTTCTGCCACGGCTAAGTCTGCCCAACTATCATCTTCCAGCGGATCGAGGCCGGGATCTTCTAGTTCGACGAAATCATTATTCGCAACCATATCATCAAACAATGCTACCTCATTCAATCCAGCGGCATATTCCACGCTATCCTCCCCTTCATGACATTCACCGGTTTCATCATCATCACTGCCACACATATCAATGTCACCCGTAGCAACATAAGGCTCGGGTGCTGTCACGCCCCGCTTCCCAGTGTACAGCGAAGTGGACACGACGAGACCCGCTACGTATATACTCAGAAGTATATACGCTAAGCGTAACTAAGCAATATAAAGTAAATCACAAGAGATTCATAATATGGAAATAACAGCAACTTTTATTAATAACATTCTTTTTACAATGCAGGAAAAGAAAATACAACTGGAATGAAAAAGCAATGCCTAAACAGTGGCATAACAGGAAATGAAATAGACTGGAAAGAACAATGTACAATTATCTAGAGCTCTGGGTCTGCCTGGAACTGCTCCAAATCTTCACCGGTGGGCTCGATCTCAACTTGGTCCAACGCACCTGACGACATTCAAAGAAGAAAGAGATAGAATGTCGTCAGCGAACAGGTCGCTCGGTAAGTCCCAAAAGAATAAGAAGAATGAGAATGATAGAGTAACAGTATTTTCTAAAGTATTATATTGTTGAATATTATGGAACATTGTGTAACGCTGTTGTTTATAGTTTGGTACAGAAGGATGCCAGTGTATACGAGGGGGATCTCTATATGCTAGAGATCAGGGAAAAAGGAAAGTACAAGGAACCGTTATGCCACGGTACAACAGCAATAGGATTCAGGTTAGGTGTCTTAATCTGACCACCTCGCGCCACCTTTAACACCTTCCGTATCAATCTACCCCTTAAACCCCGTAGTGTTTTAACAGTATTGTAGTATTGGAATATGTAAGTTGGATGACTGACCAAAACCATGATATCAGTAAACATGTTACAACTGTATAATCAGGTAAATAGAATATCAGGATAATGGATGAATATCCATGGTTTGATTCAGTCAAAATGAATATATTGTTAACTGGGTTCATGAATTCATGTATTCAAAGTGTGTTGGAATATAAAAGAATATAGATTGACTTGAATCATATTCAAGTCAGAAATAGTCAGACTCTAACCCGAGTCAGACTACAAGAAGATGATTTGAAGTTCAATATTAGCTAGGGGCCTTATAGTAATTTGTAAAACTTGAGGGGGTTTTATGTAAAAAGTACTTTTGTATATTTTTCAAAATGCACCTCAAGTATTTAATAATCGTCTTTATTGTTATAATGAATGTGAATTTTATTTGTGTTATTCTAGTGAATATATCCTAATAAAAGTATTAATTGTTTTATCTGAAATTCATGGTATTTTAGTGTAACTTTTAATCTTGTAATTTTTAGAAAAACTGTGGAAACTTATATTATGATAAAATATGTGTTTAAATGATAATTATATATATATATTAACACATGAATAATTTTATATAAATATTTTATTTTCAAAAATCTCATTTTCCTTAAATGTCGTATTTTAAACCTTTCGAGACCGAATGCTCCTTGCGGGGGTCTGAATCTCGCACTACTAGCCTGCGGGTGCACGATGAACCATACTATCCCTAACAGGTTCCCCAAAAATGGGTTGTAGCGGCGCTTTGCTTAGGTTTAACAAATACTTTTCATTTGGGAAAACGGTTTTATAAATATGGGGTATTTATTTGCAAAAAGTACAGTTTTCCGTATTTTAGTTATTAAGGTTTCCTAAACTAACTAGCCTATTTCTAAGGTCTAAACGATGAGTCATTAGAAGCCTCAAATCGCCTCTTCACCGTCAATTGCGGCCAGGTAAGTGCTAGGTAAGTGGGAAGGAACCACAGTCGTGGGCCTAATTAAAAACCACTAGCTAGCCTTAGACACACTTGCCTAGGCATCACAAGACAGTTTAGATAAACGATCGATGTCCATGACCAATCGTGTTTTCATTTTATTAAAAGATTTTATCTAGAAAAGTTTACAACTTAAAGCTTTAAATAAAGATTAGGGTATTTTAGTGAAAAGTCCTGTAATTTCGTATTCTGTGTTTTGATATTTATCAATTAAGGTTATATTGAGTGTGTGTAGGGGTGGGTCATTACCCCGTGACTTATTTTAAGTTTTGGTGAAGTTTAAAGGTAAAACATGCTATGTTAAACTTAAAGGTATTATAGCGCAAGAAAACGGTATTCGAAAACGTTATCATTTTATGTGTGAAATTTCATTCAAATTGGATTTTAAAAGTTTAGTGATCAAGATAAACCTATTTAGGAGTGAGGGAATTAATTAAACTAAGAAAAATGAACTTCATGGTATTTTTATGAAAAGAGTACGGTTTTGCAAAGAACTTATCATTTCATGTGAAAAAGTTTGATTAAATTGGTTTATGGGTGATTAATAGTCAACATGAATATGGGTAGATAGTATGTATTAGGTGACAAGTGGAAATTTATAGAAAAACCGAATCGGAAATCGGTTTGTCCGATTTCCGTCGGGTTCCAAAAAGTCGTATTTTTATACTTATAGAAAAGAGAGATAGAGGGGATGGGACTTACGGTTTGGACAAGCTAAGGAAGCTAAGGGATGTGGTGGTTGTCGATTCGTCGAAAACGTCGCGAAGGTTCTGATCCGGTCGCCGGAATCCGTCGTCGATTTCGGCAGCGCTTCGCTTCTCGCTCTTCGTACCCAGTTCTCGAGAATTTGAGAGAGTGGACTTAGAGTTGTGAGTGGAAAAGGTAGAGGATAGGGGTCTTTATATAGGGCTAGGCTAGGGTTAGGGTTTGGATTAAAAAATATTTTAAAAAATATAAAAAACATTAAAAATTCATTAAAAATCATTAAACCTAGGAGTAAAAGGGATTTATTGGCCAAATCAAAACCGATCCAGGTATAATAAGTGTGCAAGAGGGTTGAACAAGTCAAGAGCCAACTTTTCTCAGTTGGTGACTCGACCGTCCGGCCAAGTCCGGCCGGCGGTGCCGGACCGAGTCGCCGGCCAGCGGCGCCGAGTCGGGCCGAGTCAAGGGTCCAATGGCCGGGGGTTTTCCTGAGGAACAACTTGGTATTTTTACTTTTTGTTGTCCAGTACATATTTTGGGAGTTATGGCCTTTTTACCGTTGACTTCCAAAAAAAATAAAACAAAATAAATACAAAAATAATGTGGGGCATGGGATTTGAACTCTGGTGGCTTGGTTCAGCAGTGCAAGGTATTACCAATGAGCTACAAGCTCCTTCTTGTAATTATTGTGTTATTTAATTACTTAAAATGATAGCAGCAAGAGTAAATACTCCAAGTATACATTAAATTTTAAAGTAATTTCTTGTACACTAAAAATGGAGTTATTTCATTCTTGTAGCTTGTAATTAAAAACAAAAATAATTACCTAAATCTTGTGCTCAGGCTAAAATACCCCTTTGTGGATTTTGAAAAAGAAATATTTGAAAAATTTTGTATAGGAAAAATTGTATAAGAAAATTAGGGTTGTTACAGGTGCAATATATGATGGTTGGGGTCGGTGTAATGTGGATGGTTCGGGGTGAAAAGATTGGAAAGATGTGGACGGACATGCTTGGAATGCGCTACTTGGATCGTGTTGGAATAATGCGCAGGTATGGGAAAATATACGTTTAGTATATAAATTGTTATTATACCATTATTCCTTAATATTTTCGTATTTCGAAGAAGATAAACATAATCACCACTTGTTTCAGATTTATTTACCTTTGGAAGGTTGTATATGGTAATCCTTGTTGTTCTTCTGGGGTGCATGTAATTGCAGCAGTCGATTGGGAGAACCTGTATTCAATATATAAAACATATTAGTATTTTGGTATTACTAAAATATTTGAAGGTGGATTTATAAAATGTTTACCCTTGAGTTTGAAGGTTTGAATAATGTTGTGTATAGTCATATCCACCGAGACTGACGGTATCATCGTTAACCATGTGACCGTACCCCCAGGAAGTACCTCCAGCATTACCATCAAAATTATCCGTTGGAGGGACATCTGATACTTCCAATTGTTCTTTCTGAACCAAAAATTCAAAAGAATGCTGGATTTTTGACAGACCGAAGTCTATCATCGAAGATATTGATGCATCGTCTATAATTTCAACCAATGCATTTCTACTAAACATAGGCCATATACAACTTAACTCAAGCCTAATTTCACGGGAATCGTTTTTTGTGATTTTGAACACTTTATTCTCGATTTTATTATAATTCGTTGATGGTTCTAATCGTATAATTCTTGCGGATCCGCCCATATACTCGGGACCTTGTGCACTTGTGATAATCCGGCCATCGTATTTACATACAACAAATAAACTTGAACTTGTCATAATCTGCATCAAACAATATCAAGCCAACAATAAAAAAACGTTAACAACTTCATACAATCACAGTCAAAACATGCACAATCATATCTAGAGCTATGTTCTTCAAAGTCCACTAGACTGCTCCTAACTGTTTCAAAGTGACAAGTAGTGAGATAACCCTCAAATCGTCTCTTCACTACCAATTGTGGCCAGGTAAGCACAAGTAAGGAAAGGAGGGTTCCGCTCACGAATCACCGTGAGACGGGCCTTTTAAAATTACATTTCTCACTTGTCTGGCCTAAGAACCACAAAGTCAAGTTTAGATAAACGATCGAATGTCCACAACCTTCCTCTGTCCTATTGAGCACGACGGTCCTTAGTTGGCTGAGTTTAAATATTTTTTTTATTAAGCTCAAGGGTAATGCGTATGCTTTTAGTGATTTTTGGGGTCTTAGGAAGGGTGATGAAATCCACACCCAATCTGAATTGGTGTTATAGCCTCTTAAAGTCCATATTATTTATGCAAAACAGCAACAAACAAAAATCGAAAAGCAAAAACTTTATTTGGTGGCGGCGCAAAGAATCCTGCACAAAAACATTTTTATTGGAGAGGGGAAGAGGAGTTCAGAGGAGGGGAGAAGAGAATTGAAATACTCACAGAGAATTTGGAACTTTAAATTTCTTCCCTGTGCTTGTTTTGATCTCTCATCTTCCTGTTTAGAGCCCCTGAACCTTGGTTTGGTCACTGAATTTGCTCCAGAATTTTACAGTAAGCCGTGGTTCCGTCTTGATCCAGCAACTCCCATGACTATAGCACCGAACTTGACCTTCTTCCTAACCTACAAACTTACACAAAATAAGGGTAAATGGAGAGTTGCTGGATAGGAGAGAGCTGTATTTATAGGAACACGCCGGTTGAGGGCGGGTTCCTGGAACACGTCCTCATTTAATTATTGAAGAGGGCGCATTCTAAGAACCCGCCCTCTTCATTTCAGAAGTTTAATTATTGGTCCTGCTGTTAAAAAAATGAAAGATGAGGGCAGGTTCCTGAAACACACCCTCATTTAATTATTGAAGAGGGCGCGTTCTAAGAACCCGCCCTATTCGTTTCAGAAGTTTAATTATTGGTCCTACTGTTAAAAAAATGAAAGATGAGGGCGGGTTCCTGGAACACGACCTCATTTAATTATTGAAGAGAGCGCGTTCTAAGAACACGCCCTCTTCGTTATGATAAAAATATAAAAAATTAACAAACATGATGTGACTTGACACTAAATTAATTAAATTGACGTGACAACACTTAAAAAACATATCTTTATAATAATAAATTGATAACATATCACTGCAAACATTTTCCTGCAAACCAAATCACTTTAATTAAATAATTGATGTGACAACACTACTTGCAAATATGAAGGCGGGTTCCTGTAACCCGCCCTCATTTAATTATTGAAGAGGGCGCGTTCTAAGAACCCGCCCTTTTCGTTCAGAATTTTAATTATTGGTCCTGCTTGATTTGACAATGTAGGGTTACTAAGCACTGTCACAAGGTTCTACAAGGCATCAACCATGCCCGATTTCAAATTTAAACGTGCCGAACAACCCAAAGTAAGGATCTTTGCTAGATAATTAGGGTTAAACATGCAAGTAAACAACTTTACTTCTAAGAGTTAGGGATTACAACCTTTGTAGTCCGTTCCTTCACTTCTAAAGCTCCGTGTTGAGATCCTTTCGCTGCGATCATCGAGTACCCGGACTCAAGAGAGGCTCCATGAAGAGAAAAATGCAAGCTTGCTTCCGATCTTCAATAACAAAGATGATCTACCTTGAAGAAACTCAAACCCAAGCTCTTGCTTTGCTAATCAAGTATTAGCAAAGCAAACACCCTAATCTAAGCGGCTATAATAGATGAGGACGATGAAGTAGCAATTTATCTTTCATTTGTTTTTGATTTCTCACTCATTATAATCACTTTGCAAAAAGCTAGAAAGTTTTTTATCAAAAAGGAAGAAGAAGAAGAAGCAAATCTCTTTGTGATGAATAATGAATCAAGTGTGAGGTTAGAAATCCAACCATGGGTTAAATATGAAGACTTAACCCATGTAGAGAATCAACTATGGTTAAAGGGTTGGGTTGGGTTAAAGAAATATCTATGCAAAATATCAAGGTCAAAGTCAAAGCTTCATGAAAGCTTAACCCTAATCCAAACCCTAACCATATTTAAACTCCACAAATCATGTTGCATTTATAACCATAACATGTTACAATATTATATATCACATATACAATATTTATTGTAACAAAATAAAATAATACAATTAACATATATCACATATATATCAATGTATTATCCGAGTGAGAAAAAGAATCTTTAAGTGAGCTAATATTAGTTAATGTAATATAATATATCAAATATATAATTATACATTAAATTATCGAATCAACACTTGATCCGATAATCCGGTTATTTCGCAAATAACTGACTAATATAATCTGTATCAGTTCATCGAATCAACACTTGATCTGATGACCCGGCTATATCACATATACCCGGCCGATATCTCATATCGCGAGAATCTAATACGGTATCGCATACACGTATTATTCTCGGTCCCGCACATATCACATATGTGCTCCTACCCCGTTTTGCCTGAGCCAGGAAACCTCTGTGTAGGACTCTAAAGAATCGTCAATACGCCGGCAGTAGGTGATGATCATATCAAACACCCACAAGCTACAAGCGGTTAGCTAAACGTAATAGCCACCCAGGTATTGAGCAATCAGAAGATCAACAAGCAAGCTTATACATTCTCCCGTGAATCCAACCAGTAACACTCACGTACAGTCCGGTTTCTTCGTCTGATATGTCGCATATCTCGCCTAGGGGTGGTAAACGTTAGACCCCAGTAGCTTGATAAGTCGTGTTGATATGAGGTCCATAACAGTACGAGAAACTACTGATAACACTTACCAGTAAATCTCAGCAACCCTGGCCAGGGATTTCCAGTTATAGCCAATCGAACACAGCGCAACATCAACTCCCTATACCGGGAGAGACGAAACCCCTCCTATCGCTCATTGCCTCCATGTGATTCGGGACTGTACCCAAAAGCCACCTTTTTGCACGCCCTCTTGGACGTGGTATGATGGAAATCAAAGCACAGTGGGAATCACACAAGACTCTATGACGATCTCGGGTATACAGACTAACATGTACCAGTGTCACCGGAGAACTGCCATCTGACGTGAGGTATAATACCATCTGGGAGTTCTCGGCGAGTCCGTCCAGTATACCCAGTCTCCACTGAGCACCCGTATACCTTCTCTGATGTCAAACACCAATGGATATGGGATCATCCATCGCCCATCATATGGGTCAAGAAGCGCATACGCCAGTCTACTCTGGAGTATCGATGCCCTGTCTCGGCACTCCCACGACTAGGAACATTTGAAGGATGTACTTGGCGACTACACTGTCCCCACTAGTATGATCTGCATCATAGTCCTGGTAGTCAAGTACTCATCCTAAGGGCTTTATCAACATGTGACATAGAGACAATCAGAGTACATGTTAAGATAAAGAGTAACCAGATAGCATACTATCATGTCGAGCAAGAAAGTCCTCCCTATATATGTCCAAGCATCCTCTACAATATACAACGTATGTACAGTAATGGCCTTTAGGGCATACATATAACTAACAATCTCCCACTTGCACTAGGGCCATCTGTTGTGGTATCGCATACCCAACAATCAGCTGTGGTTGAAGTATCTCATACTCAACCATCCCATAAAAGTCTTTACTGGGAATTAGGCCTTTGTGAGTGGATCCGCGCTGTTGTCCTCTGTGTCTTCTCTCCTAACCTTGATCTCCCTGGAGATCATCCATCTCCATGATCAGGTGATACTGCCTTAAAATATGTCTGGATCTCTGATGGGACGGGGGTTCCTTGGCATAAGCCACAACTCCATTGTCACACAATGGCAGGAACGAAGTTCATCTCATGAACTAAAATATATCCAGACTGTCTCTTTGGTAGAATCTTTGGTAACGATGTATCTTGCCTTTAATCATCTAGTAAGTCACGGTATCTAGCTTGGAACTCTTCCAACATACCGTCCCTCCACTGAGGGTAAAGACAATGCCTGCGACTGACATTCATTCGTCCTTATCACCCTGGAACCTTTCCAGTGATTCTCCCCAGGATTGATTGATACCATCTCACTACAACTAGTGAGAATCCTAACATCCAATTAGATCGATCTCATAGATCCATAACCCAGGATTTATGAGGTATCACCTTGAACCTATATGGAGAATCTTTGTGATAAGAGGAGATTGACCGAGTGTAGCATAGGAAACTCCTTTCCTATCAAGAGTATGTCATCCACGTACACTACGAGGATCACCACCATACTCTCTACTACCTTTTTGTATATACAAGGTTCATCTACCATTTTGATGAAGTCAAACTCTTTGACTACTACATCAAAACAGACATTCCAACTCCGCGATGCCTGATTTATCCCATAAAACATCATGCTCATATTTCCGCTGCTCCCACTGTCTACGAAGCCCTCTGGCCGTATACTTATAGACGCTCTCTTCCAAATCATCATTTAGAAAAGCAGTCATGACACCCAACCGCCAGATATCGTAGTCATGGTATGTAGCCGTGGCAAGTAGGATCTGGATGGACTTAAGCATAGCTTTGAAAGTCTTAACTTTTCCATGTACACCAAATAATTTTCTCAAGATATACTTGCTCCTGATGGGGATTTAACTCTTCAGATAAAGCAACCAAAGTCCATACTTTGTTGGTGTATAAGGATTCCATCTCAGATCGCTAAGCATCTAGCCATTCTTACAGAGTCCCCACTCCTGATGGCCTGCTCGAAACTAGTTGGGTCATCATCTCATGATGCAATCCTCTCTCCTACTGTCATAGAGAAACCGAAGTATCTCTCAGGTGGATGAGGAACCCTACCAGATCTGCGGAGAGGCTGAGGTTCGTTGGTAACTATTGAATCCTCCGGGTTTACCAAATCATCAGCTGCAGTTTGTATAGCTGGAACTCCTTCCAGTTCTACCTCATGACCACTAATTTCTTCACAAGAAATTCCCTTTTTCTCAAAAAGTGGTATGCCGAGAAATAAAACATCTTTTGTTCCTCGGTGTGGTAGAATATATTCCCTTGCGAATGCTTAGGATATTCAACAAACTTCCACAGAACTGACATTGCCTCGAGCTTGTCCGGATTTTGCTTTTGACATAGGCCGGACAACCCCAAATCTTAACATTTTTAAGAGATGGGCTCTTCCCATACCATATCACATATGGAGTGGTAGGCAACTGATTTGGTTGGAACCCTATTCAATAGGTATGCAACTTCTCAAGTGCATAACCCCAAAAAAAAATAGGCAACTCAGTAGTACTCATCATAGAGCACACCATATCTCATAGGGTATGATCGCTCCGCCCCGATACACCGACGTGCTGTGGTGTATACGGAGGAGTAATATTGAGAGAGAATCTCATTCTCCTTTAGAATAGTTCAGGAATTCCGTGCTCAAGTATTATCCTCTTTGATCTCATCAAAGGACATAATACTTATACCCATTTTTGGTTCTCTACTTCTAACTTATATTCTGTGATTATCTCAAAAGTTTCGGACTTGTGTTTCAATAGGAACATATGTCTGAATTTTGAGAGATCATCGGTGAATGTAATGAAGTACAAAGAACCGGTCTTGGCATGTGTAGACAGGGGACCTTCATACATCAGCATGTATCAATCCCAAGAGTTCACTAACTCTTTCTCTGTTTCCAATAAACGGAGCTGTGGTCATCTTATCTTTGTGACATGAATGGCAAGTTTTACAAGATGTAAATCCAAACTAATTTAAATATACATTTTTATGTAATTTCAGCTAGTCGGGTTGCATTGATATGACCTAGTCTACAATGCCTCAAGAAGGATTCGTTCATTTCTGAACTCTTCCTCTTGTGTGTGTTCTGTACGTTAAGAACTGTGGTTTGATTTAGAACGTCTATGCTTTTAGATAACGTGCATGAACCGATCAACTCTTGATATAGGAAATGTTCAAAACATTATCCAACAATACAAAATTATATCCTTCTTTACTAATAAAGAGACTGATATGATGTTGTATATCAGGTTCGGTATCTAATAACATTCGTTCAGAATCAATGTATTCTGATAATATAGGGTGATAACTGCCAACAGACTTGGCTGCAACACTTGCATCATTTCCAACTCTTGAAACTTATTACCCCTTCTCAGTTCTCTACCTATCTGTAGCCCATGTAACAAATTACATTTGCGGGATCCTGATCCGGTATCTCATACCCAGGATGTAAACGATATTGAGAAACAGTTCTCGGTAATGAACATACCCGAAGATGATGCATCAACATGCACTTTCTTCATTTGGGCGACACGGGAATTCTGGTAATCCATATTTCCTGCTCTGTCTTATAACAATTATAAGTTGGAGCGGGACCAACGTTCCCTAGCGCAGTATAACAAGCGGGTTCGGTCAATACATCTGTATTATTATCTTGATTAAGGCGTGACTGTAGGGTGTTTTTCGTCACCCCATTGAGATGGGAATACGCGCGCGCTTGTCAGGCGCACTACAGATTCCCCCTGCCTAGGGTAGGCGGGGTTTTTTTTTTATTGTGGGGATCCGAATCTCCGGCAGCCGCGGACTAAACTACCGTTAATTACCCCTCGTCTTTGGAGCGAGCGAACCTCCGATTGACGGGTTAAACTGGTCATGCGAACTCAATGTGCAGTGTACGTGTGTTGTGTTTTGGAGGGGGTGTTTGAATGTATCGGGAGCCACGCAGAGTTTTTACGGGGATCCCGCTACCCGGATAGCGGGCTGTGGGTCAAGGGGGCTAGCAGCCCCCTTGCGGGGTGCGGGGCAGCGCCCCGTTAGAAATTTTTTTCTAACAGGGACAGTGTCGTGGAGTATGTGTATGTGTACATATGTATACGTATGTATATATATACATGTGTATATAAATAAAGGGGAAAAAGACATCCAAAGGATGCGTGGGGCCAGCGCCTAGGCGCTTGAGCGCAAGCGCGCCACGTGTCGGCACGTGGGCGCTTTGCGCTCGGACGCTGGGCGCTTGAGCGCAAGCGTGCCACGTGTCGGCATGTGGGCGTTTTGCGCTCGAGCGCAAAGTGTTGGAGCGCAACGCGCCACGTGTCGGCACGTGGGCGCTTTACGCTCGGACGCTGAGCGCTTGGGCGCAAGTGCGCCACGTTTCGGCACGGGGACGACTTGCGCTCGAGCGCTTCCGCTGGAGCGCAAGGGTGCCACGTGTCGGCACCGGGGTGATTTAAGCTCGAGCGCTTGCGTAGGAGCGCAAGCGCGCCACGTGTCGACACGGGGGCGACTTGCGCTGGAGCGCAAGCGCGCCACGTGTCGGCACCGGGATGACTTGCGCTCGAGCGCTTGCGCTTGAGCGCAAGAGCGCCACGTGTCGGCACGAGGGCGACTTGCGCTCGAGCGCTTGCGCTGGAGCGCAAGCGCGCCACGTGTCGGCACGTGGGCGCTCTGCGCTTGAGCACCGGCGAGAAAAAGAGGCTTTTTGCCTAGAACCAGAAGCTATGCTTCAAAAAGGAAATATTTATTATATATGTATATATGGAGTTAAACTCCTAGGATGTTTTGAAGCTGATGAAGGGGGTTCTTCTTCTTCCTCCTGTTGCTTGGCCGGATCTTGAAGTTCAAGAAGCAGGAGATTTTAAAAATCACTCCTTTTTTAGATCTGATGGGAGATCTGAGTTCCCCTTTGTGGGTTTTGTGGTGGAAAACTACTTAGTTTTGGAAAAGAAAGAGTAAAACTCTTGATTTAATTCAAAAGAAATGAGAAGGTTTAGAACCTTGGAGAAGGAGCAGGAGGCACAAAGAACCCTAATTTTTGGGGGAATGAAAATGTGTTATCTTTATTCATCATCATGTTACCTTATATAGGCTTACATATTTATATATAGCCCCTTGGGCTTTACAAAAATGACATTTTAGCCATCCCATGGCTCATGTGCCATTTCATTTTTGCACATAAGCCATGGGCTTACAAAATATTGGCTTTATGCCCATTTTGTTTACATTCATGCATAAAAAATTACATAAAAAATTATTTATGACATGATTTTGTTGTTGGCATGAGAGAGGCTGGCCGCGGGCTCGACTTGGGCATGGGCCCGTTTGACCTGGGCTTGGTCCCACCTAGCTTGGGGGTTGACCTTGACTTTGACTCGGTCAACCGGGGTGTAAATTTTTACCCCAACAAATTGCCCCCCATCAATAAATGCACACCGCATATGTGGGTCGTGTGCATCAAATTGATGGATCTTCTTTTGCATGGAGGCGACTTGCTTTGGTTCCCACTTTTTGGGATGCACTGCCCTTTTTACGACGTGGATGGTCGACGCTTGACGCGTCTCCGAGACAGAGTGTCTGTGGTAGACGTTTCCCCGGCCCGGAACGATCCGGTTCCTATTTTGTAGGAAGCCTGCACTGATCCGGAGCGATTTGGTTCTCGATTTGTAGGAAGCCTGCACTGCCCTTTTACGACGTGGACGGTCGACGCTCTGATCCAGAGCGATTTGGTTCCCGATTTGTGGGAATCCTGCATTTCCCTTTTTACGACGTGGACGGTCGACGCTTGACACGTCTCCGAGACAGAGTGTCCGTGGTAGACGTTTCCCTTGCCCGAAGCGATCCGATTCCTGCTTTGTAGGAAGCCTGCACTGCCCTTTTTGCGACATGGACGGTCGACGCTCTGATCCGGAGCGATTTGGTAGACGTGTCCCCGGCACGGAGTGTCGCTGTTGGATGTTTCCCTGATGCTGAGTGTCTGTTGTCGATGTGCCCCCGGCACGGAGTGTCTGCTTGACATTTCCCCGAGGCGGAGTATCGGCTGGTTGACGTTTCCCTGATGCGGAGTGTCTGTGTTGGACGTTTCCCCGATGCAGAGTGTCGCTGGTTGACGTGTCCTCCGCACGGAGTGTCGCTGATCGACTTTTCCCCGGCGCGGAGTGTCGGGTTGACTTTTCCCCGGCACGGAGTGTCGCTGATCGACTTTTCCCCGGCGCGGAGTGTCGGGTTGACTTTTCCCCGTCGCGGAGTGTCGCTGATGGACTTTTCCCCGGCGCGGAGTGTCGGGTTGACTTTTCCCCGTCACGGAGTGTCGCTGATCGACTTTTCCCCGGTGCGGAGTGTCGGGTTGACTTTTCCCCGGCACGGAGTGTCGCTGATGGACTTTTCCCCGGCACAGAGTGTCGGGTTGACTTTTCCCCGGCACGGAGTGTCGCTGATCGACTTTTCCCCGGCGTGGAGTGTCGGGTTGACTTTTCCCCGGCACGGAGTGTCGCTGATGGACTTTTCCCCGGTGCAGAATGTCGGGTTGACTTTTCCCCGGCACGGAGTGTCGCTGATCGACTTTTCCACGGCGCGGAGTGTCGGTGGTTGACTTTTCCCCGGCACGGAGTGTCGCTGATGGACTTTTCCCCGGCGCGGAGTGTCGGGTTGACTTTTCCCCGGCGCGGAGTGTCGCTGATCGACTTTTCCCTGGCGCGGAGTGTCGCTGATCGACTTTTCCCCGGAGCAGAGTGTCGGGTTGACTTTTCCCCGGCACGGAGTGTCGCTGATCGACTTTTCCCCGGCGCGGAGTGTCGGGTTGAATTTTCCCCGGCACGGAGTGTCGCTGATGGACTTTTCCCCGGCGCGGAGTGTCGGGTTGACTTTTCCCCGGCACGGAGTGTCGCTGATCGACTTTTCCCCGGCGCGGAGTGTCGGGTTGACTTTTCCCCGCCACGGAGTGTCGCTGATGGACTTTTCCCCGGTGCGGAATGTCGGGTTGACTTTTCCCCGGCACGGAGTGTCGCTGATCGACTTTTCCCCGGCGCGGAGTGTCGGTGGTTGACTTGATTCCGAGACGAAGCATAATTTCGACAGGGAAGGCAGGTACACCGAGGCGAAGCATCATTTCGACACGGGGTGCATTCTGAGACGAAGCATAATTCCGACGCAGAGCTTGCTGGTTGATTTGATTCCGAGGCGGAGCATAATTCCGGCAGGGAGAGTAGATATTCCGAGGCGAAGCATGATTTCGACACGGGGTAAATTCTGGGACGGAGCATGATTCCGCCGTAGAGGTTGTTGGTTTGATTTAATTTGGGTTGACATCAGCATCACTACACTGGAATATGGTACCAGGAGCGAATCATCATTTGTCATGAGAGGATTTGGGAATCTTGGTTTTGGTCGGCATCTGCATTGCTGCACTGGGATAATGCCAGGAGCAACTCATCATTTTCCCCTGGAGAATTTGGGAATTGGTGGATTAGGAGACAGGTTTAGATCCCTATCACCTAAGGCCTTTCAATTTTATGAGTCGTAAGGGTCTCACAAAGCATTTTCTCCCTACGGGTCGTAAGGATCCCGTAGGTGTGTTTTCTCCTTAGGAGTCGTGAGGACCCCCAAGTGTGTTGCTCCTTTGTGAGTCGTAAGGATCTCACGCGGGAATTTTCTTCTCACAAAGTCGAGAGGACTTTGCGAGTGCATTTCATCTCTTTTTTTTTACGAGTTTGCGCCCTTTCGGGTTTTCACAAACTCGCCGGCAGTCCTGCTGTTTTTACTCACGGAGCCCTTTCGGGTTTTCATCCGTGCCCATTTTGCTTGTGGACATACCGTTCTTCATTTTTTCTTTTTTTTTCTTTTATTTTTTTGGAGAGATCGGGATTGTTTTACGCCCGTGGATTGTATACGGTTTTGCAGGATAAATGATCCAGACCATAGGGCCGGAAAAATTTTGGGACATTGTTGGCGTCTGCATCGCTGCACTGGAATATGGTACCAGGAGCGACTCATCATTCGCCGTTTTGGGGTATGGGATTTGGAATTTGGCTGGCGTCTGCATCGCTGCACTGGAATATGGTACCAGGAGCGACTCATCATTCGCCTCTTGGGGACTGGGGAGCGATGGCTTAGGAGACAGGTTTAGATCCCTATCGCCTAAGGCTTTTCAATTTTATGGGCCGTGAGGGTCCCATAAAGGTATTTTCTCCCTGCGAGTCGTAAGGATCCCGCAGGTGTATTTTCTCCTTAGGAGTCGTGAGGACTCCTAAGTGTGTTTTTCCTTTATGGATCGTAAGGATCCCACAAAGGTTTGTTCTCCTCATGTATCGTGAGGACACATGAGTGGATTTCCCTTCGTCCCTAGTTTAATGACTTAGGGGTCATCTGTTTCCAGTTTAGCGACTTAGAGGTCATCTGTTTCCAGTTTAAAGACGTAGTGGTCGTCTATTTCCAGTTTAACGACGTGGTAGTCATCTGTTTCCAGTTTAAAGACTTGGTGGTCATCTGTTTCTAGTTTAACGACTTGGTGGTCATCTGTTTCCAGTTTAAAGACTTAGAGGTCTACTGTTCCAGTTTAAAGACTTAGAGGTCTAATGTTTCCAGTTTAACGACTTAGAGGTCATCTGTTTCCAGTTTAACGACTTAGAGGTCTGCTGTTTCCAGTTTAAAGACGTAGAGGTCATCTGTTTCCAGTTTAATGACTTGGAGGTCATCTGTTTCCAGTTTAACGACATAGAGGTCACCTGTTTCCAGTTTAAAGACTTAGGGGTCTGCTGTTTCCAGTTTAAAGACTTAGGGGTCTGTTGTGCCCATTTTAACGACTTAGCGGTCATCTGTTTCCAGTTTAACGACTTGAAGGTCATCTGTTTCCAGTTTAACGACTTAGAGGTCATCTGTTTCCAGTTTAACGACTTAGAGGTCTGCTGTTTCCAGTTTAAAGACGTAGAGGTCATCTGTTTCCAGTTTAACGACTTGGAGGTCATCTGTTTCCAGTTTAACGACGTAGAGGTCACTTGTTTCCAGTTTAAAGACTTAGGGGTCTGCTTTTTCCAGTTTAAAGACTTAGGGGTCTGTTGTGCCCAGTTTAACGACTTAGCGGTCATCTGTTTCCAGTTTAACGACTTGGAGGTCATCTGTTTCCAGTTTAACAACTTAGAGGTCATCTGTTTCCAGTTTAAAGACTTAGAGGTCTGCTGTTTCCAGTTTAACGACATAGTGGTCATCTGTTTCCAGTTTAACGACATAGTGGTCTGCTGTTTCCAGTTTAACGACGTGGTGGTCATCTGTTTCCAGTTTAACGACTTGGAGGTCATCTGCTTCCAGTTTTAAAGACGTGGAGGTCTATTGGATTGATTTGGAATTTTGGGATAGGGGCCGGCATCAGCGTTGTTAACACTAAAGCACATGGGCCAGGACACATGAGTGGGTCTTCCCAATGGAGCATAATTCCAAAGGCGGAGACCAGCCGCGTAACTGGTGGTTGCGGTGGGGCATGGGTATGCTGAGAATTATTTGAGCCCGTGGATTGTATACGGTAGTCAATTTGGGGACTAACCGTAGGGCCGAAAGAATTTTGGGAAATTGGATTTTTGTTTGGCATCTGCATTGCTGCACTGGAATAATGCCAGGAGCAACTCATCATCCGCCCTTGTTTTCTTTTTTTTCTTTTTTTTTGTTTTACCGCGATTGCTCTATCCTTTCAGCTTTTCTTATCGCGAAAATCACGATTGCCCTATCTTTTCGGCTTTTATTCGCGGTTGCCCCACCATTTCGGCTTTATTTTCATCTTTATTTTTACTCGCTGATTTTTTTTTTGCGAGTTGCCCCATCATTTCGGCTTTTCTTTATTTTTCCTTTATTTACACATTTTTTATTTATTTACACATATATTTTTTTTTACATTCCCAGTTTAACGACTTAGAGGTCGGTTGTTCCCAGTTTAATGACGTGGCGGTCGATTGTTCCCAGTTTAATGATGTGGTGGTCAGCGGATGTTCTCAGTTTAACGACGTGGTGGTCCTTTTTGCTTATCCCAGCTCCTTGAACTTTGATCTTTGCGGAGCTGTGTTGATGACCTACCTCTGTGGCTTGCCGATACATCCGAGGATTGTGAGGTTTTTCCAAGCTTATATTGGTCCTCTGCCCAGTCTTTGAAAATATAGCAGTCTTCGATGGTATGACCCACCACTCTATAATATGGGCAGTATATGGGATTGCCGGCCATGTTCATTTCCTGTGGCCTTTTTGGAACAGGCAGTTGCAGACCGTTGTTCAAGGCATCCATGAATATTTTGCGGATTTCATCCCTCCTGAAGGAGTATACCTTCTTCTTTCCCTCCATTGGAGTAGGTGCCTTTACTGATGCTGGTCCTCGAAGCCGATCGGTCTTTGGTTCGCCCTTTTCAGATAATGGCACATGTCTGAGAGGATTAGGTTCCCGAAAGGCTTCGGTCTCCATTTGCATGAAATCGACGAATATGACCTATCACCCTGTGATAGGGGCAATATTCTGGGTCGTCGGTCATATTCGCTTCTTGCGGTCTCTTTGATTCCGGCAGTTGTAGACCGTTTCTTAGGGCGTCCCTGAATATCTTATGGACCTTTTCCCTCTTGAAGGAATAGACCTTTTCCAGCTTCTCTTTCAGAGGCGATTCCCCCCCCCCCCCGGCGTATGTATCAGAGGGACTGGTGGCTGATTGCGGCCGTTTCTCACGAAGGCGCTCCGCTTTTAGGTTTAAAGGGATATCAGTTGGCTGCTCCCGGGTACCAATCCCTGGCTCGTAAGCCAAAATTTGATTCTGCTGTAATTGCAACCGGGCGACTTGGGTCGCGAGATCTGCCACGACGTTTGCCAGCTCGTCGACTTTGGAATAGACCCCGGCCATCTTCTCATCCTTGTCCTGAAATTGCCTTTGAAGCCATTGGAATAATGCTTGCTCTGTAGTTCCGGCTATGACAACCGGGTAATCTTTATTGCCTGAGCTCCATTCTGCAGGAACTACGGGCTCCTCTGGCTTATCGTCCTGAGCGGGCTCTTCATCATTTAGATCGAGCCGATGCTGGGTAGCGTCAACCGTATCATCACCATGGCTGTGAAGAAGAAGAGGGTTCGTTTCTTCATGTCCGGCCATGTAGACAGTGTGGATAACACATTCAGCCGTTCTTTCACTACTGGCAGCTGGTTTCGCGGAGCGGTCCGGGCTTTGGAAATTCATAAATTTTAACATGGCCAAAGCCCTAGCCCTTTTGTTGGCTCTATATCTGAGCCGCTTCTGCCTCAGCTTCTCTGCCTTAAGCGCTTGGCAGGCTTCTGCTCTTCGGGAAGCCGCCAAAGGCCGAGTGATGGGGAGACTTGAGAAGACACCCAATCGAGCAGTTGTCAGAGACACCGCCGGAGCTTGCTCGAGAGGCCTTGTTGCTTTGTTGGTGTTGATGTCCTTGCCCCCAGCAGGGGCCGAGGAAAGTCGTTCAGACACCGACTTGCGTTTGGGTTGGGGCATCCTCGAGACTACCACATTTGGCCTCCTACCTTTCGAGACCAGTTTGTCTGTTGCTGGAGCTTGAGGCGCTGGGATGGCGCCAATTGGTATGAACATAATAGAGCCGAATGGTAGCACCGGCTCCTCCCATTGTCGCCCGAGACTGGCCGGAAGGACCGTCCTGGAGTCCATCTTCATCGTGTAGGAGACGGGAGTCGTGCTGAGAGCTGAGATCGTCCTTGGAGACATTGTTGGAGGGTGATTGCTTGAAGACCTGCATGAAAGAGCATTATTTTAGTATAAATACAGATATGTACATTGATTGAGTTCGCATGAACGCTTAACCCGAAATATGGGAGGAGAGATTGGTCCCACCGGGCGTGCCAGAACCTGTAGGGTGTTTTTCGTCACCCCATTGAGATGGGAATACGCGCGCGCTTGTCAGGCGCACTACAGATTCCCCCTGCCTAGGGTAAGCGGGGTTTTTTTTTTATTGTGGGGATCCGAATCTCCGGCAGCCACGGACTAAACTACCGTTAATTACCCCTCGTCTTTAGAGCGAGCGAACCTCCGATTGACGGGTTAAACTGGTCATGCGAACTCAATGTGCAGTGTACGTGTGTTGTGTTTTGGAGGGGGTGTTTGAATGTATCGGGAGCCACGCAGAGTTTTTACGGGGGTCCCGCTACCCAGATAGCGGGCTGGGGGTCAAGGGGGATAGCAGCCCCCTTGCGGGGTGCGGGGCAGCGTCCCGTTAGAAATTTTTTTCTAACAGGGACAGTGTCGTGGAGTATGTGTATGTGTACATATGTATACGTATGTATATATATACATGTGTATATAAATAAAGGGGAAAAAGACATCCAAAGGATGCGTGGGGCCAGCGCCTAGGCGCTTGAGCGCAAGCGCGCCACGTGTCGGCACGTGGGCACTTTGCGCTCGAGCGCAGAGTGCTTGAGTGCAAGCGTGCCACGTGTCGGCATGTGGGCGTTTTGCGCTCGAGCGCAGAGTGCTGGAGCGCAACGCGCCACGTGTCGGCACGTGGGCGCTTTGCGCTCGGACGCTGAGCGCTTGGGCGCAAGCGCGCCACGTTTCGGCACGTGGGCAACTTGCGCTCGAGCGCTTGAGCGCAAGAGCGCCACGTGTCGGCACGGGGAAGACTTGCGCTCGAGCGCTTGCGCTGGAGCGCAAGCGCGCCACGTGTCGGCACGGGGACGACTTGCGCTTGAGCGCTTGCGCTGGAGCGCAAGCGCGCCACGTGTCGGCACCGGGGTGATTTGTGCTCGAGCGCTTGCGCTTGAGCGCCACGTGTCGGCACGGGGGCGACTTGCGCTCGAGCGCTTGCGCTGGAGCGCAAGCGCGCCACGTGTCGGCACCGGGGTGACTTGCGCTCGAGCGCTTGCGCTTGAGCGCAAGAGCGCCACGTGTCCGCACGAGGGAGACTTGCGCTCGAGCGCTTGCGCTTGAGCGCAAGCGCGCCACGTGTCGGCACGTGGGCGCTCTGCGCTTGAGCACCGGCGAGAAAAAGAGGCTTTTTGCCTAGAACCAGAAGCTATGCTTCAAAAAGGAAATATTTATTATATATGTATATATGGAGTTAAACTCCTAGAATGTTTTGAAGCTGATGAAGGGGGTTCTTCTTCTTCCTCCAGTTGCTTGGCCGGATCTTGAAGTTCAAGAAGCAGGAGATTTTAAAAATCACTCCTTTTTTAGATCTGATGGGAGATCTGAGTTCCCCTTTGTGGGTTTTGTGGTGGAAAACTACTTAGTTTTGGAAAAGAAAGAGTAAAACTCTTGATTTAATTCAAAAGAAATGAGAAGGTTTAGAACCTTGGAGAAGGAGCAGGAGGCACAAAGAACCCTAATTTTTGGGGGAATGAAAACGCGTTATCTTTATTCATCATCATGTTGCCTTATATAGGCTTACATATTTACATATAGCCCCTTGGGCTTTACAAAAATGACATTTTAGCCATCCCATGGCTCATGTGCCATTTCATTTTTGCACATAAGCCATGGGCTTACAAAATATTGGCTTTATGCCCATTTTGTTTACATTCATGCATAAAAAATCACATAAAAAATTATTTATGACATGATTTTGTTGTTGGCATGAGAGAGGCTGGCCGCGGGCTCGACTTGGGCATGGGTCCGTTTGACCTGGGCTTGGGCCCACCTAGCTTGGGGGTTGACCTTGACTTTGACTCGGTCAACCGGGATGTAAATTTTTACCCCAACAGTGACATGGTCGCTACCTGGAGAGAGATAGAAGAAAACACTCAGCGTATGCTCTTGCAAGATTAGATTGGTTATTAATATATCTAATCAGGATGTCTCCTACTGTTTTAGTCAAATCTTCCTTCAAACCCTAAAAGGAAAGACTAATCGGGATTAATTACACCCTACAAGTTCGCCAATCTTTCAGCCAGGCCAGTGCCGGTACTTTGAGAGAGGTTCCCCGTGCTTTCGCACGGACCTAATTAAAGTAAACCTCGTTTTCCCAGAGGCATAACCCCGTTGACACCTTTCTAGACACCTACTTGATCGGCTAATTGTAATGTGTAAAACTCTCCCAGGAGTAACTCTTACTCGCAGCTGGTATCGGGATCCAACTATCTCATAGAAGGTATGCAATCTCATTGCAAATTTCAACACTTGAAATTCTCGATAATATTTTACCCCTAGCGTCCTATGACCTTGACGGAGGCCAAACTACCCATAATCCACTAGTCAAGTTCAACCCGTCATTTTCTGATTGAATTAGACTCATCCGCACGACCATTGACGGAGGACAAACTACGCCGTACGAATACCCTAATCCAATCGCATCATATGCTTGCAGATAAGCACTAATCAGCTACCGTACACTACGTCTTGACGGAGGCCAAACTACCGTAGCACGAATACTAAGTAGTACTTATCTGAAATGACGAAGGGCTACGACAGGTTTTTAAGAAAACCTTTTGCGTAATGAACTTGATATCGTCGTAGAATCGAGTGAATTTTAAAGGGAGTGTTTTTTAGGCTTTTCTAGTTTCGCTAAAGAGGTCACTCCCGGTGAAGGGATCTCGGCTCTTTCCTCATCGAATAAGGTGCAGGATATTTCGCAAATACCGCTGTGCAAAGCAAGAACTATAGAAGCAATCTAAAACAAAACCGTGAGTTTGTAGCATCTGCTAGTTTCGCTAAAGAGGTCACTCCCGGTGAAGGGATCTCGGCTCTTTCCTTATCGAATAAGGTGCTGGATATTCTACAAGGAATACCGCTATGCAAAGCAAGAACTAGAGCTACCAGTTTTTAAACAAGTTTCTACAACATTTTTAGGTTTCTTTTAGTTTCATTAATCTCATTAATGAAGTCCCATTTTATTATGTTTCACAAGCATCACATTTGAAACGAAATCAACAATATACAATATATATATCTCATACATATAATATAAACATTCGTCTCAGGCAGTAATATGATCTCATCACAGAACATTGCAGCAGAAGAACATAAATGAAATATTGGATATACTAGGAGGTCCGTGTTTTAATACGAGCCTGTATAAAACACGGATTCCACGGTCGCGATGAATAGCCAAACTCACATCCCTAGACCCCTACGAGAGCGGCAAGCAACACTGCCAATTCTAGGGTTAGGAGACCCGGTCTCGACTCCTCGAGATGGTCTCCCACTGGACCCTAGAATCCGGTTACTTGTGCTCTCCGCCTTGGGTCTACCTAATGCGGAAAAGTAAATAATATACAATGGTGATATCATCCTCAGCCCGGAAGTGCCCCAATAAAAGAATATTACATACAATGAATTTTACATGAATGAAAATAAAAACCATCATCTCACATAAAAAAAAACCCGGCTATTCAAAACGCGGCGATTCAATATAACATATCACAGCAACACATAATATCTCATATCATCAACGTAAGCAAGCATGCGTATCCCGATTATCGTTGATGTATAGCAACGAAGCCGGCGATACACCACATACTACGCTTACGGTCACAGAAAAGAAAGTGTAAAACTACAACAGTTGGAATCCGCAACCATCTTAGACATCTCATGCCTAACCAAATGAATTCCTTAGACATCGCATGCCTAACAATTATAAATCCCGCATTTTAGTCTCAATCTCAAAAACACTTTTCAATATCTAGCCGGGCAATTCAACAAGATTCCCGACATCCTGATCGAATACTCGTCGCAAACTTTAGTAGACGGCCGCACCCCCGGATGCCGTCTACGAAGTGCACTAAGGCGGAACACTGCTGCCGCGAGCACCCAAATGGATGCTTTTGGCGACGGGGTTCTCCTACAGTCACTTGGTCGGGACTATGGGGCGTGGCTATCTATTAAGTTTACCCGGCGAGTATCCGCGTATGCTACGTGATTGCAACGGACTTTTGATCACATCAAAATCCCGTGGCAACCGATCATCTGAGACTAAACTGCTAGATTTATAACATTCAAATTAGTTATCTCATAACTACTTGTGAATTCCAAATATCGTACCACATTCCAGATAAATAGATAATGTTAAACTTTCCGATCGAATAAACAAACACCCAAGATTTCCCAGATAGCTCAACACTTGAGCGGAGTTCAAAACGTATCCATCACATGCCAGTACCAATGGTCCAGCCGTAGAAGGGTTAAACCAACGCCTCACATGTGGCAACGCCGTACTGCCCCAAACCCTAAGGTTTAGAGGCGATTCAGACGGTCACATAATCGAGTTAAGGTTTGTGTTCTTCTAGAGGGTCCACCGCGTTACTTGTACGACTTAGAACGTTCTTTAACTAAGGAAAAATCCAACACTTGAAAATTTTCCGACAGTGGAAAAAGTGAGTTATTGATATCCGTTCGAACTTTTTAACATATTCTAAATTACCCGAAAAACGTTAAACGAAGTTTAAACTTTCCGATCGAATCAACGAATACAAAAGATCTCCAGAAAACTCAACACTTGAGTAAAATTAAAAATTCCCAGAAGCATAATTTAATACCTGCGGATCCACTCCTAAAGTACGATCCCTCAACCCCCATGTACTGCTGCGGAACCGCCGCCAATAGCTTGGTTTGGCCGCGGTTCCGTGGTGTCTTGGTGGATTCAGGGGATCGTACTTCACAGATATCCATAGAATCACCTGCTTATTTTTCTGAGTATTTTTAATACAGAAAAAATCAACATTTTAAAAAATTTCCAAAGAGGGGGTAAAACACGATGTTTCGGGATTCGATCGAACTTTTAACTTCGTATACACGTCGCTTAATGCTCTAACTAGTCTCTGATACCACTGTAGGGTTACTAGGCACTGTCACAAGGTTCTATAAGGTATCAACCATGCCCGATTTCAAATTTAGACGTGCCGAACAACCCAAAGCAAGGATCTTTGCTAGATAATTAGGGTTAAACATGCAAGTAAACAACTTTACTTTTAAGAGTTAGGGATTACAACCTTTGTAGTCCGTTCCTTCACTTCTAAAGTTCCGTGTTGAGGTCCCTTCGCTGCGATCATCGAGTACCCGGACTCAAGAGAGGCTCCATGAAGAGAAAGATGCAAGCTTGCTTCCGATCTTCAATAACAAAGATGATCTACCTTGAAGAAACTCAAACCCAAGCTCTTGCTTTGTTAATCAAGTATTAGCAAAGCAAACACCCTAGTCTAAGCGGCTAGAATAGATGTGGATGGTGAAGTAAGAATTTAGCTCTCATTTGTTTTCGATTTCTCACTCATTATCATCACTTTGCAAAAAGCTAGAAAGCTTTTTATCAAAAAGGAGGAAGAAGAAGAAGCAAATCTCTTTGTGATAAATAATGAATCAAGTGTGAGGTTAGAAATGCAACCATGGGTTAAGTATGAAAACTTAACCCATGTAGAGAATCAACTATGGTTAAAGGGTTGGGTTGGGTTAAAAAAATATCTATGCAAAATATCAAGGTCAAAGTCAAAACTTCAAGAAGCTTCATGAAAGCTTAACCCTAACCATATTTAAACTCCACAAATCATGTTTCATTTATAACCATAACATGTTACAATATTATATATCACATATACAATATTTATTGTAACAAAATAAAATAATACAATTAACATATATCACATATATATCAATGTATTATCCGAGTAAGAAAAAGAATCTTTAAGTGAGCTAATATTAGTTAATGTAATATAATATATCAAATATATAATTATACATTAAATTATCGAATCAACACTTGATCCGATAATCCAGCTATTTCGCAAATAACCGACTAATATAATCTGTATCAGTTCATCGAATCAACACTTGATCCGATGACCCGGCTATATCACATATACCCGGCCGATATCTCATATCGCGAGAATCTAATACAGTATCGCATACACGTATTATTCTCGGTCCCGCACATATCACATATGTTCTCCTACTCCGTTTTGCCTGAGCCAGGAAACCTCTGTATAGGACTCTAAAGAATCGTCAATACGCCGGCAGTAGGTGATGATCATATCAAACACCCACAAACTGCAAGCAGTCAGCTAAACGTAATAGCCACCCAGGTATTGAGCAATCAGAAGATCAACAAGCAAGCCTGTACATTCTCCCATGAATCCAACCAGTAACACTCACGTACAGTCCGGTTTCTTCGTCTGATATGTCGCATATCTCGCCTAGGGGTGGTAAACGTCAGACCCAGTAGCTTGATAAGTCGTGTTGATATGAGGTCCATAACAGTTCGAGAAACTACTGATAACACTTACCGGTAAATCTCAGCAACCCTGGCTAGGGATTTCCAGTTATAGCCAATCGAACAAAGCGCAACATCAACTCCCTATACCGGGAGAGACGAAACCCCTCCTATCGCTCATTGCCTCCATGTGATTCGGGACTGTACCCAAAAGCCATTTGCACGCCCTCTTGGACGTGGTATGATGGAAATCAAAGCACAGTGGGAATCACACAAGACTTTATGACGATCTCGGGTATACAAACTAACATGTACCAGTGTCACCAGAGAACTGCCATCTGACGTGAGGTATAATACCATCTGGGAGTTCTCGGCGAGTCCGTCCAGTATACCCAGTCTCCACTGAGCACCCGTATACCTTCTCTGATGTCAAACACCAATGGATATGGGATCATCCATCGCCCATCATATGGGTCAAGAAGCGCATACGCCAGTCTACTCTGGAGTATCGATGCCCTGTCTCAGCACTCCCACGACTAGGAACATTTGAAGGATGTACTTGGCGACTACACTGTCCCCACTAGTATGATCTGCATCATAGTCCTGGTAGTCAAGTACTTATCCTAAGGGCTTTATCAACATGTGACATAGAGACAATCAGAGTACATGTTAAGATAAAGAGTAACCAGATAGCATACTATCATGTCGAGCAAGAAAGTCCTCCCTATATATGTCCAAGCATCCACTACAACTTACAACGTATGTACAGTAATGGCCTCTAGAGCATACATATAACTAATAGACAACACACTGTTAATGAAAGATGGGGGCGGGTTCCTGGGACACGCCCTCATTTAATTATTGAAGAGGGCGCGTTCTAAGAACCCGCCCTCTTCGTTTCAGAATTTTAATTACTGGTCCTGCTTGATTTGATAACACACTGTTAAAAGAATAATTGATGTGACGACACTACTTGCAAATATGAGGACGGGTTCTTGGAACCCGCTCTCCTTTCCCTATAAAACCCCGCTCTCTTCAGTATGGTTTTCGTCAAATTAACTCTGTCCAAATTCCCTTCTCATATCTAAAATATCAAAATTGTCTCAATAGAGAATCAACCATTCGACAAATCTCTGCTCATAGATCAAAACGAACACAGATCTTTCAATATGTTACACGGAGAGGAAAGATTCAAAACTTATTCAATTTTTTTTAATTCCCCATTTCTTTTAATTCTAATAGTTGAAAATAACATGATTTAATTTTGCAGGGTGGAGATAATCTCACCGTCGTCATCCATAGTTCTGACAAGTGGCTAGTTACCGACCAGCGAATAATCGAGCGGATTCGAAGGGCCGGATTTTATGAAGCTTCATTGCTTCGTCATATCCAAATCGATCACGCCCTCGTTATCTCTCTAATTGAGCGCTGGAGAAAAGAGACCCACACTTTTCATCTAAGATGGGGTGATGCCACTATCACACTCCAGGATATTAGTCTCTTACTCGGTTTACGGGTCAATGGGTTTAGATTTGTCGGAGCAAAAATTGTTGGTCTAGATACCGACGACCCATACTGGGATACATATGCTGAGTCTGCTCTCGGACAGGTAAAAAAATTAATGTCAATAAACTCTCGATATCTTTGTTTTTAGCTAAGTAAATTATTTATATTTAATATTCAGATTCAGATTCTCTCTTATTGGTTCCCCTCTTTAGTGTACCTATTGCATGGACATTTTGTATATTATTTTTAGGTTTAATATTTCACAAAAAATGCTAATATCAGGCACCAGGAGGCTATAGTAAGGGGTATAAGATCAGTTTAAACTGGCTGAAAGATACATTCACTAATATCCCTGATGAAGCTACCGATGAAGTTTTGGATAGACATGCACGTGCCTATATTCTGTACATGATCGGTTCTTGGTTGATGCCGGACCAATCGGCAACGCATGTCCATCCTTTATAGCTTGGGTTCCTTACGGACTTTGATGTGTGTGGCCAATATGCTTGGAGAGCAGAGATCTTGGCCTATATTTATAAGGAACTCGATAAGGCATGTGCTCTAACGAAGAATAAAATTTGTGGCTGCATTACATTATTTCAGGTACATTCCTTATTTTTCACAGCTAGAAATTTGCAAAATTGTAATATTGGTTCTTTCTCTTATCATCTAACACTATATTTATAGATTTGGTCGTGGGAGCATATGTGTATGGGAAGATCGGATCGAGTTAAAATAACTGTCTTGAATACCTCTGGAAAGCCGCTCGGCTCTTGGTGGAATGGCAAGAAAGCGTATAAGGCTCATCGTTGAGTACTTAGGTACTATAGAGATGAGTTGGATCGTATGGAGGCGACTCAAGTAACCATAACTTAGGTAATTAACTTTGTTTTAAAATTTTGAAATACTTTCATCACAATTTTTGTACTATGTTATTTGCGCAGTTCACGTGGACGCCTTATACAGCACATCGTCTGCAAGGATTACCCGGTATATGTATCGAAGGAGAGCCGGTTTGGCTGGCTCGATGCCCACTCCTCTGTATTAATATCGTTGTCATGCACCTACCGGCCCGGGTGTTGCGACAGTTCAATAGATCGCAACATATTCCTGTCCCGCCGCCTGCACCTATGACAATAGAGGGAGACATGCGAGGAGGAAAGGCGGAGCGTGATTGGAGGGAGCATCATCATCAATATTTGCTGAGATGGGAGGATAGGCAGCGTAATATTGCCTTACAGCAAATATGTGACCAAACAACCATCGACGCTACCGAAGCATATCTACAGTGGTATAAGCGTGTCACCATAAGATATCTTTCTGCTCCCCTTAACGACTTCCCAAACATTCAGCGGTACGAGCCTAGAGGCCACGTGGAACGAGGTCTGGTAAGTTGAATTCTTTAAATTATATTACTTTTTAACATACGGCGGTATGAATCAATACTTATTTCTTATTTCTAATATAACGACAGGCTCGTGGGT
The DNA here is from genome assembly GCA_030015575.1 of Agapanthus africanus. Taxonomy (NCBI): domain Eukaryota; kingdom Viridiplantae; phylum Streptophyta; class Magnoliopsida; order Asparagales; family Amaryllidaceae; genus Agapanthus; species Agapanthus africanus. The sequence continues at coordinate 20,031,018 of JASDDO010000016.1, read as the reverse complement.
TGCATTTTGTACAATCAATGATGCAGGATCCATATCCGCCTAATGCTGGTCCGGATACTTAGGCTTTATTTGCAAATTGCAACTCATATATTGGTGGTATATTCAGTCAATATAATATGCTTCCACATTTCTCGCCGGCACCAGTGGAGCAGCATGAGCCGGCACCGGAGCAGCAGCATGAACCGGCACCGGAGCCGCAGCATGAGCCGGCACCAGAACCATAGCATCAGGGAGATCCAGAGCAACATGATCAGTGGTTTGGATCACCATACTGTCAGCAGCAATCCTGGCAAACCGGACAAGCGCAACAACCGGAGGAACAACAACTTTGGGGGACCGGTTTTGCGCAACAGCTGTCTTGGGGGTTAGGTTTTGCACAACAGCCGTCTTGGAGGTCAGGTTTTGCGCAACAACAGCAATCTTGGGGGTCAGGATTTGCGCAGCCATGGGGCCCAGGTTTTGTGCAACAGCAGCCGCATGAAACCGGGACAGGTTCTTCGCAACAACTGCCCAGTTGGGATACGGATCTTTCGTCCTACATACAGTTGTTGGGAGGCAGCACATATCCGACACCTGTCCCACAATCAGGATTTTCGGAACAACAGCCTGTCCAAGACGCTGCTGAAGCCGAAGCCGAAGCTGAAGCCGAAGCAGAAAAGCAGCCGCCGCCGCCGCCATATACCCAAGAAACGGGAGGGTCCTCCAGTCCTCCCAGGAGGCATAGGCTTATGTCAATCCTCCTCGGATTGGGAAAGGGAAAGGGAAAGTGATAGTTATATATATTTTACAAACAGATATGATTTTTTTGTATTATAAATTTGACGAATTTATTTTGTTATTATAAATTTGACTGTCGAGATAGAATATACTTTTACAAACAGATATGATTTTTTTGTATTATAAATTTGACGGATTCATTTTGTTATTAGAGTGCATACCAGATTCATATGTAAACAACGATTAATAATATACAATTTTTATTCTTTTATTTCATATTTAATTTATTTCGTGATTTTAATTTATTTTTTTATAGAAAATTGGGCGGGTTCTCAGAACCCTGAGAACCCGCCCTCTCCTTTATAAAGGAGAGAAGAACCCGCCCTCTGTTTGGAAGGGGGTGGGGTCGTCCCAAACCACCATATTCTTACAATTTAAAAACAAACCCCACTATTTTAATAATTTTAATACTTAACTGCCCTATTTCAAAAAAAATCCCTTGGTTTATTTTCAAGTGGGAAACAGATGGTATGCAAACTATAGTTTATAAGTCTCAAACTCTAGTTTAAATAATTTAGATCATATTGAAGTTGAGATGACCGCAGCTATCGCAACTTTAGAGCTGAGATAACTACAGTAATATCAGCTCCAAAATGATTACCAAACATAATAAAGTTAGCGTTATAGGGTTGAGCTTTTCTAATTTTATAGAACTCTGGCTTAGAAAACTTAACTCCATTCCCAAACAAGGTAAATATGTCATGTTTGAGTTTCCTTGGAGTTTCTGATTATCTAAACTCTAAAATTAAGATAATCATAGCGGAAAATATATTGAGTTTGGAGTTTAGAAAATGGAGTTTAGATAACTCCAAAACCAAGTATCCATCAAAGTAAAGTTTGGATCTCTCTATTTCCACTTGGAGATCCACTTGAAGATATATGCTTCGCTTTTTCTAACTTCATGCCCAAACAGGGCTAGAGTGGTACATTGTGATTTTGTAGTTCTTGATGTAATGGGAGGAATTTAAGATGATAATTAATTATCATTCAATAACAAGAGACTTCAAAAAAAATTTAAACAAAAGGTACATTTTATGTCTAACTACCATAAACTTTCATGGTTTTTACGATAAATATCATATGCTTTTCAATTGCCATGAACTGGCTCGTTGAAATACCTAGAATAAGTAAAGGAAAATTATTTTATATAAAAAATATATATTTGGCTACTAGAAAGCAAATTAGCCCAAGGAGAAAACAGCCACTGGTAAGTACATGCAGGCTGTGAATAAATCATGTTTAGCATAAATATTTAAAAAGAAACAAACAAAATTAAACAAACAGTGCCTGCTTCAATTATTGCAAACAAGCTCTTATCTTAAATCATCTCAACAACCTTGATTGATCAATAACTAATACCACGTTTACTACCAATCAGCAATGACTCAGTTGGTATGGTACTTTCCTCTCTGGGGAGACTGCGGGGATTCGATCTGCAGTAGAAAAAGTGGCAACAATTTAACGCTTTCGGAGCAAATTCGTGAGTCCCCAAGACGTGTACGTGATATAGCTTCTGTGATGTGTACATGAGTGTGCTTTGTGTGTTGTATGCATAGATGAGGTTATGCCAAATTTTTTTTTTAAATACAAGGTTTTTGTTGATGATGTGGTTAATATAGTCCCACATCGGGAAAATTGTGGGATGCATATTGGTATAAGATATAAGATTCGATTTATAAAATTTTGAATGGAGTCTCACTTTATTAAAAATCTCATGTGTATCCATTCCTGCGGGTAAATGTATATCATCGAGCCTCTACCCCAATATATAAACCAATAAAAACCCAACAAGAGCCAGATTCTCTTTAATTAAATTTTGATTGATTATGATAGCAACATTTGAACTTACAACACCTCTATCATCAATGATATAAACAAAAAATTAAGTTTAATTAACTGAAAGTAATTACCAATCAAGTCTCTCTCTCTTCTTTTTTGAATAATAGACCGTAATCTGATGCAAGCGGGGTTCGAACTACTTCAAGTTTCTTTTTAGTCTGATACAGAGACTATAGATTCATTTTCAGCTTCCTTTATTGTGTAGATCATCTTCACAGTCTGTCTCATATGAGGCCTGGCATCAACATTTGAGTCTATGCATTTCAATGCAACCTGCAGCAATTTAACCATGGAATCTTCATTCTCATATTGAGACACCAACTCTTTATCAAACACTTCAACCGTCCATTCTTCTCTAACTACTGAATCCACCCATTGAGCCAAATCCAGTCCATTGTTCCGAACCGTTTTGCCAGTCAGCAACTCGAGAAGAATTACGCCGAAGCTGAAGACGTCGTCTTTGAGAGCAAGATCGGTACCGAGACTTTTCGAATGTAGTAATCCGTATTCGCTTATGGATGGCTCGTTGTTGTAGTTCATTAAAATGTTGGAGGATTTGAGGTTGCCGTGGCCGAATCCGGCTTCTTCGTGCATGAATGCCAAGGCCTCGGCGATCTTTGATGCTGCATTTAGCCTCGTGCTCCAATCATATGTATTGCCTTCTTGAGTACCTGTGGTTTCAGATTATGCCGGTTTTAGGATGTATCTCGACATATTTTTGTATATGTTCATCAAGTAACTAAAATACGTTAACGGTGTTAACGGTGCTCGGACCTATATTGTACCAATAGTTAAAGATGTTTATCTGTAATTTCTAAAGTTTAAGGTGTTTATTTGAAAAACATCAATAAGTAATGGTATATATGTGAAGTTTACCCAACATACTTATTATTGATTGATATTAATCATCATCCTATGGATTTGATAATGAGGAATTGATGAAGGTTAGCAACAAAATAAAGCACATCTTCTATTAAAAATTATCAAAGCAGGTAAATTTGTAGGCTTAATTTCAGAAAACTACCAAAAACTATAGGCATTGGTTTTTAACTATCAAAAACTTTCTAGATTACGGATAAATTTTTTTAAGTGTACGCTTACCATGAAGGAGATCAAAGAGGCTCCCATTTGGCATGAACTCATACACAACAAGTTTCTCCTGCTTCGAGCAATAAAACGCGGCCGCCGAAAGGACTCCCCGATGCTTAAACCGATCCAACAGCTCCATTCTCCTATGAAACTCTTTGCCCGATACGCTCCGATCCTTAACTCTCTTCACCGCGAGCAGCCTCCCATCACTCATCATCACCTTATACAAACTCCCATGTTTCCCTCTCCCTAACAACTCTGCAGAAGCCTTGAGCAATTCTTCAAACTTCAAATTCGCTGCTAAATCTCTGAGCACGATGAGCGAAGTCGAGCTTGCGGCGATTGCACTCTCATTCGACGAGCTTATCGAGAACTCCGATTTGTTTCCCTTCTGCCCACTTGAACTATCACTTGGTTCTTTCTTGTTACCAGTCTTTTTCCTGTAGTGAACAAGTTTGTATACAATAAAGAGAATGATCAAGAGGCCGAGAACGATATAACCCGAGAAAATTATCACGGTTTTGCCGTTTTTGTTCGGTCTTTTATCGCCTGAATTTGGAGTTGGAGTTGGAATCGGAGGAGGACAAGTTCGATCAAATGGTTTTCCACAGAGCCCTGGATTTCCTGAATAACTACTTAAACCGAAGCGGTTGCCGTCTGTAGGCACAGGACCAGTGAAAAGATTGTTTGATACATTAAATTGCTGAAGATGAGCGAAATCGAAATCAGGTATCGAGCCATTGAGCTTGTTGTTCTGAGCTAAGAATGTAATGAGGCCGGAAATCTCGGCTAAGCCTTCAGGGACTTTGTCGGAGAATAGGTTATCAGAGATATCGAATCTCTTTATATTTTTCAGCGAAGCGAGAGATGAAGGTAGATTTCCAGAAAGCAGATTTCCTTTAAGTAAGAGATGTGTGAGTTGAGAGCAGTTGGAGATTTCGGGTGGTAAATTTCCTTGAATGGCATTAAACTGAAGACTGACAACATTGAGTGATCGAGCTTTGCACAGAAGAGCGGCGTAGATCGAGCCATTAAGAGATAGACCTTCGAGAATTATCTTTCGCACAGAATTTGTGTGGTTATTGCAAACTACGCCGCCCCATGAATCAATGCAAGGATCAGTCGAAGCGTTCCAGCGAAGATTTTGGGAAATTTCAGGGTTTGAAGGTGAGAGTTTTTGAAGGAAGGCGACAAGAGAGAGCTTAACATCATCCTGCTCAGAATTTGCGGAGTAGAGCAGGAGAAGGATGGAGATTGAGATGAGCAATGAATTGATTTCCGCCATTGAAGAGTCGGAAAAAACGAGTAATTGCTGCAAATAAGAGATTGCTTCTAATGATTAGGACTGAGTTTGTTCTGTTTCGAGGAAATTTTCAAATTTTTTGAAAGCCGGCGGCACAAGAGGCAAGAAATATTTGAATTTTACTATCTGGATTTGTTAAAGAGGGGATTTTTTTTAATCAGAGTTCAATTAAGATAGTTACATTTGTCGATAAATCGCTATTAAGGATACAGAAAGATACCATCATCTGAAAGATCAGAAAAAATTCAAAGGAACAGCTAAGAAAGAAAATAACAAAAAGTCATCAAATAATTTAAGATCAAATACAAGACAGAATACAAGAAGTTTTTCATTCATTTCACATCACCAAAATACTTTGCAGATTGTACAAGCTAATTCAAACAAAGCAAGTACCAATACACACAACAATTTGCAAAAGAAAAAAAATGGTTAAATTGTCCAAAAAAACCCTAGCAAAGTTTTCCGCTGTCAAAAACCCCTTGCCGGCAATTTTTGTATAGTTGCATGCAATATCCAATTAGCGCATACATATTGCAGGAAACTAGATATTGCAGCCAACTATACAGATATTGCAGGCAAAGGGTTTTGGACAGCGGAAAACTTTTTCAAGGGGTTTTTGACAAGATTCTTTGGCCAAGAGTTTTTTGACAGTGAAACTTTGCCAGGGTTTTTTTTAATCAATTTTCCCCCCCAAAAAACACCAAGAAGTAGTTACAGTAGTAGACATTTCGACGTCATCTTTCAAAATTTAATCGATCATTTTCAAAGTTTCTGTTATTTGCCGGCCAACAAATTGTTTTGTATAACATCGAACAGATAAATAACAACGTTAATTATACATTAAAATGGTTGCAGGCCTTGCAGGAGACATTAAAAAAGGTTAATCTGAACAATGTGTGAGGTATTGTTGACATTTTAGGGGTCAGCATTTCCAGCAATATCGTCTTCCTCACTTTCATCATCACTGATCACGCCATTGCTGCTCTCGTCCGAAGAAACATTTTCAATCTTGTCCCTCTTTGCATATCTTTCACAATACTCTGAAACCAAAAGGAGAAAAAAAATTACAAACAGGATCAAGACAAATATGCCGATCGGATCATTATACAGTTTTATGTCAGAGATTTAACTACCATAACACATAGATTCATAAACCGATCTTCGTTAATGAAGAGTATCGCAAATTCCTCCCCGTAGTGAAATTACAAAAAATAAATATAGATAACAATGATTTGATTATTTTATGTTAAACAAGTACCTAAAATATTTGCATGTAGAGGATCAATGCGAAAAGCTAGTTTGAAACAGCGATCGGGTATGATTGCAATACATGTCTGTTTTGCTCTTGACTTTATCTGTGCTTTCAAGGAAAAATAATTCCATATAGCAAATATATAATATTTTAATTCTATACTCCTCTCTTAGTCTACAAACATTTGTAGTGAGCTAAGCGGTTGTTTAGAATTATGGTAAGTCGCCTCTCTCTCGATCATGATAGTTTCTATCTCCATTTAGATGCAAATCGATCATACATACATTGTTGGTTTACCTATCTTAGCAAGAGTAAATATACCTTTTACTTTTAGTTCATATTGTTGCTTGTCCTTCAACATGAGCGATGCTGCATCACCATTTAATGGATCTGAAGGATTCGGATAAAGTAAAAGCTGTGGAAGGAAGACCTCAAATACATTGAATAGATCTGCGGAAAACGAAACCATAATAGTACACGGAAGTCTAAGAAATTAAAGAAATTGCACATATTAGAGAAAGCCAGCGTTTCGATACAAAGTAAAGTTATCTACCGCAATACATATTTTCATACCGATGTTATTACACCTGATATTAATCTTACCAAACATTGGACTCCAAGATTGATTAATAACATCCAAGCATATAGAGCCCGAGCTGTAAGTTTGTAAGTCACTTAGATAAATCAAAGGAGCAACAAATCAACCAGTATAGTTATACTTGCTTCAGAATAAAAAATAATATAACCATATATCACCAAGTGAATATAATATATGATCACATTTTCTCAACTTAGAAGTTCACTCAGATTTCTAAATTTCATTTTCTGGTAACTAACGATAATAAGATTTAAATGTTGAAGTTCTTAATCAACATGTATACTTCAATGAATATCGAAAGAGGATTGCTCACAGCTCATCGACATTCGGATGAAATATTTTGTTGAGAAAGCCAATAGATGGTGACTTGTAAGGGTATGCATCGGGAAGTACAACACGTACTTTCCACACCCCACCTTCATAAGGACCTACAAAAGCCGAAATCACTTAGTCTTGAAGGAACAACATGGGGTGCACAAAACATCAATATATGAATGTTGACAAATCAATCTTGCAATGTTGTAAAACACATATCCGTTCTTTATTCGGTTGGCAAGTGCATAACACATAAACAGATTATACACTGCATAATTGGATTCCGCAAAATTACACAAAATTATAAGCTTACTTTATATACTAAAGAATATCCTTTGAAAAAAGAAGAAGATATGTCAATAGAGAGAAAAAAGAAAAGTGCCATAAAGTAAACCCTGTTTTCCAACATTGCTTTCTTAAGAATCATATCCCAATATATATCATGACTTAAGACAATGTATAAGATTTATACTTGTAGACCTATCATGCTTTCTCCAAATCAGGTATCATGTGAACATGACAAATACAAGAGGCATCGAGCCTAAATTGCCATAATGCAGCTGACATGACAATAACTCTGGTGTTGCATATATGAAGTAAAGTGCCATAAAGTAAATCCCATAGTAATAAGAGGAAGATGTCATTAAATAGATATCATCTCACATTAGCTTCACTGTAGGCTACAACCTACAATGACGCTTTAGAGTTTAGATAATGTTTCCTCTAATTATAATCAATAATCAAATTAACTTCTTAGTCTCGCTTAGAAACTTGCTATGGACAAAGTAACATATGAAAGCAGAAACCCTCAACCACCAAAAAAACTGATTTCTGAGATCATCAACTATTTCGCAGAATCTGATCAGCAAAATTCTAGTTCCAGACAGTCAGTGAAATTTTGTGAACCATAACTTGTTCTCACTAATACAGTTGATGTTCAAAAGATAGGTACCTTTAACAATACAGTCGATGTTCAAAAGATAGGTACCTTTAACAACCAAAAGCAAGAAAGATAGAAGTAATGGATTTAAAGTAAACCCTACAAGATAAATCAAAGATGCAATACATTTCTGTGATATACTGGAAGATAAGAAAGGAGATATACTTTCTTTAGGACCATGGAACTTGACATTAAACTCAGTAAGTCCGTCGTTGATAGTCTCCACTAGATAGTCACTCATCATCCTGCAAAAAACATAAAGAGAAATGAGTTTGTAAGCTTCACAAAAATAATAACTCAGTTACAAATCCTAAACGGTAACATTTACCGTCTCGGGCTCATAAGGCCAACTGACATGCTTTAAGAAATAAGATTCCAAACTTTGGATATTTTGGCATTTCACTTAACATGTCTCAGCATAAAAATTAGATATGTTGGCATATACACATAAACATTGTAAAGTGAATCCTTTACTCTTGAAAGAGGAAGTAATCGAATATATGTATCGCATAATTGAGTACAAAAAATCTTTTAACAACTTACAACTTCATGACATCCATATCTCGACGCTTGCTTGGGGAAGACATGTTCCAAGAATCTACACCCTATCTTCAACCTGATGAATCCCAACATCAATATCAGTTTTTGACGGAAATAGTAGTAACATATGCTCATTATTACGAACTTAATCACACTAATGATTCAAAAAATATCTAAGATAAACCTATATTGCTTAACTATGTAAGCATGTCCCTATTTAAAAAGAATGACCCTAAGACACTAGATGTGGTTCAAACTAGTATTCAAACATGACGTTTGTTAGTTGCATAATATAACCAAAGACACTAAAAGCTCCGCAAAAAGATTATATTTCAGCAATTTCCCATACAATTAATTTAATTCAAGGAAAACCGGCTCGTGAAAACATGTAAACTCTCACACAATAAAAAAAAAGTGTCCATCTATAATGCATTCAAACTCACAGACTCTTGATAACCTAGCCAAATTCTTTAGCCACTTATCACCAATTCCAAATAATCATAAGCCACTCTAACTTACAAATCAACTTACCCAAATCTCAATAGTAGTATATGCCGTACGCTTGAAGAAAAATCGAACCACTCTTTCACAAAACTTCAAAATTAAAGTCATCTAAGTTACATGATTATAACTCTTCGCTTCAACCGCAATATGATCACACTACCACATTTACTACACAACCTTCAGCAATGTACTCTACTACTGTTTAAATTTGCCCCCTTTGTGCATGTAAAAAAGCCCCTGAGACCATTAAGAAAGTTTAGGGGCTCATATACAGTTTACCATCACACCGAAACAAAATACGAAGACGGTTTGCTCCAATCTTATCTTCCTCACAGAAATTACAAATTTCTTTAAATTCATTTGACATCTGAATCCACAAACACATTGTTACCTTCACCTAAAGCTAACCCATCAAAATGTACAAATGGGTATTACATAAATGCATCAATCATATACCTACAAACTAATTTACACAAAAATATGAACCTATGCTCCCAAAAAAATGCATAAACAAACAAAAGATACAAATAAAGAAATGGGTTATCAAGATAAGAGAGGAATAAAGAGGTTCTGTTCTTATACCTGATTGGGAAATTGAGATTTGAGATTTAGGGCTAATATGAAGGCTTGAAGGGTGTTTTTTTTTCTAGCTCAGTTTTTTTCTATAATTTTATTCTCCCTTTGTTTTAGGAATGCGATTGAAAAGGAGAAGAGAAGAGAGAAACCGCACCTAATGGGACACGTGAACATTTCCGTTAAATTCGACAGAAAAAATTCAAATTCAAAATTCAAATTCAATCTCAAACCGAGCTAAATTTATAAAGTATTGAACTTTAAAAATGTCATAAAAATGCTGTTTTTGTTTGCTAGTTTAAGGACAGTGACCATAGATATCCCAAGATGGACTTAATATGACATTGTTTGACAAAAATACCCTTCAATTTTTATTTTTATTTTTTTTTATAAAACGCCTTTCAAAAATAGTTTATGACATCTCAATGGTGTTATCTGAAAACCCCTAAAAATTCGATGCTACTTTATGTAAAACCTTTGGACTGATTTTAAAACGGAAAATGAATGAAGATGATGGTTTCTCATATTGATGATAACTCCGATTTTAAGCATGTATGATACATGCGAAGAGAACTGTCACGTCCCGCTTCTCAAGATACGGAAAACGAGGGATGACTAGGCCAGCCATGCTCCTACGGTCAAAGAATAATCCCGCTGTAGTCACACTTCGGCTTCTAGCATTACATGGTAATCAGTAAATAAAGCACAGTGGTAAAGGAATTACATCACTAAATTATTACATTAAATCCATTGTTCACAAATTACATATAAACATGAAGAGTTACTAACCAAGCTCAATTACACGATCTCTTTTATGGAAAGCAGTAAAGAAAAAAAAGTACTCCAGAGTAGACCTCCGTGAGCTCGAAAGATAAATCCGTCACCTGCGCTGGTTCTCTCACGGAATTTGAGCATGCATACTCAGGTCGTCAGAGCAACACAATAGCAATATTATTATAATAAGGTGAAACAGGTAAATGAGGTAATAACAGTGAAAGTACAATGCGAGTAATCACTATGTCACTATATGATGCAAAGTATGATCTGTGTCCCTATCAGTCTCTAGGTTATGTTTGAAATCGCATAGTGGAAAGGAGGATCATGTTTAACAGGAGTCTCGTACATACCCGAGACAACGGCCCACATGCCCGGGACATAACCCTGTCAGCCGGATCGCTAGATCCTATTTAATATATATATCACTGCTCGAATGATCATCCTCTAAAACACGGTCCCGCTAAATACGATTCACTTTCCACTTCGATTTCCCCTTTATCCCAGGTTTTCA